>OY997595.1:50229486-51429486 GCA_963921825.1 Erodium maritimum | reverse complement strand
CATGGGAATCAAAGCCACGTAGTTCTTCTCTTTGAGGACTCAAGAACACAAAAATGGAGGTAAAAACAACCCTTGGCTGAAATTGTGGGGAAGAGGGAGAGAAAATGTGTTTCCTATTCTTGTCTTGTGTTTGTTATGTTGAAAAAAGATGACTTAAACATAACAAACCCCATACTTATCCAACTAAAGGAATGGGACAAGCATTGTGACAAGTAAGGTGTAAATAGGACAAAGTATGGCTAGACAAGATGGGGTTAGGTGGTGAATCACCAACACCTTAATCCTTGTCATGCTTACTTAGTACTAATTAATCAAGACTTGATTAATTAGTTCCATGGGCCTTGGTTGCATGGGCCTATCATGGGCCTCTTGAAACATGGCCCGTGACCATTCCCAACGAGGTCCCGTGATTCGCTCATCGCCTCCAAGCCTTCCATACCGGAAATGTCCAACATTATCCGACGCGATCAATCCCAAGACTCCAAGCCTTGTCTCGATCCGTAAAGTCCTATTCACTTACGGGCACATGACCCAAAACCCAGTTTTGGTCATGTCCCGAGACAACTCCCTTTTGGCCATTCTCCATAAATGTGTCAATGAGTTTCACCCTCCGGTGTGACCCTTAGGTTTATGCATGTCAATAGACCAACGTAAAATCCCATTTTACTTGATCCTATTTAAGTGGCAACTAACGAGACTTTAGTATTTCCTGACACTGCATAACGAATCGACCCTGCCGATTCTAACCTTTTCGTCGTCCCTGTCATTATCCTTTTATCTCCGATATCCTGATTGAGATAAGGCATAGAGCCGTCATCCTTATTATTCTCAATCACTGTTCCTTGATATATGAGATGACTGAATATATGATACCTAGTATCATGTGCATGGCCATGCTATTCTTTCAGTCACTCTAGATCACACGGCCGAGATCCGATATCTTTCCCATACCGTAGTATGAGTGATAAATCCCTTAGCCGTCTTTAATGTCACTCATGCAGTCCGTCCCCAAGCCAATCCTGGCCATTATGGAAGCCCTGTTACGGAAAACGTTAGGCTCAGGTCAAACTCAGTTGTTTACTGCATAGCGATCACAAAGACTCCTTGGTCTAAGGATAAATGACAAGCTACGACAATGAATATGTTCATGACTTGATCTATGGCACATATTCATGTCGGGTTGTCCAATATCATGTCCCACATGATATCTATGATAAGACTCCGGAATCCCATTCCAATGACTAAAACAACGTAAGCCATAAAGAGCCATCTTTCATACTAGTCGCTTCTAGTGAAGCTTTGTTGACTAGGGACCCATCGAGTGTGATCCATCTCGATCTATGGTTCTATTCGCATGGTGGGCATATATTAGAACACACATCGATATATTTCTCCAACACATCAGTAATATAAAGCCGCTTTACTTTTATTGCTAACGATTATATATACATTTGGACATTTAGGATTGAACTATGGGCACTAAGATTAACAACTTATCCCTCATACTGTGGTATGGAAAAGATATCGTATCTTGGCCGCTTGAGCGAGAGTGACTGAAAGAATAGCATGGTCATGCACATGATATTGGGTATCATATATTCAGTCACCTCATATATCAAGGAACAGTGATTGAGAATAATAAGGATGACTGCTCTATGCCTTATCTTAGTCAGGATATCAGAGATAAAAGGATAGTGACATAGATGACGGAAAGGTTAGAATCGATAAGGTCCATTCGTTGTGCAGTGTTAGGCAATACCAAAGTCTCATTAGTTTCCACTTATATCGGATAATGTAATATAGGATTTTATGTTAATATATTGACATGGATAAACCTAAGGGTCACACCGGAGGATGAAACTCATTGACACATTTATGGAGAATGGCCAAAAGGGAGTTGTCTCAGGACATGACCAAAACTAGGCTTTGGGTCATGTGCCCGTAAGTGATTAGGACTTTACGGATCAAGACAAGGCTTGGAGTCTTGGGATTGATCACATCGGATAATATTGGACATTTGCGGTATGGAAGGCTTGGAGGCGATGAGCGCGTAACGGGACCTCATTGGGAATGGCCACGTGCCATGTTCCAAGAGGCCCATGCAACTAAGGCTCATGGAGCTAATTAATCAAGTCTTGATTAATTAGTACTAAGTAAGCAAGAGAAGGATTAAGGTGTTGATGATTCACCACCTAACCGCATCTTGTCTAGCCATACTTAGCACCATACTTGTCTTATTTACACCATGCTTGTCCTATACTATTGGTTATTATGTTGATGGGATTTAATTGTTTTAAGTCATCCTTTTCCAACATAACAAACAAAAGACACAAAATACCAAGACAACTTCTTCCTCCTCCCTCTAGAATTTCAGCCAAAGGGGTGTTCTTCCTCCATATTTGGTGTTCTTGAGTCTTCTTTAAAAGAACTACGTGGCTTTGATTTCCAAGTGGATATGTAGGCATCTTGGAGACTCAAGCCAAATCATTCCTTACCCGGTGTTCTTGTTTTGGTATGAAAGTGTTGATTTTTTTCTTGTGATTCTATTCTTTGGTAGTTGATTCATGGTTTTAATGGTCTCTTTGTTTTATTTGTCATTCCGCTGCGAGTATGTGTTCATACCCTCCAACGAGACCCAACAGTGGTATCAGAGCATGGTTTCGATCCAGGGATCTTTATTTTGGATAAGCTCAAAAATTTAATCAAAAAAGAGTTAGATCCAAGTAGGATCTAACCAAAGGTAACAATTACAAGAAAGCTCTCAAAGGGAGCCACGGGTACAAAACCCAAAAAAAAAAACCAAAATGCGTCACTAAATCAACCATCAGTAACCCACTCTTCATCTTCCGAAGTCAAAGTCGGATCATCAAAGGCTTTAGCTGAATGAACTAGCTTGTTTCTAGATTCTTAAGGTTTAGAATCGATTAGTTGGTGTTTGAACTTGATCTTCAGAAAATTTATTCAGTTTACTGATTAAATTTTATATGTTGTATATATCAAATGACAAAAGTAAACAATAGTTTGTCATTAGAATCGATTATTGACAGGGTCAAGCTAAATGGGCTAAATTATCTGGACTGGTGCAGATATTTGAGGATAGTCCTCAAATTCGAAAGCAAAGGATATTTTTTAGACAAGACTATCCCTTATGTCCAGAAAATGAAGGGGCATCTCAAACATCTTAATGGACTGGGTCTTAAGATAGAATCAGAGATGGCAGCAGATAGGTTTATACGCTCCCTTCCTCGTGCGTATGTTGAGTTCATCATGAAGTATCACATGCACGATATGGACAAGACCATATTAGAGTTACATGGCATGTTTGTAACTGCTGAGAAGAATGTCAATGATTTGGAATCCAAGGATATTCTGATGGTCAGAAAGGGATCCAATTTCAAGAAGGAAACTAGTAGTGGCAAGAGCAAGGCCCCTGCGCACTTGGCATGAAAGATGAGACACTTGATTGCTCCTAACCCTCCTAGGACTAGGGTCCTTAAGGAATGCTAAGGAAGATAAGATTGTCTGCTTCTACTGCCAGAAGCCTGGTCAACGGAAAAGGGATTGTGGGAAAAATCAGGATGATTTGAAGAAGGGTAGTGGGATGGTAATGTACATGACGGTTATGAGTGTTTAAGAGTCTAATAAGAGTATACTCGGTGACGCATGTCGTGACTGGGTGTGGGCAAGTGTGCCATGTTTGATGATGTGAATATTTGGTTGTGAGATGACCGGGTGAGTGATAGACCGGCTGTGTGCTATGTTAAGATGGTCCGGTTGGTATACTGAGACCATCAGTGAATTGTGTTGTGTGTTAAACCCTGTTTGTGTGTTCAAAGAGACGGAGTAGCCGGAGTAGTACCTACACCGAGGGATAGTTCCGGTGTAGGGTACCGAGGCCAAGGATGGCATGATCACTACCCCGATGACTTGTAGTCTGGGACGGTGTTGACCGAAGTGTGTACCGGTCCTGTATTGCAGTGCAAGTTCGCACGTGTGGTCGGTTGTGAGATAACCGTAGGTGTTGTTCATTGAGAATTGTAGATGATGGGTGTCACGAGCTAGCTGTGGAAAGTGGTATGAGTTCGGTTCGTTGTGAGTTTGTGTTACGGGTTGTGCCTGATGGAAGGCTAAGTGTTGTCTTGGAGTAATTGGTTGAATTTAATTGTTATAGCTGTGCTTTACTAGTATGCCCTAATTGGACGGTTACCCGTGGTGATGAACTGGAGTTCAGAACCTTAACTACTTTTTCTACTGAGCGTAAGCTCACCCCCCCCCCCCCCTTACCCTGTTGTGTTGCAGGTGTCGAGCAGGTTGTGTACTAGCAGAATTCTAGGAGCTAGGGGGCTGACGGGGATTCGGGCTAGTGTCTAGAGACGTACCGTTAATTGTTGAACTATTTACCGTTGTTTTTTACTGAGCTGTGACTCGCGAGGTTGTTTAAAGTTTTGAAAGTATGAATTGAGACTTGTTGGCTTTATTTTCAATCAAAATCATTATAGTTTTAGTTCACGTCTCGAGTCCGGTCAAAACCGGATTTGGGGCGTGACAATTGGTATCAGAGCCTGGTTTCATTTTGAAATGAGTTTTCAAAACCTCGGACCGTACGTCACCTAGGTGGGTAGAGTGGGTCGTTAGGGTGTTGTGTGTCGGTTACGCAAGTCGGAGTTGTCCTATGCGTAGAGACGAGACAGAACGAGTCTCGGGTTGGTGTAGTGTCCGGCCTGAGTGTCGTCGACTTTTGTTAGACCTGTGTGGTTGTGTCGTGTTGACTTAACTCTTGTCCAAGATCGGACTTGGGCGGGCGGTAGAAGTGAAATTACCAAGACCCGAAGTGTGAAAGTGGATTAAATTGTTGTGTGTTCTGATTGTGATTGAATGCTGTGTGCAAATGGTAACTGGTTGTCCCGCATCAGCGGATGGTTGACTTAATTTACGAAAGGGTCATGCCCGATTTTTCTGCAGATGCTGAAGTGTATGTACCATCACGACTCCGCGATAGGGGCCACTATAATTGTACGTGAATGGGGGGATGCCAAGTGGTTACAACGTAGTTCGGGGACGCCTGAACCGGGTTGTAACGACGCAGTGTCAACATGAAGGTTATGTTAGAAAGAGGACGGCTAAGAAATTGAAACTGAAATATGAGGGTGCTTTGTGGTTTGCATGTGGTGTAATTGAAGCCTATGTGGCTTAAGTGTGAAATCGCATGTAATCTTGTTGTGTGTATATATGATCTGTGTGTACGTATGTCTGTGTGAAGCACTAGTGTGCTAACTTCTTTGATGTGTGCATCTGTGTGACTATACTATATTATGTATACTATTACTATAAGTACTAGTGTGATGGACTGTGTGTGGCGTTAGTTATTTTAAGCGTGTCGTTTCTAAGAGTAAGAAACTGAGCGGGGGTGTTACCGTGTGTAGGGTAAACGCGTCGTGGCACCTCGAGGTATGAGAGGTAAGCCGTTGGGGGCACAAGTGCCCGGGTTACCCACTGGGGGGTTAGGAAGGGCAACACCAACAGGTCCCGGACTGCAACGGGACGGAGTATCCGAGATGAGGAGCGAAGCCAAAGTTACGGCATGGGCCGTTTGCACCAAGTTTGGGTGGCCATCGAGGCGAATGGATACAAGAAGTCCAAGAGAGGGCCCCGAACCCAGAGTTTGGATCGAGTTCTCAACTTGATGAAACAGGTGTAGTTTTGAGATGATGGACACAATGACAATAGTGGAACGAGGTCGCAGATAGACCGCGGAAACCGTAAGACTCGGTAGTGACTGAGCAGTGTTGCGGGACCGTATGAGATACGGGAACCGAGGGGCGGAGAACCGTAGGGTTCTTACGGCCACAGGCTCTGTCTGACGGTATGAGACCGACAGGACTAAGAACATCGTTAGGGTCCGTCATGTTAGAACGGGGGCCCAGTGTGATCACACCGTCGGTAGCCGGTGCGTTGGAGACGAGTACCGAGCGGTGAAGGACCGCAACAGTACCGGTAGACAATCAGACTGGTCAGGGAATGTGACCGAGTGGAGATGAGATCAGAGTGGCGCAGCGGAAGCGTGGTGGGCCCATAACCCACAGGTGTCGCAGTCTTCCGTTTTCTTCTACTCTTGTTGAGATGTACGCTTAAGAGTAAAGTCTCGAGACGACTCTTTTGTTCTGATACCCCAGTTATGGGTGAGTTGGTTTGACAATGTATGTGCCATGCGCATGAGATTAGGGTGGATTGGCCGTTCTTGGAGGTCTTCTTGTGTTGGACTACAACCGTGTATTATGTGGAGACTGATGTGATGTGTTGTGGTAAATTGGCTCGGTTGGTATGTCGTGGTTGAATTATTGCATTGTGATGCGTGAGACTTTCTTGAGGTACGTTTCAAGAGAAGTTGTATTTCGGTATAGGATATCCAGACCGACGAGATGTTCTTGGTAAGTTGTGTCGATGAGCGGCTTTGGGGTGATGTGTTCGCCGTGGTGTGGTTGCATTGTACTGCATGTTGCCTTTTATCCCGAGTGACGGGGAGATACCCGACCGAAGGCATGCCACTCCGATATGTGGGCTTGAGTTTTTCCCCGATGTGTGTTCCGGGAAGACCCCTAGACCGAGGAGGTATTTCGGAATGGTGTGATCCAGCCGAGCCATAGGAAGCCGGCCCACTATTCTGGGATACCAGGGGTGACGTTGATTGTCGTTTTGACTTGATGTTTTGATTTTGGTTGACTGTGTTGGCTGCCTGGACAAACAAGGAAGTGAAACTTGTGCGAATTGATGAGGGTGAGCACTCCTTTTCCGAGCTGAAGGCTCGTTTGACATCCCGACTAAGTACGTTGTGGTTGATGAGTGCGTGCAGTGTATGGTAGAGGTAGGAGTACCTCACGTGGTATTCGGAAACAAATCGCCGAGTACGACTACCACAACGCTTTCAGGCCAGTAATACTATGGCACCGTACGAAGCGTGGGGTGGTAGGTCGGGCCATTTGCCCAAGCAGGGCACACTTGAGGATTTCCAGTCGACCCATGTGGTTCCGAGCTGCTAGAAAGACGACTGAAGGGTCGCGTTGTTTGTGAACGATGAGAACCGCGCAGAGTCAACGCGGAAGCGCGAAATTAAGGTGCGCACGGGGTATCCAATCCGTTCGGACCCCGAGGAAATGGTTTTGTGTATCTTCAGTGTGTGGTGACTTTGGAGGGAACGACTTATTCTGTTTGAGTTTAGTGTTGCTTCCTTGTGTTATCGTGAGGGGTTGGACATTGACTTCTTGGTTCGTTGTGTATGCGATACTTGGTTAAGTGAAGTGAGTAGTCGAGGAGAAGTATCGGTGGTGGGGATCTGTTTTAAGTGCGAGATGAGTTTTGTTCGGGGTGATATCGGTATCAACGGACGGTCCCGATATAGGGTGTCTCGACCAAGCTACGAGTGTCGTTGCGACATCTCTACCGACGGAGGATTCCGGTATCGACTAACTGGATTAAGTGTTCCGTGTGCATGAGGGACAAAGGACTGGGAGTTAAGCGGACGTTCCCTGAGATAGGGTCAAGTAGAACGCGTTCGTTTTAAATTTCGAGGACGAAATTCTTTTAAGGGGGGTAGACTGTAAAACTCGCCTTTTTAAAAGAGTATTGTGGTGCAAACTGAAACGTTGGGGTAGGAAAGTGAAACAAGTGGTTTGTTTAAAGGAAAAATCAAAAAAAAAGAAAGGGAAAAGGGATATCTGGGCTGAACCGGAACTGGCCGGACTTGGGGCCCAGTTCGAGCGCACTCAGGCCCAGGAGACGAGCCCAAGTCCAAACCCTATTTCCTGTTCATCCCTCTTCTTCAGACGTCTCGCACGCATCCCAAGAGAACACGCCGTCTTCTCTCTTTCGTTCCTCCCGAGCTCTCTCCATTTCTCGATCCACCTTCTCCCACCCTCACTCTCACAGCCGGAGCTTCATCTCCGCCTCCCACCTCATCCCCGTGAGCTTCGCAAACCACCACGCTCGGAAGCGAGAAGAACTCGTCGGAGAGATCTCTCGGCATTCGAGTTCTCGGACGAGTCTCGACGCTAGCGACGAGAAACCGTAGGTCTGGACCGTCCCTCGTCGGCTTCTCCTTCCTCTTTAACCTCACTGTGCCGGAGAGCGTCTCTTCCGAGCTCGAATTGAGCGAGTGAGGTCGGAACCCTCACCGGCGACCTCGAACTCGTCAGATCTGAGACGAGGACGGGTTGTGGGTCATGCCTGAGTCAGCGCCACCACGCCCATGCGTCGCTGGGAGCCTGGCGTCCATCTCCGCCTTTTTTTCCTCCCTGTTCGAACCTCTCCGGCGATGTGCACGGCGGCCGAAGAACCCTGACTCACCGGAGCAGATCGGGGTCGAAGACGAGGCTGGACGAGGTTTGGGCCGAGGGAGAGTTGGGCCAGACGGACGGAAGTGGGCCGGGGCACGGGCCTGGATGAGCTGGACCTTGGGCCAAGGCTTGAGTTAGCGGAGTTGGGCCTTGGGCCTCGGGCCAGGCTTTGGGTCAGGCCCAGAACCCGGGACTCGGGTCTGGGGTTCGGGTCAGGTCCGGTTCCGGTTCTGGGTCTGGATCCGGGTTTGGGCTCGGATCCGGGTCGGATTCGGGTCTGGTTCGCGGATCCGGGTCGGACGGAAATAATTAAATAATTAATTACTTATTTTGACTAAAAATTTATATTTAAAGGACGTTTTGGACCTTCCAAGGACTTTGGTTATACCGGAACTGAGTGGACCTTTTTACCTGTTAAACTCAGGCTTGGGCTTCGCCCAAGAAGACCGGAGTTAAACCCTGACGCGGACTTCGCCCTAGAAGACCTGGTCGTCAACAGCTAGGAGACGTTGTTGTGGTATCGTCTTGAGGTAGGGAAAGTAGCGGATACCGCTTTAATTACGGAAAGTTACTAGCGTGCATGATTAGGGTTTAATAATAAAACCGGAAAGATCATAGTTTGGCTTGTAGGATGTGAACAACTAGCATAGACGTATAAACTGTGAACATTTACGTTTTCTGTCTTGGGAATTGTCGTGCTGGTAGATTCAGGCCATGTTGTGGCCGTAGGGTTGCTTGTTGTGTGTATCTGCTTGGTGCTATGTGTTGTTTGAACGGATATTAAGTAACGAAAACGGAAACGAATAGAATTGAACTAGCAATACATGTTGACTATTTGAGTGGTTGTTTCCTGTTATACGTTATGTTGAACTATGGGAATGTTGGGGATTGGATGCCGGTTAAATTGGTGGGATTACCTCGTTGAGCGTGGTGTCGGTAAGTGATGGTAATGTACGTGACGGTTATGAGTGTTTAAGAGTCTAATAAGAGTATACTCGGTGTCGCGTGTCGTGACTGGGTGTGGGCAAGTGTGCAATGTTTGATGATGTGAATATTTGGTTGTGATATGACCGGGTGAGTGATAGACCGGCTGTGTGCTATGTTAAGATGGTCCGGTTGGTATACTGAGACCATCAGTGAATTGTGCTGTGTGTTAAACCCTGTTTGTGTGTTCAAAGAGACGGCATAGCCGGCGTAGTACCTACACCGAGGGATATTTCTGGTGTAGGGTACCGAGGCCAAGGATGGCGTGATCACTACCCCGATGACTTGTAGTCTGGGACGGTGTTGACCGAAGTGTGTACCGGTCCTGTATTGCAGTGCAAGTTCGCACGTGTGGTCGGTTGTGAGATAACCGTAGGTGTTGTTCATTGAGAATTGTAGATGATGGGTGTCACGAGCTAGCTGTGGAAAGTGGTATGAGTTCGGTTCGTTGTGAGTTTGTGTTACGGGTTGTGCCTGATGGAAGGCTAAGTGTTGTCTTGGAGTAATTGGTTGAATTTAATTGTTATAGTTGTGCTTTACTAGTATGCCCTAATTGGACGGTTACCCGTGGTGATGAACTGGAGTTCAGAACCTTAACTACTTTTTCTACTGAGCGTAAGCTCACCCCCCCCCCCTTACCCTGTTGTGTTGCAGGTGTCGAGCAGGTTGTGTACTAGCAGAATTCTAGGAGCTAGGGGGCTGACGGGGATTCGGGCTAGTGTCTAGAGACGTACCGTTAATTGTTTAACTATTTACCGTTGGTTTTTACTGAGCTGCGACTCGCGAGGTTGTTTAAAGTTTTGAAAGTATGAATTGAGACTTGTTGGCTTTATTTGCAATCAAAATCATTATAGTTTCAGTTCACGTCTCGAGTCCGGTCAAAACCGGATTTGGGGCGTGACAATGCGCTTTCATCAGGTATTAACTTTATAGAGCTACCTATCTCTACTTACAAATATTCATGGGTATTGGATACCGGAGCTGAATCTCACATATGCACTGACGTGTAGTGACTGGAAGGTAGGAGAGGCTTGGAGAAGAACGGATTGGACCTCAGAGTGGACAACAGATGAGGGTTGTAGCGACTGCTGTAGGATCCATGAGTCTTCGTTAGCCAAGTGGCCTTGTTGTGTACTAAACAATGTATATTGTATACCTAATTTTAATAGGATAATAATATCTGTATCCGTGTTAGACACCGAAGGATATAATGTTGATATTGGAAATTGGAATTTCAATATTCTATACAATGATATGTTTTATGTTTGTACAACCTTTGGTCCGAGGATTGTACATAAAAGGTAACAATGTCTCAAGCTCTATTTATAACGTTTATGCCAAAAGGTATAAATCTGATAATTTAGAACAGACTCTATTAAGGCACTGTCATTTATGCCACATAAACAAGAAACGAATATTAGTACTTCAGAAGTGCGGACTTTTAAGTCCATTTAGAATTTCATTCGAATAATAGGTGGAAGGCTTATTTGATGAGAAAATTGACTAAAGCGCCCTTCATCGACCGCGGTGAAAGGGCGGGTGAATTATTGGGACTGATACACTCGGATGTGTATAGACCAATAACTTCGCTTTCCAGGAGTGGTTTTTAGTTAGTTTATCACATATACTAATGATTACGTAAATATGGTTATGTCTATTCGATGAGACATAAGTCTGAAAGTTTTTGATAAATTCAAAGAGTTTAAGATTGAAGTAGAAAACCAGCTCCAGAAAGGTATTAAGGCACTTCGATTGGATCAAGGAGGAGAATACTGGACCACAGAGTTTTTAGATCATCTAAAAGAGAATGAGATCCTTTTGGAGTGGACTCTTCCTAGGACAGTATAGATGAAAAGTGTAGCCGAACAGAGAAATCGGACATTGTTAGACAATGGTCCGTTCCATGATCAGTTGGACTGATCTCCCGATACCTTTCTGGGGTTATGATATGGAGACGGTCGCATTTATAGTAAATCAGGCTCCGACGAAGGCTGTGGAAGGGATATCATTTTAGAAATGGTACAGGAAGAAGCCCGTTTTGTTCTTCCTAAGGGTCTGGGGTTACGAGGCTTATGTGAAATGTTTAGTTTCGACCAAGCTCGAACCAAGATCTGAGAAATGTACCTTTGTGGGAAATCCCAAAGGAACAAGGGGATACTACTTCTACAAACCCAGTGAAAACTTGGTGTTCGTCGCTAGGGGAGGGGTCTTTACGAAAATGGAATTTGTTTCCAAAGACGTTAGTGGGAGGGTTGTACATCTAGAAGAAGTTCAAGATGGTACATGTGCCTCTAAATCACTTGACAACCCAGTAGAGGAGCCTGAAGTGGTCGTAGAGCAGGAACCAGTTCCTGTAGCAATTCCTGAAGGTCCAAGGCGATCTGGAAGGATCAGTCACCCACCTCCGAGATATGGTTATTTTGTATTTGGAGTGGACGGTGAGTTAATGGTGGATCATGATGATCCAGCCACCTTTCAAGAAGCCATGGATGGGCCCGACTCCGAGTTATGGCTGGGAGCCATGAGGGAGGAAATGTAGTCCATGTCATACAACCAAGTTTGGGAACTGGTTGATCCCATCTATGGTGTGAGGACCATCAGATACAAATGGATCTTCAAGGTGAAGATGGACATGGACGGAAATCCTCAGACCTACGAAGCCTGACTGGTTGCGAAATGTTATAGGCAGATCCGAGGGATTGACTATGAGGAAACCTTCTCACCAGTGGCCATGGTCAAATCTATCCAGATTCTTCTTGACAGTCTTATGTATCGTGTAATAAGCTTTTGTAGAAGTACTCGTGTAATATTAATCGTGTTATGTTAAATATGTTTTGTTTTTTTTAAATAAAAATGTTTTGTTTAATATTATTTAATTCTAACAGTCAGCAAAAAAATTAGTATTGGAGGGTGCTGACGACCAAATGAGTTTTTTTTTAAAGCGTAAAAATTTTATTGAAGAGAAAATTTTCGAAGTGGAAAATAACCAAAAGAAAACAACGATTACATAAAAGCTCGATCTACATGAGCTTTACACAGGGGAAGCTCGTAACCATAGGACTAAAGAGTCCTGAAATATAACCAAAGTCTATACTTCCTCGTACCACTCGCCATCAGAAGACTGATCGCTACAAGCCGTATAAGTCTTGAGAGCCCGAGTCTTAGACCTAGTATTATGAATACGAGGGGCGTCCGGTGGAGGCACCAAAAATGACTTAGACCGTCCCTTACCGGCCTTAGACTTGAAGAGGGCCTCCAACCACCCATCGAAAGAATGCAAATGATCTATCACCTTCTGAGACACATTCGAGAGGTCTTTAAGCGGGAGCTTTATACCAGAGACGATGCTCTCGATTTCCAAATGTAATGTTGTGGCCACAAATTTTGGGCCTACCACCCCGTCCGAGTCAACGAAGACAAACTCTGGGAACAAACTCATCATCAGTTGTGGCTCATTAAAGGGCTGGACCGGGTATCTTTTGCTGCATCCAAAGCAGGTTGGTCTCCTAATGTTCGTAATCCATGATTCTTGACATGAATGATTGAGTGTTGGGCATTCTATTAGTTTAACCATCCAATTCAATATAAAAGATTTCAGGAGAAGAAAAACTAACATGTCCCTTGCATTATTCAAGCTTATCTTCAAGGTAATAACCTATAACCTATTAGTTGAGTAATTGGAATTTAAGACTCAAAACTCGTTAGAAGGTCAACCAAACAGACACAGCAAAGACATTAATTTCCGAAACCAGTAGCGTCGCCATCCACTCTTTCACGGTCAACGAAACTCTTAGACGCAACCGTGATTTGACATAGTCAAAAGGTTAAGCTACCATTTTTCAAAGGCAAAGGAAGAAGCCAAACATTGAACAATCCTAATTTTGTGGAAATTTTATCATCACCTTCCACTGAACTCGCTGTTCATACGGAAGAGCCTCCGATGGATACATTAGGATTGCTCTGTTTCTCTCTCCCCATTTCCATAATCTTTATAACTCTCACCGCAGCACAACAAGCTTTTCTCTACAAGTTTTGCGTTGACACAAACGGAAACTACACCAACAATAGCACTTACAAGACCAACCTCGGAGCCGTCTCCTCCTCCCTCAGAACCGCCCAATTCACCGGTGGCTTCTACAATCTCTCCGCCGGAAACAACCCAGACAGAGTCAACGCATTAGCACTCTGCAGAGGCGACGTGGCAGCCGATGCGTGCCGCAGCTGCCTGAACGACTCGACAATCGAGCTGACTCGGCAATGTCCAAACCAGAAGGAGGCAATCGGGTGGTACGACGACTGCATGCTCCGCTTCTCCAACCGCTCCATCCTCGGCGCTCCCCAGACCCGACCCGCCTTTTCCATGACCAACCAGCAAAACGTGTCTGATGAGGAACGGTTCAATGAGATACTGAGCGGATTGCTCAACAGCTTGGCCACCGAAGCGGCGTCGGGCGACTCTGTCCTCAAGTTCGCCACCGGAAATGCGTCCTTCACGAGCTTCCAGTCGATATACGCGCTTGTGCAGTGCACGCCGGACTTGACCCGACTCCAATGCAGCAACTGCCTCGTAGGGGCTATCGGGGAGATTCCTGATTGCTGTGCTGCTAAGGTTGGTGCTAGATTTGTTACACCCAGTTGCAATCTTAGGTACGAGAATTATATTTTCTATCAAGCTTCACCTGATGTTGGATCCCCGTTATCACCACCACCACCACTACCGGCAGCGCCAGAGTCTTCTCCGTCAAGCAACGGTACAGACACAAAAGGCTTGAATTTTATTCTGTAATTTTTGTCTAATTGCTTATCGATCTGGGTTCTGGTTTTGCAGCTGATAGTAAATCTCCATCAACAATCGTCATAGTTGCTCCTATTGCTGCAGCTGTGGTACTAATCATTGGTGTCGGGGTCTGCCTGTTTGTCAGATTGAGAAGGTCAAGGAAGAGTGCTGAAAGTAAGTTCATTAGTGATCACCTTGCACACATTTGTTTCTACATAATCTTAGGCTTGGTTTCAGTCAGTTCATTAGTGATCTTAGGCATGGCTTACTAATTTTTGTTTTGATTTGTTTGTTTATAATTTAAGCTACTGAAGCTGCGGACCAAGTAACAAGTACGGAGTCGTTGCAATGTGAGTTTGAAACTATCAGAGCAGCAACAAACAATTTTTCCAACACAAACAAGCTTGGGCAAGGTGGTTTCGGTGCTGTTTACAAGGTGATAGATAACCCACAATTATATATCAACTCTCTCTATCTTTCAGATATCAACTTGGTTATGATAATTTGGGAATGGTTGTAGGGTAAGCTTCCAGATGGAC
Source organism: Erodium maritimum (assembly GCA_963921825.1). Taxonomy (NCBI): domain Eukaryota; kingdom Viridiplantae; phylum Streptophyta; class Magnoliopsida; order Geraniales; family Geraniaceae; genus Erodium; species Erodium maritimum. The sequence continues at coordinate 51,414,856 of OY997595.1, read as the reverse complement.
GAGACATTGCTGTGAAGAGGCTCTCCGAGAATTCTGGACAGGGAGATTCAGAATTCAAGAATGAAGTCATGTTGGTGGCCAAGCTTCAGCACAGGAACTTAGTCAGGCTCCTAGGTTTCTGTTTGAAATCAGACGAGAGGCTTCTCATCTACGAGTTTGTGCCTAACACCAGCCTTGATCAGTTTCTTTTTGGTAACAAAATAATGCTCTCAACATTGTTGTGATGTGTCTTTGGGATGATATTAATCATGGATTTGTTTTGGTGTAGTAGATCCAGAGAAGCGTGAGCATCTTAATTGGGAAACGCGTTACAGAATAATAGGAGGCACAGCAAGAGGACTTCTTTACCTTCACGAAGATTCACGTCTTAGAATTATCCACCGTGATCTTAAAGCTAGCAACATTCTGTTAGATGAAGAAATGAATCCCAAAATAGCTGATTTTGGGATGGCCAGGCTATTTGTAAGGGATCAAACTCAAGGCAACACAAGTAGAATTGTAGGGACCTAGTAAGTGTAGCACCATTTCCTTTGAAAACTGAATACATACAGAGTCTCATTGAAATCTATCCGACTGTGCAGTGGGTATATGGCTCCGGAGTATGCAATGCACGGGCACTTCTCTGTCAAAACAGACGTGTTCAGCTTTGGCGTGCTGGTTCTCGAGATTGTGAGTGGTCAGAAAAACAGTTCTTTCCTACATGGGGATAATTATGAGGACCTCCTGAGTTTTGTAAGTAAAAACATATATAAAGTTTTCTTCAATATTAGTATTGTTCATGAACATATTTTAAAATTCTTGATGCAGGCTTGGAGGAACTGGAGGGAAGGGACAATACTGGAAGTTATTGACCCGGTTCTGAGAAGGGGTCCCATGAGCGAGATGATGAGATGCATCCACATTGGGTTGTTATGTGTTCAACACAATGTAGGTGACAGACCAACAATGAACACGGTTTCTCTGATGCTTAATAGCAATTCAACCACTCTCCCCGTACCCTCGCAGCCAGCCCTTTTTGCTGATAGCAGCAGCATGGAGTGCTCGGACATGTCAAATTCACAGGAGGGCCAAGTATCTGAGACAAGTGACCAATCCAAAACCAAACCACTTCTGTATTCATAACATGAAGATTCACTCACTGACTTGTATCCTCGCTAGTCTTGGACGATTGAATACACAACACAACTTTTTGTAAGTTCATTAGTTCCTTTGTTAATGTTCCCCTTATAAAACCAGCAATCTGTTACTTATAACATGTATGCCCTTAGTTTAGGAACATTCTGTGAGATGTGTTTCCATAGCCTTTCTGTAAAATAGTTATCTGATAATGAATTCTAATTTTTAGAAAAAACAAACGTACATGTTCATTTATAGCATAGGATGACACTCCCTTTGTTCCAAAAATTAAGGATTAATATTTCTGCTAGTTGATAGTTTTATGTTATAATAGTCACACATTGTTATCACTCATTCTTATGTTATCGCACCGAATTAAATATAAACATTTATCAGCATGACCACATTGTTTGTTTTCTTGGCTTGTCCATAAGCATAAGCTAATCACTAATATCTGCATCGGCCGGCTTTACAGAAGGAGATGACTGTATAATGTCTTGAGTCAGTCTTTCCAACTATATAATGTTATTTTGTGAAGCCCAAGCAAAACCTCAGAAAACCTTCTCTTCTGTCTCCACGCTCACTTTCTTCCATTGGCCGAACCGCACCTAAGTAGCAAACACAAAGCCAATGATACGAAATTAAACAAAACAGAGAAACCAAATATGCAGGCATGAATACATTTTTATAATTTCACCCCTAAAAGTTTTTAACTAGTAAGATAGAGGAATATTTCATTCTGTAGAACAAGGTCCATTGTGGACATGGTTTCTTCAAGATTGCTCTTCTTCTTCTTCTTCGTTAGCCATATCTCAATACACCTCCTTACCCTCAGCGTAGCTCAGCCCAGCTTTTTTTATAAGGTCTGCAATGATAACGAAAACTACACCACCGATAGCACATACAAGACCAACCTCGACCATGTCCTGTCCTCCATCTCCAACCCCGCCCAATACGACGGTGGTTTCTACAATTTCTCGGCAGGACACGACCCTGACACGGCCTACGCAATAGCACTGTGCAGAGCCGACATGGAGCCCCAATCTTGCTACAGCTGCCTCAACGACTCTACACACGAACTCATCAGCCAGTGTCCTCACCAGAAACAAGCAATTGGGTGGTACGACAAGTGCATGTTGCGCTACTCCAACCGCTACATCCTTGGCAATGCCGAGACCTGGCCTGCATATGGCCTTTGCAGCCTGGCCGACGCCACTCCGGACGTGGACAAGTTCAACAAGGTGCTGAGCAGCCTGCTCAATGGCCTGGCCGCCGCAGCTGCCTCCGGTGGTCCTCTTCGCAAGTTTGAAACCGGAAATGCTTCTGCTGCTGACTACAAAACCGTGTACGCGCTCGTGCAGTGCACGCCTGATTTGACAGGGCAGCAGTGCTTGAATTGCCTTGGCGCCGCTTTCGAAGACATGGCTGATCGTTTCGCTGGAAAGATGGGGGGCAGGATGTTCTTGCCCAGCTGTAACTTTCAGTATGACAAGTTTATTTTCTATGGATCTGCACTCTCTGCACTTCCACCACCCAACAATACTACAAACTCATCTGCAGCCTCAGGTACTTGATTTTAATTGGTATCTATAATTTATCATACACGTACATGATGATCAGCAAATTGCAATACTGGGTTTTGCAGGAGATGTTGACAGGAGAACATCTCGACCCATCATCGTCCTCTTAGTTGTTCCCTTTGTTATTGCTGTGGTAGTCATCAATCTCGTCATCCTAGGCATCTGTATCTTTTTAAGGTTGTCTAAGAGAAGAAAGAAAGTGGAAAGTGACTTAATGGTTAGCACTAGTTCTCAAGCAGTGGATGACATTAAAAGTGTTGAATCTCTGCAATTCCAATTCAAAACTATTAAGGATGCAACAGACAATTTCTCGGACGCCAATAAGCTTGGCAAGGGTGGTTTTGGTGTTGTTTACAAGGTGATAATTCAGAAAAAGAGTGTTTTATTTGTTGGATTGGGTTGAGCTGATATTCAACTTTTGGATGTTTTCAGGGTAGGCTTGCTGATGGGCAAGATATTGCTGTGAAAAGGCCTTGGAAAGACTCAGGACAAGCATTAGCTGAGTTTAAGAACGAAGTTCTTTTATTGGCCAAGCTTCAACACAGGAATTTAATCAGGCTTCTTGGCTTCTGCTTGAAATCAAATGAAAAGCTTCTCGTTTATGAGTTTGTCCCTAACAAAAGCCTTGATTACTTCATTTTTGGTGAGCTTCTTTTTATTTGTTATCTCCTGTCATTTTTGGTGTTCCTATACACTTAATTAGCGTCTTTCATTTATCTGAAAATGTAGATCCCGTCAAGCGTGAAGATTTGGATTGGGAGAGGCGCTACAAGATTATAGGAGGAATTGCTCGGGGCCTTCTTTATCTTCATGAAGACTCTCGTCTTAGAATCATACATCGTGATCTCAAAGCCAGCAACGTGTTGTTAGATGCAGACATGAATCCTAAGATTTCTGATTTTGGCACAGCAAGGTTGTTTGTAAGTGACCAAACTCAAGGCAACACAATGAGAATTGTGGGGACCTAGTAAGTATCTCTATGCTAGACCCAACAACAAGTTCAATTTGCAATCATATTGTGATCTTATTCAAGAATGGCATATATGCAGTGGATACATGGCTCCAGAGTATGCAATGCACGGGCACTTCTCCGTCAAATCAGATGTATTTAGCTTTGGCGTGCTGGTTCTGGAGATACTGAGTGGCCACAGAAACAATTCTTTTCACAACAGTGAGGATGAGGATCTCCTAAACCATGTAAGTAAACAAACACATCTTTAAAGGTCCATTTTGCAATATTGTTCACTTAAATTGTTGGTGCAGGCTTGGAGGAACTGGAGGGAAGGAACAGCTTTGAATGTAGTGGATCCGGTTCTGAGGACGGGTTCGAGTAGCGAGATGATGAGAAGCATCCACATAGCCTTGTTATGTGTTCAAAACAATGTGTCTGATAGACCGACTATGAACTCTGTTGCACACATGCTTAGCAGCTACTCCCTCACTCTCCCACTGCCTTCACAACCTGTATTTTACTCAGAAAGCAACATGTTGCCCTTAGACTTATTCTCATCACAAGATCAGACTTCAGTTCTGCTCTGAAGATTGCAACATTTTGTTCAAACACATGTTCTAGTGTACAGAATTTGTTTCTCAATCATGTGCTGGTAACATACTATATATAGTTTTAGGGTCCAGTTTTGTGGATGGTGATTGTGATTCTTTTGATCTTGAACATGAAAACAGAAACGAAAAGGTTAGGAGCAAGGTTGAAAGAGAATGGTCCATGAACAATTATTTCAATTCTCGGTCTTTAAAGGCTGAAAGAGAATTGAACTAATCAAAAGAAGAGCAGAGTCAATAGTTAGACTTAGTCACACATAATCTTTATGACCTGCTAATGCACACGAAGTGTCCTGGTAAGTCCAAATGGCAGATACAAAGGACTCAGTAGCCCTTGTCCTGGTCAATGGTAGATTAGCAACTAAAGCATCAATATAAATGATGCAGTCAATTTAGAACAGCCGTTGGTCAATTCCATTGCAAGTTTGTGTCTCATATTCTTATGTTGTTCATCTTCCTCGATCAGATCGAAGAAAAGCTATGGTTCGTGCACACAAATCCAAATCTTGTCTACTTGTCTTGCTTGCGATTATCAGCTTCACCAATTCCCAGCAGCAAGTCTATAACTATCACCAGTGCGAGCGTCCATTGAACAGCACAGCTCAAGGGTCCAGGTTCGGAACCAACCTCACACCCCTCCTCAACTCTCTATCTTCCAAGGCCACTTCGAACACCTTCTACAATGAATCCATGAATGGCATCTTCGGCCTCTTTCTCTGCCGCGGAGACGTTACCACCACTACATGCCAGGCCTGTGTGGCCTCGGCTGGTCAAAGACTCGCTGGGAGCTGTCAAGCTAACGCAAGTGCAGTTATCTGGTACGACCTGTGCATGCTGCGCTACTCGGACAACAATTTCTTCGGAATATTGCAAACCGATCCATTGGTGTTCATGGGGAATGTTGCAAACAACACTTCTCCGGGTGAAACTGATGTGGGTGCTCTCTCTTTGATCTATACAATAGCAGAAAATGCTCCTTATGCCGATTTCATGTACAGAACTAATGAATCACTGTCACCTGACGGGTCTCGGGGGAGATACGGTATGGGGCAGTGCAGTAGAGACATCAACAGCAATGACTGCAAGACTTGTTTGGTACAGCTTACCGATCATATTGATTTTTGTTGCAAAGGAAAGATCGGATGGCGAGTCTTGGCCCCGAGTTGTTTTCTAAGGTATGAGGAGTACCCTTTTTATCAACTGCCCGCGCCTCCCCCTGTGCCCGGTGATCAGGGTGGTATGTCCTCAACCCTAATCTTTGTTTCTTTCAATTTATAATAGGGATAACGTCATTTCCTAGATCAGTTAGAAAGGTCATTCGCACTTCTTAATTGTGCTCTACCTTTTGTGACAGATTCTAACACAAATGTAGTATTTTGTTATAAATCCTAGCATGAAGGTGGTATTTTGTTACAAAAAGTAGCATAAAGATGGTATTTTGTTACAAATCCTAGCCCATTTTTCTTAATCGTGATTGGTACTTTTTATAAACGTGTACCACCTTTGTGTTTGGATATGTCACAAAAGGTGGAGCACAAAATGATCTTTTCGACTAGCCTAGAAATCGACGTTATCCCTTTATAATACAAAAGGTTTAGGATTTGTTATGTGATTTATAGGGAAAGGAGGAAATAACGGTACAACTATTGTGGTTGTTAGCACAATATCAGCAATTGTAGCTGTTGGAGCTCTACTTTGCTTATGGTATTGCTGTTTTTGTAGGAAGAGAAAGCAACAAGGTAAGCTCAGTCAGGCTTGTCCTTTGAAGCTATAGCTTTAGATTGTTTTGGTGACTAAATGTGATTGTTATTTTTTTTCTCCCAGAGATTGGAATGAGCCAAGAAATTTTATTGGCACAAAACTTGCAAGGCAGAACCTACACGGATGTGACGGAGGGAAGCAATGACGATGGCTACTGCAAAGACATTCAAGGAGACAACAAGGACATACATTACTTCAAGTTAAGTACCATACAAGCTGCCACTAATAGTTTCTCCGATGGTAATAAGCTCGGGGAAGGTGGTTTTGGTGCAGTTTACAAGGTTGTTAACCATACTTGGATCATGTTTTCCTTTCTAAATTACCAAACTAATTATGTCAATGAACATTGAGCAAGTTTGGGATTAATTTTCAGGGAAAGCTGTTTGACGGGAAGGAAATAGCAGTGAAGAGGCTTTCGATGAAATCAAAACAAGGCATCGAAGAGTTCAAGAATGAAGTGACAGTGATTGCAAAGCTGCAGCACAAGAACCTTGTGAGGCTCTTGGGTTGCTGCTTGGAGGCTGATGAAAAGCTTCTTGTCTATGAGTACTTGCCCAACACTAGCCTTGACGCCTTCCTATTCGGTTTGTCTCCTTTCTTTCTTAAATCAAACAACTGTTGGCAACGGAAACTAAGCAGATTCATCCTTTTCGAAGGCAGATCCCGTAAAATGTAAGGTACTAGACTGGGGTACACGTGCCAACATAGTTAATGGAATTGCAAGGGGGCTTTTATACCTACATGAGGATTCTAGGCTGAAGATCATCCATAGAGATATGAAAGCAAGCAATGTTCTGTTGGATGATGAGATGAACCCCAAGATATCAGACTTTGGCACTGCTAGGATCTTCGGAGGCAAGCAGGTTGAAGACAACACTGTTAGAGTTGTTGGTACATAGTAAGTATTTTTCATCTCCTTACACACTTGTGCTCTTGGCATCCCCTTTTTTATGTGCATATTTTCTCCAACAGTGGATACATGGCGCCAGAGTACGCGTTGGAGGGAGCGTTTTCGATCAAGTCTGATGTATACAGCTTCGGGGTTTTATTACTTGAAATCACGAGTGGAAGAAAGAACAGAGGACCTAACCATCCAGATGGTGCTCAAAGCCTTGTGGCATATGTAGGTTATGTCTTCAATTTTTAGATTAAAATCCACATATGTAGGTTCTATGCATGACAAAACTCATGAAACAGGCTTGGGTTCTGTGGAATGAAGGCAAGTTAGAGAAGTTGATAGATCAGAACTTGGTTGAGGAGTGTCCGATTAGTGAGGCTTTGAGGTGGATCCATATTGCACTATTGTGTGTTCAGGAGAAACCTGAGGACAGACCAACCATGTCAACGGTTGTGCTAATGCTTGGGAGTAACTCAGTAAGCCTTCCCGCGCCTTCCACCCCGCCGGTAACAATGAGTAGATTCACATTCTCTGATCTGACTGCATCTACTACGACCGGACCTGGGACTGGCTCTCTTTTGTCAGATCAATCCACAACAACTGCATCCTCCACCACCTAGGCCTAGCTATGGTTAACGAGTTGAGATATAAAGGTTTGGGATTTGTTTATTTGTTAGAATCATGGCCACATAGCAAGTGTGATAGCAGACAATCTTCAGGAGAACTGACTCTGTTTCTTGTATAGATTGAGGCCATCTGTGTTGTAAAATTTCTTGCTTGTCATCACGGTTTTGTTCTATAAGAATTTACCGGGTTTGTTACAAACGAAAAAATCGTTTACAAATAAAGAGCATGACGGGGATTAACTTTACTGACAAGAGTTAATGAAACATTGCCAACACAATAGGTGGGAGTACAAAATTCCCAACCTCTACAAACATTAACTATCCAGTCATGTTTTAGTATTGTTTACTGCAATAACATGCACAGTATGCTATTGACAAGAGCAATAACAAGCTCCACATCTTGAGTCCTGAGAAAAAGTGCAAAATTAAGCAACTGGGGGACGAAGAACGTGGTCCTGTGAAGTATCAACAGCAGCAGGAGGCATGAATTGCCACATGGAAACTCCCGGGTAGCCAACAAATGGCACCATCTTGCTGCCAGCAACTTGACCTGGAATAGCATAGGGTGCTGCCATTGTGCCGGGATGAGGAAGAAAGCTGGGCTGACTACTCAAAGCTTTCACTCTCTGTTCAAGCCTTTCTTTCTCCGCCTTTAACCTCTGCTTCTCATCCCGAAGCTCGTTCTTCTCAGCCTATGCAACAAAACAAACAAAATTATATTTCAAAAATTGAAACCCACTTGTATATATACAGGTAAAAATGATAATGTATAATCCTAAGCTCACCTTCAATTCATTAATCTTTTCTTGTAGGGCTCCATTTGAATCCTTCAAATTTTGGGTTTCAACCAGCAACTGGCTCACCATTCTACCAGCATCAACCAATATTGCAACCTTATCCGTTTTGGGCGGCCTTCCAGGATCCAGCATAGAACCCAGTTCTAGAAACCTTCACATCATTCAAAACATCAAAAAGAGAAAAGAGAGGGGTACAGAAAATGGACATAAGACATTACGAGCATGCCTGTCATTGAGCTTATCCCTTCTCAATTTCTCCCTACATGCTTTAGAACCTGATGCACCGCAAAGACCTGGTCTTTCCCTATTATAATAAGGTTCACAATTCATACAAAACAAAAGGGAAAAGGTGCATATGGCTGTATTTAACATGATCTCATAGTATTACGGAAAATAACATGGTAAGCAGCATACATGCAAATGAAGAGCAAGCAACATGGAGTTGATAAAATAAATAAATAAAATCAGGTGCATACCTTTTTCTTGAGGCAGATTCCTTAAAAATGTCAGAATTCCCGTCATCATAGTCCACACTGCACAAGGAGAAACATGTTAGACGTCATCATAGTCCACACTGCACAAGGAGAAACATGTTAGAATGCCTACACTCTAGCACAAACAGACTGTTTATTTGGCTCAACGAGCAACCAAAGAGGCTGAAATAGTAGGGAAGCAGAGTAAAAACAGAAAAAGGAAATCTGTGAATCATAAATGAAATAGCTGAAAGGGCAAGTGAGTTCATAGTGCAGGGCTGGTATCCGGGTACAAAGGAGTGTCTCAAGATTGTAAAATAGGGTGACACTTTAAGACGCATGCACAACACACACAATATCGTATGGTCCTCACTTGAATACATGTCAAGTATTCCAAAGCCAACAGAGATTTTTATAGCAAACATTCACAGCAAATGATACTGATAAAGGCAATATGTTGCTGTAACCCAAAACTGGACAGTGGGGATATAACTTAAATATTCACAACTGATTTAACCATATGCATGAGGGCATCAATATCTTCCAAGCCCACAAAGAAACTCAGTCACTCCAAGCTACTTTTTCAAGTAATAACAAATTACATTATGTTTAACAATTGGAACTAGCATTATGTAACACTACATGCATAGACAATATCAAAATTTTGCAGTTTCCCAGAGGAAAACATGAGCAAGACCAAATATATCCTGCATTGCACTTGTTCATAATAATAAAAACACCCATAACAAGCAAAGCAACCCAGAATCATCCACACCCTACGGTTAAAAATCTTAGGAGCCCTGATCAGAAAATCAAAGGAGTGAAAAAGGAGGAGCACCTGATGGGGGCAGAAGGGGAGAGGGAATGAGAAGGCCAACGAAACCCAGAAGGGCCAAGGGAAGGGAGGTGACCGCCGGGGACAGTAATATCAGTTATGAAATCAAAATCGGAAACCCAGTTGGGATTTTCAGGGGACACCATCTCGCCGGGAAATGAAGATTCCCGGCAGCAAATCGGAGGCCTACAGTAGTGGGTTCTTAGAAGAGGGGCAACGAGGAGGAATGAGATTAAGAGAGCTACAAGAGTCAAGGGTAGCGATAAAAGGAAGGAAGGAGAAGGTGGTTGGTGGTGAAAGCCAAAGGGCGCTTGGGTGATGAGTGTACCCAATCAACATAGCGCGCCACCATCACAACCACACACGACCAAAAGGTTGAAGATTTCGAACGAATCAAATCAACGGAATACTACGGACAGGCGTGGCCATTGAATATGGGTCTTCAATGGTGCTCGCTGGGCCTCCAATCCCATAAACCAACTATCTTATTGGATAACATAAATTATTCCAAATGTTTACCCATATTTCCAATATTTACTATTATTCTCATTCTCCATTGGTGTCTTTAAAATTTGAATAAATGTAAAAATCTATAGTCACAAATAATAAATTATATAAAATTTAAAAGTGTTAAAATTTGGAGGAAGGGGTAGATCCTCACCGACCAAATGACTACCTTGACGGACATATAACGAGCAAAAGTCGAGGCAGCACGGGCAAAAACCGAGAAGGACCGAATATTGCTAGAAAGGGGCCGCCAATATCAGGACTTATCCCACCAATGGCAACAACTCTTCGTCCAATACAATACCTTACAAGATAAGGACATCGCCAACTACGACGACGAACAAACAGGGGTGGAGCTACTTGAAGCTCAAGGGCCCCTCAAATGTCTGTGCTCCATTAAAAAGTTGGATCTATACTTTTAATTGTGGATTTGTTTGTTGGGTGCCCCTCCTAGACTTTTTGCTATGGATATTTGTTAGGCCCGTCTTTCTCTTTTTTATTAAAAAAAAAACAAGCCCATATACTATATATTAGATATATTTAATAAGTGGTATCCACCGCGTAGACATGATAGTGTTGTGAGTCTTTAAAAATAAGTATAGCGTTATTTCTAGTTTTGCTTAGGTACTTTTATTTTCTGTCTCACTGTTTGGAGACGCTGGTAAGGAATTGTCTTGAATGTTTACCAACGAATTCAAGTAGGCTATTATTATGGGTCCACGAGCGCTGAGCCTGCTACGGTCGGTCCGGACACATATCTGGAACCCCGTGCGTCTACACCCTGTCTTGTTTGATTGCCTTTGGGTATTAATACTATTCTCCGGTTACCCGTTTCAAAAAAAAAGTATAATGTTAAGATAGTAATGTACACTAGCTTGATTGATACGGTATAATTTTATTTTAAATCAATAAAACATTTTTTTTTATTAAAGAAAGATGATTTTATTGAATTTTTCCTTATTCAATTTATATTTCTTTAAATTTCAAAATGATTTTCCTTACAAAAGTTGATAGTATACATTAAAATAATTTTTTGGGTTAAATATCGAAACTTACTCTTATGTATTGGTCACGAACATTACACTACCCACGTTTTCAAAATGAACATTACACTACCTTAAGTATTGGTCACGCGATTTTGTTAGTAAAAATGGACGGAATTTTCCATTATGTTAGTCATATGACCTCAAGTGTCATGTAATGGATGGTAAAATGACATTTCCCCTTAATTATATGACTTCTACACATTTTATAAGGAACATTACCATTGTACCCTCGTTATTGTTCCTTATAAAATGTATAGAGGTCAAATACTTAAGGGCAAAAAAAACGTCATTTTACCATTCATTATATGACACTTGAGGTCGTATGACTAACGGAATGGAAAATTCCGTCCATTTTTACTAACATAATCGCGTGACCAATACTTAAGGTAGTGTAGTGCTCATTTTGAAAACGTGGGTAGTGTAGTGTTCGTGACCAATACTTAAGAGTAAGTTTCGATATTTAACCATAATCTTTTGTCGTATATATTTTATAACACTTTCAAAATATGAAATCTGGACATCACTGCTTATAATAAGTAGATTTTTTATACTATATTGAAAATTATAATTTTATTTTACACTATTTTGTATTGTAATTGTTACGAGAAAAATATTGGTCCCCCCCCCCCCCCCCCCCCCACCACTGAAGAACCTGGTTCCGCCACTGCGAGCATGTTACCCGACACGATATGATGATGTCTCAATTGTGGGCACGATTGGAAGACCTTGATAAAGAAATGAAACGTCTTCGACAACAACCACAACCATGAGGCGGACATGGATTGTATGCTTCAACTTGTACTTTGTTGGGTTTGTATTAAAAGGAGATGGGTAAACTTCACCTCACTACCCTAAAAATAATTCCATTTCGTCTTACTACCCTAACCAAACTTTGTTGCACCTCACTACCCTAACGTAACTTTTAATTGCACTTTCATACCCGCCGTCTAGGGGTGTTCAAAAATTACCGGAACCGACTAAACCAACCGGAATCGGCACCGAAAAATGGAAACCAGAAAAAACCGGTGAAGAACTGGTTGGAAAATTTTCAAACCGCCCTTGTTTTGGTTGGAGACTGGTTTTGTTTTCTGAAACCAACGGTTAACCGCTTAGAACCAGACCAGATGTTGGGTTTCAAATCTGACAAAGCCCTTTCCTCTTTTCCAAATTATTTTTTCAACATCAGTCTATTTACTTTTTCAACTCCAAGCCATTTTACTTAAGTACAACTAAACGATACAACGCAATTTATTTTAACCCAAGTGTTTCCATATAAATACCGACACAACACTCTTCAACACAATATTACCCTTTTTCATCATCTTGTTGTCACATCTCTCTCTCCTCATTGTCACTAAATCTATGCAACTATCGTCTTAGTTCCATATTTTGAATATTTCATCTCTATTCTCTCCTACATCTCTATTATCAAGATTTTATGTTTTTATTTTTGTTAAAACTTGTAAATTTCAGTATTTTGTTTTATTTTTTTAATCAGATTCATGTTAAAAGTTAAGAGTTCTTTTTCTCATCAAAGTCATATATGACTCATATCGAGATCCCGTTGACGAGGGATTTGAATTTCTCAGTTATAAAAGCAGGAAAGGGATGGAGGAAAAAATATCCAGTGCCAACTACTATCCTCTTCCATCTCTGGGTTTCACTTGGTGTTCAAAGAATTCCAAAACATTTTGAGTGTGTTGGGGAATTCGGTGAATCAGGAGCATATGGGGAAACAAGGAACAGGTTGGCCCTGAGTTGAAAATGTTGGGCCCAATTAGTAGGCCCAGTCAATTGGTTGGCCTGGTTTCAAACCGGTAACCAACCAAAATTTATTACGGTAAAAACCAACCGGAGTATCATTTTCCGGTTGCGGTTACGGTTCTCAAATTCACACCGATGAAGTTTCCGGTTGCTTCATAAATTTTGTGTAATAGTCGGTTAAACCAACCATGTACACCCTTATCACCGTCAACTTGACATCCATTTTTGGATGGAAAATGATAACAAGTCCAAAATACCCTTCACTAACACTCAAATTTTCAAAAGCATGTCATTGGTTTTCAAAAATTCTTTTTATTTATTTATTTTATATAAATCAGTTTTTATTTTTTTAAAATCAGTTTATTCTTTTAAAAAAACAGATTTTATTTTTCTAAAATTAGTTTTTATTTTAAAATTAATATTTTATTTAAAAAATCATATTTTATTTTAAAAAAATTAGTTTTATTTAAAAATCAGATTTTATTGTTAAAAGTCATTTTTTTTAAAATAGCTTTTATTTTTGAAAATAAGATTTTGTTTAAAAAAATCAATTTTTATTAAAAAAATCATTTTTTAAAAAAACAGTTTTTTTAAAGAAGGGACGTATTTGAAAACTGTTTTTTTCTGAAAAAATAATCTGATTTTTTTAAATAAAAATTGATTTAAAAAAATAAATCTGATTTTTAAAAATAAAAGCTAATTTTTTAAATAAAAATTGATTTTGAAAAATAAAATCTGATTTTTTAAATATAAACTAAAATTTAAAAAATAAAATCTGATTTTTTTAAATAAAATATTAATTTATAAAATAAAAAATAATTTTAAAAAATAAAATCTGATTTTTTTTAAAATAAAAAACTGATTTATAATAAATAAATAAGAAGAATTTTTGAAAACCAACGGCATGCTTTTGAAATTTTGAGTGTTAGTGAGAGATATTTTGGACTTTTTAATGATTTGGATGGAAAAATGGATGGAAAATAGGCCGAAACTAACTGTAGGTACTAAACTGAAACTAAAAGTTTTGTTAGGGTAGTAAGGTGCAACAAAGTTTGGTTAGGGTAGTAAGATAAAACCCAAGTATTTTTAAGGTAGTGAGGTGAAGTTTACCCAAAAGAGATGAATAAAAGTTGAAGTTCATTTCCATGTGTGCTAAAAAAAATTATAAGTGATTTGTTTTATTATTAATTATTTTTATCAATTTTATTTTAATTTTATACGTTTAAAGTTTTAATAAAACATTTAATCAAATCAAAAAAATATCAATTCAGCATGCGAATTGATCATCCGATTTGACCCATTTTAATGCTCTTATGGATCACAGCCCCATCATATTGATATACTTCACCCGAGGTGAAATTGGCTACAAACCACTCTTAACCTAAAAACTAGAGAACCAATCCTAGCCACACACACCTAAGATCCAATATTCACCATGATGCCACATCATCACCCCAATTTCACTCAGACTCACGCCACTTTCATCCTTTCCCACAAAAGCAATGACACAATTGTAAAAGCATGGTGACATGTGAACAAGTGTCCATTTTTTTCTTCACCAATTCACCAATTTAATATTCCCCGATTCGTTTGAACTCCGATTAGCTTCAAACTTGCGCCAATATTTTTATTTTTTCAAGGGCTTTAAATCAAGATCAATCATGAATATATTTTGAAGAACAAAAATAAATAGGTATATCGGGGTGATAAAAATAATGTTGAGTGTTGATAAATTTTCACTAATAAATGTTTTATATCGGAGGTATCAATCTAATGCTAAATGTTGATAAAAACATGTACTGAGGTGATAAAAACCATGTTCAATTTTGATAATAAGTGTGATAAACTAGAGTTTAGCGTTGATAAAAAAAACATGTGATGGGGTGATAAAAAAATATGTAATTTAATGGTAAACATAGTGTTTAGTGTTGATAAAACTAGTGTTCATAAAAACACGTGATGAGGTGATAAAAATCATGTTCGGTTTTGGAAAATGAGGTGATAAAACTAGTGTCCAGTGTTGATAAAACCAGTGTAACGTGTTGATAAAACCAATGTAAAGTGTTGATAAAAATTCCCAAATATAATTTTTTTTAAATCAGCCCAGAAATAATTCTTTTTTCGTGCTTCAAAAAAAACATGTGATGGGGGTGATAAAACACGCGTAATTTAATGATAAAACCTAGTGTTTGGTGTTGATAAAACTAGTGTTCATAAAAAACATGTGATGATGTGATAAAATCATGATCAGTTTTGGAAATGAGGTGATAAACCCAGTGCAAAGTGTTGATAAAACCAGTGTAACAGTGTTGATAAAACCTGAGCAAAGTGTTGATAAAAATTACCCATGTATAATTTTTTTTTTAAAAAAAAATCAACCCCGAAATATTTTTTTTTCGTGCTTCAAAATATATTCATGAGTGATCTTGATAGAAAGCCCTTGAAAAAAAAAACTAATGGCGCAAGTTTGAAGCCAATCGGAGTTCAAACGAAGTGGGAAAAATTAAATTAGTGAATTGGTAAAAAACAAAAGTAATATGATAGTTTCACTAAAAAGCTCTTCCCACTTACTAAAAAGTGCTGTGTTTTTTTTTTGCAGTCAACCACTCAATTGCATATCATCCCTTCATTCTTAAAATAGATGTCTTAGATTGATTCTCTAGTTTTTAGGTTAAGACATGGTTTGTACTTGATTTCTCCTCTACTTCACCCAACAAACAATGAACTCTTTTCTCGTATAACTCTGAATCGAAGGTCAAGTTACAAAAAGTGCCTAAGTTAACAGCTAAAAACACATTGATACAGTCTTGCCCTGCAAGAAGCAGGTAACTCTTGAATAGTAGCCTTGAGAGAAACAAAACCAACTCCAACTTTATCCACGGTTATCTGAAAACTGCATGATGGATGTTTGTCGTCGTGGAATCCCAACCTCACAGGCATTCACTCTAGCAGCAAATCGAAGAGAGCAAAGTGACTCGCCAACTGAAGAGACTTCAGGAGATACATTGACGACCATCAACGCCTTGGAGTCTCCACCAAGATAAGGCTGTTCATATCGAAAATTTACAAAACTGGGTGCGATTAGATGAAGTAAATCATTTATGTATTTTGATCAACTTAGTATGCATAGATGGTAGCTATGCTAATATGGTGCCCTCATTTTAAATAGGGCACCAAACAGAACAAAACTCTATAATTTCTAGCATCTTTTTTTTTCATGAAATAGGATTATGTAACCTAGAAGATAATTTTAACCCTCTAAAACAGAGTGCCAGACACAATCTTGTTCTGTGTGCACCTCCATACTCATTAACTGATATTAAATTTGATCTGGTTTTGAGCACAAAGAATGTACACTACATAGTCACACCATCCTCTCGATGTTATTCTTCACAGATTACCTATTATTAGATTCTGTATATGATATATAGCTCATTGAAGACACATCTTACACGGGTAGATGTAAAGGATAAATTTTTAATTGTTTATTACAGTGTCGCAGGAAATAAAATTAAAATAAAGACTCTGTAGTCACATTACCTGGAGAAGATGTGTTAGCTTTGACTTCCTAAATGGTACATGGCCCTCCTTCTTGGAAAGAGAAAATATAACATCACCCAAAGCAGACAAACTACTATTGATGGCCTGGTTGTTAACACAATAAAAAAGTTAACAGAACCAAATCCAAAAGATGAATAATTATATAAAAGCAAATGATTTACAGTCATAAAAGGTTATACCACAGTTTCCTTTTGTCGATCGCCTGTTGCCCCACTTTTTGATAATCGCTCACTCCCAGCGAGATCAATGAGGTTTAAAACTCCATGCACTCTTTGATCGGTACTCTGGAATATTAACTAAGCATGTCATCTAATATACAAGTAATGCAAAACATGATAAACAAATGTGGCATTAGAAGGATGTCTACCTCATTTACCCCATATATCCGCAATGTAAAGACAAAATGACTTCTTGATGACTGCTCGTTCATTTGAGTCTTGCCTACAGACCTAAGAACACTCAACATTACCTTCAGAAAATTTGAATTTTAATAAAACACATACTTGAATTCAATAGTTCCGCCATCAATTTGACAGTGTTTCATTAGTTTATGTAGCAACCAAAAAAAAGGTAGATTTCAATCACAAAAGCAATAATCATGCAACACCGCTTGAAAGGCAATAGTGCCTCTCTCTCTTTAAATCACTTCATCTTCAACTACAAGTACAAGTACAAAGCAACTAAGTAGAAAGATAAAATAAATTCAAGTCCATTTGTCCAAGACCACACCAACATGAAATGTTTTAGAAGATGTAGTTGTGCACCTGCTTTTAGCAGCCTGCTGTAAAAGAGAGGAAATCTCCTTTATACTGCAAACATCAATAATAGTCAGGCCAGGAACATATGGATTCTTATTTGCGTCATGTTTGATTTCACAATGCTTTCCGGCAGCATCATTTTCGATCTGAGTCATGTCAAAACTATTTGAACGGTTTGATAATAAGTCACGGATAGTCTCGTTGTATATTTCCAACATTGATGCCTAAGTTTAAAACAAAGTAAGCATCACAAAATTATAATCATAACAATTTGAAATACAAAGCTTGAATTGTTCACCTGCATTGTATATCTCCAGCCCTGAGATACAAGAGACTGACTAGTTTGAAAATTTTGTTCAAGAGAATGAGGTATGAGCCCTTTCTGATCTTGAGCTTCTGGCCTACCCATCATGGTATATGTTTTACCAGAACCTGTCTGACCATAAGCAAATATACAAACCTGCAAAAAATATCAACAAAAAATATTTATAAGTACACACACACACAAAAGAATAATCAAAGCATAAGGAAATTGAATATAGAATGAGACAATTAACATATACTGAAAATCTCAGTATAGAATATCCTCTACATTCAATCACATAAACTCAGCATTCAGAACTTCGATAAATTTTGTATGTTAAGAAACTTGTGAAATTTCCAGAGAAATAAATTTAAGATGTAATACATAGATGAACTTATGTACAAGCACAGTAATCACATTTACCATTTCCATTCAAAATTAATTTTAGAACTTAGATCCTAAACCAAAATATCAATTAGTTGAAAAGTAAGCTACTTAATACCTAAGTCATGATAAACTATATCATCACAGATGTCAATAACAAGAGAAATCCCAAAGATGAATTGAGCAAAATACAATTACCTTGTAACCATCAAGAGCACTTTGAACCAACTGAGAAATTTCTACAAATACATCTTGTTGTGAAGCTTCATGACCAAAGACTTTATCAAATGTGAAATTATGTTTTGCTCCTGCTGACAGAAAAAAAAATTGCAATAGAATTTTTGTATAAGTTGACTATAAGCATGACCAACTAACCATAAAGTAAAACTCCTAGAATATTACCGCTTTGTATCACATCAATACCGCGACCGAGAAATTCAGTTGAAGTAGGATAAGAAATAATGGATGATCTGTATCCGCACTCTCATCCGATAAGAAAGGGCGGACTCGACAGAACACGCGAATGTTTCCTTTTAGTTCCTGGCATATATGACATTTCAGTACTCTATAAGATTTGCATGCACCAATCAACTACACATATAACAATTACCAAAATAGTATTATGAAGTTTTTTTCGTAGTATCTCCCCTTCTGCAAGTTGACGCTCTAAATCTGCCAAATGATTTTTCAATTCACATACACATTTCTTTTGCTTCTCAAATTCTGCTCTCATCTCCACTGAAGATAAATCAGTCATCTAAATAGCAAATAAGAAATGTCATGTGTGAGCCACATACTCATAATATGTTGCAACATAAAACCTTTAAAAAATTGTGAAACAAATACTTCAACAAGATCAAACAATGTTAAGTTACCTTCAATTTCTGATTGGCAACTTCAAGTTGACGCTTCAACATATTTATTTGCTCCATTTGAGAAGAGCATGTGTTCTGCTAAAATAAAAAGCATATGAGAATATAAACACGTCAAAGGTATATCATAAATAAATAAAAGATCACAGACACAAACCTCTAAGGCATTAGATTTGCTTGTCAAACTATCCAACTCAGCTAAGGATTTGCCAGTAACTTCTTTATATTTTAGTACATCAGCTGTTAATGCATGCACTTGTTTGACTTGATGATCACGGTCATCTCTTAGTTGTTGAATTTCCCCTCGAAGGCATTTGACGTCATTTACCAGTGAGTCTTTCTGTTTTGTAATCTCATCTTGCGATGCCTACCACCAAAAAAAAGTACTTCAAATATGAGGTACATGGAGAGGAAAAAAAAAAACTGATATGCGGAAAAGCATATAAAATATCAGCAAGTACCCTGGAAGAAGTTAATTGTTCTTGCAAAGAGCTACAATGACCCCTTAAGGCACTCAAATTTTCAACAGTTGCTAGTTTTTCCTTTTCCATTCGTTTGAGTGAATCATTAACAGAAGCAAGATCTGTTTGAAGTTTGCTGTTATATTGGTGTAAACTGGTGTTGTACTCTTGCAAGTTCTTGTACGTATCACTAAGTGAAGCAACCTACAAAGTTAGATATTAAAAGATGATATGTAATTACAAAGCATCTCAAATAATACTGTGCAATCAAAATCTCAAACAATACATGAAACCGGAGATTCAATTAACCAAGATTCAGAAACGGACATAACAAGCTGAGAACTAAAAAAGAGATATGGGATGAATTAACTAAAATACCCTCTGATTGGCATCATTTTTATCCTCCTGGGTTTTGGCAAGTTCTTAAGATAAGGAAGCTTGCAACTTTTCAGCAGTAACCCTAGCTTCTTGTTCTCGTATATGACAATCAATTGCATCCTGGTTACATAGTCCACCACCAAACAGAAAGATGAAGAAACCGAGTTAGGATATCAAATATATCACATATTTTAATACTAAGACAAGGAAAAAGAACAATTGTGAGTGCACAATTCTATGAAAAACAAGCTTACCAACTTCGCTGCTTCTTCCTTTGCAACTTTCTCTTGTAAGCAGTCATTGTGTTTTCTCAAATCTAACACAACTGCATTAAGTTCTTCCTCCTTCATTCTCATCTTCATCTCTAATAGCATACAAATAAATGTGCATTACAAGATTGCCTTTTCTGCTAAGCAGTGCCCTTAAAAGGATCAATAGCATAATACGAAAATAGATTTAAAAAACAAGTAACAAAAGATTTTCATGGACTATACAGGAATATATTCACACTCCACTGTAACGTTTTACAGTTAATATTCTCTAATCTCCACGTTGTGGATCATCATAATCTACATAACTTGCCAGAATTTATTTACAGTAATCGCATTGTTTATCATAAACCATTTTAGTATTCATTTAAACCTGACTTCTGGAATTTCAAAAGGAAACGAATAGCATTCAACTGGATCATTCCCCAACCATCCGTATACCAAAGAACTTGTCTATTAATAGTGCAACGCCCACAATCTAGAAACGGATCGAAGTTTACCTGTATCTGTGCATTTTGTCTCAGCAAGTTGAAGTTCATTTCGAAGCTTCTCCTGCTCAAGTCTGTGGCTTTCATCAACCTGCTGAAACCATTTGATACAAAGTTTGAGCCTCCTGATTTGTTCACTCATCCTTTCCATGTTACCCTGCATTAAAGCATCCAAACAAATAAATATAAAAATTATACAAATATATACAGATGAGAACAAACAATCCCCCAAATAACAAATTAATGAAACCAAGAGAACCTTGACATCAAACTTCTTCCCCTTGGGCTTCTCATTCAGCAATGCCTCCACCTCTTCTTTTGTAAACTCAACTGTGTTGCACTCCGAACCCTTGGCCCTTTCCACTTGAGTATTGGCCACCACATCTTGTTTGTTCAGCCCAGTATTAGCGGGCCGCCTACGCCCAGTGTCAACGGGTGCCATTCTCCCCTCACCAATCCTCCTGCGCTTGTCATCTTTTTTCTGCAAATCCAATTATTAATTGGCACCACAACAATCAAGAGAAATTCATTTTCTCAATAAGGGAGGGTAAGCTTACACCATTGGGACTACGAGGGGGGCGGTTCTGGCTGCGAGTTGCCATAGGCGAAGCAGTTGAAATCCGACAACCGGAGAGGAAACGGGGATTCGGTCGGAGATGCCAAATTCAACCGTGCCGATATCTGGATTCGATACAAAGCTTCCGGAGTGATGATGGTGGATTTGGGCATCAAAATTGGGATTAGAGTTTAGCGGAGGGACGAGAAGGGGACGCGCCTGGTGTTGTTGGGGAATGAAGTGGAGCTTCGATTTCAATTTGAAATTGGAATCTGGCGGTACCGAGGTTAGAGTTGCTTCAAGAGTCTCATAAAAGACCACTTTCACCTTAGAGCATGTTCAGAGTTTGTAGTATTGATTATGCATAACAGTGAATCTGAAATCCTTAGAGCACCTGCAAACGGTCGTTGTAGATGTGTCGTTGTAGGGTCTGCAATGGTTTTGCTACGACTCGCTGTCACAGCTCGTCGATGCAAGCGGTCGTTGCAAGTGGGTAGTTGCAGGATCCTGCAACGACTAGTTTGCGGCCCACTCCCAAGCCGACACGTGTCAGCGACAAATTAAAAAAAACTAATTTTTTCTATAAATACTAATTGACCTCTACCTCAAAAATCCACCCCTTCTCTTCTACACACAAGCTCATCTTTTCTTCTCTCCAATTTTTTTCCCAACGATTCACAATGAACGACCCAACCGACTTCCAATTCGTGTCCCACACGTTGAACAATGACACCGCCGACTCTCAACACACCGAAGAAGACCTCATGGAGAGTATCGAGTCATACACCTCCCTCCTCAACTCGACCCAATCCACGCCACTTCCCTCATTCAACCCTCTCCAACACTCCCAATGGCCAAAGTCATAATTCCCCACCGATCAACCTTCTCAATCCATTTCGGTCAAGCAATCGAGGAGGAAGGGGAAAAGCCTGCATCTACATCTAATATGTGACTAAAGTGGACCATCTCGGAGGAGGAAAGGTTGGCGAGGGCGTGGCTCAACAATTTTCTGGACCCCATCACAGGGAAAAACCAGAGGAACGACATGTACTGGAAAAAAGTACATACTGATTTCCAGTCGACAAGAAAGAAAGGCGACCCAATTCGGGAGTGGGGTCCTTGCAAGGACCACTTGCATCAGATTAACAAAAAAGTTACAAAATTTCAGGAGAAGTATACCAACTTTGAGAACGATCTCACAAGCGGGAGGAGCGAGGCTGACGTCATTGCAGCGGCTGAACGGGCGTACAAGGACGAAGAGAACCACGAGTATGCTCACAAGCATGTTTGGAGTATCGTGAGGGCGCAACCGAAGTGGCAGCATCGCAAGGTCCCACAATGTGACGTTGACATTGACGTCACTGAACTCGATGCCGAAAGTGAAGCAAG
Source organism: Erodium maritimum (assembly GCA_963921825.1). Taxonomy (NCBI): domain Eukaryota; kingdom Viridiplantae; phylum Streptophyta; class Magnoliopsida; order Geraniales; family Geraniaceae; genus Erodium; species Erodium maritimum. Next base: position 51,392,473 of record OY997595.1, on the reverse strand, counting down.
AAAGCGTATAAGGTTGGACGAGCCTCGCAACTACACATCAAGCGACGAAACCGAGCACGAGTTGACCTCACTTGCACGAGAGGAGCGTCCGATCGGGCAGAAAAGAGTCAAGGCCAAAGTTAGAGGCAAAGGCAAACAAATGGACCCCCCCACCCTCGCCGACAACGTTACCACCCAAGCAAATGCAGTTTCTTACAGAGTATGCTAAAACCCATAATAAACTGAGTGAGCGAGAAGAGAGAATTTTTGTGCACAAAAACAATCTGGAAGATACCAGATTCAAGAGCGAGTCAGGGGATGTTGGAGTGAGTGGTTAGTCAAGCACCACCAATATGACCGAGGATGAACGAAAGACTCGTCTCGCTCTCATTGAGAGCCTAGGGAAACATTTGGAGTCGCTTTAGTTTGGTTTTTAATCTATGTAATAATATAGTTGGACTTGTTGTAGTTTGGTTATTAATCTAGTTAATAAACAAAATTTAAAAAAAAATGTTTTTTATCGAATTCTCTGTGCCTCAATCTTCATGCTCGCGCATTATTTGGGAATAGTGTGCGTGTGGTCGTCGCTGCAACGCCGACCCCCTCTCCCTCCCTTCCAATAAATATCACCCACCTCTCTCTCAAATTATCACACCTTTCTCCATATCTCTCTCTCTCAAACTCTCTAAATTCATCCTTCATTTTTGCAATATCGGGGGCTTCTTCTTCTTGGACAACCGGTCCATTATGGTCGGCGATGAAGAGTTGCATTTGGTGGTGAATTGGCTAACCGTTGCTGAGGTCGGGGCAAGTACTGGCATAACCTCTACCTCGCTTTCCTTGACACTGTAAGAACCGTCCCCGGTCGATTCTGGTCGAACCGGAGGTTTTCGGTGAAAGTTGACTTTTTACCGGAAAAGTCAACTGATGACTCCAAAGGTCGTTCGAGACATTTTGGGGCCCAAAAATCTTCGCCGTCGTCACGGATAGCTTAGTTGGATCATTTTCTTCCAAACGATGGTCTTTCGGGAAAAAGTCAAACTTGGTCAACCAATGAGGGGCGGGCCACCCGGGACTTATCCGAGACCCAAAACGCTTAACCGTCATCACGGTTGGATTTTTTGGGTCGTTTCCAATCAAATGAGGGTAATTTTGGAAAAAGTCAATTTTGGTCAACGGAGGGCAAAACGGTCTTTTCGGCTCGGAATTTTGGGCTGAGATATTTATTTGGACGTGGACCCCACCAAAAATATTTTGAGTTTCAAATTATTAGAAGGAAAATAAATTGAATGGGAAATATCCCTTTTGCCCTCACTTTGTCAAAATTGGGGGAACATGGAAAAAAGGGTGTATGGCCTTTACCCTTTTGGGATAAGACCCACTTGTGCACCATCTCTTCCTCATTTTCTACCCTAGCCAAAACCCACAAGAGAGAGAAAGCTCTCTTTGTGCCTCCATTGAAGAACAAAGGAAGAAGAAGAAGAAGGAGCTCAACTAAACTCCATCTCTTCTCCAAAACTCGTTTTTCTTTGTCATTTCTTCCCCTTTCGTCATCCCAAACGGTAAGAACCTCTCTATTTTCATTTTGGAGCATTTAAAATCCGTGGGTAAGGGATGAACCATCTTGGTTTGGAGTGGTGAGGGTTGGAAACTTGAACACAAGTTGGGTTTTGTAAGGAGTTGTGAAAGAATCATGGAAATCAAAGTTGGAAGGGAAACCCTAGCTTGGAGGAATTGGGAAAAGCTTGAAATTGGGACTAAAATCAAAGGGCTTTTGATGAGACTTAATGGTTTAAGTACATTCATCACATTTGGGACATTTTGGACAAAAAATACGAATTTTACGGCGACCTGAGGCTCGCCGGAGCGTCGATCGGTCGTCGGAGGTTTGGCCACTGTGGACCGAAGCTAGGGTTGGGCCAGAACGGACTCAGGCCAAGACGGACTCGGCTAGGCTGGGCCTTGGGCCAGGCCTGATCTCGGGCCAGATCTGATTCGGGTCTGGGTCAGGTCCGGGTCGGGTCTGGATCGGGTCGGATTCGGGTCCAGTTTCTGGGTCGGGTCAGATCTGGGTTGGGTTATTTATTTAATTATCTAATTTAAACCAATTAAATTAAAAGGGACTTCGTCGATAAATTAGAGGACTGATTTAGACTGAACCGGGACTGATTACCACCTTTAATTGTTAAAATCAGACTTTGACCTCGATCGTGGAGAAGACCGGAGGTAGGCCCGGACGTCAGCAGCTAGGAGTTCCAGATAGAGTTTGAGAGGTAGGGAAAAGTACTAAACTCCTCTGGTAATTTAAGAACATTAATAGTATGCCTATAGGATAATAATAACCGGAAATGTCCTAGTTTGCATGTAGGATGTGATTCACCAGATTAACCGCTTTTCAATTACAATAATAACCGGACAAGTCTTAGTTTGCATATAGGATGTGATTCACTAGTTTAGTCGCTTTCAATATCTTGGGAAATTGCTGTGCTGGTAGAATGGCCATGTCGAGCCTTAGGATTGCTTGTTGATTGTATTTACTGATGTTTGTTCGCCTTAAGGTCGATGCATGTTCCATCCTTAGGATAAGATAAGAGTCATACTAAACTAATTAAATTATGAAGATCGTAATGTAATTGGTTGATCTGTACTTATGATTGATTGATTGAGTGAATGTTTGAGTGTGAATTGGTTGTGTCTAAGGATATGATCGGGTGAGTGATAGACCGATGATACGTGGTTGGTAAGTCATGATGGTAAGCTTGGTTTGACATTGTGTGTGGTTGTATTGCGCGTGTTATGCTATTGTGTGGCTCGACTGTGTACCCCGAGGTGGACATTCCGGGAAGACATCTAGACCGACGTGCGGTTCCGGTATGATGTGAGTGTGTACCCCGAGGTGGATATTCCGGGAAGATACCTAGTCCGACGTGCGGTTCTGGTATGGTATGTGAGTGTATACCCCGACGTGCGTTTCCGGGAAGACGTCGAGGCCGATGTGCGTTTCTGGTATGGCGTGTGGTTACTTACTCCAAGGGAGTGTTGCTGGTTTCGTCCCGATGATTTATGGTCCTTTGGAGACATTTCCGGGACTTCCGATGATATGTGTTCCTAGGGAATGTTTCCGGAAGTCATGACGGCATGTGTCTTCTCTGGACCGAGGGGCTATCTGATATGATGTACAAGTCAGTGTACGGATCAGAGTCGTGGGATTTGATATTCAGCATTTCGGTATTTGTGTGCTTCTTTAATTGATCCTTTGATAAAATTTTATCTTTCCGTTGACCTCCTTGAGTGTTACCGTCTTTAAAGTATTGTAATTCGTGTTTGTCTTTATGTAGTGTTTGTTGGATAATTGTACTAATCGGTTTTATTGTTAAAACGGGGGTTCCTTTACCTTATTGCTTTTTCCTACTGAGCGTAAGCTCACCCCCTTCTTGTTTACTCTTTGTACACGTTTCCTTGTTGAGTAGTATCTAGAGGTGGTCTCAAGGCTCGGGAGCTCCTTGGGAATTGGGATTTTGTCCTAGAGATGTACTGCTTTGTATTAACTTTATTTTCTGTTAGTTTGATTACAAAGTTGTTGACTCTTGAACTTGGTTTTTAATTAAGTTTTTGTGGAACTTGCATTATTAAATCTCTTCTATTTATTATTTAATTATTGTTTTTAGTTCACGTCTCGAGTCCGGTCAAAACCGGATTTGGGGCGTGACAGACACCGTAAATCCGACGTGGCCAGACCGAACGGAAAAGCAGATGAAGGATCATTTACAAAAGATGAGCAAAAAGTGCATGCAATTCGATAAGATTTACCGGCAACGTCTCAACGAGCCTAGGAAAGGAGAAATCGAGGAGGACATCTATGTTGCGGCCGTAAAAGATTATGAACGCGCACACGGGCTATGGGCAAAACGCCATGTGTCGGAGACACTCAAAGATGAGGGGAAGTGGCGTCCACACATTAGGGTGGTTAGAAATTAGGTTAATTATTGTTTGTAGTATGTTTAATTATCGTAGGTTATTTAGGTTAATGTATATTTTGGGTTTGTGGCTGTAAATAAAAATATTAGTTATATTTGGGTGGTTTTGAAATTATGAAAAGTTCATATGATGGCTCCCTACTACTAGTCATGGCTTGTCATTGGAGAGACCATGATATGAGGTAGTTGTATGGAGGAGAGAGAAAGCCAAAAATGATCTTTTACCATGACTACATACCACTAGTCATAGCATACCATTATAGATGCTCTTAAACAACTGTGTTTCATAGTGACGAGATTTATTGTGGAGTTTATGATTATGGATAGATGTTGATTGTATAGTGAATTAATTAAATTCGGATTTAAAAAAATAAATGCTAGAGAAATGAAGTTAATTTAATAAAATCAATTAATAATAAAAATGTGAGAGGATTAATCGAATGAATAAAAAAAATTGTAGTCTCTAGGGCTTTTTTTCCCTCTCTCTATATCCGCCTCTTTTGCTCCTCTACAACTATATACCCACAGTAGTTTCTCCTCCTCCATTTTCTCTCCACTTGCCATGATTCTCCTCATAAAGTCCCTCCACACAAACCCCTTATTCGATTTCCTCGGAACCATGCCTCTAGTTCCATTCACAGACTTTGTTAAGCCGTCGCGACCAAGGAAGAATGCATCTCCGCCTTCTCCTCCTCATGTACCGTCTCCGCCTCCTAAGCCGCCTTTTTCTCTTGTGCCGCCTCCGCCTTCGTATCCATCACCAGATTGCGCAGAGCTCTCTCCCATGGCGGTTGGCCCTAGTACGCCCATGGGAGTTCGAACCTCACTTTCTCTCATCATGGTTGCTTCAGCTAGCCCTCGTATATTAGTAATGGCGCTGCAATCTGCCCTTATCGTCATTGTCATGAAACTTTCCATTGACGTGGATCGGCCCAGTCTCCTAGACTTCATCTTGGCTCTCCCGAGGCTTGTCCCGTCTCCCCGTCCGTGTGTGCGGATCTCCTCTCTGGTGTCATTCTCAACATCTCCAAAACATCGTCTCTTTTGTCACCACCAACGTCGCTAACACCACCGCCACCTCCCCCCTTTTCAGCAGAGCAATTGTCATCCTTGCTTCCTCCACTAACATAGCCTACACTGTCACCACCTTCTCATCTACCATCAAAGCCGCCACCACCACCTCCTTTAGTGCCACCAAAGCCATTACCACCCTTGCTAAACACAATGAGGCGATGGACGAGCAACGAGGTGTGTATGGGGATATAAATATCTCCCTACAAAGGTCGTACCTTGACCGACACCTTGATTCTGTAAAACCCCACGTAATTCTAAAGGGTATTAATTGAAAATTGAAACGTCAAGGTGGGTTTTTGCAACGAGTGAAATTGGAAAGAAAAAAAACTCAAGACTTGGTTTTTTTTAACGTGTTGGAATGTCGAGGGTCGAGAACAGGTTTAAATTTTGGAATCGAAGAAAAAAAAAGAGAAAAAGAAAAAAAGAAGAAAAGGGGAATTAGAAGCGGTTTCTAGGCCAGGCTGACATGGGCCCAGTCAGAGGAACCAGGCCCAACACAAGCCAGCCCAGCCCAAAAGTTGAGCAACCCTAATTCCCTTTGTCTTCTTAGTGGCGCACGCTACCCGAGGATTGCGATCTCTCTTCCTCTCTCAGACGCGCGACTTCCTTCTCCCTTCTCTCACGTTCTCACCTTCGCCGCCGAGCACCACCGTGTCCTGCTCACGGTCCAATTCAAACATTGCCGGCCATCGCTGCCTCGCCCACGTCCAGGAACGTCACCACGGCGTTGGGCGAGCTCCTCGCACCGGATCTGAACCCCACCGCTACCGGAAGACTTCGCATCGTCGTTCCCTTCCAAGCTCGGCGAGCTCGTCCTCCTTCACCGGCCACGACGCGACACGAGCCATACCTCCATCAAGACGACGCTGAAGCCACCGCCGGTGAGAACTGCATCGCGACTTAAACCTGGCTCGCCATCACCGCCGGAAAACCTCGTGCGAGCTCTTCGAGTCCAGATCTCGCTTCGCTCCTCGCCGGGGTCAGGGAAGCGTTTCAGGAGAGCAAGCATCGGCCGTCCCCTCCCCCGACCATCTCTTCCATCCTCCGAGCTCACCGTCGACGTTCGCCGCCGTGCTAGACGAGAACCTCGCCGGAGACCCAACCCTAGCAGCCTCTCCGTGCACGAACAAACAGGACAGGAGAAGTGGGCCTTGGGCCTGGGATGTGGCTGGGCCAGATTGGCCTTGGGCCATGACCAGCGGATCGGGCCAGATCCAGACGGGTCTTGGGCCCAGGCCAGGTCTCAGGTTTGGGCCTGGGCTCGGATCTGGGCTCGGATATGGGTCAACCCAGTGTCAAAGAAAACCTTTTAAAAATCAGATTTAATTATTTGAGTTAATCGATTCAAGGTGAGAAATTAAAGGAAAATTTTGGATAAATCAGTGGACCTTTGGCAATTATCAGTATTGATTGGACATTTTCTTTGTCAAACCTAGACGGGACTTCGCCCGAGAACGAAGAACTTGGACCGAGCTAGAAGAACGAAGATCACGCCGGAACCCGTGAGAAGAACGGAGTGGCGATCACTCGAGCTTTTCATCAGAGTTTTATTAGAGGAAGACCACAAGGTAGGGAAAGTCTTAATTTCTTAATTAACGCTTAGTATGCATGATTAGGATAACAAAATCGGAAAGGTCCTAGAATTGCCTATAGGATGCGAATAACTAGAATAATCGTACTTCAATTACTAATAAATGGATGAGTCTAGTATGTATGCTTAGGATGATGACGACTAGTGAAGTTTGCTTTCAATACTTGGGAAATTGATTTACTGGTAGAGAGGCTGTGAAGAGCTCTCGGATTAGTTGTGTGCTAGGTTCACATGCTTGATTGCTAATTACTAGTTTAACTTAAGAGTCTAATGAAACTAGATTAGCTTGTATGATTGAATACTTAATTGATCGTTCACACGATGATTGATTGGTTGAATGCGTACTTGATTGGTTGAACGATTGTGTTGATATAATTGTTGATTGAATGGTTGATCGAGTATGACTGGTTGTGCCAAGGAGGCACGATCAGGTGATCGATTGACCGGTGGAGAGCAAGTGGTAAGTGACGGTAAGTGTAATTATGGGTATGAATCCCGTGTGGTGTGTATTGATGAACATGTGTATTTCTATGTTTGTTTGTGGACCCTGCGGGGCTTTGTTGATAGATTATGCGGGATACTGGTTAGGGTACCCACACCGTTGAGGATTCCGGTGCGGGGATAGCTTACGAGAAGGATTAATGGTGATTTGGTATGGTACCCACACCGTTGAGGATTCCGGTGTGGGGAGTGGTTTACCCTACGGGGCATTGGTTATTGGATATACACCGTGGAGGATTCCGGTGCAGATAATGGTTTACCCTGTGGGGCTTTGGTTACTGGACCTACACCGTTGAGGAGTCCGGTGTAGGGTGAGATAATGATTATTGTGGATACGCGATGGTACCTACACCGTTGAGGAGTCCGGTGTAGGAAGAGAAATGATTAGTGGTACCCACACTGTTGAGGAGTCCGGTGTGGGAATGGTTTACGGGAATGATTAGAGCCGGAGGGCATTGATTATTGGAACCTACGGGGCAGTTGGATGGATTACTTCGTGAGAGATGGTTACTATGGTTTCACCCAAGTGTATGCGTCCTACGGGAGCACTACCTTGGTTCCCTAGGACATATGGTTCTTTGGATACGTTTCCGAGAATACCGATGATATGCGTCCTCCTAAGGATGTTTCTAGTATTCGCGACGCTATACGTCTTTTTGACGTTATGCGTCTCCTCTGGACCGAGGGAAAATCTGATATGATATGGATACTCTGGTAGATCGGTATATGGGAACCGAGGTGATCCCAGAATCTATCCATGGATCGGAGGCTTGAGAAAGCAAGCGGTTGGCGTGATATCAATTACTCTCATTTTAATCGTTACATTACGTTTTAGTGTTTTCATGGAATCTTTTAAGCTACTGATTCAATTACGTTTTAGTATCATCGAAAAGCGATACTATTTCATTTTACTGATTCTATAGTCTTTCATCGATTACTAGTGTTTACTCGTTTCCAGTTGTGATGGTTTTCCATTTTATTATAATGTTCTTTATTTGTTCGCTGAGAAGTTAATGTTATGCGCTATTGTTCTCGTTGCTTTTTATTTGTTGATTATAGTTTTTGGTCTAAGAGTTTTAAGCACTTTGTGATAACGAACTAAAGTAGTTTTATTACCAAACTTGGAGGCTAAAGTTGTTTACGATTTTCCTTACTGAGCGTAAGCTCACCCCTATTCGTCTATTTGTTGCGTGTACAGGTGTACTTGAGATCTGGGAAATTCGAGGCTCAGGAGCTTCCGGATGTTTTAAGGGTTGTATTAAAGGTGTATTGGTCCATATTGTTGAATTTTAATCACCTTATGTTACCTGTCAAGTTTTGACACCTTAATTAAAATTTGGATTGGATTATTGAGAAATTCTTTGGACTCGCTTTCAGTCTTAAAGGAATTTATTTCAGTTTTACTATTTTTATCTCGATTGTTTTCGGTCACGTTTCGAGTCCGGCCAAAACCGGATTTGGGGCGTGACAATTTGGTATCAGAGCCTGGTTTCATTTGAAACAGGTTGAATTTTAAACTTGTTTTCAAAACCTCGGACCAACGTCAATTAGGTGGGTAGAGTTAGGAGGTCTAAGTCGTGTGCTCAGTGACACAAGTGAAAATATTTGATGCGTAGAGTGGGAACGACACAAATCTTGATTGTCTCAATGGTTGTTTAAATTTGAATCTCTTTATTATGATGGTTACATCGCTTGATTGGGATCCTTACCCCATTGACTGTAAGATACAGTGATCGGTGAAGCCGAATGGTTGAGATTGGTAGTGGGTTAACGAGCAATGATCGAACCGTTATAAATCGGTCGTTGAGTAAATTACTTGTTAAGTGTGTTACCGCCGTGATTGGTCGTTCCATGATTGATAAGATTGAAGGGTTGATTTATTGAAGTTTTGACTTCTTGACTTATTGAAGGGTCAAAAGGTTAAGATGTTGACTGTTATTTAAGGAATTAAAACTGAGATGATAATCCAATTGGGATGAGATTTGAGAAAAGAGTAGAACTCGTGTATTCTTGCGCTCTTTTTAAGTGTATTGGTTTTACTCCTATGCTTCGTGATACGGGACTGGTTTTACTCCTATGCTTCGTGATACGGGACTGGTTTTACTCCTATGCTTCGTGATACGGGACTAGTTTTACTCCTATGCTTCGTGATACGGGACTGGTTACACCCCTATGCTTCGTGATATGGGAAGACTGAGTCGATGATGCTCCGACACCATACTTGATGTACTATTCTAATGCGCGTGTTCTAGAGTAATGAAATGTTAGTTGTGAAATTGTTGAATTGTTTAAGTGATAACCGTCATTTAAGAATTAAGTTGAAACTAATATTGAGTTTGAAATTAACTTTGAGTTTGAAGCTAAGGCTTAACTTAAATTTGAAATTGAGCTCGAAATGGAAAGTAAGTCGAGACAGAGATTGAGATTGAAAATTTAGATCGGGTTTAGATCGGATGAACGAGCGGTGCTCGGGTTAGTCATGACATGTTGGTTAAGTAATTGTTGAAGGATTTGCCGCTTAGGACGGCCGTTGTTTGTTAAGTAAAACCTGAAGGGTTAAATTGACCGGGTAATAATGAGTTATTTGCTAAGAACCGCGTGGGTTACTTTGGTGTTCAAAATGTTGTGTTTCGAGGTGTTTTGTGTGTACCTTATGGGTAGGACTCTATGTACAGGTTATTATAGAAATGTCCCGCTTAAGCGGATGGTTAGAGGAAAATACAAACGAGTCATGTCGAATTTTCGGTAGAAACTGAAGTGTTTGCACTATCACGGGCTGACTCAGGGGCGCCACTGTAGTCGAGCGTGATAGAGGGATGTCAAGTGGTTACAACGAGATTCGGGGACGCCTGAATCGGGTTGTAACGACGTGAGATCGACATGAATGTTATAAGGAATAAGTAAGGGAAGAAGATTATGGAAAAGAGTTGAGGACTTGCATTGTGAGAGTTATCGTGTTACGATTCTAGGCCCTGGTGTTGGGGAGAGACCCAATCGAGGGGTATGCTTGTTGCTTTGTGACTTGTGCGAATTGATTGAGTTTGTTCCTCTTATGGGAGTTGATGTATTTGATTGCTGTTGTGGAACGCACTACGTTGCGGCCTTTTCTGCCTATATATATAAGGTATTATATATATATATATATATAAATATATATATATATATATATATATATATATCTACTGAGCCAAGTGCGGTTGGCCTTTTTATGATCTTTGTGGGACGCGTGTGAACATCCTTATGTTTTGATCGAACCGGTTGTTCTAAACGAGACTTCGTACTACCGATCCAAGTAGGATGCCTTTAAGACGTTTGAGAACGTCCCTTTATGAGAAATCGAACCGCTTGAGTTAAATTGAATTATGAGTACACGAGATGTCCCGTGTTTTCATCCCGAGGGATACTAGGAGCCGCCTAGTTGTGGGGCAGAGCCAGACACCAGTTGTTGGTCTGGCAGGGGCAGCGAGCGCCCCTGGTGCTGCTTCCACAGGGCACCAGAGTTTGAGGTAGACCGGTAGAGTCACCATCGAGCGTTCTTCCAGTCGCAGAGTCGACTCAGGCGACCCCTATGGATAAGGTGGTTCGCGCAGGACCAGCAACGCTCAGCGCTCAGCAGGAGACTACAGTACCGGCACCAGAGTCTGTGCTTACGGCCGACGTCGTCACTATCGAGAGGCCAGGCCGATGCCGAGAGGCTTCTTAAGGCCATCAAAGAGTCGCAATATTTAGAGGCAGAGGACCTCGGGATTGTTTCAACCACGGACCCAGTCCGATGGGACACGACGGGTTGGTGCAGCAGCGTCAGCTAAACCTGCCCCGGTGGCACAGTTTTGTCCATAGTGCAACCAGTTTGGACATCCGGGCCGAAACTGCCCATGGAACGTTGGATTCACAAATCGTCCTACAGGTCGGCCTACGAGAGCCGATAAGAGGACAGGCTATCACAGCAGCAGATTCATTCACCACCACCGAGAGAAGGACTTCTGATTCAGCAGGGCTGAGCATACGCAATTGGTGGGCCCCGAGCTGAGGGACTTGATACCGATCTCGAGATCGCTTAGAGTGCCCGTTTACGATTTACATTGTGGATTGTGTTTGCTAACACTTGAGCTTTGCACGTGGTCGTGTTGCTTTCGTGGTTATTTTCTGTGGGAACGGAATTAAAACTAGTACGGGAAGTTCTTTTCCTTCTTCGATAGTGAGAATCGAGTTTTAAGAACCGATTGGTGAAACATCAGACGTTCGTCGAACACTTTCGGCAGCGAATGCCCGAACAGTGAAAGGTTGCGGCCTTGACCAGTAAACGGTTCGAACGGTCACAAGAGATGACCAGGCAACGATGAGATCAGAGTAGCGCATCGGAAGCGTGGTGGGCCCATGCCCACAGGAGTTGTGATCGACAGCTCCATCTACCCCTGCTAAAGGATTTAAGTTTTAAGGTTCGAACCATCGAAACATTGTTGTTTCAATTTTCCTTCTAAACGAGCGAAAAGTTGCACAAGTGTGTGCCATACTTAAGAGATTGGAATAGAATGTGCTCCCTACGTTCGTCCCGGAAGGACTAAACGGTTTGCCGCCAGTTCACGCAGAACAGGCGAATAACATCGAGAGTTGTTCAAACGACTTCCCCAGCGGAGAAGAATACGGAAACCAAGAACCGGGTACCAAGGTGTACCTTTTCCAGCAAGAGAAGAACGAACACCAAACGTCCCGCGAGGACGAGGCTTAACCATAAGGTTATGTCATAGAAGTGAGAGTATCTCACGTTAAAACCCGACAACGGATAGCCGAGGGCGAATACCACAAGCTTCCAGGCCAGTAACAAGATGGCACCGAACGAAGCGTTGTGTGGTAGGTCGGATTTTGTTCCATGCTTGGACACAGGGAGAGTTAAGAATTAATCGTTGTTGGTTTTGAGTTGTTCAAGGAACAATGGAAGGAACCACGCTAGTTTCTGAACGGTTCAAATTATCGAGATCACAGTGCATGATGATTACTCCTTATGGAATGACTTGGGTGGACTTGACCTTAAGTTGTTTTGATCGACAGCTCGTGAACGAGTGTCAGCGGTATAAGGAATACCACCGGTTGGGATAACCTTTGTCAATCGATTTTGGGTTTATGTTTCGCTGTCGAGTGTGATTATTGTACGTGTATTTTGGTGTCTTGAAGGAAGCCTACTTTCGGCTAGAGTGCCAGTACGAGGTTCCACCGTTCTTGTTGTTTGCGTCGTTCGTTCGACAAGATGTTGGTAGAGATCGTGGTTGTACGGAACCGTGCACCGGGTTTGAGAACTGTAGTCTCGCAGATACAATGACTTATACGAAGCGACTTGTAAGATGGTTTCGTCAGAAGTGTGATTTGGTATCGACGGTAAGAGAATTATAACCAGTTGGGTAACTTTTGTGATCGACCGTAGTTAGGAATGGTTATTTCCTCCTTATTTTAGGATCGTAATACTTGTTGAGTGGTTGAATCTTTATCAGGTTGAGAATCTTGAACGTTTTTACCAGGTGTGACATGTCGTTAGAATTGGGCAAGTATGCCGCACTTCGGATAACGTGAGCTCCTAACGGTAGTACGTTGTGAGGCGTGCCGACTTCCGACTAGAGGTCAGTACTTCGTTTTATTCACTTGTTTAAGGTACGCCTACCTTTCCACGAGATGTGATGAAACGAACGATTATTCCAGACCCTTCGGTGTTAGTGAGGTCTTTTGGTTGTTGTTTGGAGTACGTGATACTCCCTTGGAAGTTGTTTGTAGTCGGTCTTGACTTGTTAGTACCTGAGTTCCGTTGGGTTTGATCCTGTGACGATCACTAAGGAGAAATTGGTTGTGTTACGTTATGTGTGATTTCGACTTGGTTTGACTGTAAAGGGTTCCAGCAGGATACCGTTGACGACGGAATTCCCAGAGTGAGATTTCGAGATCCTCACCTTAGTTTTCTTAAGTGTTTAGATGTTGCTCGACTTGTGTTGTTACTCGGTATTCTTGAGTTAGTGAAACGTTGCGCGTGTTTTCGTAAAGTTGGGTGAGACGGTTTTGTACCGCCAAGTATGGCGTTTGAGAAGATAGCGTGATCACTCCTTCATCGAGCTGAAGGCTCGCTTGACCACCACGCCCGTGTTGATAGTGCCGGAGCGCGGGGTAGGGTATGATGTGTATTGTGACACTTCTGGCGAGGGACTGGGATGTGTGTTGATGCAGTCCGGGAAGGTAGTTGCATATGGCTCGAGACAGTTGAAGATACATGAGCGCAACTACCCGACCCATGACCTTGAGTTGGCAGCAGTGGTCTTTGTTCTGAAGAGCTGGAGGCATTATTTGTATGATGAGCGGTTCCGTGTGTTTTCAGATCACAAGAGCCTCAAGTATATCTTCTCCCAGCATGATCTGAACATGCGCCAGAGGCGATGGATGGAGTTGTTGGAGGAGTACGACTTCGAGCTACTTTATCACCCGGGCAAGGCGAACGTTGTCACCGATGCCCTGAGTACGAAGTCGACTCACAGTGTTGCTAGTATCTCAGTCCGGGAGTGGGACATGATGGAGGAGCTGAGCTTGTTCTGACTCGAGCTTGATGAGATCACTGATGGCGTGGCCATGTGTTTGTTGGTGGCGCAGCCCACACTTATTGCCCATGTGCTGGAGGCACAAGCCGGGGATGCTGAGACAACAGCGATCCGAGAGAGGATGATCAGCGATACTAACACCGAGGGATGGGAGCAGAGTGCCGATCAGGGTCTACGTTACCGAGGACGGATGTTTGTGCCGCAAGCTTGTAGGGACATCGTGTTGAGAGAGTGTCATCACTCCCGTCTTGTTGTGCATCCGGGTGGCACCAAGATGTATCGGGACATCCGACGACAGTTCTGGTGGAGCGGGATGCATGGAGCAGTCGCAGAGTTTGTTTCTAGATGCGTCACTTGTCAGCAAGTGAAGGCCGAGCATCAGCGTCCCGCCGGTTTGCTACAGCCGTTACCGATTGTAGAGTGGAAGTGGGAGCACATCACGATGGACTTCGTGAGTGGCTTGCCGAGGTCGTTGAGAGGGCATGATGCAGTTTGGATAGTGGTCGACCGACTAACCAATTCGGCGCATTTCTTGGCCATGAGGATGACAGATTCAGTCGATACTTTGAGCCGATTATATATTCGAGAGATCATCCGTCTTCACAGGGTGCCAGTGTCGATTGTGTCCGACCGAGATCCGCGTTTCGTCTCCAGATTCTGGGAGAGCATACAGAGAGAGTTGGGGACCGAGGACTTGCTTAGTACAACTTATCATCCACAGACCGATGGTCAGTCAGAGCGCACTATCCAGATATTAGAGGACATGCTACGAGGCTGTGTGTTGGACTTTCGGGGGTCATGGGAGGACCACTTACCCTTAGCAGAGTTTGCCTACAACAACAGCTTCCAGGCCAGTATTGGGATGTCACCTTTTGAGGCGTTGTATGGTAGGCCGTGCAGATCGCCCGTTGTATGGTAGGCCGTGCAGATCGCTCGTGTTTACTTACTGTTTGTACAGGCTTGCTTGGTGAGTAGTGGACTCGAGGCTCGGGAGCTTCTGGGAGAGTCCGGGTGATATTGTTGTTAGAGACGTCTTTTGCCCTTGTATTGGATTTCATGTTTACTTTGTTTTTATTCTGAGCTTTGACTCGTGGCTTGGTTTGGAACCTATTTTATCAAGCTATTTGATCGAAACTATATTTGGAGGTTTATAATTGTTTAAGTTTAATTTTATCGTTATTATTCAATTGTATCTTTAATTCACGTCTCGAGTCCGGTCAAAACCGGATTTGGGGCGTGACACATTTAGTTACGAATAGTGTTTGAGAACAATACCAACCCAACCACTAATTCAGTTACGAATAGTGTTTGAGAACAATAATGTTGATTCTTTGTTCAACACATTCAGCCTCCCAACACGCTTGGGAGCTCTCGAGGTTAAGGAAAAGAACAATGTACAATAGCCATGATGGCAATTATGGCGTCTGATAATGGTGGCGACCAACTAACAGTGATCGGAAAAATAATAAAAATTATGATAAGCAACTAATGGAAATCCTTCTGGATTTTTATAGTCGCCCCCTCTATTGTAGTCGTGCCTCCCTAGGGTTTCTCAATCCTTAGAGTCACGATCTAATTCAATCTCCAAGTTTCCATAACCTGGAACAATTTCTAAAGCAAATAGATCTTTAGAGTAGAAGTATATTAAACTAAATCTCTTTGTTTCCTTGCACTAGTATCTTTCTTAAAACGAATAGATCATTATCGCATAATATCTTCTAGTTCGGGAAAAAAATCAATCCTACTTCCTAAAATGGATAGAATTCTATGGCACAAGTATCTTCACGTTTAGGAAACAAATCTCTAAATTACGAAACGAATCTGCAGCACCAGATACGCACAAGATGTTTGTTGACATTTGGGTTGACATCATTTCTATCTTTACTGCTGAGCACACACATGTTGTCTAATGACATCTCGAATAACATCTTTCTTGACATAAACATTGCCAACCTAGATGTAACAACATCAAAACTTGCTCTGTTCTGAAACGTTCGAACAAGGGAGGCAAGTGTTTCAGTTTCGTCACGTTTTCCAAGATGTCTGCTAATTCCCAGGTTGTGGAGAGCTTTAATGATCATAAAGTGAATGGCTACATCCTCCCCGTACCTATGGCTCGTCCTAGAATTGTGTCTCGTGGAAGGGGAGACCAGAACAGAGACTTGGTGAAGGTACTGCAATCTGCGTCTGTTTAGGTCCTTTCCATGATCAAAAGAGACGTTCTGATCAGAGAGGAGCATCCCCGAACTGATTCAGACAAAGGAAAGTTCTTTAGCATCATTCTCCCATTGTTCTCTCCGATCAGCAATGGTCCATCTCCATCCGTTGTCCGTTTCCCAGATTCTCTAGGTGTGATTTTCGAATGTCAAATTCCTCACATTTTGGGGGATGGATCGGTCGTGGTTGGTGACAAAAATTCTAGCATTGAAGATCCAAAAAAATATGTTGTTGTGATCGGGGAAGACGATGACTTGGTCGTTGCCGTTTTGGGCTCAAGAGTTACTCGGGCTGAGGAGCGTGTAGCAGCGGAGGCCCATGATAAGCTTTATCCAGGCCTTCTCGGACAACCTTCTCAAGCGGACCTTGAGTTGTCAGCTCCAAGTCTTGGCCCTATTGTTTTAGGCCCGAGTGAGCTAGGTGGGCCTCAAGGTGCTGAGCCAGGAGAATTTGTCGCTTCGAAGGACTCGAGCTCGTCTGATCATAACAGTCCTTAGAAATACGTCTTGGTTAAACCTACAACTTTTAAGGGTTGGGTTACTACGACTTATTCTTCTTCTAGTACAGTGACCTATTCCAAGCCAATTACTCGGTCCATGAGTCGAGAAAGGGCTATCCAAGTTGCCCCTTCAACTGCAGAGATGTGGAATCAGGCGGCGGCTATGGCTCGTGATGACATCAACTCCTTACCCGGTCGTCGTTAGGTTTAGTTTGGACCGAGTATTTTTTCCTTTGATCTTTTCGTCTCTTGTGTTTTTTAAAGGGTTATGCCTGGGAGTTCTTTTTGTAATTGTTGTCCTGGTCTTTGACCCTTCGATGTCCCCCCTCCGAAAGTTCTTTTCTTTTAATAAAAATCTGAGCTGATAAAAAAATAGATGTAAATTTCGGCCACTACATTTAGAGAATTGTGAGTTTTCGTTCAAACGCTTCTAGTACTGATGAGTGGGGATGACTACGGGTCAAATCCCTCTTTTAACGTGCATCAAGACACGATCATCAAGAAATATATAAGACGGTTAAGTACTCGTCGATCCCATAGGCAGTGGAGGTATCATTAGTATTTTGCTAAAACTTTGGGAGGTGGGTTGTCACTTCCACATCTTCGAAAGGGAAAATAAAGGGGAAAAAAGTAAAATAATTGTTTAAGTTTAGAAAACAATAAAATCTATATACACGCTACCACCTAAGACACATATCATTTGATTCACACAAAGAGTCGGTCACGGGTACAAGTAAACACGATTCCAATTAATGCATGGCAATGGTTAAGGATGGTGAAATTAAATAAATGTTTTTCTTATGGTCTTAGAACACTTAAGTTCATGTGTATGTGATATCATGAAATCAGCCCCCATACTAGTCACGGGGAGAGGACACAAGACCATTGTCCGGACCGATATGTGAACCACCAATCATCGGATAAAATAATAATAAAATGGTGTAGATTTATGATCTTGAACAAAGCTCGATCAGTCATCGAAAAAGAGATAACAATAATGAATGTATGTCACTCTTGCTACCAACTACCACAAGTACAAATAGCTATACCACGCGCCGAATCTACTCAGCTACGCCTAGTTCACTTATTAATTCCCAAATGCCATCAATAAAGATAAACACCGAAAACAAGTAGAACTAAATAGAGTATCGAATCACGATACTCTGGTAATACACAAGCATGGTGGTAGGCGACGAGAGTCCGCCACGATTTGCCGATCCCCGGATTGGGTGTATGTCATCTCGTGAGAGAGCTTTTGGCGGTACGTGGTAAGATTTATGGGGTCTTCCTGTGGTAGGATCCATGGTCCCCATCTTGTTAGCTGAGTCAAAGAAGGGTGGCGGGCTGACAAGCGAGAGGCAATAAAGGTCAGTAAGAACGGTGGTTGAGGTTTCATGGCAAAATGTGCAGAAAGGGTGACAAAGATGTCCAAAAAAGGAAGCGAGGTTGAGAAGCGATGAAGATATTATGGAAAGAGAGAATTGGAGACAAACCCTAAATGTTTTGAGATTGTTTCCTTATTCTAAGCAATAAAATAATAACTTGATAACACTTTAGTGTAATTATAAAACATACTATATAACCTCAAAAAAGTGGATATACCTCCAAATATTATATTTATATCTATTCCTACTGAAAATACTAAAATAGTTAAAATATCATTTATTTATTTTTTTGAAAATGAATATCATTTACAATTAAAATCATATAGCTATAATATTTTTCAGATCATTATAAAAAAATAGGGTTAATGTCATTCGACTACCCTAAAAATACTTGGTTTTCACCTAGGTACCTTAACCAAACTTTGTGACACATCAGTACCCTAACGGAATATTTTGTTTTAACTTAATACCCGCCGTTAGTTTTGCATCCATTTTTGATGGAAAATGGTCATGTGCCTAGCACATGACCCTAATTTTTTTTAAATGGAAGAACTGTCCTTGACACATTTAAACCCTAAATACTATCTCTACCCCTCCCTCTCTCCACCACTTATCTCCCTCTCTCTCATCTTATTCCTCCTCCTTCTTTGCTTTGACCCATAACCAGCCAACATCACTCTCACTTGGTCCGAGCTCATCCTCGCCGTCGTGGGGTCCCAGGTCCGAGCTCGACGTGTAAACGCCGTCCCCGAGCTTCAGGCCTCACCGTCCTCACGCAACAGCTTGTCATGAAAACGCCGTCCCCGAGCTTCAGACCTCACCATCCTCGCGCATCAACTCGCTCGCCACAGTAGATCTAGCCGGAGATCTACTTCTGATTTTTTTTCATTCATCTTCTGTGTTTGTTTTTGGCTTCCAAATCTGCAAATTTAATTTTGATTTTCAAAGATCTGTAAATCAATGGGTTTTTAGATTGAACCCTAACAAATCTAAAGCTAGTTTTACTCCTTAGTATTATTAGAAGAAGAAAAGAGAGAACGTGCTCTCCACACGCGGTCGTTCTCAACTATTCCGGTGGGTCGTCACTGAATTCCAAGCCGGGGCAGTGGCGATCGCAGTCCAGGAGGTAGCTCCAGTGCTCTGGTCTCCTTCGTTGCCCAGTCGCGATTTGCCGGGGCAGTGGCAATCGAAGTCCAGGAGGTCGCTCCGGTGCTCTGGTCTTCGTTGCCCAGTCGCGATTTGGTGGCTCCCTTCGCGACTCAGTCGCGTTTCGGTGGTTCAGGCCGAAGCCAAAAAGCCGGCCCTGCCTTTCCTGTCTCGTTTCCGGTAACGCCTATGAACAGAGTCAACAGAAGGGAGCGACTGTTGCTGCGTTTCTGATCGTCCATGTTTATTGTTGCGACATTTTTTGATTCGACATCGTTTCTTCTGTGGTTGCGCAGGTGTGACGCGATTTTAGTAGAGAGGGCTCTGCGAATTTGCTGTTGTGTGTGACGGGACTTCAGCAGGGAGGGTTCTGCGAAATTGCTGTTGTTTCTCTTTCTTTTGGACCTGAATTGTGGGTTTGAGCATTTCATATTCCAATGAAACAAGTTAGCAAGAGTTCGCGAAATATGAAGCCAAGGCCGGAGCTACTGTCTTTCAAGTCTTTTTGTTCGGGATGTATGGAGAGTATTGCACTGTTATCCACGGGGTTCAAACCACAACAGGTAAAAAGGATTCTATTGATCAGAATTAAAAGGTTCGTAAGGACACTGTAAAGTCCAAGCGTCCAAAGAATCATTCTGCTCTAATAGAATTGCAGAAGGAGGTTCCTAACCCATTGAAGTCGTCGGTGATCAATATTGGTCGCGAACAAGCCAAAAGACCTGTTCCCGCGACAGTTCGGAACAAGAAGGTTCCGTTTAAGGACGCTTCTGGTCGGACCAGTAGGGTTGGGAAGTTGGTAGAACCAATGCAGCCAAGTTTTGCTCAGGTTCGTGATGACGCGTTCGAGAAATAGGGTAAAGAGGTCGGGTTTGTAGTTGGGAAGCTTGAGAAGGGTGGTTTTTCTGATCTAGTGAAGAAAAGAAGCAGGCTTTTCTAGCTCTCAAGGGACTCAATGTAGCACAGATAATTCTGAACGAAGTGTACATTCGAAACTTACCCTTTGCGACTTCGGATGATTAGGTTCGTTGTATTTTTGGTACGTTTGCAAGATTACCGGATTCTCTATTTTGAAGCGTGCGAACAGGGGTGGAAAGCTTTTTGGGTTTGTTTCGTTTTTGGCATCGGAATCTGCATCCATGGCAGTGTAAACCTTCAATGGTTACACGATTAATGGACACAAATTGTTCTTAGCTCTGGCATACCCTCAAGATCTATTTGGAACGTCTTCCAAACGAGTCGAGAATATTCCGATGCAGATTCCGGTAGTTTCTTCTGAGCTTTTGGGATCAGTGGATCAGAGCTTGGTGGTGTGGTTGCGTCTAGTGTTGAGGCCCTTCCATATACTGAGGCCCACTCGGCATGTCACGCCCCAAATCCGGTTTTGACCGGACTCGAGACGTGAGATGAAAACAATAATTAATTTAAGTAAGACAATTGAGATAAGTTTTAAATAAAACTCCGAAATTCATAAATCTGAATAAAAAGAGTCAACAACTCACAAAACCCAATAATAAAGTGTTTTAGTTCAAATAAACAGTACGTCGCTAGACCACTAGACAAGACCCTCATTGGCTCCCAAGCGTTGAGAATCCCGCTAGCACAGATCCCGCTCAAGACCTGAAAAACAATAAGGTAAAGGGGTGAGCTTGCGCTCAGTAGGAAAAGTAGTTAAGGTTATGAACATCCGTTCACCACCACGAGTAACCGTCCAATTAGGGCATACTAGCAAAGCATAACTATTAACAACGCCCACAGGAAGTCACCAGCCACTAATCACTCTCACAAGACCATAATCACACTTAACACAACACACATAGCCAATCAGCAAGCATAGAACACACAGCGGAACAACACAAATTCCGTACAACAGCTTCCAACATCACCGAATGCACACCGCCACTTATATCGTACCGGACCACACAGCATCAGTCCCGATATCTTCCCGTCACTAAGACGCGGGGTAACATCCTCGACCGACAATACATTCAGTCAGATGTCTTCCCGGCACACAGACTCAGGGCATTACTCACCATACGTACCAGACCGCATACACCTCCGTCGGACATCGTCCCGGACCACAAGTCATCGGGGTATCGATCACGCCATCCTTGGCCTCGATACCCTACACCGGAACTATCCCTCGGTGTAGGTATCATACTGGTTACACCTCCTCTTGGAACACACATCAAGAGCATAACAGACATTTACACTATCATAGATCGACCGCGGTATACTAACCGAGCCAACTCACCATAACACACATATCGGTCTATCACTCACCCGATCATATCACAATCAATGGTTCACCTCATATCACGCATGACACACTTACCCAAACATGGCAACAACATGCTACACCGAGTATATCTTATTATGACTCTCAATCTAATCAACGGCTACAACACGCATCATGCATCTCAATCATAGATCATGGCATCACAATCAACACGTAACCCTAAGGCTCGACATGGCCATTCTACTAGCACGGCAATTTCCCATAATTGAAAGCGATTATTCTAGTGAATCACATCCTACATGCACACTAAGAATCTTCCGTTTATTATTGTAATTGAAAGCGGTTATTCTAGTGAATCACATCCTATACGCAAACTAGGACCTTTCCGGTTATTATTATTATTATCATAAAGGCATATTAGTAACTTTCCGTAATTAAACCGGTATTCGCTACTTTCCCTACCTCAAAGAATTCAACTCTCAACTCCTAGCTGCTGACGACCTGGCTAGCTTCCTCCTCCACTTCAAGAGATCCAACCGTCTCCTCTCCCGACACGCTCGGGTCTAAACTTTTGGATTACAAAACAAGTACTCGAATCAAACCAATTCAGTTGCAATAAGAATGAGAAACAACTAAATTAAGCCCAGATGTCCAACATAGGCTAAAACGGGAAATGGGCCAGAATGAGGCCCAATCCGGGTCTGTCACGGTTCTGGTCACAGAGCCTTGATGGGATCCGCCACGGATCTGGTCAAGGATCCGTGGTCCAGGCCTTCACGGTTCTCCTCACAGAGCCGTGACTGACGCCGTCACGTTCTCCCTCATGGAGTCGTGACGTCTTCCGCCACGGTGCCCGTCACGGATCTGTGACGGGTCTGGCACTGTTCACCGTCTTCTTCCTCCAGCTACGGGTTTTCACGAATTTAACCCCCAAAACCTCCATTGATGACCTTCTAAAGCTTCAAAACAGTACCCAAAACGTCTCTACTTCAAAACCCACCATGAGTCTTCATCAAAACTCCACAAAACTCAACAAAAACAATCATCCAACATCTTTTTTCTCCAAAAATTCATCATCCAAACACCAAACTCCAAAACCCAACCAAGTTCTTCCATTCTCCTCCAAAACCCATGAACTAAATCAATCAAAAACGAGAAAGGAAGATGGATTTACCTTGAGGATGGATAATAGATGAAGAATCAAGTGAAGATGGAAGATTTTGGGGAGGGAATGGGCTCAAGCTACAAATTTTCCTCCTTTCTTCTTCTTCAAGTCTCCCAAAACCCCTTTTCTTCTTCCTCTCTCTACCAATGTCGGCCACCAATATAATAATGGCTGAAATGCACCCACAATGAGTCATATACCCTGAAGGGGAAATCTCCAAACTACCCCTTTGCTTCCCACTTCTCAAGACCAACAATTTAGGGGCATATGGGTCCTTTTGACCCCGTTTTCTTCCCCTCCAAGAAAATAGGGATACATGTCCATGTGGGGACCATTCCTAGCCAATAAATCCAGCTCACTTAATTTATTACGCTTAGTCTCTGATCGGACCGCGTTTGACCGGTAAAAGGCCCCGGGTTGACTTTTCCCAACATTACAGTCAATTGAAAGGAAACGGCCCAATTAAGCCAAACATGATAAAGAATAAGCTTTTTGGGCCACAGAAAGGTCCCGAATGACTCCCGGAGTCATCGGTTGACTTTTCCGGTGAAAAGTCAACTTTCGCCCAAAACCTCCGGTTCGACCGGGATCGACCGGGGGCGGTTCTTACACGGAAAGCTGCTCTGGTTTGCAGGTTATGATTCCATTGGGACAAGCCCAGACACATGAGGATATTGATCCTTCCCCTTGTTTGAGTGGTGGCACTCAACTTGACGTTGTCGTGGTAGAAGCCTGTGATCCTGTTGAGGACCAACATAATAGCCCGTGGAAGGAGGTTCTCTTAAAACCTCAGAAGCCAATCACCGCGACTCAAAGCAATGTTTTAGCTCAACCAAAATGACATGGTCATCCAAAGAAGGGACAATTAAAAGAACCTGTTCCTCCAACTGTCATTTATCGAACAAGAGCTAGGATTACAACTGATAGATGAGGCAAATCAGTGAGCTTTACTGTTGATATTGCAAAGAATGATAGCTCAGGTGATTGGAGTTTTAGCAAGAAAGTGGGATAAAAGGCATTTAACTTTGTTCCATTGATGCTCGACCAATCTAAAGACGTTCTGCAACGTGTTGAGGAGGACATCGAGTATAGTGAGGTTGAGGATCCGATTTTCCCTATTTCGGTTTCTAACCAGTTTCTTTGCTTGACCTCGGGTAGGACGTAGGCAATGAGGAAGGCTTCGATGGCGGCTTTCTCTCGCGTTTTCTTGCTTTTGTTATCTATTTTTGCTCTTGTAGCTGTAATAGTCAGAGGAAATAGTCCTTTTTAAGGATCGTTTTCTTGGTTTGTTCTACTTTCTTGTAGAATAAATGATTAATAAAATTTTGTTTATAACAAAAATCAATGGGCTTGATTTAGTCTGTAGGAATTCTCATTGGAAATATATTCACAAGCGCTAAAATCTAAAGCTTGTATCATTTTTTTAATTTTTGCAGCATGTTCTGAAATTTGGTGGTGAAATGGATTTTGATTTGGGTTAAGATCTGGAGGTTGAAGAAGGTAATCGGAACCAAAATGAAAAAAAAAATAATAATTTGATTTTTATTGAATTTAGAATAATATGTGAAATTGGAAACTAAAAATGAAAATAAAAATAAAGAACTAACATAAAAAAAATAAAAATTTGACTTTTACTAAATTTGTAAAATAAAAAATGAATAAAAAAAGTAAAAGCTGAATAAAAAATAAACAAACAGATTTTTTTATGTAAATTCTTACTTAAAAAAATAAAATCTTATTTTTTAAAAGTAAATTCAGATTTTATTAAATAAAATATTAATTTTTAAAAATAAAATCTAATTTTTGTAAAATAAATAAATGGAAATAGTTTTTGAAATTCAATTGCATGAGTTTGGAAATTTGATTGTGAGTGAGAGATATTTTGGACTTTTTAGGTGTTTGGATGGAAAAATGGATGAAAAATAAACATGAACTAACATCGATAACTAAGCTGACACAAAATGTTTCTTTAGGGTACTGGTGTGTCATAAAGTTTAATTAAGGTACTCAAATAAAAACCAAATATTTTTAGGATAGTCGGATGACATTAACCCAAAAAATAATATACTTTTCAGATCAACCCTCTTAAAAGTTCTAATTATCAAGAATTCACTATCAATTCTGTAATAATGGCGGGCCGTAAACGGATTTATGTTACTAGGGTCGTCCTTGATGTACAACCGTCTATTCCCCAATGAATCAATGGCCACAATAGCAGTCCTTGTTTGTGGTATCCCCATCTCCAATTCACAGACCACGTATCGGACGGTTCAAAACTCATCGAATCAACGGATAGAGATCTCAATCCGCGTGACTCCTATCTACTGGTTCACATCGCTCTCCCACGAACCCGAATCATATAAATATTCCGCCATCCCCAAACCATAACATACATCTAAATTCCAAGCTTATATCATCTGTGAGCTCCAATTCTTCGAAGTCCTCCGTCGACATACCTTAATTTCCCAGTCGCTCTAAATTCCGATGGCCGGAAGAGGAAAGTCCCTGGGTTCGGGCGCAGCCAAGAAGGCCACGTCTCGCAGCAGCAAGGCCGGTCTCCAGTTCCCCGTTGGCCGTATCGCTCGGTTCCTCAAAGCCGGAAAGTACGCCGAGCGTGTCGGAGCCGGCGCTCCAGTCTACCTAGCCGCCGTGCTCGAGTACCTCGCAGCTGAGGTTCTGGAACTGGCCGGGAACGCAGCTCGGGACAACAAGAAGACAAGGGTGGTTCCGAGGCACATCCAGCTTGCTGTGAGGAACGATGAGGAGCTCAGCAAGTTGCTTGGTGCTGTGACCATCGCCAATGGAGGAGTGATGCCTAACATCCACAACATGCTTCTCCCCAAGAAGGTTGGCTCTGGATCTAAGGCTGCTTCAGCTGACGATGATAACTGATCTCCAGATTCCCTACTTTTCTAACTCCAATACTGATGATTTCTTTATTGTACTCAAATCTCTCTATCAAAGATACGAAAACTTTACCGGATTGATGTACTTTTAATTGAAGAAATGAATCGGATTTTTCTATATTATATTTTCCTGCTGTTTATTCTTTTGTGCGGAAGTATGTATGGGAATTGAAAATAAAATTTTAATTTGATATTGAAGTCGTTTCCAGGTTCAATTGGACATGATTTCAGATTTGGTAACTGTATTGGTGGTTAAGCAACTGTGAAGTGTCCATGGATGAAACACAGAACACCCCCAAGGGTAGAAGGCGTTGACGAGAAGTCCCACACGAGTATGTCCTTGATTTCATTTCACATGTTCATGTAAGAATTTAGCGAACAATGTTCATGTAAGGATCCCGTTATCGAGAGACGAACAGCCACATCTGTGTTTTAAAACAAGCACAATCTGAGCAAATTAACTCGGATATAAGAGCATATTCAGTGCGGCACCTAAGAGCAGTTATATCGAGCTGTTCATGATCCGGATTGCAATTTGCGATTTCACATAGATGTGAATTGTGGTTTGCGGTTCGCACGGTGTGCGGTGCATGAATCGCGAACCGCACTTTACAGAACGTGATTCGTGAGTTGCGGTCCGTACCGCGCATCACATCCGTGGTTTGTGAGTCGTTGCGTGATGCGCAGGTGGCCAATGGTCACGTTACAAGTGACCAAGTTGAATAATTTTTTTTAGGGTAAAATACAAATTCATATCCCAAACTTGTCACGATTAACTGATGCCTACCCTTATGTTTTTTTTGTAAACGAAACATACTCAAATGTTCCGAAAATTAACGCGAAGCCCCTACAGACAGGTAAAATAACGAAAATGCTCTGAAGTGATTTTTTAAATGATTTTAGAAAAATAAAACTGAAGTGATTTAATAAGTACATATATATACCTAAGAAAAGTGATTTTTTAATTTTCTTAAAGTAATTACTAAAATGTTGTTGAGGGCATTTTCGTCATTTTACCTGTATGCTTGGGCTATCTGTTAAAAAACTAAACATTTGAGTATGTATCGGCTACAAAAAAACATGAGGGTAGGTATCAGTTAATCGTGACAAGTTTGGGGTAGGTATTTGTAGTTTACACTTTTTTTAATCAAATTGATACAATTTTTTTAAAATCTGATTTTTTGTAAACGATGTTTAAAATTTATAGTCATTAGGTTCTTATTGTTTTAAATATTTTATTTAATATTTTTTATCACAAAAAAATTGATTTACACTTCTAATCGAGACTGTACCAAAATTAATTTACATCTCGAATCACGAATGTATTATTTGGTTTTTGTTTAATTTATTTTTTTATTAATTATAAGCTCAAGTTTAATTTGCATTTTAGTTAATTAGTTAATTAATTTTATTTCAATTTTATTTAGTAATTACTGTCTTAAAATGAATTTAATAAATTCAGCAAAAACATAATTAATTGTCCAGTCAGCATCCACTTAATAATTTTACAAATCATGATCCTTATACATAAACCCTGTGATGTGGTGCTCTCTCAAATTCAGATGTTTGCATCACAATTTAGTCAGCATACATGATCCACATACATCCCACACATGAACCCCTTAATTATCCAGTCAGCATCCACTCAATAATTTTACAAACCATGATCCTCATACATAAACCTCTTGATGTGGTGTTCTCTCAAATTCAGAGGTTTGCATCACAATTCATCCTAAGCACCATATGAATCATGCACCCTGAACCCAATATGTGATGCCTTGATGTACATGCTTAAAGAATAGTGGAGTTTTTTTCTTTCTCAAAATGATCCCCTGTCATTACTTCAGTCCACACGTTATAATAAGGATAAGGAAAAACATCAAAACAAGCAGATATATAGGTCGATAACCCCCCAAAAAAAAACAGATATTCAGGCACACTAGTCTAACTAAAAGACTTCTACAACAATAACTAGAAGGCAACAAGTGATTCACTCTATTACACAAGACCAAGGGTCTAAATACTACGTCGGTTGGTTGTCTTGACTTACGAGGTGATGATCAGAGTCCTCCTAAGGGCCTACTACACTCGATAAAAGGTTGCACTTAGAAAGGAAGGCCAGAGACTTCTGTTTTCAGGCCAAATGAGTTTCCTTTCTCCATTGGGCCTTGACCTCTAAGGGTCAGGATCTCTGTGATGGCACGAAGTGCAAAGATCCTTTATGTCTGGTGGTGAAGATAGTTACAAGTGGGCACCGCTAAAAGCCAAGACACCGTGGTGAGAGCTGAAGGGAATTCCGAGAGCACTTTGGACACAGCCCAGGCGAGAGGTAGAAGGTCGTTCTGGATTGACAGGTCTGGCTATAAGGGACGGGAGCCAAGACGATAACTGCAAAAACAAATATGCTCAGAAGATCCTACGTTAGAGACGAAAATATCCCGGTCCCCAAAAAGATGACCACATATTCGGTGCCCGAAGAGGTGGCCATGAAAGAGGCCCACGAGGAGTAGGCAGCCATAAAAAACGACAAAGATACGTTCGAGCCCCGGGCGAAGGGACCACCATGCCGGCCAACCTCGGGGAGAGAGAAGGACGAGAGCCAAAAGCACGTCCATCCCCCCACCGGCGAGGCCGAAACCGGCGCAAATTACACCGACCCGAACAAAACAAGATCCAGCGAATCCCGGGTAGAGGAGTCGAAGGAGACCCCAACCAGGCCAGATCTAGTAACAACATGCACTAGGGAAGAAGCTCTAGTTAGGGGGGAGGTAGTGTAAGACGGATGGAGAGAGACTAAGGGCGATAGATTCCGACGACCAAGCAAGATGGTAGGTCCGTCAAAAGGGAAACAACCCATTTTCGAAGTTGGAGCCATCTGGCTTTGCCGGAGACAAAGCCCATGTGCATAAAAGGAGGAGGAAAGGCACTGGGGTGGCGTGACCGAGGTTGTAAGGTCGTGCTTCTAGATCCAAATTCCATAATCGAGGCTTGTACTGTCTTGGGGAAAGGAGGTCGGACTTGGCGATGAACGGAGGTCCATAGGAAGGATATTGCCAACATAAAGAGAGGAGAAGGAGGGACAGTTTCTACACGACGAGGAGGACAACGGAACTTAGAGAGCTCAATAGAGATAGAGGGTAGGGGAGGGAAAGGCCGAGGGATCGATAGACATAGAGGGCACACCTCCTCCAGCAACCCTTGAGGCCTAAAACCGAGTGGCCGTTAGTGGTGACGACTCCTTGATGAAGAGGACAAAAGCCCCATTTAGGTTTTGTGTTAAGAGTTTTTAGATGAGGCTTTTGTTGTTAGGTAAGAGTAATTGAGTTAGTATGTTTTGTTTTTAGCATAAAAGGAGACTTTATTAATTGTCCATTACACTGATACAACGTAAGACGGGAAAGAAGTCTCCTCCTGGCCCCTGAATAACAGACACGGAACAAGTCTCCTTTGCTAGTCAGTGGGCGACTTTGTTCGTTGATATTTTCATAAACTTGAGTTTCTGATCCTCAATTAAAGAGAGTAAAAGCCTAATACCTTGGATGATACTACCCATCAGAGAGAGAGGAATGCCAGTCAGCTTGTCGAGAATCACCACACTTAATGCATCAGTTCTAATCATAACCTGGTACCATTGGCGGATCTGAGCCAGGGCCAGGGCCATTGCGATGGAGAAGACTTCAATGAGTATCAGGTCCAACCTCCATTAACTGTTCCATTACCTATTTCAATAACCTCCCCCCTATCCGACCGGTAGATAGTCCCTTATCCTAACTTGGCCCGATCTTTGAAAATTGCCCTGTCCACGTTAATAATTATGTAACCCACCATGTCACGCCCCAAATCCGGTTTTGACCGGACTCAAGACGTGAACTGAGAAAATAAATAAATAAAGCAATTTTAATACCAAACGAGTCTCCAATAACAGTTTAAAAGGTCCAAGTAATATCACGATTCAACAGCTCGGCAAAACCCAAATAGTAAATAAGTTTAGTAAAAGTAAAATTGTACGTCTCTAGACAAAACTAGTCTAAGACCCTCGCTGGCTCCCAAGCACCGAGAATCCTGCTAGTCCAACTCCCGCTCAAAACCTGTGGAACAATAAAGAAAAGGGGCGAGCTTTCGCTCCAGTACGAAAAGTAGTTAAGGCAATGAGTGTCCGCTCATCACCACGAGTAACCGTCCAATTAGGGCATACTAGTATAGCACACAACTAACCACAACACGGGATTACATGACTACAATCCTCAGTCACAAGACGATAACCACACTCACAAACATACTTACACGACCACTATCACACTGTAATCACTTAACCAATCATCAAGCATACAACATACAGTAACACAAGCACACGTCCCGTACTGCAGTCCCCGAACTCCGCCGGCTGTACACAGCCCGAATCTATCATATCATACCGGAACACTTAGCATCGGCTTAGATATCTTCCCGGAACCACATCGGGGTATAATCACAATACATCATACCGGACCACACAACATCGGCCTATATGTCTTCCCGGGAATCCGTCGGGGCAAAATCACAATACTGATCACGTAACCGTCGGCCTAGATACTCTACACCGGTATACCCCCTCGATGTAAGTATCGTACCGGAACCACACTCCGGGGACCACGCATACGTGGGACCACACCGTCGGCCTAGGTACTACCCTACACCGGCGTACCCCCTCGGTGTAGGTACCATACCAGAATACAACTCTCTTGGAACATGCATCAAGAAGGTATCACGCATCACAATGCCATAGTTCAACCACGATATACCAACCAGGTCAACTTACCACAAACACATCACATCGGTCTATCAATCACCCGATCATATCACAACCATTGGTTCACGTCATATCAAGCATGACACACTTGCCCAAAACATAACAACATGCTACACCGAGCATATCATAACATGATTCTCAATCTAACAACGGGTGAACTACTCATCAAGCATCACAATCATAGATCATGGCATCACAATCAACACACAACCTAAGGGCTCGACATGACCCGCATGCATTTCTACAACACGATAATTTCCCAAACTTACGGCTCGACATGGCTCGTAAGCTATCCCTCATTTCACTCGTTCCTCACCTCCTAACATGCAATTCTAACAATTTATTCAAGTAAACGCAACCTATATGCATGCTAGTAACTTTCCACAATTAAACCGATATTCGCTACTTTCCCTACCTCGAAAACAATCCAATCCAGCAGCGGACGACCTGGCTAGCTTCCTCCTTGTCACTTCACGAGGTCTAAAAGTCTCCTCCTCCGTCAAGCTCGGGTCCAAAGTCTTGGATCACAATTAAATACTCAAATCAAGAGTAATTCACAAATGGTTTTAAGAGGAAAACATTCCTAATTAACCCCAAAAGGACTCGGCTATAGATAATCGTCCCAATTACTCGAAATCAAACAAAATGGGCCTAAACGGCCAAACTCTGGTCTGTCACGGTTCGGGTCACGGACCCGTGGTCTGCACCGTCACAGTTCTCCTCACGGAGCCGTGACTGGTGCCGTCACGGTCTCCCTCATGGAGCCGTGACGTCCTTCGTCACGGTCCCCGTCACGGATCCGTGATGGGTCTGGACAAGTTCGTCCTTCTTCTTCCTCCAGCTCCGATTTCACGAAAACCTCCATTTTTAACCATCAAAAACCTCCAAAACAGCTCCATAAACGTCAATAACTCAATACACATCATGGGTCTTCATCAAAACTCCATAAATCCAATTAAAACCATCATCTAACTCCCTTTTCTCTCCAAAAATCATCATCTATTAACAAAAACCCAAACCCATGAACAACCAACTAGTTCTTATCCTTTTTTCCATCAAACCCACTAAGTAGAAATCATCCAAAATGAAAATAGATAGATGATTTACTTTAAGGGTGGAAAGGAGATGAAGAAAATGTAGTTTGTGAGATGATTTGAGGTAGAAATGGGCAAAAAGCTTCCTCTTTTTCCTTGCTTCTTCTTCAAGCTTCCATGGGAGCTCCTCTCTCTTTCATCCCTTGGTAATTTCGGCCACCACTCTCAAAATGGGCTGAAATGTCACCCAATGTATCCTTAAAACCTAGGTGAGAGATGTCCATAATGCCCTCTTGCTACAAAGCCCCAAATGTCTAAGTTTTAAGGGTAAAAGGGTAATCTTGCCCCATTTCTTCTCATCCAAGCCACCATGGACAAGTGTCTATATGGGGACCACTTCTTATTCAAATATCTCAGCAACTAGTTAATTAAATTCAATAAGACTCGAGGTTTGACCGAAATTGACCCCGGGTTGACTTTTTCACAATTATAGCCGTTTGACAGGAAACGACCCAACTAAGCTAACCGTAACGACGACTAACCTTTTTGGGCCCCGGAAAGGTCCCGGATGACTCCGGAGTCATCGGTTGACTTTTCCGGTAGGAAGTCAACTTTCGCCAAAACCTCCGGTTCGACTGGGATCGACCGGGGCGGTTCTTACACACTAAAGAGGGGGGGGGGGTTCCATGTGGTGTCTCCCTTGTTTAGTATAGACCTCCTCGAGCTAGAAGGTTGGAGAAGGGCCTCCCACCAGATACAAATATATCCCTTTGATTGGATTGATAGTATCAAAGGGGAAATTTGGATTGCATTCCAAACCTAGTTGTTTCTTGTCTTCCATATTTCCTAGATGCCAATGAAGATTTCCATGATTCGGTCTGAGGATTAGTTTTGGACCTATTGGGACCAACAGGTGGCAAATTAAATGGTTAGAGGTATCGATGGAAGCCCACCCATGTTGGTCTAACAATCCTCGGAAAATTAGCAATACAGGATGAGATATTCCACCGTTTTCAGATGTTGACAACATATAGGGAAAAGTGGTGAATTGGAACAAAGTTCCTGCAGAGGTTGGCCACCACTTGTTGAGTTCTTATGAGAACTCGCCAAAGAAAGATTCGGATTCGGGGTTGGACCTTGAGGTTGCAAATAATAAACCATAGTGGGGGAGTGTCGGGGATGGTGACCGCTCGCGGTCTTAGGGTATGGTATTTTTCCTTTTTAAGGTAGTACACTCTAGGGTCATCTGCCCAGTACCAGGTGTCATGGGCGCGAGTGGTCGAAAGGGGGACGACCATTATGGACTCTTGGTCCCTTGGGGAGAAGGTTGCTCGGATGTAGGGGGTGTTCCATCTTCTAGGATCAGGTAGGATGAGGGAGTCGACCATGAGTTCCTCAAGTTATGAATATGATGGATGGATATACGGGTCCTGCGTGGTCAACCATGGTGTATGAATGATGTGAGTGGTGTGACCGTCCCCTGTTATGCGGTGCATTCTTGAACCGATGAGTACTTGGGTTGCCCGAATGCTTGTCCATATATAGGTTGGGTTGGATCCCTGTTCCATGGTTTGGAAATTCCCATCTAGATAGTAGCGAGCCTTGACTAGGCGGGCCATTATGGATTGATGATGGGTAATAAGGTTCTAGACATGTTTTCCTAAAAGGTTCGTATATGTATCCTAGAGACCCCTGAATGCCATTCCACTATTATCCTTTGGTTGGCCCATTTTGTGTTAGTCCCGTCTTATGATCGGTCGTTTCTTGTTAGTTGCTGCCCCCCCCCCCCCCCCCCCCCAAAAAAAAGCTAGGGCTACATTGATTTTGTTTGTTATAGACCTCGGGACCCGAAAAATATGGACATAACGTACGTAGGGAGGGAGGTTCAGACTGATCTGATCATTACCTCTTGTGCTACCGGGGATAATAGTTTTCCATCTAAGGAACGGATCCATTTGATAAATTTCCGCCCCAAGTAGTCAAGGTTGCGCGTTCTACTCCGTCCAATCATGTTTGATACACCCAGGTACATCGAGGTCTCTCTAGTTTCAAGTATATTTAGGATCTTAGAACATGCCTACCTGGTTTGAAGATCCGTGTTTGAGCTGAAGAGCATAGAGGATTTCTGAGGGCTAAGGACCTAACCCGGCGAGGCACCAAATTTGGTGATTAAATCGTGAATTTGTGTGGCTTCCTCCGTTGTGGCCTTGCAAAAAATGTAGTAGTCGTCTACAAAGAAAATATGGGTAATCAGAGGTACTCATCTCGCCACCCTGCGTCCATAGAGCTGACCTCCCGTTTGAGTCTGCTCGATTAGTCTAAATAGGCCTTCCATGTAAAAAAGGAATAAGTATGGCGAAAAGTATTTCCTATCGTATATACCTAGTTGGTACGATGGGTTCCAATGAACTTCCTTTGACTGCAATTTGGTAGGACACATTACTCATACAGACCATCATTAACCTCATCCATTGTTCCGAAAAACCTAACTTCTGCATCATTGTCAGAATAAACAGTTATTCCACCCTTTCATATGCTTTACTCATGCCTAGTTTGAGGGTCATAAAAACAATATTCCCTTGTGTTTTCTAACGAAGATAGTGAATGACCTTGAAGGACACAAATATATTGTTTTGTATGGATCTACTTGAGACAAAAGCTCCCTAAATAGGAGATATTATGTTGGGAAGCGGGCCTTTAATCTACTGGCCAAAACCCTGAAGATAATGCGAAAGATAACATTGTATAGTGTTACGGCTAGAGATTTGTCAATAGTTTCGGATCCAGTATTTTAAGGATAAGGAAAGTGGTAGTGTAATTTATTCCTTTTTGAAGTCCCCCCTATATTTTTTTGAACAAAGTTTGTGAATGTCAGTGCTAGGGTGGGCCAATAAAATTGACAGAATTTTGGAGTAAGCCTGTTTGGGCCTGGTGCTTTGTCGGGGCCCATTTGGAATAGTTGGTTCTGCCCCATAGTAATCTTTTTCCTCGGTAATCATAGTTGTCAATAGTTGGTTCTGCCCCATAGTAATCTTTTTACGAATACGAAGGTTCATGGTCTGAAGAGAGGCCTCCAAGGTGGTGAACAACTTTTTGAAGTATGACAATACGAGAACGTCCATACTCGTTTCCCATATTACCGTGTTAGCCAGGACATCTTGCAGAGATAAAATTTGTTTTATTCGCCGAAAAACGAGACCGCTGCATGGAATAATTGCGTGTTTCTATATCGTCCTGTAAGCCAATGATGCTTGGCTCGTTGTTTCTAGAATGCCTCATTCTACGCTAGAGCTGTTTCATATTGAACTTGGTAAGCTTCCTGCCGGTTCACTCCTCTTTTTGTTCGGAAATTTAAGTTAGCAATGTGGCGTTAACATCATTTGATCTGCTGTAATGTTTTCGGTAGACATCCCTCCCCCATGGTTGAAGTACTACGCCAATGCGAGTTGTCCTATCCCCAATAGTATCCAAAGTTGGGCCCTCCCTGGCTCCTTTGATGAGGGCCCCACACTCTAGTTATTTAATCCAGATGGACTCAAATCTAAACCTCCCTGGTCGAGGTATGCGGGTCAGTGGTTCCAAGGTAAGGAGGAACGGGTAGTATCCAATGTAGTCGTGCCCATATTGATCAGGTAGGGAGGCAGGACTTTCCGTGCCAATTCTCCTAAGATTAATGCCCAATCAAGCCTTGAATCCGTTTATCTCCTGCACTACGCCTTCTAAATCAGGTATACTGGAGTCCTTCCAAAGGCATATCCGATACATCAATATCCTCAATAAGTTCTTGAAAATCTATGATAAGGTTCTACGTGAATGGATTTCCACCTTGGGTTTCCTTTTGCGCTAGAATTGTTAGTCTTAGTGCCCGTAGTTCAATCCTAAATGTCCAAATGTATATATCATCGTTAGCAATAATATTAAAGCGGCTTTATATTACTTATGTGTTGGAGTAATATATCGATGTGTGATCTAATCTATGCCCACCATGCGAATAGAACCATAGATCGAGATAGATCACACTCGATGAGTCCCTAGTCAACAAAGCTTCACTAGAAGCGACTAGTATGAAAGATGGCTCTTTATGGCTTACGTTCTGTTAGTCATTGGAATGAGATTCCGGAGTCTGATCATAGATATCATGTGGGTTATGATATTGGACGACCGGACATGAATATGTGCCATAGATCAAGTCATGAACATATTCATTGTCGTATCTTGTCATGTATCCTTAGACCAAGGAGTCTTTGTGATCGCTATACAGTAAACAACTTTGTTTGACCTGAGCCTAACGTTGTCCGTAACAAGGCTTCCATAACGGCCAAGATTGGCTTGGGGACGGACTGCATGAGTGACACGAAAGACGGCTAAGGGATTTATCCCTCATACTACGGTATGGGAAATATATCGATTCTCGGCCGCTTGATCGAGAGTGACTGAAAGAATAACATGACCATGCACATGATACTGGGTATCATATATTCAGTCATCTCACATATCAAGGAACACTAATTGAGAATAATAAGGATGACGACTCTATGCCTTATCTCAATCAGGATATCGGAGATAAAAGGATAATGACAGGGACGACGGAAAGGTTAGAATCGAAAGGGTCGATTCGTTATGCAGTGTCAGACAATACTAAAGTCTCGTTAGTTGCCACTTAAATAGGATCAAGTAAAATGGGATTTTACGTTGATCTATTGACATGCATAAACCTAAGGGTCACACCGGAGGATGAAACTCATCGACACATTTATGGAGAATGAACAAAAGGGAGTTGTATCGGGACATGACCAAAACTGGGTTTTGGGTCATGTGCCCGTAAGTGAATAGGACATTACGGATCGAGACAAGTCTTGGAGTCTTGGGATTGATCACGTCGGATAATGTTGGACATTTCCGGTATAGAAGGCTTGGAGGTGATGAGCGCATCACGGGACCTCGTTGGGAATGGCCACGGGCCATGTTCCAAGAGGCTCATGCAACCAAGGCCCATGGAACTAATTAATTAAGTCTTGATTAATTACTACTAAGTAAGCAAGACAAGGATTAAGGTGTTGGTGATTCACCACCTAACCCCATCTTGTCTAGCCATACTTTGTCCTATTTACACCTTACTTGACACCATACTTGTCCCATGCCTTTAGTTGGACAAGTATGGAGTTTGTTATGTTTAAGTCATCTTTTTTCAACATAAAAAACATAAGACAAGAATAGGAAACACAACTTCTCTCCCTCTCTCCCTACAATTTCGGGATTGGCAAGCTCCCACCTCTATTTTTGTGTTCTTGAGTCCTAAAAGAGAAGAACTACGTGGCTTTGACTACCATGTGGATACGTAGGCGTCTTGGAGACTCAAGCCAATCATTCGTTAACCGGTGTTCTTGTTTTGGTAAGAAATAGTGCTGAATTTTTCTCTTGTGAATCCATTCTTTGTTAGTTGTTTCATGGTTTTAATCGTCTCTTGGTTTTCATTGATTTTCCGCTGCGAGTTGGTTCATCTCCAACTCTACCTCGAGACCCAACAAGAATGGCACTAAAATCTCCTATGAGGATCTATCATTATCTATCTTGATGCCCAAGACATTGTAGTTTTGTCCACATATGGCGTCGTTTACTCCGATCAGATTACCTATAGATACCAGTTAAACAGAATGGGTTAATTGGTATCTATTAAGGACATCGTAGAGGTCTTTGGGAAACTATCCGGACATGTTCTTAACAATCTACCCCCTTAAAGAAATTTCGTCAGCGAAATTTAAAACGAACGTACCTCAAGGGTCGAACAGGCTATGGTACTTCGCACGAACCTCATCCTCGCGCTCCCAGGTCGACTTTGCTCCGTGGTGCCGCCACTGTACCCGTACCAGTCGGATAGTCTTTCCACGCAAGACTTTCTCCCGCGTATCCAAAATCCTGACCGGCTGCTCCTCATACGAAACATCCTCAGGTACCTTGATGTTCGTCCACTCAATGACGTGGGAGGGGTCCACAGTGTACTTCCGCAGTTGGGAAATGTGGAAGACGTTATGGACATTCCCAAGCTGCGGTGGTAATGCAAGACGATAGGCAACGACTCCCACTCTGCCCAAAACCTCAAAAGGTCCGATGTACCGCGATTGAACCATACCAGCCCCTTCTTCGGGATCACCGACTACGAACTCGAGAGGTCGGTGCCGTCTGTCAGCATAACTCTTCTGTCGACTCTACGCGGTCCTCAAACGCTCCCGAATCAGCGCGACCTTCTCGATCGTCTCTCGGACAAGATCCGGACCAAGTAAACTCTTGTCTCCCACTTCTGCCCAACACACAGGCGATCGACAATGTCTACCGTACAACGCCTCGAACGGTGCCATCCCGATACTGGCCTTGAAGCTGTTGTTGTAGGCGAACTCGGCTAACAGTAAGTGGTCCTCCCATGACCCTCGGAAGTCTAACACACATGCCCGCAGCATGTCCTCTAAGATCTGAATCGTGCGCTCTGACTGGCCGTCTGTCTGCGGG
The DNA here is from genome assembly GCA_963921825.1 of Erodium maritimum. Lineage (NCBI taxonomy): Eukaryota > Viridiplantae > Streptophyta > Magnoliopsida > Geraniales > Geraniaceae > Erodium > Erodium maritimum. The sequence continues at coordinate 51,354,895 of OY997595.1, read as the reverse complement.
TGATACGCTGTACTGAGTAGGACCTCGGTTCCCAATGCTCTCTGCAAACTCTCCCAAACCTGGAAGTGAATCGAGGATCTCTGTCGGAGACAACCGACACTGTGACCCCGTGGAGGCGGATAATCTCACGAACATACAAACGACTCGGAGCGTCAACCGCATCGGTCATCCTCATGGCTAGGAAGTGCGCCGACTTGGTCAACCGATCGACCACTACCCAAACTGCATCGTGCCCTCTCGACGATCTCGGTAAGCCGCACACGAAGTTCATCATGACGTGCTCCCACTTCCACTGTGCGATCGGCAGTGGCTGCAATAATCCTGCGGGACGCTGATGCTTGTCATTCACTTGCTGACAAGTGAGGCACTTCGAAACAACCTCCGCAACCGCTCTCTGCATCCCGCTCCACCAAAACTGTCGTCTGACGTCCCGATACATCTTCGTGCCACCGGGGTGCACAACAAGACGCAAATTATGAGACTCTCTCCACACGTCGTCTCTACAGTTGCGCGACACAAACAACCCTCCTCGGTATCGTAAACCCTGATCAGTACCCTGCTCCCAGCCTTCCGCGTCAACACCACTGACGATCCTCTCTCGGATCTCTGCCGCTTCGGCATCCTCCGCCTGCGCCTCTTACACTCGAGCAACCAGTGTGGGCTGCGCCACCAGCGAGCACATGGCCACGCCATCCGCAATCTCATCTAGCTCAAGCCTAAACATGCTCAACTATCCCATCATGTCCCACTCTCGGGCTGATATACCAGCAAGGCAATGGATCGACTTCCTACTCAGGGCATCGGCAACGACGTTCGCCTCACCCGGATGGTAGAGTAGCTCGAAGTCGTACTCCTCAAGTAACTCCATCCACCGCCTCTGGCGCATGTTCAGGTCTCGCTGAGAGAAGATGTACTTGAGACTCTTGTGATCCGAGAACACCTTAAATCTCTCGCCATACAAGTAGTGTCGCCAACTCTTCAGCGTGAAAACGACCGCCGCCAACTCCAAGTCATGAGTAGGGTAGTTGCGCTCATGCGTCTTCAACTGCCTTGAGCCATAGGCAACTACCTTCCTCGAATGCATCAGCACACAACCTAGTCTCTCACCGGACACATCACAGTAGACATCATACTCAATCCCGCGCTCCGACACTATCAACACAGGAGCAGTAGTCAGACGAGCCTTCAGCTCGGCGAAGGAGCGTTCACAATCCTCAGTTCACACAAACTCGGCTCCCTTGCGTGTCAGGGTAGTCATCGGCACGACTAGTCGTGCGAAATCCTGGACGAACCGTCAGTAATAGCCTGCTAGCCATAAAAATTTACGGATCTCAAAGACACTCGTGGGCCGTGCCCACTTCGAAACCGCGTCGATCTTCGCCGGATCGACCAGTATACCATCTCGATACACGACATGTCCGAGGAATTTCACCTCAGCGAGCCAAAAGTCGCACTTCTCCAAGTTGCCGTACAACTGATTTGTGCGTAATAAAGTCTGAACTGCCCTTATATGCTCCACGTGCGCCTCCTCAATCGGCGAATAAGTCAGGATTTCATCTAAGAATACCACCACGAACTGGTCTAAGTATGGTCGGAAGATACCGTTCATCAGATCCATGAACGTTGCTGGTGCGTTCGTCAGTCCGAACGGCATCACCAGAAACTCGTAGTGTCCATACCGAGTCCAAAATGCGGTCTTCGCCACATCCTCCTCCCGAACTCTCAACTGATAGTATCCGGTTCGCAGATCGATCTTCGAGAAACACTTCGCCCCTCTCAACTGATCGAACAAGTCGTCGATACTCGGCATCGGCTAGTGGGCGCTCCCCACGGTAGTCGATACACATCCTCAGCGCTCCACCCTTCTTCTTCACGAAGAGTGCGGGCGCTCCCCACGACGAAGTGCTCGGACGGATAAACCCCTTCTCCCGAAGCTCCTCGAGTTGGCGCTTCAACTCGACCAACTCGGTTGGTGCAAACCTGTACGAAGCCATCGATATCGGGGCCGTCCCCGGTATCAGGTCAATCCTGAACTCAACCTCACGCACTGGAGGCAATCCTGACAACTCCTCTGGAAAGACCTCCGGGAACTCACACACTACTCGTGGCAGCTCTCTGCTATGCACGGTCTCTGCCTCATCTCCCACGGACAATACTGACGGGAGAACACCGCTACTACTTCCCTTTACACACGTGACGGTTGTGTCGCCCGATACCACCGTCACCTGCCGCCGATAACAGTCGATCGACGCTCGGTACCTCGCAAGCCAATACATCCCCAAGATCAGATCAAATGCCGTCATGTTCAACACAAGAAGATCACCAAGAAAAGGGAAATCAACTACTCTAATCTCACAAGCACGCCACACACTACTCAAAACCACATCTCCCGTAACCGGGGTGTGAAGACACAACGGTCGCCTCAAAAGCTCTACTCTTAGGTGTAACTTCTCAGCAAGGTAGAAGAAAACAGAAGAGTGCGACGCCTGTGGGTTATGGGCTCACCACGCTTCCGCTGCGCCACTCTAATCTCATCGCCACTCGGCCACCTCCCCTGAACGGTCTGGCTGCTTACCGGTACTGCTGCGGCCCTCCGCAGCTTAGGCACTCATCTCCGATGTCCCGGCTGACGACAGTGTAAACACACTGGCCCCCGTTCTAACGCGACAGGCCCTATCGATGCTACTGATACTATCTGTCTCAAACCGTCGGACAGAACCTGTGGCCGGGAGAACCCTGGGCATCTGTGCCCCAACGGCTTACCTCTCCTGCCTCAAGGTGCCGCGTCGTAAGTACCCTCCGCACGGGTACACGCACATGCTTAGTTCTTAAGTTCGCATAAAGCGACGCGCTTAAGTCACTAGCGTTCACACACGTTTCGCAAGGTCACACTCGAACCAACAACATACCTAATCTTAGCGTAGTCATAACTAGTTTACACAACCAGGGAAACCCGCACACTTGTGCGTCCCACAAAGTCAATCACACAGTTCAACAATTGCAACCAAAAATCACACAGTCCACAGTTCACATCACGCAGCAATTCCACAAAGTCTCAACATCTACTTAGTTTCAAGGTTCTTAACACTTTCTCTTTCTAACATAACATTCCATGTCGATATCATGTCGTTACAACCCGGTTCAGGCGTCCCCGAATCACGTTGTAACCACTTGACATCTCCCCATCACGTCCGACTACAGTAGCGCCCCAGAGTCGGATCGTGATAGTACAAACACTTCAGTTACGCGGGACATTCAACTCACATCCTGCATAAAGCACTCAACTCAATCATAGCACACAACAATCAGCAAACACAATCATTGGCACCAACCACAGTGGTTCACCACAAGTACACGACACCTAGACATGACATTTCACAAAACCGAGACTCTCTTCATCTCGAGTCTACGCGTAGGACATTTCCGATTTGCGTCACCGACACACCGAAGCCTAACGACTTAACTCTGCCCACCTAGTTGACGTATGGTCCGAAGTTTTGAAAAACCAGGCTCTGTTACCAAATTGTCACGCCCAAAATATGGTTTTGACCGGACTCAAGACGTGAACTAGAAATAACAATAAATAAAACAAACTTTAACGAAATAAGTCTCCAAATATAATTCCAAATCCAACAATTCCGGTAACGCGAGTCAAAGCTCGAAAACCAAATAGTAAAGAGTTTAATACAAAAGGAAGTATGTCTCTATAAGATCCCAAAAGTAGGACTCTCACCAAGTTCCAAGCATTGAGACATCCTCTAGACCAACTTGCGATCGAAACCTGTAAACAATAATGAAGGGGGTGAGCTTTCGCTCAGTAGGAAAAAGTAGTTAAGGGGATGAGTTATCCGCTCACCACCACGGGTAACCGTCCAATTATGGCATACTAGTAAGCAGTGACAAAGGCCCATTTAAACAAGTAACCCAACATCCACATTTTACCCCCACTCGGGAACCACCCGGAAATCAAACTCGATACCGAACGGGCACTTAAATATAAATGTATTCAAATCACAGAGAATCACATAACAGACATAAGTAACCACAGAAAACCAAAACCAGATCAACACACAGAGTAATATCATTAGCAATCACTGCCACATTTGGTATTCCAGAACAATGCGCCGACCTCAAAAGCCCGAATTATCACGTCGTCCGAACTCGACATCGGCCTAGACATCTTCCCGGAACATGGATCAACGGGGTACAGCTCATAATATAGCGGACTAGAATCCTCCATCGGTCGGGTATATCTTTCCGTAGCACGGGGCACAAATCACATCACACATATCACCCCGGGGTACGGTATAAACATTGCTCTGAAATACCCTCCTCGGCTTTAGATCCCCTGTACCGGAATCATACATGCAGCACAGGTATCGCACCGGCACTAACCCTCGGCCTGGATATCCTATACCGGAATCCTCCACGGTATAGATATCATACCGGAAGCCTCGGTCTAGATACCTATATCGGAACCATCCATCGATATGGGTGTCGGACCGGAACACACCGCCTCAGAACGTATCGTACCGGAACACAAAACATCAGTCACGATATCGGACCGGAACAACATCCTCAAACATATCATACCGAAAATATCACACCGGTATACCATACCGAACAATCTTACTGAACACACCACATCGGTCTATCAATCACCCGATCATTTACAAAGTCTCACATATATCGTAAACAATAATTCACACCAACATTCACCACGTTCTCATAGCGTATCATGATCCTTGATTTACCAATGGACATAACACATATCACACATTACAAGCTACTAATCACAACAAACACAACCAACACGTAATCCTACGAGTCCAACCAGGGACCCACATGTGATACTCCAGCATGACATTTCCCACACTTACGAGCACGACCTGGCCCGCAAGTGGTTCCATATTTATATGACTACGCTAGTTATTCACATCCTACATGTGATTCTATATTTATTCTGGTTGTTCATATCCTATATGCATATTAGTAACTTTCCGCAATTAAACCGGTATTCGCTACTTTTCCCTACCTCAACCGCTATCCAAACGCAAGAAATCAACGAGTCGCCTAGTAGCCTCCTCCGCCGTGCTCGGGAACAACGTCTAAGATCACAAGTAATACGAGAATTAATAATAACTCAAGGGTGGTTCAAAGAGAGAAATACCCAAACTAACTCCCAATTACTCAACTTGTCGAAATGGGCCCGGAATGGCCCATTTTGCCCAGTATCGGGAAAACGTCCCTCGGGCCTCCGAAAATTTCCCTTTTCGTTTCTATCATCCCTAATTAAATTTACTTGTTCCAACGCACTTGACATAATCAAATTCCGATGTCCGAGTGTTCTAATTTCGCAATTAAAGTTTCTAATCGCATTTTCTGAAATTTCACGAATCACTTCCATAATTCGTTCCGGGCGTGAAATTATCGACCCGGGGTTCATCCAAGACCACCCAAACATGACACACTCGTACCCCGGCCGAGTGGGCCCCATGGCCACACGAGGGGCGTGGGTGGCCGGACCGGACCGCCACCGAGTGGCCGGTCACGGCTCCGTGCCCTTCCTCCGGCCATGGCCGGTCATTCCCCCCCGGTGACCGGACTCTGGTGACCGGCCGGAGCTCCGGCGAACCTCTGGTCGCAGGAAAAATACCCCCTTGCTCCAAAAAGTTCCTAACAAGTTCTAGATTCTCCAAAACTCCATTGCTAAGTTATAAAACCTCAAAATTAACCTCAACAACTCCAAAAGCTTCAAACCCAAATTGGGTTTCATCCAATTAACCACAAACCCAATTGATTTCCAACAACTCTTCCACCTTCTGTCCAAAAATCCTCTATTTAACCAACAAAACCCCAAACCCATAAAACCCAAGTCTTGTTCATGCAATTTCTACCAAACCCACAACTAGAAATTTAACAAAAGGGAAGTTAAGCGCTTGAATACCTTAGAGAATAGGTAGATGATGAAGAAAATGGAAGAAAATGAAGGTTTTGGGGTAGAAATCAAGTGAAAGGAAACACTTTTCTTCTCTTCTTCTCTTTTCTTCTTCTTCAAGCTATGGAGGCTTCACACACACACTCTCTAACTCTCTCTAAAATTTCGGCCAACAAGGGGAAAATGCTGAATTTGTTGCTCACATGTGTCCTTTAACCTAAAAGGTAAATGTCCCTTTTGTCCTTTTCCCCCTTAAGCAAAAAGGTGAGGTCAAATGAGTCTTTTTACCCTCTTTTCTTCTCTTCCAAGACACATGGACATGTGTCCATGTGGGGTCCACCTCTACCCAAAATATATCTCAGCTTAAATTAAATTAATTCGTTAGGACCCCTAATTCGACCTAGTTTGACACGGGTTAGACTTTTTCACAAAAGTAGTCATTTGAAAGGAAATGACCCAACTAAGCTAACCGTAACGACGACTAAGCTTTTTGGGTCTCGGAAAGGTCCCGAATGACTCCCAGAGTCTTCGGTTGACTTTTTCGGCGGAAAGTCAACTTTCCCCAAATTTCACCGGTTCGACCGGGGGCGGCTCACACAACCGCCTGGTTCTTCCGTTTAATCATTCTGGTGCGCAGGATGTGAACTGGCTCTACCTTGATCTGCCCGGCATCAGTTATCTCCGGTAAGGTTGCGACGACGACGTGTAATGGCCCAATCTGGCGCTTGAGGAGGGAGACATGGAAGGTGGGGTAGATGCGAGATGTCGCTGGAAGACGCAGAGTGTACGCCACTGCTTCGATCTTCACAGTTATTTCAAAAGGCCCAAAATAGCGAGCTGCCAGCTTCAGGTTCTGGCGAAGCGCCACAGAGGTCTGGCGATAATGCTGCAGACGAAGGTAGACCCAGTCGCCTACTTCGAATGCCCTCTCCGTCCGATGCTTGTTCGCATGATTCTTTGTCCGATATCGGGCCACGACGAGGTTCTCTTTGACCAGTGCCTAGATTGCTTGGCGATTGGTAGTAAATGACTCCACTGTTGCCACGTTAGTGGTGAAAATTGAAGTTGTAGGTGACAGTGGCGCGTGACCGTATAGAACTTCAAAGGGGGTAAATCGAATCGCGGTGTGATACGAGGTGTTGTACCAATACTCGGCCAGACTTAACCACGACGACCTTTGCTGAGGATCTAACGCGTCGTCAACCTCATGAAGTTTCCGAGGCATTGGTTGACGCGCTCCGTCTGCCCGTCGGCCTGGGGATGGTACGCCGTCGAAAACTGTAGCTTAGATCCAAGCAGGCGGAAAAGTTCTCTCCAAAATTGGACTGAGAAATATGCGATCTCGATCGGAGACCATAGTGCGAGGAGCTCTGTGTGACTTGTACACGTTGTCGATGAATGCTTGAGCCTCCTACATCGCGTTGCACGGATGTTTGAAGCTGATGAAGTGACTATACTCGGAGAAGAGGTCCACCACGACTAGAATAGAGTCGAAGCTATCCGACCATGGGAGCCCGTCGATGAAGTCTAGGCCAATGTCATGCCAGGGTCTAGTTGCGAGGGGAAATGGTTGCAACAGCCCTGGAAAAGCAACTCCCTCCACCTTGCAGCGTAGACAGGTGTTGCAGGCACCCACAAAAGTCTTGGCAACGCGTTGCAGTTGTGGCCACCAGAAATATAGTGCGACTCGGTTGGCCGTGTCTCGGACGCTAGAGTGACCTCCAAGTGGCGAATCGTGCAGAGCTCGTAATATCTTGGTTCGGGTCTCGCCATTCTTTCCGACATAAAGCTTGTCGTTGACCGTTATGACTCCCTGTCGGAGCTCATACCCGACCATGGCTTGTGGTGCCACTGCTAATCTCTGTAAGAGGCCCTGCACCTCTTCAACGCCTTCGTAGTTGGTGGCTAGCTCTACCATCCAGGCTGGTACGAGCGTAGAGAGCTCGTTGAACTCAACATGTGATCGTCGAGATAGGGCATCGATGACCCTGTTCTTTGCTACGGGCTTGTACTCGATTCTATAGCGCAATCCCAACATCTTTGCAACCACTTGTGCTAGAAACTCGTGACGAGTCTCTGCTCCATCAAAAATTTTAGACTGTTGATCAGTGCACTATACAAACTCACCTTGCTGCAGGTATTGGCACCATTTTTGAACGACCAGAATCATGGCTAACATCTCCTTCTCGTATGTCGAGAGCCCCGCCGCTCGCGACCCCAACGCCTTGCTGATGAATGCCAAGGATCGACCCTCTTGTGTTAGAACCGCCCCCATGCAATTGTCCGACGTGTCCGTCTCGACCACGAAGGTCTTGGTAAAATTTGGTAGTACCAGTACCAGAGCTTGGCTCAGGGCCTGTTTGAGCCGTCGAAAGCTCGCCTCCTCCTTGTCCGTCCAACGGATTCCCACCGATTTTTTGAGCAAGTTTGTCGTGGGTCTAGCCATGGGCCCGTGTCCTTTGAAAAAACGTATGTAATACCCAGACAATCCGAGAAATCCTCGAACATCTCGAACGGACTTCGGGGTTGGCCATTCTACCACGACCTGGACCTTTGCCGGATCGGTAGCTACTCCGTCTCCTGATATAAGACGGCCCGGATATTCGACGGCGGTCACTCCAAAGGAGCATTTAGTAAGCTTTGCGTACAACTTCTGTTCCCTCAGTGTGGCGAACACAATCTTCAAGTGCTACATGTGTTCGTCTTGACTTCGTCGTAAACCAAAATGTCGTCGAAGAACACCAAGACGAACTTACGCAGATGATCACGAAAGACGCTGTTCATGAGGCTCTGGAAGCTCGCCGGTGCGTTGATGAGGCCAAACGTCATCACTTAAAACTCGTAATGGTTTTCGTGGGTGAAGAATACGGTCTTGTGTTCATCCTCTTCGGCCATCCGAATCTAGCGATACCATGCGCGGAAGTCGATCTTGGAAAACACGGTACTAACGGCGAGTTCGTCTAGTACCTCATCGACGATTGGAATTGGGAAGCGGTCTTTGACGGTGATGTCGTTGAGCGCTCTATAATTGATGCAAAAACGCTACGACCCATCCTCCTTCTTAACTAGAAGCACTGGTAACGAGTACGGGCTCGAGCTTCATGTAATGATGCCCGTCTCGAGCATCTCGCGAACCATAGCCTCAAGGGTATCCTTCTGTTTTCGGCTGTACCTGTACGACCTCATCGCTAACGGGACTGCCCCAGACACAATAGGAATATGGTGATCGTGGTCCTAATGAGGAGGGGGCTCAGCTGACACTCTGAACACATCTTGGTTTTCTTCCAGGAACCGTCTCAATGCTAGATCAGTGACCTCCTTGATGCTCTGTTCTGCGCTCAACTTGCAGAGCTGACCCAAACAGGCGCTGACCCTGCTTCGCCTCCTTCACGAGGCTCTTGTTGCTCAGACCTCTGCTAGCACGACGATGGTGTTTCTCCTTGAGCACCAGCAGTTGTTTCCGCACCCTGATTGAGATGGATCGGTCGACGAAGTTGAAGGTGACCGGATTTACCGATTTCATCCAGTCTATGCCCAGGACTAGCTCGCACTCTCCCAGTGGCATGACAAGGCAGTCCCATGTGAATGAGTACCCCCAAGCTCCATGTCAGTCGGCTATGACTTGTGCAAATAAATTTGATTCCGTTCCCCAGCCGGATGTGAGCCTCCGGCGATAGTTGCACGACGATATCCAGCATGCGCGCCATGAGCTCATCCAAGAAACAAGCTGTGGCACCCGTGTCCACCAATGTGGAAGCTGTTCCTGCTCTCACCCTTGCCTCGATTCACATGGCTTGGGTCTGGCTCCCGTTCATGGCCCGTAGCGTCTCTTCTCGAATAGCCCACCTCACTGCTTCTGCAACATACAAGGTTTCATTCCGATCAGCCGCCCAACCCATATCTTCTTCCTCTATCCATGGTTCTTCTTCGAGCTCCTCAATGATGGGTTCCCCTCACGGGTCAACATGAATAGTTGTCGGTGGTTTGGGCGAGACATGCGCTCGAGTATACCTCCCTGGAAAGGTGTAGTAAAGGCCTTGTTGGCGTCGTTCCTCGCAGTATTATGAATTGATGTTTCTGACTGGTAAGGGGCCTCGGTTTACGCCCATGGTCTGCGGTGGCCCTAGTTGCTGTGGTGTTGGTGGATTATAGGTCTTGGTGACCTCCCGCGCCGGTGCCGGAGTTGTTGGTGGCTTCGGCCGCGTGCTTTGTCCGGGAGGCCTGATGTCTCCAAACCCCCACTACGCTCCAGATCTTTGTTTCTCCATTCTGGCGAGGAACATAGCTCTCCCCATCGAATTTGGTTCGAGCATCATAACCCAGCTCGCAGGTGAATCTTGAGGCCACTAATGAAGTTGGCCACGAAGAACTCCTCTGTGAGCCACGGGTTGCATGCAATCATCATCCCTCGTATCGCGTCAAATCACTCTTCGTACTCTTGCACGACCCGTCCTGTTGCAGAAGTTTGAAATTAGAGGATACGTCTTCAGTTCTGCCATCTTCGAACTTCCAGGCCAGGTCCTGCAACATCTGCTCCCATGTGATGTGGTGGTGAGTCCACTGATAGTCTTGGAACCACACCTCAGCCCTGACAGCGAAGTACATTACGGCCAATCTCACATTGAAGTCCTTTGGCACTGCACAAAAAAATAGTTTGTGCATTTTCTGGTCCAAGCTTGCACACCATTACCGTCAAACACAGGGAATTGGATCTAAGGCAACCTGAATTGTAATGTGCCGTTATCTCTCCTCAGATCACCGCCTCCTCGGTGTCTATCTTCATCGTCTCGCTGACGGTACTCTCGGTCGTCATGTCGCGGTGGTAGTGCTGCTCGTCTCGGCGATCTCGAGGTGAGTCATCGCGGAATAGTGGCTCTTCTCGGAATCAGACATCGCCGTGATGTTCTGTTCTGATCCTCACCAGTAGTGTTGCACTCGGAACTTTGGAGGCGGAATTCGCCGTGGTGGCTCTGAGTGGGGTGGCTGTCTGTGCTCTGGCGGCGGTGCTCGTTGTGGAGGCTCCGTCGCTGGTGGATTGTTGTACTCTGATGGATGAGCTCGCCACGGTAGCTCGACCGACTGATCTCTTGTTGTTGGTGGAAGCGATCGTCGGAGTGGCTCCGCGGATGGAGGATCTCTGGATTCTTGTGACGAGGTCTGGCGTCGGGATCTTCACGACGATTGATACTCTCCCGCGGTGGTGGAATGTTCCGTTGCTCAATGTTCTCCACGCGACCTGTCAAATTATGAAACATCGTGTTCATAGCTCGCAGCATCGTGGAGATCTCTCCGAATTGGCCTTTGGTTCTGTCCGTTACGCCCGCCGGCGCCTCCATCTGTGGCCGGAGTGTCTGGAACTGCTCGGAGAGGTTCTGCACCGGAGCGATGCTAATCTCCACGGCTCGACGAACAATATCGTTTAGCTCGGTTGCTCATGTCATTGTGGCCGTGGTCAGTGGCTCGGATACCACTTTGTCAGGCTCCTGCTAAAGCTTCAAAGAAATCACAGTTTTATTGATGAGCTTGGGTGAATTACAGACGGCTCTGGCCTTCGTTGCCAAGCATGCTCTCAATTCTCTCTCTACAAGTTCGGTCAAAATGCAAGAACGAAGTAGAAGACCAAATGGAATGCTGACGCGGATCTTTATACTTCAGCTCATGCGTTGCCATGTCAGTGTAACAGACTCTTGACCTCTAATGGTTAGACACGACACGTGACTGACTGGTCTTCTTGCCAGTTGGCGCGTTGACTGTTCTCTTGGTGCTGCGCTTTTTAAAGCGTGACGACGTCGTTTGGGGCTTCTCCTTGATGAGTTCCTGACAGAATCTAAACCTTCCCCTTACACGATGTACATGCTCTTACAGGTGGAAGACGTTCTCCGAGGACTAATATCGTCCCGACAAGCTTCGCAGGAATGGCGTCACTGAACTCCGAGGACCCCATTACACTTTCTCCCCAAACCTCCTTCAGGTATTACTCTATACTTCTCTTCCTCTCATTTATGTATAAAACCGCTGTGCTTCTTTATCGTTGTTTTGATTAGTTGATAAAAAATTGTATTATGTTTGGATCATGTTTTACAGTTCTTCTGCTGAACTTAAAATTCTTCTGAATTGAAATGACACCCTGTGTTCTTAACTTGTTGGTTATTTAGAAATTAGATGGATAAAAGTTAATTAGCATGAGACATCATCATGTGGACTGGTTAGTTCAGTTGACAATTTGAGGTAACGAGGTTACATTTTGTGAAGGTTTAATTTATAGTTTAAAGGTGCAGAGCATTGTGATCTGCAAAGGGTTAGTTTTTTCTGCTAGCTCTTAATTTTATTCTCCTTTGTGTTTGTTTGACATGCTGCCAAAAAACTTTAAGAGTTGACAATGACTAATGCCTTCACTATGGTTTTCGGTCGTTGTTGAATGTTTCAACAGCGACCAAAACAGTTTCGCTCGCTGTTGAAACTTTCAACAGTGACCAATGTTTTCAATTTAGTCGCTGATGTGACTTTTTGGTGTGGTGAGGTATTTCTGGTTTATGTAAAATTTTGGAAGATGACATATAGGACACTCTGAGTCTTCAATCCTCTACTAATGGTTGGATATGGTTGTCTTTAACAAGATGTTTTTGAGACAATGGGGCAGTTTGTGTAATGGGTTGAAGTTCACGGGAGGTTCTCACAGTCACAGTTTGATGCCGAAACCATTCATCAAAGAAGTGGTTAAGTTGGCATATGAACATGATATATATGTGAGTAGAGGAGACTGGGCTGAGCATTTGCTTCGCAAAGGTCCATCTGCTTTCAAAGAATATGTTGAGGTAGGAAGTAGAAGGAAATTATTCAAGTGGTTAAGTGGTTTAATTTATTTACATGCCTTTGAATAGTTAGGTATGTTTTACTAAGTTATTCTACAGGAGTGCAAGAATCTGGGGTTTGATACAGTTGAGCTAAATATGGATTCCCTTGGAGTAACCTGAAGAAACTCTCTTGAGATATATACGCATGATCAAGGGCAGCGGTCTGAGAGCCAAGCCTTTGTTTGCTGTCAATTTTAACAAGTCTGACATACCAACAAGGGGTGATATCATATGGTGCCTACATAGTCCCGACACCACGATCTTCTGGTATGAAAAAAAACATGCCCTTTTAGTTGGATTACTTGTTGGAATCTGTCTTAAATGTCACGATATTGGGGCAAGAGCTGGAACATATGAGCCAGACGTATTAGCATAAGTATGGAGTATGATGGCATGTTAGCTCTGCAATATATCAGTGGCAAACACGTCTATGGCTCTTTGCCATGTTTAGACAAATGCATATAATTGTTTAGGTTTGTAGATGTGCATTCAGTACATATAGACTTGCTGAATAGGTTTAGGAAAAGCACGTCAGTGTGATCCATCTACTGGAAACCAGGTGAACAAAATCAGGCTGAATGTAGGCTTCCATATTTGATGGAACTCAGCAGACTAATGGGTTAAGTTAATTTTGCACGATCAGTTTCAACTGTAATGCTTACATGTGACTAATTTGCAAACTATATATCGTCTGTCTTGGCCGCATCATGCAGGTAGTATGCTTTAGATGCCTTTCAAAATGCATAGTTTATCATGATCATCGGAATGCCCCACATAAGAACAAAGTTCATTTACTCTTATGGTTTATGGTGTGGATCTGTTTGTCGATACCATTCCATATCGGTGATATGAAATTTAAGCACCACATGTTAAGCATTTAGTGAAATGATTAATGCCCATCTGAATGTAAATAAGTCTAGTATTTGCGAATTGCAACATTTCCCTTTTATCGTGATTTACGAGGGAAGTGATAAAAGATGACCACATTTCTCCCCTAGAATTTGTTGAAGATGTGGATCTGCTGATCTGAATGGCTGAGAGATGTTGGAAGTTGGGCAGACATGATAATGATTGATGCTGATGATGTCTGCAAACAAGCAGATTCTATACGGGCAGACACAATTGCAAAGGTTATGGGCCACCTAGGTGTTGAGAAGACCATGTTTGTAGCATCAAATGGCCAAATGTCCGAATGCTTCATCAATCACTATGGTCCCAGGGTAAGAAGGTGGTTAACTCAATTCTTAGATTAATGATGCAAATTTGGCAGGTTAATGACACCCTCTTTTTTCATCTATGGTCCAAGTAAACCACTTTGTGGATCACTCCCAAGTGATGGACCTCAAGTGCCTCCAGGGACACAACTTGGGTAGGAATCATGCATCTGTCCTTGCTTCTTTATATTTTATTTTCTAAGCTAGTGCATAATTGGGAGGGAAGAATCACTACTAGTAATATTCCATTTCATCGTAACTGTACAATGCTTTGTAGTAATTCTCTGTTGTTGTCATACATATCATGTGGTGATTGAAAACATGTTTGATGAGACTATAATAAACTTGATTACAAGCACTAAAGCTATGTACAAGTTTGCCTATGAATTTGAGTTTCTTGATGAGAGGCTGACTTAAATTTCATCTTTTAAGTTGCTTCATTTTTTGTACATGCCCTATTGCAATCCTGTACCCATCTTTTACATTTCATCACTATAGTTTATGTGGTTCTCCTAGCATAGATGTACCCATTGTTAAACTTGAGCCTAATAGATTTCCAAATAAGCATTGTATTGCTATAGATGAGTGTTATGACCCTGCATGATCGATCGCGTTATGGGATAGGATACGAGTTTGTTAGAAGGGAACCCGAAGACCTTTTGACACAAGCTCATGATTATAAAGGGAACTCGAGGACCTCGTAGGGAGAGACCAAAATATTTCTTTAAATTCTTAGTCTGATTTATTCAATAATACATTTCTGGTATATATAGCCAGAGAGGTTGCCTAAAACACAAATCCTACCTTAATTTGCTACTTACCCAAAAGGAAACCTAATTAATTCCAAAACCTAATACAATTGTATTTTAATAAGACTATTAAAAGGAAATAATAAAAATCAGCCGGCTCTGCCCTATTCCCTCCTGTGCGCGCGCGTGACTTCTCCAATTGGGGTGGGCTTATCCCATCCCATTACGGTCCGTAAGGCCCGTAACAATGAGTCAGGAAGTGGTATGTGCAAGACAAGTAGGGCGCACTACAAATAGACATGGAGAAGGAATATAAACATGTGCCATGATGCATTCATAAAAGGAAATTTTGGTTAGAAAATGATTTGGCACCAGATAATAGTTTTATATTAGCTGAAATGATGTTCTAGTATATGCTGTAACAGCATAGCAATCCTGGGAGTACAAGGCAGGCGAAGTATCTCCTAATGAGCATGAGAGCAAACTGCTCTTGCAACCTGGTAATTGTTGGTCAACTTACTATTTAATGATATATTTTATTTCCTACACCACGCATGAAAAGGAAGGAGATCATAAAAAATGCCTGCATAATTGGGTCATTAGAGGAATTTTGTGGTCAGCCAAAGTGTATTTTATTGTTTATGGCATGTTGGTGGTTGCAGATTCAGAGTTGATTTTCTGTCCAAATCAGTATGTCTATTGTGATTTGTGAGCATTGGCCTGGTCATAGTTTCACTGCTTTATTAAATTACATGAATATAAAATCGAGATTTAATCTAGGATTGGTATGTTCATTAATCAAGATAACGGGATTGAATATTGTAAATATTCACACGTCTCTACATTTTTATTCAATGTACTGCTTCTATAAATTGCAATGATTTGGATTGGAAGAGGGGAGAGCCCAGAAAGGAAGCAAAATATTGAAGAAAGTTGGATTTTGTTGGCTCTCTTTACTGTTTCAGAGCTGTCAAGATTTTTCATTTCGGAATTCACATGCACCTAAAAGAGGAGGAAGAAGAAACAGAAAAAGAAAGAGAAAGAGAAGATGCCTGCAGCGTGGTGTTCTCTAAAGCGATGCTTGAATTGCAAATCAGAGCCTTCAGAGGTGCATGATCCAGCCTCTGCTAGAAAGCAAATCAAGTCTGGATGTTCCAAATCCATATCTGACCTCAGTGATCTCAAGAGGCACACAGAGAGGCAAGATGAGTCTAGTTGTGAATTTCAGATTAGAGGGTTTGGTGCCAAAAAAGGTGCAAGCTTTGTTACAAGACAGGGTACCCCTGGCCTTAGGTCTCATAGTGCCAGAATGTCAATCTCATCCGACCCTTCTTGGAAGGGCAGTCTTGGTTATTCTGCTGTTTTTGAAGACACTAACATTATCAAGTCAAGAGCTTTTCATGAGACTGGCCACAGTGCCAGAATGTCAACCTCGTCCGATCCTTCTTGGAAGAGCTATACTGAAGGCAGCAATGTTAGTACCAACATAAAGTCAATGGCTTTTCATGAGGCATGCTTCAATGGGGCTTCAAGGTTGATTTGCCAAAGATGTGGGGAGCAATTGAAGGACTTGGAAGCTGTTCAAGTCCATCACTTCTCTCATCATTCAGGTAAAAACCGAATAATCCTCATAATATCAGAATTTTTCATTTCAAAACCTTATTATGTCATGTGTAGTTACAGAACTTGCTGAAGGAGACTCGTCGAGGAAGATAGTTGAGCTAATATGTGGAACAAGTTTGTCGGAGGACAGACAAATTGAGAGGGTCTTACAAGTGAACAACACGCAAAAGAGCCTATCCCAGTTTGAAGAGCACAGAGAGGCCGTGAAGATCAAAGCTAGCAAGCTACTGAAGAAGCACCCTCGCTGCCTGGCTGATGGGAATGAGCTCTTAAGGTTCCATGGCACTGTCGCGGCGTGCTCTCTTGGCATCAATGGCTCCTCAGGCCTATGTGCACTGCACATCTGTGGTGTGTGTAAAATACTGAGACACGGGTTCTCTGCTACCAAGCATCCTGATGGTGGTTTTGGTGTCTTTACCACTTGTACGAGTAAGAGAGCCTTGGAACTAGTGGAAGGAAACAAGTCTCTGAAGAGAGCTTTGATAATGTGCAGAGTCATTGCTGGGAGGGTCCATAAACCTCTGGAGAATAGTACACAACTCACAAGTCCGATTGGTTTTGATTCATTGGCTGGGAAATTGGATCATCAATCAAGCAACATAGAGGAATTGTATTTGCTTGACCCCAAGGCTCTTCTTCCTTGCTTTGTCATCATTTGCAGACCCTGAAGCTGAACACAACCCCTTCTCGTATATTTGTGAATTATTCTTTTCTTCTTCTGAATACATAATGTCCAATTACTACATGCTTGTATTTACAGTAGCGACCCTTGGTTTCTTCTTAGGATTTTATGATCACAACAGTCACGGATATGATAGAATTTATAACGTAAGCTAAAGTGTACATCATTCAAGAGTAATGGTGTTTTTATTGCGGTGGCAAGGAGTCCAAATAATTAGTCAACGGTTTGGAGGACTTCTTAAGAGTTCACATAAAAAAAAAAAGAGTTCACATTTTTTAAATATGTGACGACAGTATTACAATTCTACACATCACGTTTGATTATAATGTCCTTTACATTATTGTCTGAGATAAGTATAATTTTTTTATATAACCTCAAAAATTTATTAATAAAAAGCACTATCCAAGAAAGATAGGGCTTAAGGGATCAAAGACCGTTCAATGATTATAGGAGAGCTCCAATAAGGAGATTTAAAAGGACAAATCATTTTCCTAAAATAAACAATAAAAAAAACTACTATCCAGCTTTCTTCTTGGCAGTCAAAGCACGACTTGAGTCCACGTATTTGGTCCAGAAGACGACGTCGCAGTGCTAGCTTGTTTCTTTGATCTGGTGAAGTGAAGATAACTGGAACTCTTCAAAGAAATAGATTGTTTCTTTGGAGGACTACCCTTACACCTAGGCTTAAGGACAACGTTCTTCCAAGGACTACCCTGTTGATCCGACAAACTAACGACCACTCTGGAATCTAAACCAGGAACAAAACCCAACTCAATGTGTTCCGGGTCTGGTTGGGCCGGTTCTATAAGCTCACGGACCGGGTCAAATTGTTTCGGGTCTAGTCGGGCCGGTTCTGTCATCTCACGGACCGGGTCAAATTGTTCTGGGTCGGGCCAGGCCGGGTCTGATTGGGTCAGACCTACATGGGTTGCTTAACCCGCAAGCAACCCGTCCATCCCAATCACCTCGCGAACCTCAAGATCGAGCCTATGATTCTCCCCAATCTCAGCTCCAACAGAATCGAAAATTACGACATAATTATAACCACAATCCACAGAAGGAATCTGATCACAATCCTTACCATTCGAAACTAGATTGAGAGAATCGGAATTCAAAATCTAAACTCTGGTCGGAGATCTCTCTACATCGCCTGAATCACGCCTAAGATTCACGTCACCGGAGATAGATACCGATGTTAGAGAAAGCTCGAACTTTGAATGACCCCTCAATGCACACTATTAAACCCTTGACCGAAGTTGTAAAACTTCTTTGCCTAGCTCCTCTAGACGACGTCTTGATCTCAAAAAATGTTCGACTAGTCAAAAATTAAGGCTTTGATTTGTAGGTTTGAACCTTTGGAGAGGAGATGAAACACTGAGAGAGACCAAATGTGTGTAGTGGTCTTGAATTTTTGGATACAAATATGGGATAATTACGTTTGATCTTACTATAATCTATTCACGGATTTCACTTTACTACTCTATCGTATGAGTGTTACACATGACTACTTTAACCTTGGTAACCTTTAACACGGGTACCGGTTTGTTTCATGGTTGTAAAATCTATGTTATAGACATGTTTAGACCTCCTGATCAGGTCTAATTCTATGGTTAAAAGTGTCATTCGTGGTGCGCTCGTGTTTATAACCGAGGGGATTCCCCTTGATCGTTGTTTTCTTTTCGAAAACTTTGGTCTTCTATTTCTATAACAGAACTTTCATTTTCTGTATAAAAAAAATATTTAACACGTTTAAAATTTTCCATCTTTTTCTATTAAGTTTTTCAGCAAAATAACCAAAACATTCCTACCAATTCCTTAAAATTACAACAATCAATTTTATAATATATCCGGTGAAAAGACTGCAACAAGAGAGAGTCCCATATGATATTTAAAACAAAAGACATGAAATCTCCAATCCAACAACCTTATTCTTTGTCTTCCACCGCAAGTTTTGACAACTTGTGAACCATGTTATTCGCTGATCTACCAACCCAATTGACCTCTACATGTCGATAAGTACGAATGCAATTGATTATTTCAGTTATTACATCACTAAAGCCCCTAAAGTATCCGAATTTTTTATGGACTGTATCAAATTCAGATCGTTGGTCCCGCCCTAGCATAGGCCCTATTGGTCACATGGCAGGTCCACACATCCCCCAAGATTCACTCCGATGACCTCTCATGTTGCCTTTGTTCGAACCAACGACGGGAGACCTCGTGCATGCACCCATAACTGGATCGATCCAGTGAAGGAAAATCCCGAGCCATGGGTTTCACAATGTCCCCTAACAGAAGCGGGTAACCATTGAAACATCGTGGTTCATTGTATCAGACTCACTCCCGAGCTTCCTAGCTGTTGAAGTAGAACCCCAATGTACTCAACTCTAGGCCCTTCACCACCAATCCTGATGTCGATTGTCCCCATGCACGCGTAAAGATCTTAAGCATGAAGTCCTTACGTGGTGGCTTTAGGGAGAACAACCGGCCAACCATTCTACATTGCTGGCGAGCCACGATGTCGGAGGTCGCCAGAGTGTAGGGCACCAAAATTTCCATGGCCTCCTCCTCAAATAGGGAGAAAGTCGAGAGGCCAGCCTGAAGGGTGGCCATGGATGGTCCCGGCTCCCTATGCGAAGCACCAACCCTAGATATCATCGGACTCAGGGAATCAAGGCCTTCCGAGGTTAGAGACGACACCCCCATAGTGACGTGATTAGGACCTCCTAGTAGCGGTGACGTCATGTGGTGATTCGTGACAAGGAGAAGGAGAATACCTTCGGAGGCCGGCCACGCTTCGGTTTGATCGGACCAGAGATCCCTGAATCGTCCCTTGAAGAGAACACGACTAGGGCCGAGGATGGTATGTGTACGAATTTCAGAGAGGGAAGGGATGACGCTGGACGGATCACCAGAGTGATCGGTGAAGGAGAGATGGTGGGAGAAACCTTTGGATTACGCTTCTTCTTTTCCCTCACCGGAAGGATGAAACTAGACGGAGGGCATGGAGGCATTGATAAGGGCACCGAAGAGAAAACTATGCCAGACGCCGCGATCTCCATTGATGGAGAAGGTCGATGATGTGGTGGTCGTGGTTGCAGAAGTCACCATCGGCAGAAAACGCAAAAGAGATTAGGAGTTAGTGCTAGACTTGTGTAGATAGCACACACAATCATAGAGAATTCTCTTTGTACTTAATCTTGAACATTTGGATTACAATTGAGAACAAATAACTTTTTTCGTTATTTTTTTGCAAGAGTTTAATGATTATTTTTCAAATTTGCTACCATCGCTTTGTTACTTTTCTCAAATATTTTATTATTCAACTTCGTAATTTTTTCCCTCTTTCTCATCAAGGTTAATAGTCAATTTTGTTGTGAAATATCTTTACACGATCATAATAATCAAGTTAAATGGAAAAATCTATTTTTATGTATAAGTTGCAAACAACAAATTACTTTAAAATATTAATAATTATAAATGACATCTAAATGATTGAAAATATCCCTAACGGTCCACATTCTCCACAATAAATGTGCAAAAATCCTACATAGTAGGTACAAACGTAAGACTTCATTGTTTAATTTGAAGGACAAGGCTAGCTATTAGACTCATGAACATGTCCACCGAAAAGAAGGCAATCAGTTCTGAACCATCGGTCATATGGGGCCATGACGGAAATACTAACCTTTTGTTTTCAAATAATGAGAGAAAGATAGTGCATACAATTAGAATTAGAGCGTTGAGGCCTCCGTGGCTCCTTTACACTAGCATGTTATCAGACAGGTGAAGTAAGTCTCTAGACTCTGTTGTGCATTTCTGTCTTCAATGGCTCAGCTAGAATCTATGTTCTTGCTGCTCCATATCAATGCAAACTTCCTCTGGGAAGGTTTCCTTGTATTTCTTCTTCCGCGACTTAGTAACTCGAGACAATGTGTGGACAATATCCCGCATAGATGGCCTCCGTCTTGACACCCTATTGATACATTTGTAAGCAAGATTGGCCATTCCATTAACTTCTTTTGCATCAAACTTTCCATCAAGGCGAGAATCAACAATGTCTTCCCACCTCATTTCACCCTCTCTATCCATTGTTGCATGTTTATCATCAATAAGGTTAATGCAAATACTATGCAATGTGTGTGTGTGAGGGAGAGAGCTTACGAGCGCTACGTATTCCATGAGCCCCTGTTGTGGATTCCTACCAACAATTAGCTCAAAGAGCAGAACTCCGTAACTATATACATCACTTTTCCTATTAAAAGTATTTGATGAAATATACTCGGGATCAAGATATCCTAACGTTCCTTTTACATTTGAAGAATGTGGATTAATCACCTCGTGCCTTGACAATCCAAAGTCAGAAACCTGATGAATTAACCACCATAAGAGCATATTGCTTCCATTTTTTATCCATTCAAACCTCTCTAACCATACAAAACATTAATGTGTTCTAGTTACTTACTCTTGCTCTCATGGACATGCCCAGCAGAATGTTTGAGGATTTGATGTCACGGTGCACAACTGGAGGAACAACCTATGTGATATTTAGCATAATCAGAAAACTGATATTATATCCGCCGTAGAAACTAGGTAGAGAAGATGAATGCATACCCCGTAATGGAGATATTCCAAGCCCCAAGCCACGTCTACAGCTATGAGAACCCTCAAATCCCAGCTCAATATCTTAGCCTTCTCGCCTGATTTCCCTAACAGATAAGGGTATGAGATTGCCAAGGAAGGACATAGTCACTTGCCCATAAAACAACAAGTTAAAGCTAATATGTGTTGTTAACGTCAACAGAACTTGGGAAAGATCAAGTTGACCACATGGAATTTCACTTTGTTATGAAAAAATGGCCTTGCAAGAGTTGATCAGTTTCTTACTGTATAAATGAGAAGCTAGACTGCCATTACTCAAGTAAGTGTAAACAAGCATATGATGTCCTTTCTCTACAGCGTAACCAACCAAGTTGACAAGGTTCCTGTGATGCAATCTTCCAAGTAACAGAACCTAACAGCCAAGAAAGTGTTTGCAGTAATGATGAATCTCAGTTCATAGAAAGAATAGTTTGATAGAGCTTATTAGTGATACAAGATCCTCCAAGTGGCGAACAAAAGTACATTGACCCCAACATTACTCATATATATGTTCTTTTCAGAAAAGTTGCTATTTTGAATACCTCAGTTAGGAACTCCTTCTCCCCTTGCTTTGAATCAGTAGCCAGAACTTTAACAGCAAGGGTCTCACCACTCGTCATTTCAGCTTTATAAACATAAGTAAAAGACCCTTGGCCAATTGATGTGGTAAAACCATAGGTTGCTTTCAGAAGATCTCTGTAAAACATAAAACCGTCATGTTGTTTAACAGACTACTACAATTGAAGAAGACAATTAATTTAGATCAATATGAAAAAGGAGAGCAGCGAGTTTGGCAAGAGTGCTTACTTGTAAGAATACTTTGGTACTCCACAAGCTGAAACAACTTGCTTACTCCTCAGCCCTTCCAACCATAGAGGCAAGTCAATCCAGTCAGACGTTCTTGGTGATTCTTGACCGGAACCCAACAACATGGTACTGGAATCAACCTTCTTAACACGCATGGTTGCCATTCTTGGAGGGTTCTTCCTAATGCACAATAGGAGGGGAACCACTAGAAGCACTCCAATAATGAATCCTGCAGAAACCCCAAATACAAGTCCCAATGGTAGCTCTTTCATCTCCTCCAACCACATAGTACCCAAATCACCCCCCACTCAACCATCAGTTTATAGAGAAACCTGTAAACAAACATCAATTACTGATCTGATTCAATCAAGTAAAAGTGTTTCTATCAATTTTTCTGATCCACCAATGAAATAAAAACCCTAAACAACATAAGCAGATTCATGATGGAAAATCCAAAAATAGCTCAAGTAATTCGTGTTAATCTATAATAAGCAGTGATCATGCAATGAGCCTCCAATCTATTTGGAACTAGTCCTATAATAATAATAATAATTTAGTACAAGCTGTTCGTCCTAGCAACTCCAAGTGACAATGAAACTAATTTTAAAAAACAATCGCATAAATCAGGTAGAATAGATTCAGCAATCACAATCAGAAGCAAAACCTAGATGGGTTATGAGATGGAAAGTGAAATCGCGTTTGCAAACCATTTTTCTGGGCAGAAAAAGTAGGAGTCTGTAGAGGTTTGAGCTGACTTTACAGGTGTGGATATGAACTGATGAAGAAGGAGACAAATGGGACAATAGAACTAAACCTATAAGCTCAAAATAGATTCTGTAATTAGATAATGAGTTCCGCAAACAAGAAGATTTTGTTTGCCTTCGTCAGATTTTTTCCCCAGAAGAGAGGATTTTTGGTATCTCTTTTCCAGTTCATCTTTTTTTTTGGATAAGCGCGAAAAATTTTATTTAGTGAAAAATTAGATCCAAGAAGAATCTAATCTAAGGCAACCATTACAAGGGAGCTCACATAAGGAGCCGCGGGAACAAATCCCCGAAAAAACAAAAAACATCACTGACTCAACCATCAGTGACCCACTCTTCATCTTCCGAAGTCAAGGTCGGATCATCAAAGGCTTTAGCTGAATGAGCTATCTGATCGACTTGAGCTTGCAAAATATGCTTCCCGACGTCCACAGGATACGCACGATTCACGGAGCGAGATGGAATATTCAGCGTGTAGTAGTCCCCAAAAAACTTCGGGGGGCGACTCTGTCTATTCGAGACTCTGGCAGGAGCCTGCTTCAAGAAACGAGCCTTGGATGGATTGGGTTGCGGCGGTTGAAGGAGAGCCTCCTTCCACGGGCTACCTTGTTGGTATCCGTTCAGATTACCTTCCTCCAGAGTAACTTGAACCAGAACATTTTGACCCTCTTTGGCCCCAACAACAGGTCCAATTTCATGATCAAAAGGCCCAATACCCAAGCCACTAACCTGTTCAGAATTAACCACACTGGGCTGAGCCACCTGAGGCCCAACATCTAATGCCATAGCTGCGAGCCCATCCACCGCGTCAGTAACAGATTCTTCAACGTCCCCACTACACACGCGGACGGTGCCAACTACACGCGTAGAAGTCTCAACGGATGGGCCAAATCCAATTCGGTCTTGGGCCTCCACACAGGATACAGCCCGCACGGTATTACGTAATGAACCAGTCAAAGGAGACTGTTCATCGTCTTCTCCGGTTAGCACGCGAAGACTGGCATTTGAATCAGCAGAATCACCTTGAATCGAGCAAATCGCGGTAACCCTTTGATTCCCACGAATCCCACCTGTATCGGACGAGACAGATCGCCGACTTTTGCCACTGGACTCTGGCGATACAGTTCATCTCTTACAATAGATACAAATAGTTCAATTAAAATTATTAATACTGAGATTTGTTACCGTTTAGTGAGAGAATATTATGGTATGAACGAACCATCGTGTACAAATTTAGAATGACTCTACGCAGGGACGGAAAAAGAGTGGTTAGCCTAGGCCATATTACCCAAATGGCCTTTTTCTAGCAAAGTCTTGCGGTGGCAGACCCCATAATTTAGCTGAAGTTATTTCTTTTATTTTTGATTTTCTTTTTATCAATAAAATGCATGAGATTACAGTTGTGCCCTTTTGGCACTTCAACAAAATTGTCTTGTCATCTTCGAACTATCCTTGTCAGCTCTTCAAATTATCCTAGTCAGCTTCAACTTCAAATTGAAACAACTTAAGTTAAGCTGTGTCGTTTTTCCCTCCTTCAATTCTATTTTCTTCTTCTTCTTCTTCTTCGACTCAAACCAAAACCCCCCCAAAACCCAGAAACCTTCGACCCAACTGATCTCCAGCAAGGAAACGTCTCCGTTCTTCTCCAGCAAGGTCGAAGGATCGAGTTCCAGTTTCCGGCCATTGTCCACGAGCTACAAGTATTGTCGAAGCTGAGATGGTAAGTAAGCCCTAACTGTTCTCGGTTTCCATTCCCTGCTTGTGCTTAGATAGGCTGAAATTTGGGTGAAATTGTGTTTAATTGTCGTGTAGCTACGTTGAATTCCTGTTTGAATGTAGAAATTTAGGGGGTTTATTCGTTATGCTTAGATACGGTTTAGGGGATTTGTAGGTCGTAAAATCAGGGGTTGTTCTGGCTCGCAATCTGGGAGTTGATATTCTAGAATGGATTGTTAGGTCATTAAATTTATGGCGGTTATGGTTGGCAATCTGGGAATTAAAGTTCAATTTGAAATGAAGTGTGTTTATAGTTTTGCAGTTTAATTTGAAATGAATTGTTTTTTGTTATTGTAATTACTTGTTTGCACCCTACCAGGCAAGTTTATCATCCCTAGAGAGTAGGCAAAACTCAAATGGTGAAGAAAATGAAAGTTCTAGGTCAACTTCCTTCGACGGAGAAATTCCAAGTTATGATGAGGGTGAAAGTTCAAGTGCAAGCCTAGATAATGCACGATTAGTCCAAATTGAGCTGCCGGAGTTTAAACCTATTTTGGCCGAGAATGAACATTTCGATTGCAAGATATCAGTGAAGAGTCATGTAGGGGGAACTTTTAAGTTCATCAAAGGAGAACTTGAGAGGTTAAGTGATGATGAAATCCACCTTCGTACCCTTAAAAAAGCTCCATTTGGTCATTTGATGGACATCCAACCGACTGGTGACAATTCTTGTCAAATTCCTTGGTCTCTGTTAGTTCGACAAATTGACTTGGACCGGTCGTCCGAAATCTGGTTCTTGGTCCAAGGAAGACCGGTCAGATTTTCTTTAAAGGAATTCTGTTTAATATCGGGGCTGAAGTGTGGAGCTTTTCCCGATGATAAACTTTTAAAAAAAACAAATGAAGTCCAAAGTTTTGTCCTCGAAACACTTCCCGACACTAGATGCTAGTATGTTGACCTTAGAGAAGAAATTGACCCAGTTGGTTGGCGAACAAATGGAGGTTAGGCCTTCTACGAAGCCTAATTGGGATATTATTAGGGTTTGCTTGCTGTTGATCATCGGGGGAGTATTGATGCCATTGGACAGACGCTTCCATAAGCTGGATCGCAAGTATTTGGCTTTAGTGGATAACTTGAAGATGTTCTACGCATACCCTTGGGGTAATTTGTCCTTCAGTTATCTACTAAAACAGATAAAAGCAAAGAAATTGAGAAATAAAATGCTGGTGGCTCAGAAGAACCCAAGAAATGAGAGTAGTATGACATATGCCGGCTTCTTCCTTCCTCTCACAGTAAGTAACTAATCCTTCACACAAATATTTTTTTAATATCGTAGTATACATGATGTCTCTTATGATTTGTATCTTTTGTCGTAGGTACTTGCATTTGAATGCATACCATCATTAGCAACGAAGTTCGCAACAATTTGTGAAGACTTCGGCGTAGACTTGCCTAGAATTTTAAAATGGAAGACAACGTGGAGTAGAAATCCGTCTTACAGTGATGTTAGGGAAGCACTCTTAAAAAGCTCACCGGAGGTTAGGAATTTAATTTTCATATAATATATGCGTTTTCATATAAATTTTCCACGTATTAAATTTTATTCGTTTTTGTGCTCAGGAAATCGTAATTCTGTTGGTCCCCACTGAGGAAGAAAAGAAGCAGCCTTGGATGGAAGAATTCGTGAACCAAGAAGAAGAACATCTGAATCCGTTGTTGGACAACATGGTGGAAAAGATGGAGCAAGGCTATGTTGTTTCATTTCCAGAATATCAGACCGTCCATGTGGCACCGCCAACTCCACCAGCAGCACCAGAGGAGGTTCAGGTTCCTACGTCACACCCATAGTCCGATGATGGACTTTACAAGGCTGTTATGGAGCAAATTGAGCTGCTAAAGAGCCGGGTCCTGTCAGTGCAGGCTGATGTGAAAAGTGTGTTGGAAGTGCAGAAGACACAATTTGAGGCGATAATGGGAGCTCTGTCAGCCCGACAACATGAAGACAGTCCATCAAACCACTTCCGAGCAGGTTCTGAAGCATCATTTCATGGGCAAGACAAACAGAAGAACCAAGAAGATAACATGGACATGTTCGATAATGTGACGGGGGATGTTGGTGAGAATGAATTGAACCAAGATGGTGTGGCCACTGGAGTTGAAGTGAACCAAGGAGAAGAAGTGCCCGAGGAGGACATGGATGAGAACCAACAAGAAGTGGGAGTTCCCAATGGTGGAGAGGATGGAGAGGAAGTTGATGTTGTAAAAATTGGAGTAGCCGTTGAAGAGGAAGTGAACAAACAACAAGAACAAGAAGGAGTGGCAGGTGGACAAGAAGGTGTGCCCGCTGTAGTTGAAGTGAACAAACAAGGAAATGTGACTGAAGAAGTTAATGAAGAAGTGAATGAAGAAGTTAATGAAGAAGAGGAAGGCAATGAATGGGAAGATGTGATTTAAAAGGAACAGTCCGTGGAGAAGGAAGTAGTTGAGGTGAACCAAGAGGTCCATGAGCCGGCTGCTGTTGAAAAGGCCAAGGAAATTCCAGCTAGAGTTACTAGAAGTAAGCGTCTTGCAAAAAAGGTGAAGTCTAACACAAAGAAGCCTGCCACAAGGACCACAAAGAGGAGGGGGCTGCCACAAAGAATCATGGCACAAGCAAGCGGAAGAGAGAAGAATCAAGCTCGACGAAAGTCTCGGCTCCTGTTATACACGAGCGGGACAGCTAAGCAACGAAGGAGAAGAAGAGGAGACTTAAAGGGAACTTAGAGAAGTTGAACCCTCTTCTTATGCCTGATCAATCCACAACCCAGGTGTATAAGGATGTGATCGCAAAACTGAAGAGGAAGAAGATACCCTTAGAGGAAATCCCAAAAACACCTTACGAAGAGGTCAGCTTGTCTTACTACACAACTTTGAGCGGGTCAAACGAAAAGTTGAATGCAAGGGTAAGGTGGAACCTTAATTATTTGCATTGTTTTCAATTTAATTTAAATTTAATAAAATTACTTTCATGTATGCAGCACATGAATGATTGCTTGTTTGGAATTAGAAAGCGGCAGGGGCGTTGCAAGAAGCACTATGCACAGAATGTTGTGGTGGCGGACGCAGAATTTGCAGATGCCGTTAAGGAATGGCACATGGCATGGAGTCAAAGTGAGAACCCCCAAGTATCAGATCGCTTAATGGAATACGTTAGGGGCGATCTTCCGATCTTTGCTGGTAAGGAATGGGCAGGTTGTGACAGAATATTTTTTCCTTGGCTGGTGGACGAAGTATCACATCATTGGGTTATGGTGGAGGCGGACGTAACTCTCTGCAAGCTCATCATGTATGACTGCTATAGAACAGTTGTCCCGGATAATTCCATTTCTAGAGTGATGGAACCTTTTGTGGTAATGTTCCCACAAATTCTCATTGCTGCCAAGAATTTTCACGCGGAATTACTCCATTCGGGCACCAAATGGACGTGTGAAAGGCGGTCTGATTTGCCTCAAGCGGAGCTTAGGTATGGAATCTTCTACAACTTTGCATGTTATACCATTTTATTGTTCTATACTTGTTACCCTTACTTAGTAGTCAGTAATTTGCATTTATTGTGCAGAGGAGACTCATGTGTTTATGCGCTGAAGTATTGCGAGCTGGAGCTCCAATCATTTCCGATCCCTATTTATATGCATCCAAAGTATGTCTCAGTTTACCGCTTGAAGATGTGTGTGGACATAGCAACACAATTCGAGAAGTTCTTGCATTACAAACATGACTGAGTTTTGATATGATCATCGATGATAACACTTTACTGTTTCAATGACTGATAATTTGAATATTTGAGGTGGATTATACTTTGAATTGTACACTTTGATGGGAATTTTATTATTTTGGTGACCAAGATTGGTTTTAAATCTAAACTGCTTTCATGTATTAGTATAATGTTAGCCTTATGTTGAATGGATTGTATTGTTAATTGGTTTTATACTATTTTGTACGTTAGGTTTATTTGGAAACTGAACAAATGAGGACATATTTACGGTCGGAGTCTAATTCTGTTCCATTCTGGGAACATATTTCCAATCTGAACTGTCAGTGTAGAACATATGTTTCTAGAATGGTTTTGAAGTCTAGAAAGTATATGACAAGTATGTATGTGAATTCTAGAATATATATTTCTAGAATGAATTTAAATTCTAGAATAATCATTTCAAATTAATGAATCTAGGTGGCAATCGGTTGTAATTGGATTGTGAACAGTTGTGTCTTGTCAAAGTAATTAGAGTTATAGGGCCATGCCTATACATGAACCGAAGAGTCTTTTGGAAGATGGGTGTAATTATCACTTGTAATAACTTTTTTAACCCAACTTGTCATGTCAAAATAAATTTTAGTAATCATGTAACTGCTTTTCCTAGCCTATATAAGAAACCAATCTAGAACGAATGCAACCCACACTGAAAATCCATTCTGCTTGGTAAAAGGTCTCTTCTTCTTCTTCCTCTTCGTTTTCGTTTGCAACCAACTCCCCACCACCACCATCCCTACCACCTAACTCGCCAGAGGGTTGGTTGTTTGACGAATCAAAACCAAGCCTATACCCCCATCACTCTCCCCCGTCTGCTGACACCAACATCAGCAGCAGTGACTCCGACGACGATGAATGTCGTAAACGGAAGCGTTCGGAGTCTGACTCGGACGCCCCCGAGGACGAGCCCTTCTCCGGGGCGGAGGAGGAGGGGGACCCTGACGAAGACCCAGAGGTATGGGAGAAGGAGGAGTCGTCCGAGTCGGACGACGACCCGTGGGCGGCTGTGGAGGAGAAGGACTCCGACGACGAGGAGGACGAAGAGGAGGAGGACGAAGAGGAGCAGGACAAGGAGGACAAGGAGGACAAGGAGGAGAACAAGAAGGAGAAGGAGGCGAAGGACCCAGCACCAGCACCAGCAGCACCAGCAGCACCAGCACCAGCACCAGCCCCAGGCCCGCCGGAAGATGAAGAAGATGACCCGTATGACGCCCTGTTTGTTCCTGCAAACCCGGCCGCCGACCCTTCTGAAAGTGTTGGCTCGAACTGGCCTTCCTGGGACTAACTAACTTCTTGTATAAGAAGTTAGTTAGTTAGTTTTATATATATATATATATATATATATATATATATATATATATATATATGCCAGTTCAGTTCAGGGTTTGCAGGGGCAGGGCCTCCTCCTTTTGGGAAGCAACAGATGTTCCATGTTTGTTGCTTTTGGAATGTTTTTTTTTCAGTGTGGAAGTTTGACTTTGAAGTAATGTTTGTTTTTGTTATCTTTGAACTATCCTTGTTTTGTAGGCCTTATCAAATGGCCTTTGTCCAAATATATATATATGAATTCTAGTTTATGCCTTATGTATGATTTACAATTTAGTTTTAGTACATGTAATTATCTGGAAAACATTTTCCAACCTAACCTGCCAATCTGGTTGTTTGTAGTATCAGAATTATAATCCAGTCCGGAAAACATTTTCCAATCTGAACTGACAATCTGGTTACAAGCAACCCACAACCAACAACATAAAATTGTAGCTACTTATCCAAGTACATTTATTCATACATTCATACTAACTTACTTATCCAAATACTGATAACAAATCCTACAACAACTAACATAATCACTGTTTTGCCTTTGTCTCTTTGAGCATCCAAATCCAATTGTAGCTTCAGAATCCTTTCCTCATCTTGTTGTTGTTGTTCAAACACAATAGAAAGCTCAGCTTCCATCCTTGCAATTGTATGTTCACAAACTTTCAGTTTCTCACGCAATTGCAATTCCCCATCTTCCATCCTTGCAACTCTATCTTCTAAAACGCCAATTGGGTAAATTGGCCCTCTATCGTCTAATATTTTGTTGAATTGCTCTGACTTCCCAGCTGACTTTGTCCCACATTCGACTTTGGGTCCATCAATCCAGCGAAAAAAATCGCATTTTTTGGTTCCTTCATTCTAGCAAAAAAACAGAACAAACATTAATTTCAACATAAATTTCAATTCCCACATCAATCAAAAAGGAAACCTTAATTTCAGCAGCAATTCCTAAATTAGGAATACCTAATCGCATCTGGACTTACCAAATCAACTGGAATTTCTAAAAAGGAAACCTTAATTTCAGTTCAGCTGGAATTTCGAAATCAAAAAAGAAAAACCCTAAGCTTTTGACTTACCATGAAATTACCACACCCAACGAACCTTCTTCCTGTATTCATCTTCGTGGTTGAGGTTCGTACAGGAGTTTCAAATCCACAGTGGCAAATGACCTTCGCGTTCGCGTTCGACTTCTTCATGAAGAACACAATTTTCGCGTTCGCGCCTTAATGTTCAAATAAAATCTGTTTGAAAACGTGTGGATTGGGTTGAATTATATTATCGTTACCAAAGTAACGGATTCTGTCACAAAACTAACTAACGGATTCCATTTTAATTCATTTATTTTGTTTCTTTTATTTATTTGGGAAGGATATCCAAACTTTAATACAATTGGTAAAAAAAAATATTGTATGCAACAAATGAATGAACCCAATTTCTAGTGTTCTGTACCTTGTACTCGTGTTTCTGGGAAGCAACAATTCTGTTCTCATTTTGTCTAGAATCTGCTGCTCTAGAAAATATTGTATGCAACAAATGAATGAACCCAATTTCTAGTGTTCTGTACCTTGTACTCGTGTTTCTGGGAAGCAACAATTCTGTTCTCATTTTGTCTAGAATCTGCTGCTCTAGAAAATATTTTCTAGATCTAGAAGAACTTTTATAGATTTTCACTAAATTTTGCAGTTTGTATGTCTGTTCTAGTTGTTACTGTCCAGGTTGTCATGAAAGTCTGAAACTGTTATTAGCGTTCTACACTCCATTATAGAAACAGTATTCCAATTTGGACTGCCAGTCTAGACACATTATTCCGATTTGGACTGGTAGGCTGGTTACTGTCTTGAGTATCTGGAACACCAGACATCAAATTCAGCATTTCCCCGGAAATTAAATATTCTAAAGAAATATAAGCAACAAATTGAATAGATTATAAGAGAATCTAGAACATGCAAACTTAACAATGACAACGTGGTCCTGAACTTCCATAGTCCGATAATTTTTCTTGAAGTGCTTCTGTATATTATTTTTTTTAGGATGGAAGTCGTATTTTAGATTTTAATTTTTTTTACAAACCATTTTAATGTGTTTGTTTTGGTCTTTTACATAATTTGGAAGGATATCCAATCTTTAATAGGTTTGGTAAAAAAACATTTGAATGTATGCAACAAATGCTTGAACACAATGTCTAGTGTTCTGTACCTTGTACTCGTGTTTCTGGGAAGCAACAATTCTGTTCTCATTTTGTCTAGAATCTGCTGCTCTAGAAAATATTTTCTAGATCTAGAAGAACTTTTATAGATTTTCACTAAATTTTGCAGTTTGTATGTCTGTTCTAGTTGTTACTGTCCAGGTTGTCATGAAAGTCTGAAACTGTTATTAGCGTTCTACACTCCATTATAGAAACAGTATTCCAATTTGGACTGCCAGTCTAGACACATTATTCCGATTTGGACTGGTAGGCTGGTTACTGTCTTGAGTATCTGGAACACCAGACATCAAATTCAGCATTTCCCCGGAAATTAAATATTCTAAAGAAATATAAGCAACAAATTGAATAGATTATAAGAGAATCTAGAACATGCAAACTTAACAATGACAACGTGGTCCTGAACTTCCATAGTCCGATAATTTTTCTTGAAGTGCTTCTGTATATTATTTTTTTTAGGATGGAAGTCGTATTTTAGATTTTAATTTTTTTTACAAACCATTTTAATGTGTTTGTTTTGGTCTTTTACATAATTTGGAAGGATATCCAATCTTTAATAGGTTTGGTAAAAAAACATTTGAATGTATGCAACAAATGCTTGAACACAATGTCTAGTGTTCTGTACCTTGTACTCGTGTTTCTGGGAAGCAACAATTCTGTTCTCATTTTGTCTAGAATCTGCTGCTCTAGAAAATATTTTCTACATCTAGAAGAACTTTTATAAATTTTCACTAAATTTTGCAGTTTGTATGTCTGTTCTAGTTGGTACTGTCCAAGTTGTCATGAAAGTCTGCAATTGTTATTAGCGTTCTACACTCCATTCTAGAAACAGTATTCTAATTTGGACTGTCAGTCTAGACACATTATTCCGATTTGGACTGGTAGGCTGGTTACTGTCTTGAGTATCTGGAACACCAGACAGCAAATTCAGCATTTCCCCGGAAATTAACTATTCAAAAGACATATAAGAAACAAATGTTTATATTCATATTCAGCAAATTCAGCATTTCCCCGGAACTAACAAGCAATTGTTCATATAACAAGCACAAATTGATTGTTCATAAACTACAACACACATCCCAATTCCAAGTTCCTCAACAAGCACAAATTGTTCAACCATAAAATACAGGATACATCCCATCCCAATCCAATTACATAAAAACTGGCCTTATTACATAATAATTGCCATTTCACATGTTGTCCTTGTATGACCAATTTCACCACATAATCCACATTTTCTTATTCTTGGTGGCCGACGTGGCTCACCGGCGGATGGGAGTCTCTTGACTTGTGGTCTACCGCGCTTTAGTGGTAGTTTTGGAGGGATAACCTTCATACCTGGTTCGGAGCTAAGAGAAACCCAATCTCATTCTGCTGGTACGGGATAAAGGGTTTCAAAATAAGCCATTCTCCATAAATTCAGTGAGTAATAGTCGGAGCAGAACTGATAACAATCAAGGTTTTTCAACTTGGCAGCTGCTATTGCATGTACACAAGGCAATTTATCCAAGTCGAACACACGACATTCACACCGCTTCTCAAGTAAATTAACTATGGTAACATGTTTGTTACCAACAACCTGAAACTCTGACGCGTTGAGCTGTTTCACTTTCAAGTTGGCAGCAAATCGTGTCCTTACCCGAAGGACTTTCTCTGCATATTGAGTCATCTGTGTACCTGGAGGTATACATGCAATGTGATGGCGACATCTATTGAACCACTCTGAAACTTTCTCCTGCATAGCATCAAGCAATGCAATGACATGCCACTCTCTCGGCTCTTTCAATGCTGCGTTTATCGAGTCCACTCCATTTGTTGTCATGATATTGTACCGAGCACCTCTGAAGTGTGCTCTAGCCCACTGATGAAGCGCAATATTTGTTTCTTCAAGATACTGGATGGCTGATGGGTAGGATTCAGTCATAATTTCGTACAGTCTGTTGAACTCAGATACCCGGTACGCTTCAGCGCATTTTTTGAAAGCATGTAGAAGCCCTTCTCCAGCACCAGCCTTTTTTTTTGGAATGAAGTCGTACATTTCGTCCGAGATGCCACCTACAGTGTCCATGATCTGCTTTGGGGTAGATCTTCAACCTCCCATTGATGATACTCTGATTCCTATCAGAAAGAATTACCAATTCATCTTCATCTGGTATAAATTGCTGCAACTTCTCAAAAAACCATGTCCACGACGCATCATTCTCTGTGTCTACAATTCCCCAAGCAATAGAATATTGCTGATGATGACCATCTTGTGCGGTTGCAATAAGCATTACTCCTTTGAACCGTGTCTTCAAGAAGGTGCCATCAACCGCAATGACTTTTCTCATTGTCTTCCATCCTCGAATACATGCAGCATATGCTATAAATACATATTTGAACCTGCTTTCTTCATCCACCTTTAGATGAGTGATTGTTCCTGGATTCTTCTGTACAACCATCTCCAAATAAGCTGGAAGGAGTGCATAACTTTTCTCGGGATCCCCTCTAAGATAAAAGTTGGCAAGTCATCTGGCCTTCCAAGCTTGCCAGTATGGTATCTCGGTGCTTGACTCAGTGTCATTTTTCAGAAATATTTGAATTAGTCTTGGACACGGTGTCGTCTTTTGACCCGCACATTTTTGTCTCACGTATTCAGCAACATATTTAGTAGTTGCTTGTCGGCAGTGGAGCTTCGTCGCATTGGCAGAGCAATGGTGAGTATTGTAATATGTTCTGACGGAGAACTGCCTTGTAGTTCCAATTTTGGCGGTCCGCACTCTCCATCCACAAGGTTGGTTAGCACATTTTGCCACAAACACCGTCTTGTTAGATTTTTCAGCACGATAATCGAACCCATCCTTCACAGCAATATGCGACAAAAACGTCTGAAACTCTTCTTTCGTCTCAAATGTATCACCAACTGCTAAACCTGACCCATCTTGGAAACCGATCGAGTTTGCTTCAGCATCAAGCACTTCCGTCGGATAAAAGTGGCATGCAGAATCAAAACTTGATCTGGATTGTTCTTGTTCTGGATACTCTTGTTCGTTTTTCATATCTTCCAATCCCACATCCTCATCCACTGCCACTTCTTTCTCATCAACTTCCACACCCGCTTCCACCTCTTCCATATCATCATCATCATCATCATCATCATCATCATCATCAGAACTAAACTGTTCTAGAATCTCTTTTACCCCGCCTTGCCTATCATAAATATAATCATCATCAACATAATCATCTTCAACACTTAACTGTGCGGGAGTAGGATTTGCCTCCGCTGGAGTCGCTACTGCTTCTACATCAGTTCTACCCCTACTACCAGCTCGACGTGGGAGATGCATGTGTTGCCCACCGTTGTTAACACTCATAAAATCAATGGAATCCCCCGTATTTATTGGACTACACATGTCCCTGCCAAAGTACTCATCACGTACAACGGGGGCAGCAGGAGGATTCATTTCCATTTCCCTACCACCGGTATGTTTGTTAATCACCTCCACACGCAGTATGTTGTTTCGGGTCCCAAGTCCATATTCCACAACAAAACCAAGAACAGTTTCATCGTCTTCTAAAATAACCGGATCCATACCTCCAACATCGTCAGGCAAGTCCGGTACTAAGTAGCTCACTTTCAATTCATTTTCATTTTTGTCCACTCCGGTCTTCTCATACAATTTATCCCATAACCTCTTCTTCAATGATGTATCTTCATCATCAAGAAGGATATTCATAGACTTTGAATTGGATGGTATCCAACTATATTTCACGTTCTCGTTCAAATATTGCCCACCATAAGAAGCATGTACTAGCACTCTAACCATTCCTACAACAATTAGGAACATATCAATATAAAGCTACAATTTACCATAACAAACATCTATAAATATTTACAACTCGATTTTAAAACAATTTCAAACAAAAAGGCCTTTGTTTGTACATAAAGGACTTGTAAAACTATTTTCAAACAAAACCCAAAAGGGGTAAAACCTTAAATATACATGATTTAATAACAGATTGATACTACATTCTGATACGTAAAATACCGGATGGACACCCGTTCTAGTTTACATGAAACCAGAACGCCAAACCGACCTGGTAACAGCTCATACCAGAACGTGTCGATCTAAACTATTATCATCGGCATGGTACGAACTCGAACCACATCATCACACGAATTGGAGGTCCGAATGAAGCAATACTAGCTCGAAATATGTTTCAAAACCATTCCATGATAACATTAAGTGCGTTTAAACATACATATTGCTCAAAATCTACATATTAGGTCTTTCCAATTACTTACCTCGAGCTAGGGTTTTTCTGGGCAACCTTTAATGACAGTGGAACAATCAATTGAGCAGCTCTCACGAAAAATTGAAGAAGAAACAACGGGTAGGAGGACAAACAATGCACGAGACAAAAGCAATTGAAGAAGAAAAACGAGGATGAAGGAGAAGCGAACGAGAATGGGGCAAAATTCGATTTCCCCAATTCAGCTGGATTTGGCGCGAATTGACTACCGACTGCTGACGTGGATTTGGCGCCAACAGGGCAAACGAAAGCTGACGTGGAACAAGAGTGAGAAAAGAGTTGGGTGCTGACATGGATCATCTATGAGGGTAATGTTGGTAGTTGGAAAGAGTCATTAATGAGGAGGCTAGGTAGGTGAGAGCATTAAATGTGGAGGCTATTTTAATTATACTTTCCTTCTAAAAGGCCATTTGGGTAATAAGGCCGGTTAGCCTAATGGTTGAAGACTTCGTACATCATGATCAACAGAAAGGCCCTTGGTGAGGCCCTGGGTCTGAGGTCCTTGTGCTGACTTGAAAAAAATGAGGCCCTGAGGCTGTAGAATAGTGGGTGTTTTGCAATGGAGAGGTTGTCACGCCCCAAATCCGATTTTAGCCGGAATCGAGACGTGACCTGAAACAACCGAGATAAAAGTAGTAAACAGTAATAAATTCTTTTAAAATTGAAAGCGAGTCCAAAATATTTCTCAGTTTTATTTCAATCTAAAATTTCAAATATAGTGCCAAAACTTGACAAGTAACATAAGATAAATAAAGTCCAATAATGTGGACCAACACATCTCTAATACAACCCTCAAGAAATCTGGAAGCTCCCGAGCCTCGAATTCCCTAGATCTCAAGCACCTGTACACACAATAAACAAACAAATAGGGGTGAGCTTACGCTCAGTAGGGAAAATCGTAAACAACTTTCGTCTCCAAGTTTAATATTAAAACTGCTTTAGTTCGATGTCACAAAAGTCCCTAAAACCCTTAGACCAAAAGATATAATAAACAAATAAGAAGCAACGATAACAATAGCGCATTCTCAAGGATACCGATAACTTCCTAGAGAATAAATAGAGAACATTAATATAAAATAGGAAACCATCGCAACTGGGAACGAATAAATACTATTAATCAATAAAATGTTATGGAATCCGTGTAATGAAATAGTATCGCTTTTTCAAAGATAACATTAACTTAAAAGATTCCATGAAAGTACTATAACGAATCATAACTCATTAAAATGGGAGCAATTAATATCACGCCAACCACTCGCTTTCTCAAGCCTCCGATCCATGGATAGATTCTAGTGTCACATCGGTATCACGCCAACCACTCGCTTTCTCAAGCCTCCGATCCATGGATAGATTCTAGTGTCACATCGGTTCTCATATTCCGATCCGCCAGAGTACCCATATCATATCAGATTTTCCCTCGGCCCAGAGGAGGCACATGCGTTGGGGCACCGGAAACAATCCCAAATGGGCGCTTATCATTGGGATTCTCGGAAATGCCTCCAAAGGACCATATGTCATAGGGAACCAAGTAGTGCTCCCATAGGACGCACACACTTGTGTGAAACCGCTGTAACCATCTATCATAAAGTAATCCAACCCACTGCTCCGTAGGGTCCAATAACCAATGCCCTCAGGCTCCAATACTCAACCAATATCTCCCAGTATCTGTCAAACTCCAACCACCACAACGGCACCGGATTACCCCCCCCCCCCCCCCCCCCCGGTGTAGTACCGAACAGAACAACCAAACAATTCAAGGATAAGAATAAAGATAATACATCATAACACATCAACCAACCAACACTTATCGAATCACACTTTCACCACAACACATCAAAGACATTCACTTAATCATCAATCCTGGAAGTACACACGTTCATCAAAACACACCACACGAGATTCATATCCACACTTACACTTACTGCCATACTTACCTATCACGAAATATCGGTCCATCGATCACCTGATTGTACCGTTCGGCACAATCAGTCATACTCGATCATCCGTTCAAGCATTCGATCATTCGACATTCAATCAATCAACCAATCATGTGAACGTTTAACCAATCAATTAAACATACGATTTAGCTAGTTTCGTTAGACTCTTAACTTATTCAAATTAAGCAATCAAACATGTGATCCTAACACAACAACTAATCCGAGGGCTCATCACGGCCTCTCTACCAGTAAAACAATTCTCAAGTATTGAAAGCAAGTTACACTAGTTATTCTCGTCCTAAGCATGCATTCTAGACATTTCCGGTTATTAATAATTGAAAGACGATTATTCTAATTATTCGTATCCTATATGCCAGTCTAGGACCTTTCTGATTTTATTATCCTAATATGCATATTATTATTGAAATTACTCGAGTAGTTAGGATTTCCCCTACCTTGTGGTTTTCCTCTAATACTCTGTCGTCAAGCTCGGTAGTCACCACTCCGTTCTTCACACGGGTTATGGCGTGATCTTCGTTCTTCTAGCTCGGGTCCAAGCCCTTGTGCTCGGGCGAAGTCCCGTCTAGGTTTGACAAAGAAAAGTCCAATCAATACCGGTAATAGTCCAAAATTGTCTTTTTAATCATCCATTTTTAACCATTTAAATTAAATTAATTATTTAATTAAATCTGATTTTAAAAGATTTTTCTTTAGAACCGGGTTGACCCGGATCCGAGCCCAAACTTGAGCCCAGACCCGAACCTGAGTCTAGAACCCAAACCGGTTCCAGACCCGGTTCGAACCCGGACCCAAGTCCTGGTCTGGGCCCAAAGCCAATTTCAATTCTTGTCCGGCCCGTTGCCAACCAAGCCCAAAGTTGTCCAAGCCTACCCACCGTATGAGACGAGGCTCGGCTAGGGTTCCGTCCTTCTTCGCTCCGGCGACGGCGGCGGCGGCGGCGGGACTCGAAGGGCATTTCAAGGGCAGCGAAGGAGACGTCCGAGACGCGAGAGGACGGTGGAGAGGATCGCCGACACGGGGTCGAAGCTCCTCAGGTCAGATCCGAGGCTGTGGGAGTTCACCAGCGTGGAGAACACCAGATCTAGAGCGAATAGTTCCAGCGATGCTTCCCAGCCAAGCCCGGCCCCAAATACGAGCCTGGAACTCGCGATTCTTCGTCGAGAGGTGACAGGGACGACAAATCTGGTGAGGAATGAGCTCACCGTCGATGGTAGTGTCTGAATCTCACGCGGTGGAGCTCGATTCAACGATGACGGAGGCTCGAGTTTTGGGTTCGACGAGGAAGACGAAGAGACGGGGTTTTGGGTCGGGTTTTGCCAAGGGTGAAGAAGGAAGACGGAGAAGATGAGGGTGGAAGAGCTCGGAGCTCTGGCCGTGACTACCGAGCTCCGAGCTCATTCGGCTAGAGCTCCGAAGTGCAAATCCGGCTTGAGAGAGAGAGGCGAGGGGAACACGATGCGTTGGGATTCGTGATGCGCAAATGAGAGGCTAAATAGACCAAAGCTATGGTTAACGTGCAAGAGTGGTGAGCCGCATGGGCTTGCGCTCTAAGATTTGGGCCTTGTCTTGTTCCGGCCCATACATGGGTCTGGCATGACCCAACCCAGTCTCCTCTTCTTTTCTCTTTTTTTTTTGATTTTTCTCTTCAAAATTGTGTCGCGATTTCTTACCCCAAAGTTTCTGATTTCACAAAATTACCCTTTTTGAAATAAGTGGGTTTTACAGAGGCCCTGGGGCTGAGGCCCTGTGCTGACTGGATGCTGACTGGATTATTAATTGATATTTTGCTGTTTTATTTAATTCTTTATTAGAAACCGTTTAAATTATTTATAATATAAACAATTTTGGAAAAAAATAATTAATGACAATAAAAAAATTGAACACGAATAAAAAGCATGTTGAACTTTTATTGATCCCCTTGTAATACAACCCACAAAAAACAAACTCCAAGAGCATAAACGACTACTCGTCGCCATGGAAACCAGCTCCATATAGACCCCATAAGTGCTCCATAAGATCATTTTGTAGTTGATAGTGGGTCTCATGATTTATGACACTTTGTTGACAAGCAACTCGTTGCTGGTATTCCAATGGCCCTCCGTGGTGTCATCGTTCCGTTGGTGTCCAATTCGGCATTTCTGGAGGTTGCGCGTACAGCAACTCCTCATCCCCATACTCGTACCGGTCGTGCTCATCCTCTACAATCATGTTGTGTAGAATGATGCAAGTGTGCATGATATCAGCCAAAGTGTGTGGGCTCCAAGTACGAGCGGGACGGGAAATGATGTGCCACCTTGCTTGAAGTTCTCCAAAAGCCCTTTCAATATCTTTCCGAGCACCTTCTTGGCACTTAGCAAACAACTTCTCTTTGGTCTCGAATGGATGCTGAATAGTCTTCACGAACCGTGCCCATGTTGGGTAAATGCCGTCCACCAAGTAATAAGGTCGGCCGTACCGATGATAGTTAATCTCGTACTCCACAGCTAGCTCACGG
This sequence comes from Erodium maritimum, assembly GCA_963921825.1. Classification (NCBI taxonomy): domain Eukaryota; kingdom Viridiplantae; phylum Streptophyta; class Magnoliopsida; order Geraniales; family Geraniaceae; genus Erodium; species Erodium maritimum. The sequence goes on along the minus strand of OY997595.1, from coordinate 51,313,849 downwards.
CCGTAGTAATCGTCTTGGAATAGGTGGTTGTTGTTGTCGAGCCGGCCATCCCGAAAAACGCATGACAAATCCATAATTCACGGGACGCTACAGCTTCAAGCATAACCGTCTTGTCCCCGTGGTGACTTCCCCGTCCATGGGCTCCCTGGTCTTCGGTTGGGAAATTCTTCCACTTCCAATGCATGCAGTCAAGACTCCCCGCCATTTCGGGAAACCCTCGGCTGTACCCTTCTCGGAGTAAGCGGTGCATGTCAGCCGGTGTGGGTGTACGCTCATAATCGGCTCCGAATACCTCAATGACGGCCTTGCAAAACTTACGTAAACATTCAAGTATGGTACTTACCCCAATGTGCAGAGTTTCGTCCAATGAATCGGCCGAGGAACCATACGCAAGCATCCGTATAGCGGCGGTGCACTTTTGTTCCGTTGATAAGCCCGGCCGTGAGGCAGCATCGGGCCTCTGAACGAAGTACCTGTCGTGAGCCTTCACCGCGTCCATAATCTGTTGAAAAAGTGGTTTGCACATACAGAACCGACGCCTAAACATATTAGGGCCATATACAGGTTGTTCGACAAAATAGTTCCTCATCAATTGGTTGTGGGCTTCAGAAAGACCTCTGTTAATCTCTCGTCGCATTGGTTCCCCACGGACGGCCCTCTCGATCCTTGGCATTGCTCTCTGCATGTTCCTCTCAATCATCTTCCGGAATCGTCGCTCAATTGGCCGCATTCGGGCTGCCATATCCTCATATGTCGGCAGTTAGGCTGCCATCTCCTCATACGCCGGCATTCGGCCAGCCAGCTCCTCGTAGGTCGGAACCTCATCATCAGACATTTTGGAAATTAGAGAGTAGAAAGTGAGAATGAAAGAGTGAAATTGGAGAATGGTGTGGAAAAAATGAGGATTGGGGTTGGGTATTTATAGGGTTTGAATTTGCTGATTTTTAATTAAAAAAAAGTAGCCGTTACCGACCGTTATCAAACGCTCGGCTTGGGGAGGCCACGTGTCGGCACGGGAGAGGGCCACGCGAGACGGGGGAGCGGGAGCGCACACCCGACCAGCAATCGAGGGCCGAGGAGCGAGGAGCGATCCGAGGGCCGCGTGTTTCAGGGACGCGGGCCTCGTTTTTTCCAGCCCACAATGGAATGGACCGCGGTCTGCGGACCGAGCGCGCGCGGGTCGAGGGGCGAGGGCCGGCCCGTCGTACATGCTCTAATCTGTGTTCTATTCGAACGTGGGACACCCTATTTTTTTGGCTTGCTCCTTCATTCTAGTTTGGGTTGGGCCTCTGTGTCCGGTAAAAACAAAAACAATAAACCCAATTCTATTTATTCATTTAATCCATCTTTATTACTGAGGAGAAATCTAATAGAAATCCCTCTTATCCTAAAAACTGTCTGATCCAATCCTAACCGCACACTCTTTAGATCCAACATTCACCATAATGTCACATCATCACCCCAATTCCATCAAAACTCACGCCACTTTCTTCCTTTCTCACATAAGAAAGAGTATAATTGTAATAGCATGGTGTCATGTGGACAAGTGTCCACTTTTTTGTTCAACAATTCACTAATTTAATGATTCCCGCTTCGTTTCAACTCCTATTAGCTTCAAATTTGCACCAATATTTTTCTTTTTCCAAGGGCTTTAAATCAAGATCAGTTATGAATATATTTTGAAGCGCGAAAATAAAAAGTTATATCGAGGTGATAAAAATAATGTTCAATGTTGATAAATTTTCACTAATAAATGTTTTATATCGAGGTATCTAACTAGTGCTAAATGTTGATAAAAAACATGTACTGAGGTGATAAAAAAAATCAGTGAGGTGATAAAAAACGTGTCCAAATTTGATAATAATTGTGATAAACTAGAGTTTAGTGTTGATAAAAAATATGTGATGGGGTGATAAAACACAAGTAATTTAGTGATAAACATAGTGTTTAGTGTTGATAAAACTAGTGCTTAGTGTTCATAAAAAAACATGTGATGAGGTGATAAAAGATCATGTTCGGTTTTGGAAAATGAGGTGATAAAACTAGTGTTCAGTGTTGATAAAACCAGAGTAAAGTGTTTATAAAAGTAGTGTAAAGTGTTGATAAAAATTACCCAGATATAATTTCTTTTTAAATCATCCCAAAATAATTTATTTTTTTCTTGCTTTAAAACATATTCACTACTGATCTTGATAGAAAGCCCTTGAAAAAACAAGGATATTGAAGCAAGTTTGAAGTCAATCGGAGTTCGAACGAAGCGGGAAAAATTAAATCATGTTTAGTTTTGAAAAATGAGGTGATAAACCTAGTATCCAGTGTTGATAAAACCAGTGTAAAGTGTTGATAAAAATTACCTAGATTTAATTTTTTTTAATCAGCCCAAAAATAATTTTTTTTTCGTGCTTCAAAATATATTCATGACTGATCTTGATAGAAATCCCTTGAAAAAACAAAAATATTGGCGCAATATTTGAAGCCAATCGGATTTCAAACGAAGCGGGAAAACTTAAATTTGTGAATTAGTACAAAAAATTAATATGATAGTTTTACCAAAAAGCTCCTACAACTTACTAAAAAATGTTGTTTTTTTCAGGCAACAAGTCAACAACTCAATTACATCTCATCCATCCATTCTTAAATTGGATGATTTGGATTGGTTCACACGGTTTTTACGTTAAGAGGTGGTTTCTATTTGATTTCTTCTCATTTACTACTTACTCCTTTTTAGATGCTTTTGCTTTCTCAACTTTTCTTTCATTCTTTTCCAACATGTTAAAGTTATTTACCGTAAATTAAACTTTAACATATCCTTCCTTGGGTTTTCCTCTCTAACGCGACACACAAGTTTGGCCATGGTCTATGCCATGGCCTGCGCCATGGCCCTATTTCACTATGATCACAACAACAATGGTGTGGGAAGATGCCGTTCTCAAGCTCGAAGTTACCACGCAAGGCGGTGGCGATGAACCCATGAAAAGCGCCGCTCTCGTTGAACCCTTTAGGGTTTCTCATCGAACCCCCCAGGAGTTCGATTCTCGCTGGCGCCGATCATCCCTCCGGTCGACTTGTGCCACCGTGCTCCTGTCTCAGGTTTCGCATCAGTCCCGACCGCCATCTACCCTCCCCTCACGCCACGTACTCCCTGGTACGAACATATTCAACTTCGCCGCTATCGGTCTCCTCGCTCTCCACGTCGTCGCCATCGGCAACGGTGTGCAACAACCGATCTGGCCAACTAGGCTCCGGCCCCACATAGCTCCAAGACAGGCTCAATCAAACCCGAGCAACAACATGGCCATGACCAGAGCGATCCTGGAGGGTCGTTGCATTTGGGACCCGAGAGGAGGGATGTTATGTCACGCCCCGAATTCGGTATAACCGGACCCGGAACGCGAACGATGAAACAGTAAAACAATTTTTAAACATTTTAGTAAACCACTTAAAAATCACCACTTAAGTTAATCAAAATAATAATTTACAACTGAAAACACGTCCAAAACAAGCGGACAAAAAACAAAGCGTACGTCGCTAAACTCCCAAAAACCCGGACTCCCGCCCCCAGCTCTTCAAGCTTCGAGAGTTCCCCTAGTCCGTCTCGCGACCAGTACCTGTAGGAAAAGCAGCTAGGGGTGAGCGTTCCCTCACCACCACGGATACCAGACTGACTACGGCATACTAGCAGAAAATGACGGAAACACCAACAACAAACAAACACCGGAGACTACTATCCCCAAACTCAAGTAACCCGACTGTCACACGAAAACTATTACTTTCCCCAACCAACTCAACACCCGGACACGTAATGCAGACCCGACACAGCGGTTACGACCTTAACCCAAAACGCGAATAATAACCACGCAACACCCAAGATCACAAAGGATCGCACTCGACAAACAAGATCACAAAGGATCGCACTCCAGCTGCTCAGTGCCGGTTGCTAACCGGCTGAGCTCGAGCCTGCCCCACGCACTTTCCCCGACACTCAGTCGGGCCAGGCGGTCGACCTGTTAGCGATATATACAACAATACTTTTCCGATAGCTGGTCGGAAGGGGAGCTGCCCTTCATCGCCGAAGAATGCACAACTTTACCGATGATTAGTAGGAAGGCTAGCCAACCCCAACGCGTGCGACCACAGGACCCCTTTTTCGTCAGGCGGGCCCTCGACCTCCATGTAATCACATTCATCACCCAAGGTTCAACAAATAGTGACAACACAGGTTTAATACCCCAAAGGACCACCCACGACCCACAAACAGTAAACACACGGGTCCAACACCCCAAAGGCACACCTGACCACCCACGACACACAAACAGTAAAACACAGGTTCAACTCCCCACGGGCACTCATGGTCACCCACGACACACAAACAGTAAAACACGGGTTCAACTCCCCACGGGCACTCATGGCCACCCACAAACACAAACAATAAAATACGGGTTCAACTCCCCACGGGCACTCATGGCCACCTACAAACACAAACAATTCAATCAACCTCCGGGCACAACCAAATGCCACCAGTATTTCTATTGTTCGATAAGTTCACTTATCTTACGACACTACTAAGTGTCACATGCCTTTCTATTGTTCGATACGTTCACGTATCATACGACACCACTAAGTGTCTCCTGCATTTCTAGTGTTCGATAAACTTACTTATCCTACGACACTACTAAGTGTCACATGCATTTCTACTGTTAACTTTCCCTAGTCAAGGCCGAGATCCGGCTACTTTTCCCTACCTCGTAACGCTTCCCAAAAGTCCACGCCCAAGCTCCGGCGTGCTCGCAATCACTCGCCTAGCTTCCCCTTTCTGCGGTAGTCGGTACGATCTAACAAGATCACAATTAAAACATTTTTTAAGTTCGCATGCAAAAACTGAATTTAAAGAATTAGACGCCCAAACGCAACCCCGACAATGTCGATCACTCCCAAACTTCCCAATTACTCGACATTGTCAACAACGGGCCTGGAAAGGCCCGATTCGCCCGGCTCGACGAATCTGCCCGGGATTGGAAAACGCCCTTCTGGGGCTCCGAAAATTCTCGTTTTCGTTTCTACGATCTTAGAATAATTCAAGGGTTCCAATGTAATCGACGGAATCAATTTCCGACTTCCGAGCAATTTAATTCGCGTTTAAAGTTTCTAAACCCGAAATTTCCAACTTTCACAAAATTTAGTTCCATAATTCGTTCCGGGTGTGAATTAACGACTTGGGGATCGTCCTAAACCACCCGAACATGAAAAACCCGAGACCCGACACGTGGGCCCCACCCGGCCATCAACACCCGTGGGTGGCTGGACCGGTTTTGGGCCGGTTCACCACAGTGGTGGCCGGTCCTAGCTCCGGCCAGCCACCACCCACGTTGGCCGGAGCTCCCCCGAGCCTCCGGTCACCGGAATCCGGTCATTTTCGTCTCAAAACGTTCCCAACGAACCCTACACCTCTACTCATCCATATTTAACTCGTTTAAACCCAAACCCTAACTTTTAAACGTACCAAAACGATAATCAATTAGGTTCTCACCGTAGGGAATGACGATGGGAGCTCGATTCTTCAATCGTTGAGACGATCCGTCGGTTGGATCGTCAGGAAATCCCTAAACCCTAACACTTTTTCTCCCTTTTTCCTTTTTCTTTTCTCCTTCTTCTCTCTTTCCTTTTCTCTCTCTTTTTTCTCTTTTTTTTGTCAATGGCCGAACCCCCCTATACACTCATCCTTTTGTTTTGTTTAAAAATACCTAACACCACCACTTGTGCGACATGTGGCAAGTGGGTCCCACCCTTTAAATAAATATCTTTGTAGATATTTTTCTGTCAGATTCGCGAAATTCGGCCATCTCGGGCCCCAGACGGCCCATTTTCCAAGAAATTACGAAACTTCACGGGCTACAAGGAAAAGGCCCAACTACGACCGCTGTAACGACGGCTAAGCTTTTTGGATCCAAAACGGACCTCAAACGGACCAAAACTTCGCTCGGTTGACTTTTCCAGCAAAAAGTCAACCTTTCCCAAATTGGTCAAAAAGTTGCCCTGAGTCCCCCAGAACTCACTTTGGTCGATATCGGGGTCAACTTAAGCCCGGTATGACCCTCCGGGTCAAATTTAGGTTCATTTAAGTGTCTGTCCCAATTTTTTTAAATTTTCCTATTTTTCGCCGATTTGACTGGCGTTGACCGGGAGTGGTTCTTACATGTTAGGTCAGGATCTGTATCCTCGACAACCAAAGCTGGTCACCTCGAGACTGGACGACTCATTTTAGGTCGACCCAATGATGATCAATCTACTTCTACGTGAAGTATCGATGAAGTCACATCCGGAGCACCAACCGTACGCTCCGTCCTCCCACCATAATTAAACATTCTAGCGACTCAAGCCGGAGAGCTAGCAATACCAGGAGGCCTCGCTACGAAAGTTATGGGATCTCAGACGAATTGGCATTGCAGGCTCTTTAGGTTATTATGGTCGTTTTTCTGTTTCTGTGATCTCTATTGGTCTGCGATACAAAAGCGATCAAACAATACGCGTTAAGTGCGCCAGAAACCCTACAAGGTTTTTGGAAAAATACTCGAACCCAAGGTCAGGGACCCAAATTACGTTTTTATGTTTATGATTTTTGTCATGATCAATAAAATTTCTCTGCTCACCTTTCAAAATAAACATATCCTTCCTTGTTTACTATTTTCAACTTTAACTAATTATGTAAGAATTGAAAACCATCTTTGCTATTTAAGATGTCTAGGCTGATCAAAAAGTAAGCAAATACTTAATATGAGGTGTAGGATCTTTTCAAGTCGACATATATTTGGAAAGGAGTATTTAATTAATGTTTAGAAAAATCGTCTTACAATGAAAAAGGATAAGTCACTTTTTTTTTTGCGTATTCGGTCCAATAACAAATAAAACAAAACAGTGAAACAAAAATATAATTCTTATATATTTTAAATCGTTGAAATCTTTAAAAAATTTATCATCTCTTTATTTTTTTGATTTTGAACGAGTGAAAGGCGTATCATGCCTTAGACCATCCATAATGGGGGTCGGATTCAGTACCGTTGATTCAGTGAAATTTGGGATCGAATTCGAAAAGTCATTTTTGACAAAAATGGACAGATGATAGGAGAAGAATCGTTGAGGAAGGAGAGAGAAGAGAGAGACAAAGAAAGAGGAGAGAGATAGGGAGAGAATCGACGAGAACGAACCGTCTATAAATCTGTAGACCGTTCAAAGAAAATCGGAAAGAGAGAAACGAAAAGGTGCGAAGATGTCACCTTTTCGTCACTATTTTGCCTATTCGATGGCCTAAAGGAGCGACTTTGGCCTCCTATTGTGGATGGTCTCATAATGCATTGTATGATTGATTTTGTATAATTGCTAATTAATTGTTGCATAATCTACTATCTACCGGATAATTTTTCGATGTACTTTTATAAATATTTTGTAAATATAATCGTAATGATGATACGTGTGAATAAGACTGGTGTGTTTGTGTTGTGGACGTAAATAAATTATTATCATTGTGTATATTTATGGGTCACATGAAAAAAATAAAAAATAAAAAAGTCATATAGCAAACCATGGATCGGGAGCAAATGCAAATGAATATAGTTGGGTGTTCGATGAAGTAATCGAAGGCTACCCCTAATTTTTTTTTTTGGTTCTGCCGTAAAGTCTCTACGGTTAAGTGATCCCCCACCCTTCTATCTAATAAACCGGTGGGCTGTCTCGCGCGCGTTACGTGGGGATAAATTTTTTGTATTGAATTATTTTGATAATAAAAGTTAGGGATATCTTCATTATCCACCTTTTTTAGACATTTGTTTTACAATACTACATCTTAAAAACCATCCACTATCATTCAGACATGGTCATCTTTTGTTATTCATTAAAAGACTCAAATTTTCGTTAATTTTGATGAAGGATGTCAATATTATAGACAAAATGTCTAATTTACCCTTTCTTATTTCTTTTCTTTGGGTTTTGTGTAGGATGGCAAAACGCCCCGCCCCTGACGGGGATCCTCGTCCCCGCCCCACGCGGGGTGGATTCGGGACGGAGATTTTTTAAGCGGGGTGGGGTACGTGGCGATAAACTGGGATTTTGGCGGGGCGTGGGGCGGGGTGGGGCAAGCACTCCCTGTCCCACGGGGCACCCCGCCCCGCACCATTATTTCACAATAAAATATTATAATTTATATATACATAATAATAACAATAGGTTTGTCTAAGAACATTTTCTCATGTTTAAACCTTTGTTGTGTGGTCATGTTTGTAGAAACAAAACAATGTCCTTTTCTTCGTTTACAGAACATGCTAATACAAAATTTGTTCTTATTTGATACCGTGATAGAGTTTATAGATTTTGTCTATGAAATTGTATTCACAGCACTATATACTTTATATTATATATGATTAGATTTCTGACTTCTACTTCCCTTCCCAGCTTGGAGACATTGAGGTCTCTCATCTAGGTAGTCCTAGCCTCCAACGGTATGTCGACAACCCTCATGGCCATGTGAATATATCGAAAAACCAACGATTCCGACTGATTTCTCGGTGTCAATGACCACAGAGAAAAACTGTTTCGTGGAAAGACCACGACTCCCTAGAACGAGTATTATCCAAAGAGGCTTTGGAAGGGGAGAAAAAAGATATAATACAGTCCGTGAGTGGTTGAAAAACCAGGCCTGGGTGTCCCAAATACTAGCAATCAAACTATAGAGGGCTCCCGGTCATACCCTTTGTCGGCAAAAAGACAGCCAACGAGGGCGTACCGGTACCTTACGTCGTTCATGGCTGGGACCGTGCTGGCCGGGACCTCAATAATGATGTCATCATCATCTTCAAACTTATCTGGCTCTTCACTGATGGAGACTTCTGTTATCTCGGTTTGAATGTCCTAAAGGGACTCTAGAGTAGAGTCGTCAATTATTTGTGTTGTGGTGGAGATTGAGCCAAGGTGTTGAGGACTCGACCATGGCATACATGATCGATCCTACCGCCGAAGCGTATGAGATTCGCATCATCCTTTGCAGCTCATCAAGTGTCGTAGGATACTGAGTCTTGCTAAGATGTACGCCATGACGTGCGGGTAAGAGTCCTTTCTTGGAATCAAGCATTGAGAACCTACTCAATACCTTGTTCACATAGGTGCTTTGACTTAAACCCAAGACCCTCTTGGTGCGATCTCTATATATCTTAATCCCTAAGATATAAGCAACATTGTCTAAGTCCTTCATTGAGAAACACTTCTCTAACCAAGCTTTAGTCTCGTGCAAGGTTGGGATGTCGTTTCCAATGAGTAGTATGTCATCGACATACAACACCAGAAAGGTAATCTTACTCCCGTTTGCCTTCTTGTAAACTCAATGTTCATCCTCATTCTTGATAAAGCAAAATCCAATTACAGCTTCATGAAAACGAAGGTTCCAACTCCGAGAAGCTTGTTTCAATCCATAAATGGATTTCAACAACTTACAAATCTTTCCCTTATTCTTCGGATCGACAAAGCCTTCGGTTGCGACATATAAACGTCATCCGAAAAATTTCCGTTTAGGAAAGCGGTTTTGACATCCATTTGTCATATCTCATAATCGTGATACGCAGCTATGGCAAGAAGAATTCGGATAGATTTGACCATAGCCACTGGGGAGAAGGTTTCCTCATAGTCAATCCCTTGGATATGTCTATAACCTTTCGCCACCAGTCGGGCTTTGTAGGTCTGAGGGTTGCCTTCCATGTCCATCTTCACCTTGAAGATCCATTTGCATCCGATGGTTCTTACACCACCGATGAGATCAACCAGTTCCCAGACTGTGTTGTCTGACATGGATTGCATTTCCTCCCTCATGGCTCCCAACCATAACTCGAAGTTGGATCCGTCAACGGCTTCCTAAAATGTAGCTGGATCATCGTGATCCACCACAAGCTCACCGTCACCTCCAGACACAAAGTAACCATATCTCAGAGGTGGACGACTAACCCTTTCAGATCGCCTTGGACCTTCTGGAATTGTTGCAGGAACTGGTCCTTGCTCTACCACCATCTTAGGCTCTTCTACAGGGTTGTCCAGTGGATCAGTTAGATCTGTACCACCTTGAATTTCTTCTAGATGTACAGCCCTCCCACTAACGTCTTTGGAAATAAACTCCTTTTCCAAAAACACCTCACTCAAGCGACGAACACTGTGTTCTCGCTGGGTTTGTAGAAGTAATATCCTCATGCTTCTTTGAGATACCCAAAAAAGGTGCATTTATCAGATCTTGGTTCGATGTTAGTCGGAACTAAACGTTTCACATAAGCCTTGCAACCCCAAATCTTTAGGAAGGACAAAACGGGCTTCTTCCCGTGCCATTTCTCAAATGGTGTCCCTTCCACAGCCTTTGTCGGAGCCCAATTCACTATGAATGCGGCTGTCTCTAAAGCATGATCTCAGAAAGAGATTGGGAGATCATTCCCACTGATCATGGACCGGACCATATCCACTAAAGTTCGATTTCTCCGTTCGGACACACCATTCAATTGTGGTGTTCCAGGAGGAGTCCATTTCGAAAAGGATCCAACTCTCTGCCAAATGATCTAAAAACTTTATGGTCAAGTATTCTCCACCTCGATCCGATCGAAGTGCTTTAATACTTTTCCCGAGTTGGTTCTCTACTTCAGTCTTAAACTCTTTGAATTTATCAAAAGCTTCAGACTTATGTCTCATCAAATAGACATAACCATATCTACTGAAGTCGTCCGTAAATGTGATAAAGTAGCTAAAACCCCTCATGGAAAGTGTACTTATTGGTCCACACACATCCGAGTGTATTAGCCCCAATAAGTCACCCACCCTCTCACCGCGACCGATGAAGGGCGCTTTAGTCATTTTTCCCATCAAACAGGATTCACATCTATCAATCGAATGAAATTCGAATGTACTAAGAAACCCGCAATTGTGAAGTGCTGATATGCGTTTCTCATTTATGTGGCCTAAACGACAGTGCCATAACATAGTTTGGTCTAAATCGCCGGACTTAGACCTCTTGGTATTTACATTATATATAGAGCTTGAGGTATTGTCATCCATATCCAATATGTACAATCCTCCAACCATTTTTGCGCTAGCATAAAATATTGAAAATCTCATTTCCAGCATCAAAATTGTATCCTTCCTTGTCCAACAAAGAAATATACACAATATTCCTACCGAAAGTAGGTACGCAATATACATTGTTCAAAACAAAAACTAGCCCACTTGGCAAAAGAAGACTTATGGATCCTAAAGCAGCCGCCACAACTCTAGTCTTGTTGCCCACTCTGAGGTCCACCTCGTCCTTCTTCAAGCTTCTACTACCTTCCATCCATTGCACATTAGTACAAATGTGAGATTCAACCCCAATATCCAATACCCATGAATCTTTGGAAGTAGTGATATTTAGCTCTATAAAGAAAATACCTGATGAAGGCGCAGTCCTACCACCCTTCTTCAGATCATCCAGAAACTTCCTGCAATCTTTCTTCTAGTGACCAAGCTGCTGACAGTAGAAGCAGACATTCTCGACCTCATTCCCCTTCCTTGAGGACTCCCCTATCCTAGGAGGGTTAGGACGCTTCGGATGCCTCATCTTTCCTGCCAAGTGCATAGGGGCCTTGCCCTTACCACTAACAGTTCCATTGTTATTGAAACTGTTTCCCTGTCTGACCATCAGAACATCCTTGGATCCCTGATCCTTGACGTTCTTTTCAGCAGTTACCAACATTCCATGCAACTCTGAAATGGTCTTGTCCATATCGTGCATATGATGGTTCATGACGAACGTAGCATATGAACGAGGAAGGGAACGCATAACCACATCCGCTGCCATCTCGTTCTCTATCTTAAGACCTAGTTGATTAAGATGTTCGAGATGCCCCTTCATCTTTAGGACATGAGGACCCACGGAGACTCCTGCTGACATTTTGCAGGAGAGAAGTTCATTAAGGACATTGTATCTCGTAGTATATGGGTCATTAGAGTACTCCATGAACTGGTCTTGGAGATCATACTTCATGCATCCCAGCATAATACACGCCACATCTATAGAATCACTAAGGTGCTTTTGGTATGCATCCTTAACGGCCCTTGTGGCATTATTAGTTGGATCCTCAGGAATAGCCTGATCTAGGACATATTCTTTGCGGTCGAATTTGAGGACTATCCTCAAGTTTCTATCCCAGTCCAAGTAGTTTGTCCCACTTAGCTTGATCCTATCAAGAATGGTTTTTAGTGACAAACTACTATTGTTCGCTGAAGTACTTTGCCATTCGATCTACATGACAAACAAAATTCAATCAGTAAACTGAATAAATTTTATGAAGATCAAGTTTAAACACCAACCAATTGATTCTAAACCTTTAGAATCTAAAACCAAGATCCTTGATTCACTCAATCAAGCTGAATGAAGGCTCACCACTTAATCGAGCTATGTAGGTAGGACCCCGTCCAATCACATCCAATGTGACTCTTGGCTAGGGTATGTACTTGTGTACACGGCTTACCCTATCTGATACCCTAGATCAACCCTAGTTGAGAATCGTAGTCGGGTCCACCAATTTTCAACTATGACCCGACACTATGTAGGGTGCTCTGATAAGGCGCACGACACCCACATATGTCGTTCAAACTTACTACCACACTTTCCCATGGATGCTCCGCTAAGGCGCACGACACCCATAGTACGGGGAGGCAGTAAGGTGTTGATAATTGAGAGGTATCGGACATGACCCGTTTTTACTTGTCTGGTTGTGTTTAAAACTTTTGCCACATCCTAGATGCGATGAGTACATCAACTACATTCCAAATGTAATGATGCCTCAAATTACATCCAATGTAATTCTTCCTTCGAACCCGTCAACTACATCCAATGTAATGACGATTCTAAGGGCTCACAAACAATGATTAAAACCAATTTTATCTTTGCATGTGAGGTGATATGCTCGGTAAATAAAGTTAAGCATGTAATTCTAAAACATAAAGAATTAATCATGCAAAAATAAACCAAGCATAAAGCGATAAATGTGCACATAATAACCCCCTAAACTAACTCCCACTAGCTTCTTGAACTCCACCGACTCCAAGCCGATGTCAATACCCGAGAAGCCACCAAATGACATTTTCGCTCTTTCTTCGTCTTGAGAAAAATATTACAATTTAATACACGACTCATAGGTAGGGAATTAAGAAATATTACAGATAAGTGGTACGACGACCACACCTCGAAAAAATAATTACACGCCAACTCTAACGGCTCACAAGCCGTGAAAAGAGATAAATAGCTAAATCGAACTCGGGGCTATTATGTACACCATGCCAACATCACATCACACATCATGTTATCAAACAAGCATGTTATCAAACATCATGTGATTTTCCGGTTTTAATTAATTGCCAAGCTTCAAAATTTTTTGATATTCGGTTTATCGAAACCGTTCAAAATTGAAACTTTTGAACATTTGATTTTTGAGTTCGTCAAGACGGTTCCAAACTCGTCATGACTAAAAAACGGTTTAGCTCGGCATATTCACCACCCAATGGTTATGCTTGGCCTAGCTCCGTCCAACGGAGCCCCGTTCGGTCCCGGTTTCGGCTCCTCAAGAGTCCCGCTCCCGAGACCCGAAAAATCAAATTTTTTTTTCAAATATTCCAGATTTGATAAACTTTTCAAAAATTCATTTTCATGCTTTAAACCAATAAACAAGAATTTAAAATATGTTATCAAACAATTTAGAAAAACAACATGCATAAATCGAAAATTTCAACACCGTCTTGTGAATCCCGAAGGTAACACGACTCTGATACCACAGTTGGGTCTCGATGGAGGGTATGAACATATACTTGCAGCGAAAATAACTCGAGATCATGCCATAGAACACTACCAAATATTAGATACACAAGAGAATAAACAATATGGATGTTTCCTTACCAATTAGTTCAAGAAAAGGAAGAGAACACCAAAGAAACAATGACCGGCTTGAGTTTCCAAGAAGCATACGTATCCAATTGGAATCAAAGCCACGTAGTTCTTCTTTAGCTGACTCAAGAACACAACAAGATGGAGAAAAAAGCCAAACCCGAAATTGTGGGGAGAGAGAGGGAGAGAAGTTGTGTTCCTATTCTTGTCTTGTGTTTTGTTGTAGGAAAAAGATGACTTAAACCATCAACAACTATCAAGGACAAGTAAGGTGTGAAGCATGGTGTGAAGTAAGACAAGTATGGTGCTAAGTATGGCAAGACAAGATGGGTTAGGTGGTGAATCACCAACACTTTAATCCTTGTCTTGCTTACTTAGTACTAATTAATCAAGACTTGATTAATTAGTTCCATGGGCCTTGGTTGCATGGGCCTCTTGGAACATGACCCATAGCCATTCCCAACGAGGTCCCGTGACGTGCTCATCGCCTCCAAGCCTTCCATACCGGAAATGTCCAACATTATCCGACGTGATCAATCCAAGACTCCAAGCCTTGTCTCGATCCGCAAAGTCCTATTCACTTACGGGCACATGACCCAAAACCCAGTTTTGGTCATGTCCCGAGACAACTCTCTTTTGGCCATTCTCCATAAATGTGTCAATGAGTTTCATCCTTCGGTGTGACCCTTAGGTTTATGCATGTCAATATATCAACGTAAAATCCCATTTTAATTGATCCTATATAAGTGGAAACTAACGAGACTTTAGTATTGCCTGACACTACATAACGAATCGACCCAATCGATTCTAACCTTTCCGTCGTCCCTTTCATTATCCTTTTATCACTGATATCCTAGTTGAGATAAGGCATAGAGCCGTCATCATTATTATTCTCAATCACTGTTCCTTGATATGTGAGATGACTGAATATATGATACCCAGTATCATGTGCATGGCCATGCTATTCTTTCAGTCACTCTCGATCAAGCGGCCGAGAACCGATATCTTTCCCATACCGTAGTATGAGGGATAAATCCCTTAGCCGTCTTTTGTGTCACTCATGCAATCCGTCCCCAAGCCAATCCTGGCCGTTATGGAAGCCCTGTTACGGGCAACGTTAAGCTCAGGTCAAACTTAGTTGTTTACTACATAGTGATCACAAAGACTCCTTGGTCTAAGGATACATGACAAGCTACGACAATGAATATGCTCATGACTTGATCTATGACACATATTCATGTCGGGTTGTCTAATATCATGTCCCACATGATATCCATGATCAGACTCCGGAATCCCATTCCAATGACTCACAGAACGTAAGCCATGAAGAGCCATCTTTCATACTAGTCGCTTCTAGAGAAGCTTTGTTGACTAGGGATCCATCGAGTGTGATCAATCATGATCTATGGTTCTATTCACATTGGGCATAGATTAGAACACATCGATATATTATCTAACACATAAGTAATATAAAGCCTCTTTAAATTTTATTGCTAATGATTGATACATACATTTGGACATTTATGATTGAATTATGGGCACTAAGACTAGCACGGGGGAGGTACGATTATGAGGGAAGGAAGGAGAGGCGGAGGATATTAAAGGGGATGCGGTGGTGGAACTGAAAAAAATGGTCAACTGCTAATGAGGAAGATGAGGAAGACGAAATGAGGAGGGAGTAGAGGTAAGAGAGGTAGAAGATGAAGAAGATAGGAGTATAGACGATGATGAATAAAGTTTAATCAGATTCTAACGAAGAGACAGAGAGGAAGAGGGAGGAAGAAACTCCATCGTCACTACACACAGTACAAGGCACAAAACTTAACTAAAATTAGAGTTAGAACTAAAGGACCTCAAAAATCATGTATCATACATCTGTTATGTTTTATAGTCTCTCTCGCAACTTGAGAGCAAACCCTAGCCGTCGTACCCCTGTGGCTATGGTGCTGTCTAGCACTGTCCTTGATGCCGACGATCTCGCTGACGTTGCTGTTGCTCTCCCCGCCGGCTCTATCATGGCGTCTCCGATGCAGATGTTTCCCTCGAAGCCTCTGTCGTCTCCTCTTGTGCATCCGCCTCTGAAGGCCCGACGGGGGAGGACGTCGAAGCAACCTCTACATGGGATTCCTTCACCGCCTCCTTCTCCTCCGGCACTGCGGCTTCCTTCTCTGTCTCCGCCGATGATGCTGGGGGAACCGTGGCGGGGAGGATCTCTACGGCGGCACTGGGTTACTTCCACCCCAAGCAACTATATTGTCGAGTCTCCGGGCTTACCATGACCTTGCTCTGGTTCCTGTTTCGGGCGGCACGTTGCCTAGGGTTGCGTCTTCACCAGAGCCTCCGAGGCATTGAGATGTCTCTCCCGATCAGCCCCCGTCGTCGCTGAAGCCACCGACGCGTCCTTCTCCCTGGCCTCCGCCGCCGTCGCCTCCTCTAAAGGCGTCATCGTCGCCTCTGAAACCGCCTCCTCCCTGGCCTCCACCACCGCTCCTTCCTTTCGATTATGGATCTGGTTAATCGAGTGGGTGTTTTTTATTTTTACCGACTTCGTCTTTACAGGGTCAATGACGATAGGAATCCAGTGCTCTAGGGACTAGCCCTGGGAGGGGTCCTTAGACGATGTTTTGCCTCCCACCATCACCGTTGTCGAGATCCTAGATTTCCGGCACCCCCTTCCCCCTCTTCGTATTCTGTCCTCGCCTATTGGCTTTCAAAAACCGTCTGCGACGGTTATAATGGTAAAAGGTTCAGTGAATCATTGCTCGTTTTATCTGATCTTATTAGTGGTCTGGAAGCATGTTCTCCGACGCACATCAATGTCCTGATATAAAGTAAATACAATTGCACCTTTCGCTAAAAAAATACATCTTTTATAAAACAAATACATGATCTTGATTTACCCATTTTGAAAATAATGATCATTTTAATCAAAATTCCAAAATACATATTTTCCTTTTATAATTATGGTTGGGACCAAAATGGTTGGTATCATCGGATCACACGTGAGAAGATGAGAAGCTGTGCGTGCCTCCTCCCGGTAAAGAAGACAAAGTGGAGTGACTCTCTAAGTACGTCGGCTCTCAGAGTTGAGTGGAACTCACCACAGTAGTCGTCGTCTCTGTTTCTAAAAAAAAAAAAGAGAAGGAATTATTATATTTAAGTTATATTTATTTTTCCTGTATTTTATTTGTGTAGGCTGAGGGTGAGGGTGAGGAGAATCAGGGATTGAGGGTAAGGAGAATCGGGGGTTGCTCGGCTCCTCCTTTTTTTCTCTTCGTGCACAAGCAAAACCCCCGTCTTTCTCATCGCTCAATATACAATACAGAGATAAGGGCAGAGAAAGTGTGTATTTTTAGATAGAGAACAAAGCTGCCGAGAGAGAGCTACAGCAACATGTCGAAGAAGAAGGCTTTCACTGGCAATACAATGACCCTCAAGGATTTCCATGGCGGTTCTATTCCCTCTGATCTCCCTCTTCCTTCTGCACCCGGCGTGTACGTTTTCCTTCTATCTCCTTGATCCGACTTGAAACTCTCTTACTATGTTGCTTGTTGTTTTATTGTTTATGCTCGATCCTTCCTTGCTGTGAAATTTGGATCTGGGTCTTTCGATTCCATTTTGGCCTTTTATTTTCTTCATTGGGTCGGTGTGATTTGATGGAATAGATCTGTGAGTGACAAGCCCTATTTTTATTTTCGATTGCAGAATCGCGAAATCTTCTGATCGCCCTGGCTACGACCGGCCGGCTTCTTGGGGGAACTCGATGGGCGGTCGGCCGGATCACCGCTCTCGCCCCAATTCGTCCCAATCCACCAGGCATTTCGATGACAAAGCTCCGTTTCTGGCTCATTCTCCAAACATTGGCCGCAACTTTGACGAGGATGAGCGCAAGCCTCTTGATGGCGTTTCTGCACCGCGCAGAATGGTCAGTGATGAGAGTATTCAAGCTCCTGCCAGCCGCGTCCAGGTGAAGCCTGAGCCCGTCTCTGCTGTGGGGAGGTTGTCTGGCTGGCAAGGATTGACTCCAGCTGCCTCGCCATTGCCAAGTGGAACTGCAGGTTCCTATTCTGGAAGCGTAGCTGACGGGACTCACGCGGGGATGAATTCGCCCAATTCAGGGGTGAACACTGGGCATGCTATTTCTAGGCCGTATCCAAATGCATGGGCGTTGAGGAAGGAGGTGGTTGTGGGTGCTGCGGAGTTGGTGCAGCCTGCCTGGTCTCAGGAAAGTGCTGTTTCCAAGCTAGTTCATGCAAGTGCACTTGAAAAAGTTTCCTCTGGTAGGTGGCAGACAAAGCAATCTGTTCATTACCAAACTGATGTTGAGGTTATTAGGCATCCCGAACCAGAGACAGAGAGTACAGCAGCCACAGATTGGAGGGAATACCATGATTCCATGGCAAGTCATGCTGAGAGGACACTTATCATCCAAAATGGGATTCAGGGTGGTAGAAAGGAGTCACCAGATAGTGAAAGGGCCAGAGTTCCCACAATTAACAATGATGGGATGCAACAAGTTTTACATAGTGATTGCAAAGTTGGTGGGTCTGATTTGCTGCCAGCGGTGCATTCAGAGCCATCAGAGCGGCCTAAGTTGAAGTTACTCCCAAGGAAGAAGCCATTGGAAACTCCAGAACTTCCTCTAGTGGATCATCATCTGGTACTAGTTCTGTTCATGAATGATTATTCTTTTTCCTTGATTAGTTTTTCACATCAATTTACATTAATTGCATTTCGCGTTTTTGATGGAACTAGGGATACCAGCGCCCTAACTCTGGCCATGCTGAAACTGTGGATGAGTCAAACAGAAACATCAACCTTGGAAAACCTGGTTTAGCTGGCATTGATAGTGGCACTCAAGCGTTTACACGCCCTAAGCTGAATTTAAAGCCTTGGTCACAACCAGTTGAAAAACACCATGAAAAGATTGAAAGAGGCAGGTTGGTTTTTTCTTTTCAGTGCTGGTGACTCAAGTATATGTGCATTTTAGGCAGTTGATAGCAAAAGGGACGGACTAATTCATGAGATCATCACCCTGAATAAACTATATGAAATAGTTGAATCCATCTTATGCATTCCAGGGTTTTTGTACTAGAAGTAGTTCTCCGTGTTTGTTAATGGTAGTAGTAGGTTTTCCTCAATAACTATTTCATTCTTGCGGACTAGGAAATCTGCTAATGTCATGTTAGTGAGCCTATTGCAAACCATAGACTTATTCTTGTAACCTAGGAAACATGGATACAGAGAAGATGCAGGTTACTTGACACTCCTGTGTTATATAAAAAAAGGCTTAATTGTTAAAAACTGCATTATTTATTGTCCACTTGCGAAAAACTATATTATGTATTGTCCATGCTTTTAAACTACACCATCTCTTGGCCACGGTCGTTTACTTAAATTTTTTGGAATATTCCGTTAAAATTAGGGACGTGGACAATAAATAATGTAGTTTTTCGCACGTGGATGATACATAATGTAGTTTTTTTGCACGTGGACAATACATAAAGGTAGTTTAAAGTGTGGACAATACATAATGTAGTTTTTCACAAGTGGACAATACATAATGTAGTTTTTAGCAATTAACCCTAAAAAACAGAATAGGAACAATGCATTTTAACATAAGGGTTAATATCATAAAGCACCACACAAGTATACACGTTTTTCAAATAACACATTAAGTTACGATTTTTTTCATGTGGCACACCTATGTACCAACAAACTATCAAAGTTTGTTGATACATAGGTGTGCCACATGAAAAAATCGTTGATACATAGGTGTGCAACATGAAAAAATCATAACTTAGTGTGTTATTTGAAAAACGTGTATACTTGTGTGGTGCTTTATGATATTAACCCTTCACATAATTACAAATTGTAACTTCATATAAGGTATGAACTTATGATGTATAATATATTCTTTATTTAAAATTTGGCGTGTCTCAGCGTGTTGTGACCTATGTAAATTTGTTTTAGATGGTTAATCTAGTTTCTTTCATTTTGCTGTGCCAATTCAAGCTACCTAGGTGGAATTCTCGTTGAGGTTTTGTATTTTATACCGATAGAAGGTACCTGACAGGGTGGCAGAGCTAAGAAAAATTTATCAGTTCTTATTCTAGCAATTGGCATGTGCACCTTTTTTGCCTTAGAACAGGATATTTATATCTTCTCGGTTGAATGTGATAGTGCCTTTTGATATCCCAGCTCTCTGTCTATTTGTGTGTGTGTGTGGTTCTTGTGTATATTCAGATGCTATGTACTATTCATATGCTGAATACCCCATCAGCCTGCAAAAGCTGAACAGTACAAAGTTGTGGTTCAGAGATATTAGCACTGCTATGAATGTGGTAAAGTTATGAGTCAAGGTATACAAAATCACTCTAAAACTGGTGCAGGCATGGATTAATCTATTTGGTGAATCTGATTTTTGTCAGTAAATGTATAAGACTTTTTTGCGAAGTATGATGACAGTCTAGATGGCCATTAATGTAATCTTGAGAAAACAATAATCTGAAATCCATAAGCTGAATATCTGAGAAATAAAATAAATTGAACAAAACATGATAAGTGTGTATTTATGTTCTGCAGTCACTCTCTTCATCCTTCAGGTGCTGCCTCTACGGATTTCTTCTTTGTGTTCCTTCTTTTGGTTCTTTTGTGACTTGTTTTCTTAATTTTTGCTTAAATCTTTCTCGTCTATGTTGGTATTTATTATATATGGAATTGCAAATGCGCCTTTCATCCTGCAATCCATATTTGATAGTATTAATGTTGCCAGTCTAGCATTATGGTAACTTTGTGCTTGTGGAAGAAAATAATAATTTATTAATTTCTTTCTATTTGGGCCTGCTATACGTGATACTTATTCTATGGTATCCTGAGAACGTCCATTTATGCATAGTTGAGTTGACCTGTTGTGTCACTATGTATGGTTACTAGTCTTCCTTGCAACTAATTTATGAGTCAAAAAGTTCTTCCACGATGCAGTGTTATTCTTATTTGTTAAGTCTTGACCTTTGGTGTTTGCTTTGTTGATGTAGGACTGCACATTTCAGGTAGAGATCTAAGCTCTGACGGCTAAAAATAATAACCTAGGAAATTACTTTTTGCTGTTAACTTTGTGTAGAGTTTTTAAACCAAGTATTACTCTGCCAAGAAGAAAGCTAATATGTACATACATTGAAACTGTTTTATTTTTATTTTTGCATTGCTTCATCTATTTTCAATTCTTCTATCTATATGTGAGTAACTCTTGACAACCTGTTGCAACTAGTGCAGGAATGCATTGTTTGGTGGTGCACGACCCCGAGAAATGGTTAGTTGTGATTTAGGTGTTTTAATCAAATTTGTGGTGCAGTAGAGTGTGGGTTAGGTCCTATTCTGTTTGTACAAGGCTATTAAGTGGATAATCCTGCATTTTAAATGCTGTTCTAGGTTTTGAAGGAGCGAGGAATTGATGATGTTATTAGCAACAATGCTGTGGGGCTAGATTCTGACAGGTATCCTGCTTTGTTTTCTTTGCTTTTGTTTTGTGTGTTGACAACCCTGAACTCTGTGTTGGTGTGAATTTTGGAAACTTTTGCATATGAAATGCTAATTTGTGTGTGTAGGGCCAAACAGAATGCATCGAGCAGTGAAAAGGTTGGTGTGCACGCAGTTAGAAGTCGGCGGAGTGAAAAAATTGAGAATCCTCATGATCAAAGGAAACCTGAGAAGAAGGATCACCAGCGGGTAGATGGGGAGAGAGTTGATATGCAGAGAAAGAACTGGGGTGGTGAGAATTGGAGGAATAGCAGCAGCAGGGAAATTGAACAACAACAGGAGAGGCAGCCTTCACCAGAGACATGGCGCAAACCTGTGGAGCAAAAGCCAGCTTCCCCTTCCCCTGGTGTGCGACCTGGGAAAGCGGCCTCAGCCTTGGAGCTTGCTCAAGCATTCTCGAGGTCTGTCTCGGATTCCAAGATGGGTGATCGACTAGTACCTAGTCCTGGTCGACCCTTTTCGAGGCTCACGGGCCCAACCCCTCGCCCCCAGATAAATGGTTACTGATTCATCTTACTCCTTTGACTAAATGGAGCAATTGGAAATGGTGATTGTATTTGGTTACTGACTGGGCTTTGTGCTCTTAGAGGGTGCCCCAAGCCAAAGCATCGCTAGGCGACCCCACCTGTTTTCTCGTGTTTTTTTTTCTTCTTTAGAAATATCAGATGAACGACCATACAAAATCCATTTGACTAATTGCTATTGTTCTCTTCAGTATTAGAGGTATTTATGGGCTTCATTAAAAGGGTAAATCCCAAGTCCTCACGTATTAGCACTTGAAATCGTCCTAAACTGTACTTTGGACAATGAGTGCTCCTAAGATTCTCAACTATGCATTTTTGTTACAGTTTTGGCTATGTCCTGTATCAAAAGAAGTCTAATGCTGACCCGAAGGAGACTCATACATTTTAGAGGGATCCACTGACTCGTCCAAGTCAATCCACTTTATCTCAAGTAACGGAAAAAGGCAATCTAACTTATAGTAATGGTAAAAGTAACCGTAAGCAACACATGGATCCATTTGTTTTCCTCGACCAACTAGTAGCATTGCTAATTGCTAATTGCTATTTGCTATGCTCTCGTTATATTTCACCATAACCAAAGAACAGCTAAGCTACCTTCCAGTGGGACAAAACTCCTCGTTCTTCTCGACACCTTCTATTCTCCATCCATAAGACCTTGGTCTCTTCTTCTATACACAGACATCACTTTCTATGCGTTTCCATTATTGAGACAAAGTCATGAAATCTTGCTCTGATCTTCAAGTAGATGTCAATGGAGAAGAGATTTTCATGGTGGACAAGGTACTCTTTTCTCATATTCCAACAGCATATATATTCTCACTGTTTCTATTGTGCTGAGAATCATACCTCTATTGATGGTTTCAGAAAATTCTTTCATCCTTGTCGGGTAAGCTCAGCAGATTGTTCGCCAAAGTTAGTGGTCCGAACAAGAATCTGAAAGTGATCTTCCATGACTTTCCAGGGGGAGCCCGAGGGTTCGAGCTTTTAGCAAGGTATTGCTACAACAATGGCAGAATTGAGATGACTCCATCTAATGTTGTCTTGCTCAATTGCTGTGCTCGATACATGGAGATGGAGGGAAATGGGTCCAACCTAGTACACCAGACAGAGAAGTCTCTGGAAGGGATCGTCTTCTGGTCGTGGTCGGACCTTCTTGCAGCTCTCGAGCAGTCCCAAGATTCTCTTACCACATTTGCTTCTTCCTTGATGCTTCAGACAATCCTGGACTGCCTTGTGCAGAGGCTGCTGTTCCCGGGTTTGGCTGTCCACTACACATCATCCTCGGACATGTCCAGCTCTCGACGGTCCTTCGATGCTAGGACTAGTATTGCCACTGCCACTGAGACACCACCCTGGTGGTTTGGTGATCTTCTCTTCTTGAACATAGATTTGGTTGACAAGGTAGTCAGAGCTCTGCTGTCCCACAAACTAGACCATGTCACAATCACTAGGTTCCTTCTCTGCTACAGACAGTCAAGGCTTCTCGATCGCCTTACCATGGAAGGTCTGATAGATTTGCTTTGTTTGCTCCATAGCAACTCCGTTTCTTGTAAGGCCCTGTTCGATCTTCTTCGAGTGGCTTCGTGCCTGAAAGTGAGTAAAACTCACATGACCAAACTGGAGGAGCTGATAGGCCCAAAGCTGGATGAAGCAACAGTCAACTACCTGCTTGTTCCATCTCCATCCGGAAAGAGGTACTCATATGATGTGAATTTGGTTCTGAGGCTTGTTCGAACATTTGTCCAAGAAAGAGAGTGTTGTGCATGGAACAAGGTCACTTGGCTGGTGGATTCATACATTGCAGAAGTGGCTCCGGATTCGCATCTCGGCTCTTCCAAGTTTGTAGCTTTATTGACAATGCTCCCGGATTCTGCAAGAGACTCTCATGACATGCTTTACCAATCCATACACATGTATTTGCAGGTATGTAATGTTACCTTTTTTGCTTCATGTATCAAAGGCAATTTATTAATTCAATGACAAACACAGGTTCATCCAGGGCTGTGTGAAGAGAAGAGGAAGATTGTTTGTTCCGGACTCAACGGCGAGAAGCTCTCAGCAGCAACAATAGAGCACATGGCTCACAACTCCAAGTTTCCATCAAGATCAGTGGTCAGGGCTCTTGCTGCTCAGCAGATGAAGCTGAGAAGCTCAATCCAGCACCTCAAAACCTCCCCTGCTCAAATCCCAGACTATGCCAAGAAGCTCTATTTCTCAAGTGACGCCGACAAGTACAGAGCGCATTTGCAAGGAATGCAATGGAAGGTGATGGAGTTGGAGAAGTTCTGTAGGTTGTTGCAGACCCATATGACAAATATGGTTAAAGCAACTACAAGATCATCCTCTCACTCTCACCCAAAATTATGTTGATCCTACACCTTCTCTTGCTTGTTGCAGATGTTTATTGTGAATAGAATCTTCTTATTCTTAACCAAAACTATTTGGTTCCGGAAATAATCACCCTTCAAACATTGTTTCTTCTTATTCTTTGGTGTTTTACAATGTTATTGTTTTTTTTTTTCTGAAACGAGTAAACTGGGGAAGTGCATTATTGCAAAAAGCAAACCATACAAAATAAAGCGTAAAAGTCTTGAGTTTCAGATATATGTCCTGGTTGCCTGCAGCCAACCCAGCGCTCATGAACTCGTAGAAACAGTCTGTTTTGGATCGCAGAGACTACCTCAAGACATCTACTTACCAGCATTTCAAAGGTACAAGACAGGAAACAAAAAAATCCAACAACCGAATGAAACTAAATAACCCAAACTAAAACGATAAAACTCATAAAGCACGCCGAAATAAAGTGCGCTGATTTCGGTTTTCCCGAGACTTTCCAGTAGCGGCTGTCCCGGGTCTGTGAGTATAGGCCCTTATAGGGCCGTCCCACCCCCGCCGGGTCGCCTCATGTATCTGAAGGAGGTTGTGACACTCCACCTGTGGAACCTGAGCCTCCTCATCCCTCAGCCTCTAATCTTCCGGCGTCCCTCCTAGACGCGACGTGACCCGACCGGATTCAGCGTGGGGCAGTTGAAGGGGCGGCCAAGCCGGTGCTTGGGCTATCGTAGATGACCGAGACCTAGACGCTGCGTGCATGTCCGGCCCGATCGGTGCTTGCACTGTTGCGGAGGGTCGAGCCCGGGGGGCTTCGTTCATGTCCTCCGGCTCGGTTCCCGTGACTGCGGTGTGGTCGTGCGAGGTCGGAGACGCCAGAAAGGGACCCGAACGTTTCGAATCCGAGGGAGGAGCGGCTGGAGGGAGTTCATGACGAACAAAAAAGTCTTGGACGGTTGGCTTGTGGCTGGAGCAATGTAGTGTTGTGTTGGTGAGTGATCGGAATTCATTGAAGAACAGTTGCTATGGAGGCTATGCGAGAAAGAAGATGAAAGGCGGCGGTCGGTCTTTCAAACCTTAGAGACGCTTTTCGCGTTTTGTGGGGGCAAACCAAAGTATTACAATGTTATGGTTAATACTTTCTGAAATGATAAACACAATAAAAGATAAGGTATACACTTATGAGTGGGTCCAAAGGTGCTCATGTATTTGAATGATACGTTAATGATAAAACTAAGGATCTCCCTAGGATAAAAAAAATCGACAAAGACGAGGCATATACCAAGGGGGTGCCAAAACAAAAACATAAAGAAAATCAATGGATGTTTCTAAAGAATATTTGTACCGAGTGTTGTGTCCAAACTACAACTCGCCACCGAATCCGGCTGCATGCCCACTTTTGCGGGGCTCACTACATTAACACAATCACGAACCAAAGCATTTTCTATCAATGTAACCGCGACTTACTGTTTTCTCATAATCCATAAAAGTCGTGTGTATTGATCTATCTTTTTTATATTTAAATAAATATAATTCTTCTGCGTTTACCAGCAAAAATTCTTCGGCTATGTGTTGTTGAGGTAATGATATGGGAAGAAGAAAGGTGAGGGAGTCAAAATAGGAAGGGAAAGAGATGGATGCAACATTTCCCATGAGATTAGCCCCACTTTCCCACCTAATGATTATTAAAATTATGTATTAGGAACAAAGGCCTATAAACTTTTGAAACATCATTGGAAAAAGGAAATGTTTCAACGACCAAAGTATATAGTATGGTAGTGGTTTGAAAAAAAGGGTCCAAGTTATTGGTGGAAATTGTTTGTTTATGAAGGGAAGGTAGAAGCCATAACTGCAGGTTGCTTTGGTCGAAGAGGCTATGGATTATGGAGTGATGTGATGGACCAACATCCTTGAACTTCAAAGTTGAAACCTTTAAGATTGTCTTTCTTTGGTACAAATGCAAACATTTTTGGTCCTAGTGATTGATTTTTTTCATTTAATTTCGTCGGGGATTGGGCTGCTTCATTAATTTCTCATCGACTCGAGAAGTTTTTTATTTGTTGTTGTTGTTATTTTAAGGTCAAAAGCTTCGTTGGGGATTGGGCTGATTGTAGTTTGGTTTGGGCTTCAACTCGTTGGGCCCGATTAGAGATAATGGATCACCCATCTAAATGTCGAATTCAGTGTGTCCATGTAAGTTCAACTCTGTGATCTGCAACAGCCCAATTCAGTGATGGGTTTAGCGGCACTCCTATATCATTCCGGGAGGAAATCACCGTGGGCCTTGTTCGGCCCAAAGACTTATAGTTTGAAGAACAACTCTTAGTTCTCATAATATTATTTTCCATAGCTGAATGTTTGACAACCTTCATGATCTTCTCATTAACTGTAATTGCTATAAATATAGCTTTGTTATAAGATAAGTATTATCCAATATACAAAATACAAATGAGGTATATCTTATCTAACACGTCCCCTCAGTCGGAACGGGAGGAGACACGACGTTCAGACTAGATCTGAAATCATAAAACAACACCTGTGGGAGTCCCTTGGTGAAGATGTCGGCAATCTAAGACCGAGAAGGGACATGAAGAACCCGAACTTGTCCTTTAGCGACCCTTTCCCGAATGAAATGGATATCTAGTTCGATATGCTTTGTGCGTTGATGTTGCACAGGATTCCCGGATAAATAAATGACACTTACATTGTCACAATAAACCAGGGTGGCTCGAGATATTGGACAATGTAGTTCCAAGAGTAAGTTCCGGAGCCAACAAGATTCTGATACAACATTCGCAACGCTTCGGTATTCAGTTTCAGTGCTTGAACGAGAGATAGTCGGTTGCCTCTTAGAAGACCACGAAATGAGATTATCACCCAAAAACACACAGTATCCTGATGTAGAGCGGCGAGTGTCAGGACAACCAGCCCAATCTGCATCGGTGTAAGAGACCAATTCCGAAATTTTGGAGGAGTATAGGTGAAGACCTAAATGTACTGTTCCCTGAAGATAACGGATGATGCGTTTGAGAGCACCCATATGATTGTCACGTGGATCATGCATGTGGAGACAGATTTGCTGAACAACATAGGATAAGTCCGGGCTAGTGAACGTGAGGTACTGCAATGCACCTGCGAGACTGCAGTAGAGAGTCGAATTAGCAAAAGGAGCACCAGATATGCCGCTCACTTTAGCCTTCGTATCCACTAGAGTCGCTAATGGGGAGCAAGAGCTCATTCCTGCTCAATGAATAATCTCCTCCGCATATTTTCGTTGGGAAAGGAACATGCCTGTAGAATGACGATCAATTGCAATACCAAGAAAATAAGACAAAGGCCCAAGATCCTTCATGGAAAACTCCGAGCTAAGTTTAGACATAATGAAAAGTCGTAAAGCTTGGCTCGAAGTAGTCAGAATGATGTCATCCACATATAAAAGCAGAAAGGCAGCGTCGGAGCCCTGCCGGTAAACAAATAGAGAGTGGTCAGATCTGCTATGGGAAAACCAACGGTAGAGACGAAATCAGTAAATCACTGATACCAGGCCCTCGGGGCTTGTTTCAAACCATATAATGAGCGCTTCAACAAGAAGACATGATCCAAATAACATGGGTTTCGAAACCCGATAGACTGATACATGTAGACCATCTCGTTGAGGTTTCCGTGGAGAAACGCATTCTTGACGTCCAGCTGATGTATAGGCCATGATTGAGAGACCGCTAGACTGAGGACCGTTCGGATGGTAGTCGGTTTGACAACCGGGCTAAACGTCTCATCGCAGTCGACACCAACCTGCTGAGCACGGCCATCACCTACAAGACGAGCCTTATAACGCTCAAAAGAACCGTTAGACCATCTTTTATGACAAAAAACCCACATTGACCGAATCACATTAGTATTATCAGGACGAGGAACTAATTCCCAAGTCTTATTTTTAATCAAGGCATCATACTTGTCAATCATTACTCGGTTCCAATTAGGGTCTGATAATGCTGCCTTAGGATGTTTGGGTATGGGAGATGGAATAATGGAAGAACTAAGGTTAAAAATGACTTTTGGTTTGGATATACCTGCTCGGCCTCGTGTGATCATCGGGTGGATCACGGGTGGTGAAGTTGGTGATACGTGGGAAGGACGGGCCAGTTCGGTTGGGCTTAAGGGAGATGAAATGCGAGAGGAGGCCGGTGATGATGGGTCGGGCGCCGACGATGATGGGCCGGGCGCAGGTGAAACTGGCAAGATAGTAGCTGAGGGTGATGGACCAGTGGATGGATTGGGAGATCCGAGAAAAGGTAGTGTGATCAACGGGGAGAGGTCGTCATCCAAAAATGAGTAAGCTGCAGGGTCAGGGTGAGATAAAGTAGAGAAATGAAATGTCGTTTCATCAAAAATAACATGTCGACAGATAATTACTTTGTTTTGTTGCATATCGAAACATTTGTATCCTCGATGTTGTGAAGGAAATCCAAGAAAGACACACGGTAATGAACGAGATTGCAACCTGTTCCTAGAAGTAGAGGGAATAAGAGGATAACATAGACAACCAAAAGTACGCAAATGAGTGTAAGTTGGAGTACGATGATAAAGAATTTGAGTAGAGGATGAAAAAGATATATTTTTAGAAGGAAGAATATTATGAAGATAAGTAGACATGTGAAGTGAGTGATGCCAAAAAGAAAGAGGAAGGGAAGCATGAATAAGCAATGTTCGAACCATATTATTGACAGTTTTAATTTTTCTTTCAGCACGACCATTTTGAGATGAACTATGGGGACAAGAAAAACGAAACACCATTCCTGTAGACACCCAGAATTTATGAAATGGGGTATTATCAAATTCCTTCCCATTATCACATTGAAAACTTTTAATAGACCGACCAAATTGGGTACGAACAAAATTGTTAAACATAGTGAATATAGAAAACACATCAGATTTTGCATCCAACGGAATTGCCCACAAGAAATCAGTGTGATCATCAAGAAGCAATAAATAATATCGATGACCAGCAGAGCTTAAAACAGGAGTAGTCCATAAATCAGCATGAATAATGTCAAATGGAGAATATGTAATGTTTAATGATTGACTGAAAGGTAATTTAATATGTTTTCCAAAAACACAAGACTGACATGAATGTAATTTGCTGTTTGTAGAACATGAAATCAAATGTTGACTACGAAGAGAATGAAAAACAGGATCACCAGGATGACCCAACCGAGAATGCCAAAGTTGTGGAGACAATGCAGCTAGAGCCAAATGCGAACTAGAAGACACGGACGATGAGACTGGATAAAGATCACTGGAACTGTTGCATCTCATAACCGGGGTGCCCGTCCGAAAATCTTTCACAGAAAAACCATAAGGATCAAATTCTACTGTAGCATTATTATCTGTGACAAAACGGCAGACATAAACAAGGTTCTTAACAATATGAGGGGTATGTAACACTTTTTTCAGCCATAAATTTGGGTGAGTAGGTAATAAAACAGCATGACCAGAACCAGTAATAGGGATAAGCGTACCATCACCAACAATAACTTGACGAGCAGAGCTTGAATTAAAATAAGGTTTTAGACTACCTGAGTTGGGAGTCATATGTGAAAAAGCCCCTGAGTCCATATACCTGTTGGGATTCGGCTGGTGCATGGCTCGATCAATGTCCGTAGGAACTGGAGAGACCGAATTGGCCTGATGATGCTGCTGCTGCTGAGGAGAAGGCCCACGAAGCCAAGGCCCATGCGCTGTTGGGTAAAGGTAGAGAGGAGGCGGACGCGCGTTCTGATTCCACGCGGGCTGATGCTGGACGGTCCACTGAAAGGAGTTCTGGGCCCAAACCGGCGGTCCAGCCCACAACTGTTGCTGTCCAGTCCAGGCCTGAGGAGCCACAGTGAGAGAAGGGTATCGCCGTGGATCAGCCATATGGTAGAACTGAATTAAGTTAGGTGCAATTACGAGTAGCACAGAGAAGCATGTACATGATGAATAGAACAATATGTGCAATTTAGAGCAACTGAGAGATGGTGCAATTAATATCAATTGAGAGATGGTGCAATTAATAGCAATCGAGAGACACTGCAATTAAGAGGTGGTTGATCAGGAGAGGGTGCAATTAGGAGCTCACAGACCAGATGCAACACGCAGACCATATTCAAATCAGTTGATCCAGATGCAACACAGGGATCAGATGCAACACAGGGTCGTCCGTAGAATCCGTGGAAGACGCTGTAGGTGATGACAAAGCCGAGGAGATGACGCAGCAACGGAGCCCATGCAGCAACCGTGGATGAAGAAGCCGAGGAGCAGCAACAAAGGAAGAAGGTAGCAGCAGAATGCGTGAAGATGTGGATGTCACGACTTCAGCAGGACGAAGAAGGGAATAGGGCAAAGCAAAACAGTAGAAGAGTTTTAGAAGAGAAGCTCTGATACCATGATGGAATGTGATTCATGATCTTCTCATTAACTGTAATTGCAATAAATATAGCTTTGTTACAAGATAAGTATTATCCAATATACAAAATACAAATGAGGTATATCTTATCTAACACTTCACATCACGACCAGGCCCTCTACTACGTATAGACCTGTTCCATATACGGTATGCTCGAGAAACCCTGAGTTAAAATTCAACAAATGATATTTTTTTTGATCAGCAAATCAAATTTAAATAAAATGGTCTCCGAAATAGAGAGCAAGTGATGGAACAAAGAAAGAACATTCCAGTGGGAATCTCACACCAGAACCCTCAACAAACTGAGGGGCTTACAAGGAGCCTGAACAACAAATACAACCAAGATCCACTAAAAACAACCCCCACACATCAGGGAAGAAGAAATAAACAACCGACCGAAACAACCCAAAAGGAAGGGAAAACAAGTAAACCAAGTAAAAACTGAAGGAAAGGTCTAAAACCCTAATTTTCCAACCATGAAGCTCGAAGACAAAAGAAGAGGTCTTGATACCTAGATTTCCCAACCATGAAGCTCAGAGACACAAAAGAACAGGTCTTGATACCTAGATTTTCCAACCATGGAGAGCTAAGAACACGAAACCCAAGCTGCAGCAGGTCCAAAGAAAACCAGGTGACCGACAGCTTCCAAAGACCAGCTCGATTACAGACGAAGGAACTCAAACTCAGTCCTCCGAAACCAATTCCGGCCCACACCAAACAAAGGCCCAAGGGGGGACCGATATTTCTACCGAGACCGAGCACAAACTTCTAAGAAGGCAGTAGCAAGACATCACTCCCTGGGATCCGAAGATGGAATCGAGCTGAGCGTTCCAAAACCGAGATCGGTAACCCCTCGCTGGCCAACACCAAGCGAGGACCCAAATGGGAAGGCCCGTAGTTATACCAAGAACGAACCCACCCGAACCCGGAGAGATTAACAACCAAAGCCATTGAAGAAGTACAACGCCACAACCAAGCATCCAACCTATACACTCTAACAACAGCAGGAATCAGCACTATCTGAGACTAAGGCTTGACTCGAGCTGAGCGTTTCGAAACCGATACCGGTAACCCCTCATTGACAAATACCAAACGAGGACCCGAAGGGGAAGGCCTGTAGTTATACTGAGCACTTGCCAGCCCAAATCCAAACAGAAGAGACCCTAGAACCTGAGAAGGAGAGGAACACCACCGCCGAGATTCTGACCATCCGAGACGATAAGGGGCGAGACTAGAACCAAGCCTCCAAAGAACATCACGAGATGAAACGAAGAGCAGAACAACCCTGCATCCAGCAGCACACCAACGCCAAAAGAACAGAGAGAGAAGAAGGGGGGAGGGAGGGAAGTAAAGGGGAAGGAGGAGAGGAGAAGCCTCCGCCGACAGCAACATGGGCTGAAGCCATGGTTGTCACCGGCGGAGAGGGATGGCGCCGCCTAAGGTAGGGTTTTTTTTTCTCTTAAAAGTCTAGAGAGAGTTTGGTAACAGTTGCTTTTTTGGATTTTACGCATAAACAAGTTACTAAAATGAGATTTGTTAGGACTGTATAATTCAAACGCTCATCTGGACAGTGATTCTTTTACCCTGATCATCATTGATTTCCTTATGCTGCGGATATGTTCCCTCAAATCTAGAATCATTAATAAGAAAGGTACAGATGACACTTAATTAGTTAAGGGGAAACCCTGTTTCCTAACCCCATTTGAGCTTTGTTTTTTAATTCCTAACCTAGGTTTACCTTTGGTGACATTTCCCAACTGCCACCTTTCAATTTTTTGCAGAAAGTATCATTTACCGTTTATTTTGACGTTTCCGTTAGTTTTTTTTGCCACGTGTCACTTCACCGTGCCGACACGTGGCCGACACGTAGGCAAAATACTAACGGAGTCGTCAGTTTTGACGATTTTTGATACTTTCTGCAAAAAATTGAAAGGTGACAGTTGGGAAATGTCACCAAAGGTAAACCTAGGCTAGGAATTGAAAAACAAAGCTCAAATGGGGTTAGGAAACAGGGTTACCCCATTAGGTAATGATTATTACCAAGCAAATCCAGCAGTGGAATGTTTAAATAGGCCATAAAAACCAGAACAAAAACAATATCAGTAAATAATAAATATAAAGCAAGACTAAACAGTAGACACATCTAAATTAAGAGTAGGTAGGTAAATGTCTCTCATATGAGATTGCGTGTCAGAGAACCTCCTGATCCTAGCTGTTGTCTTTAGCGGAGACTTTTTTTTTTGGATCCTTTGTTTTTTTCTCTTCGTTTTTTGGTTATTTTCTTTCAGCATACATAGTGCGTTCATATTTCTTGGAGTTTTCTTGATCGGTCCCTCGATTTCGGGCCAACATGATCGAGTTTGTATCTTTTTTGCAGGGCTTAGAATTAGTGCTACTACGAAGATGTTCTCCGTGTTAGTCTTAGTGCCCGTAGTTCAATCCTAAATGTCCAAATGTATATATCATCGTTAGCAATAAAATTAAAACGGCTTTATATTACTTATGTGTTGGAGTAATATATCGATGTGTGCTCTGATCTATGCCCACCACGCGAATAGAACCATAGACCGAGATAGATCACACTCGATGGGTCCCTAGTCAACAAAGCTTCACTAGAAGCGACTAGTATGAAAGATGGCTCTTTATGGCTTACGTTCTGTTAGTCATTGGAATGGGATTCCGGAGTCTGATCATAGATATCATGTGGGACATGATATTGGACGACCCGCCCTGAATATGTGCCATAGATTAAGTCATGAACATATTCAGTGTTGTAGCTTGTCATGTATCCTTAGACCAAGGAGTCTTTGTGATCGCTATGTAGTCAACAACTGAGTTTGACCTGAGCCTAACGTTGTCCGTAACAGGGCTTCCATAACGGCCAGGATTGGCTTGGGGACGGGCTACATGAGTGACACGAAAGACGGCTAAGGGATTTATCCCTCATACTAAGGTATGGGAAAGATATCGGTTCTCGGCCACTTGATCGAGAGTGACTGGAAGAATAGCATGGCCATGCACATGATACTGGGTATCATATCTTCAGTCATCTCACATATCAAGGAACGGTGATTGAGAATAATAAGGATGACGGCTCTATGCCTTATCTCAATCAGGATATCGGAGATAAAAGGATAATGACAGGGACGACGGAAAGGTTAGAATCGACAGGGTCGATTCGCTATGCAGTGTCAGGCAATACTAAAGTCTCGTTAGTTGCCACTTAAATAGGATCAAGTAAAATGGGATTTTACGTTGATCTATTGACATGCATAAACCTAAGGGTCACACCGGAGGATGAAACTCATTGACACATTTATGGAGAATGGCCAAAAGGGAGTTGTCTCGGGACATGACCAAAACTGGGTTTTGGGTCATGTGCCCGTAAGTGAATAGGACTTCACAGATCGAGACAAGGCTTGGAGTCTTGGGATTGATCGCGTCGGATAATGTTGGACATTTCCGGTATGGAAGGCATGGAGGCGATGAGCGAATCACGGGACCTCGTTGGAAATGGCCACGGGCCATGTTCCAAGAGGCCCATGAAAGGCCCATGCAACCAAGGCCCATGGAACTAATTAATCAAGTCTTGATTAATTAGTACTAAGTAAGCAAGACAAGGATTAAGGTGTTGGTGATTCACCACCTAACCCAATCTTGTCTAGCCATACTTTGTCCTATTTACACCTTACTTGACACCATACTTGTCCCATGCCTTTAGTTGGACAAGTATGGGTTTTGTTATGTTTAAGTCATCTTTTTTCAACATAACAAACACTAGACAAGAATAGGAAACACATTTTCTCTCCCTCTTCCATGGCCATTTCGGGTTTGGCTAGTTTCCACCTTCATGTTTGTGTTCTTGAGTCCTCAAAGAGAAGAACTACGTGGCTTTGATTCCCATGTGGATACGTAGGCGTCTTGGAGACTCAAGCCAATCATTCGTTAACCGGTGTTCTTGTTTTGGTAAGAACTAGTGCTGAATTTTTCTCTTGTGAATCCATTCTTTGTTAGTTGTTTCATGGTTTTAATCGTCTCTTGGTTTTCATTGATTTTCCGCTGCGAGTTGGTTCATCTCCAACCCTACCTCGAGACCCAACACTCCGGTGGGTTGTGGAGGCCAGAGGTATTGGTGGGTGACCATATGGTGGTTGACTCATATTGTGGTTAGGGAAACAATATCAACGGGACAGATCCTGGAAGCAACAGACATGGGTACTGATGATAAAGGGACGTAGATGAGTAGAAGCACCCTACTCCCCAATCATACTCCTCCTTCTCCAAGGGACCTCCTTAACTACCTGGCGTTCTTCATCCCTAACAACATCTTCCGCGGGTCTAACGAGTATTTTAGGCACCACAGGTCCACCCGAGTTGAGCTAGGAAAAATGATAGATGTAAGAACCGCCCTCGGTCAACACCGGTCGAACCGGTGAAATTTGGGAAAAGTTGACTTTCCGCCGGAAAAGTCAACCGATGACTCCGTGTGTCATTCGGGACCTTTCCAGGACCCCAAAAGCTTAGCCGTCGTTATGGTTAGTTTAGTTGAGTCATTTACTTTCAAAATGACTACTTTTGCGAAAAAGTCAAATCCGGGTCAAACGGGGTCAAATTAGGGGCCTTATCGGATTAAATTAATTGGGCTAAAATAATTATGGATAAAGGTGGACCCCACATGGACACATGTCCATGAGTCTTGGAGGAGAAGAAAATGGTGGAGAAAGACCCAATTGCCCTCATTTTGGGCCAAATGAGAAGAAAGGGAGCAAGAGGGGCAAAATGGTCTTTTCTAGTTTAGGTTAAAGGCCACATTTGAGCCAAAAATCTGCTCACACCTTGCCTTGGCCGAAATCCCCTAGAGAGAGAGAGAGTTGAGCTCCATTGCTTGAAGAAGAAGAAAGTGAAGAAAAAGGAGTCCTTTTGGTTGATTTTCACCACAAATCTTCTCCAAATCTACTTATTTCTCATCCCCTCTCCATTTCCTAAGGTGAGTACCCATTAAAAACCTCTTTTGATGAAGTTTGGGTTGTGGGTTTGATAGAAAAAGCATGAACTAGGCTTGGGTTTTAGGGGTTGAGGTTTTGATGGTTAAATGGATGATTTGTGGAGAAGAAGCGAAGGTTTATGATGGAATTGAATTGGGTTTTGTTGTTTTGATGAAACCCAACTTTGGGTATTGAAGTTTTGGGGTTTTTGGGGCTAAAATTCGAGGTTTTGGAGCCTAACAATGGAGTTTTTGAGGATTGGGTTCGTGGGAACGAAGTTGAAGGAAGAAGAAGAAGAGGGTTGTCAGACCCGTCACGGATCCGTGACGGAACCCCGTGACGGAGCACGTCACGGCTCCGTGAGGTTGATCGTGACGGTGCAGGTCACGGTTCCGTGACCCAAGCCGTGACGGAGCCTGTGAAGGCTCCGTGACCCATTCCGTGATAGATCAGAAATGGACCTTTTAGGCTCATCTTGGTCGTTTTCGGGTAATTAGGAAGGTTATCTTTAACCGAACTTGTTGGGGATTAGGTCGGGTGTTTTCTCTTTATACCAACCTTGAATTATTATTAATTCTCGTGTACTTTGTGATCTTAGACGTTGTTCCCGATCACGGCGGAGGAGGCTACTAGGCGACTCATGGTTGCTCGTGTTGGATAACGGTTGAGGTAGGAAAAAGTAGCGAATACCGGTTTAATTACGGCAATGCATATAGGATATGAACAACCGGAATAATTGTAGAATTACATGTAGGATGTGAATAAGTAGGGTAATCGTTTAACATATGGAACCACTTGCGGGCCAGGTCGTGCCCGTAGGTGTGGGACCTGCTGTGCTGTAGAATTGCATGTGGGCCAGGTCGTGCCCGTAGGATTGTGTGTTGGTTGCTCTTGTTTATGATTGGTAGCTTGTAATGTTTTGTCTGTGGTATGTTCCGTTGTTAAATTAAGGATCATGATATGCTATAAGAATGTGGTGAATGTTAGTGTGAATTATGGCATTGTGATATGATCGGGTGATTGATAGACCGATGCTGTGTGTCCCGGTGTGATATGTTTGGTACGGTATGTGTAGTATGAGTTGTGCCCCGATGTGGAGTGTTCCAGGATGATACCTAGGCCGATGCAGTGTTCCGGTATGGTATGTGTAGTATGAGTTGTGCCCCGATGTGGAGTGTTCCGGGTGTTAGTCTTAGTGCCCGTAGTTAAATCCTAAATGTCCAAATGTAAATATCATCGTTAGCAATAAAATTAAAGCGGCTTTATATTACTTATGTGTTGGAGTAATATATCGATGTGTGCTCTGATCTATGCCCACAATGCGAATAGAACCATAGATCGAGATAAATCACACTCGATATGGTCCCTAATCAACAAAGCTTCACTAGAAGCGACTAGTATGAAAGATGGCTCTTTATGGCTTACGTTCTATTAGTCATTGGAATGGGATTCCGGAGTCTGATCATAAATATCATGTGGGACATAATATTGGACGACCCGCCCTGAATATTTGCCATAAATTAAGTCATGAACATATACAGTGTCGTAGCTTGTCGTGTATCCTTAGACTAAGGAGTCTTTGTGATCGCTATGTAGTCAACAATTGAGTTTGACCTGAGCCTAACGTTGTCTGTAACAGGGCTTCCATAACGGCCAGGATTGGCTTGGGGACGGGCTACATGAGTGACACGAAAGACGGCTAAGGGATTTATCCCTCATACTGAGGTATGGGAAAGATATCGGTTCTCGGCCGCTTGATCGAGAGTGACTGAAAGAATAGCATGGCCATGCACATGATACATGGTATCATATCTTCAGTCATCTCACATATCAAGGAACAGTGATTGAGAATAATAAGGATGACGGCTCTATGCCTTATCTCAATCAGGATATCGGAGATAAAATGATAGTGACAGGGACGACAGAAAGGTTAGAATCGACAGGGTCAATTCGTTATGCAGTGTCAGACAATACTAAAGTCTCGTTAGTTGCCACTTACATAGGATCAAGTAAAATGAGATTTTACGTTGATCTATTCACATGCATAAACCTAAGGGTCACACCGGAGGATGAAACTCATTGACACATTTATGGAGAATGGCCAAAAGGGAATTGTCTAGGGACATGACCAAAACTAGGTTTTGGGTCATGTGCCCGTAAGTAAATAGGACTTTACGGATCGAGACAAGGCTTGGAGTCTTGGGATTGATCGCGTCGGATAATGTTGGACATTTCCGGTATGGAAGGCTTGGAGGCGATGAGCGAATCACGGGACCTCGTTAAAAATGGTCACGTGCCATGTTCCAAGAGGCCCATGCAACCAATGCCCATGGAACTAATTAATAAAGTCTTGATTAATTAGTACTAAGTAAGCAAGACAAGGATTAAGGTGTTGGTGATTCACCACCTAACCCAATCTTGTCTTGCCATACTTTGTTCATTTACACCTTACTTGTAACCATGCTTGTCCCATGCCTTTAGTTGGACAAGTATGAGTTTTGTTATGTTTAAGTCATCTTTTTTTTCAACATAACAAACACAAGACAAGAATAGGAAACACAATTTCTCTCCCCCTTCCCTTGCAATTTCGGGTTTGGCAAGC
The DNA here is from genome assembly GCA_963921825.1 of Erodium maritimum. Classification (NCBI taxonomy): domain Eukaryota; kingdom Viridiplantae; phylum Streptophyta; class Magnoliopsida; order Geraniales; family Geraniaceae; genus Erodium; species Erodium maritimum. Next base: position 51,275,490 of record OY997595.1, on the reverse strand, counting down.
TCCCACCTCAATTTTGTGTTCTTGAGTCCTCAAAGAGAAGAACTACGTGGATTTCATTCCCATGTGGATACGTAGACGTCTTGGAGACTCAAGCCAGTCATTCGTTACCCGTTGTTCTTGTTTTGGTAAGAACTAGTGCTGAATTTTTCTCTTGTGAATCTATTCTTTGTTAGATGTTTCATGGTTTTAATCGTCTCTTGGTTTTCATTGATTTTCTGCTGCGAGTTGGTTCATCTCTAACCCTACCTCGAGACCAAACAGTGGTATCAGAGCCGTGCTACGTTCGGGATTCACAAGACGGTGTTCAAAGTTTCGGTTTTGAAATCTGAAATTTTGAAAAAAAATTGATTTTTTGGGTCTCGGGAGCGGGACTCTCGGGGAGCTGAAACCGGGACCGAACGGGTCTCCGTTGGACGGAGCTAGGCCAAGCATGACCATTGGATGGTTGATATTCCAAGGATAAAACGTTTTGTTAGTTATGACAAGTTTGGAACCGTCATGACAAACTCCAAGATCAAATGTTCAAAAGTTTCATTTTTGAACGGTTTCGATAAACCGAGCATCAAAATTTTTCGAAAGTTGGCTATTAAATAAAACCGGAAAATCACATGATGGTTGATAACATAATTGTTTGATAACACGATGTGTGATGTGATGTTGGCATGGTGCACATTATAGCCCCGAGCTCGTTTTAATTATTTATCGCTTATCACGGTCTGCGAGCCGTTAAAGTTAGCGTGTAATTATTCTTTCAAGGTGTGGTCGTCGAACCACTTGTTTGTAATATTTATTTATTCCCGACCTGCGAGTCGTGTATTCAATTGTAATATTTTTCTCAAGACGAAGAAATGGCGAAAAGGTCATTTGGTGGCTTTTCGCGTGTTGGCATCGGCTTGGAGTCGGTGGAGCTCAAGAAGCTAGTGGGAGTTAGTTTAGGGGGCTATTATGTGCACATTTATCGCTTTATGCTTGGTTTATTTTATGCATGATTAATTCTATGTGTTTTAGAATTGCATGCTTAACTTTATTTACCGAGCATATCACCTCACAAGCAAAGATAAAATTGGAATTTTAATCCTTGTTTGTGAGCCCTTAGAATCGTCATTACATTAGATGTAGTTGACGGGTTCGAAGGAAGAATTACATTGGATGTAATTGGAGGCAGCATTACATTTGAAATGTAGTTGACGTGCTCATCGCATCTAGGATGTGCCAAACGTTTTAAACATAAACGGACAAGTAAAAATGGGTCATGTCCGATACCTCCCAATTCTCAAGACCTTACTACCTCCCCGTCCTATGGGTGTCGTGCGCCTTAGCGGAGCATCCATGGGAAAGCGGGGTAGTAGGTTTGGAGGACATATGTGGATGTCATGCGCCTTAGCGGAGCACCTACATAGTGGCAGGTCATTGTTGAAAATTGGTGGACCCGACTACGATTCTCAGCTAGGGTTGAGCTAGGGTATCAGATAGGGTAAGCCGTGTACTTAAGTACATACCCTAGCCAAGAGTCACATTGGATGTGATTGGACGGGGTCCTACCTACATAGCTCGATTGAGTGGTGAGCCTTCGTTCAGCTTGATCGAGTGAATCAAGGATCTTGGTTTTAGATTCTAAAGGTATAAAATCGATTGTTGGTGTTTAAGCTAGATCTTCATAAAATTTATTCAGTTTACTGATTGGATTTTATCTGTTGTAGATCAAATGGAAAATTCAGCGAACATTAATAGTTTGTCATTAAAAACCATTCTTGACAAGGTCAAACTAAATGGGACAAACTATTTGGACTGGTACAGAATTTTGAGGATATTCCTCAAGTCTGAACGCAAAGATTATGTCCATGACAAGGCTGTCTCAAAGACCATGTCAGAGTTACATGAAGTGTCATTAACTACTGAGAAGAATATATAAGGGATCTAGGATCTAAGGATATTCTGATGGTCAATAAGAGAATTGGAAGTGGCAAGGGCGGGGCCCATGCGCACTTGGCGGGAAAGATGAGACACCTGAGAATGTCTGCTTCTACTGCCAACAACCTGGTCATTGGAACCGGGATTACAGGAAGTTCATGGCTGATCTGAAGAAGGGCAGTGGGACTGCGCCTTCATCAAATAGCCTGGATGATCTGAAGAAGGGTAGTAGGACTGCGCCTTCATCAGGAAACCTAGATGACTTAAGGAAGGGCGGTGGGACCGTGCCTTCATCCGATATTATCTCTATAGAGCTACATCTCTCTACTTCCAAAGATTCATGGGTATTAGATGCCAGAACTAAATCTCACACATGCACTAACATATAGTGGCTGAAAGTAGGAGAGGTTTGGAAAGCACGAAGTGGACCTCAGAGTTGTGGCAACTGCTGTAGGATCCATGAGTCTTGCTTTGCCAAGTGGCCTTGTCTTAGTATTGTATATTGTATATTACATACCTACTTTTAGTAGGAATATTATATCTGTATCCGTGTTTGACAAGGAAGGATATAATGTTAATATTGGAAATGGAGTTTTCAATGTTCTATGCAATGATATGTTTTATACCAGTACTAACTTGGATGGAGGATTGTACATATTAGATATGGGTAACAATGCCTCAAGTTCTATATATTATGTTAATACCAAGAGGTCTAAATCCAACGATTTAAACCTAACTCTATTATGGCACTGTCATTTGGGGCACATAAAAAAGAAGTGCCTCTCAGCACTTCAGAAGTGCGGGATTTCAGGTCCATTCGAATTCAATTCGATCGATAGGTGAAAGATTTGTTAAATCCTAAATGTTCCGGTATGGTATGTGTAGTATGAGTTGTGCCCCGATGTGGAGTATTCCGGGTGTTAGTCTTAGTGCCCGTAGTTAAATCCTAAATGTCCAAATGTATAAATCATCATCAGCAATAAGATTAAAGCGGCTTTATATTACTTATGTGTTGGAGTAATATATCAATGTGTGCTCTGATCTATGCCCACAATGCGAATAGAACCATAGATCTAGATAGATCACATTCGATAGGGTCCCTAGTCAACAAAGCTTCACTAGAAGCGACTAGTATGAAAGATGGCTCTTTATGGCTTACGTTCTGTTAGTCATTGGAATGGGATTCCGGAGTCTGATCATAGATATCATGTGGGACATGATATTGGACGACACGCCCTGAATATGTGCCATATATTAAGTCATGAACATATTCAGTGTCGTAGCTTGTCGTGTATCCTTAGACCAAGGAGTCTTTGTGATCGCTATGTAGTTAACAATTGAGTTTGACCTGAGCCTAACGTTGTCCGTAACAGGGCTTCCATAACGGCCAAGATTGGCTTGGGGACGGGCTACATGAGTGACAGGAAAGACGGCTAAGGGATTTATCCCTCATACTGAGGTATGGGAAAGATATCGGTTCTCGGTCGCTTGATCGAGAGTGACTGAAAGAATAGCATGGCCATGCACATGATACATGGTATCATATCTTCAGTCATCTCACATATCAAGGAACAGTGATTGAGAATAATAAGGATGACGGCTCTATGCCTTATCTCAATCAGGATATCGGAGATAAAATGATAGTGACAGGGACGACGGAAAGGTTAGAATCGACAGGGTCAATTCGTTATGATGTGTCAGGCAATAATAAAGTCTCGTTAGTTGCCACTTAAATAGGATCAAGTAAAATAGGATTTTACGTTGATCTATTGACATGCATAAACCTAAGGGTCACACCGGAGGATGAAACTCATTGACACATTTATTGAGAATGGCCAAAAGGGAATTGTCTCGGGACATGACCAAAACTAGGTTTTGGGTCATGTGCCCGTAAGTAAATAGGACTTTACGGATCGAGACAAGGCTTGGAGTCTTGGGATTGATCGCGTCGGATGATGTTAGACATTTCCGGTATGGAAGGCTTGGAGGCGATGAGCGAATCACGGGACCTTGTTGGAAATGGTCATGTGCCATGTTCCAAGAGGCCCATGAAATGCCCATGCAACCAAGGCCCATGGAACTAATTAATCAAGTCTTGATTAATTAGTACTAAGTAAGCAAGACAAGGATTAAGGTGTTGGTGATTCACCACCTAACCCAATCTTGTCTTGCCATACTTTGTACTATTTACACCTTACTTGTCACCATGCTTGTCCCATGCCTTTAGTTGGACAAGTATGAGTTTTGTTATGTTTAAGTCATCTTTTTTTTTTCAACATAACAAACACAAGACAAGAATAGGAAACACAATTTCTCTCCCCCTTCCCTTGCAATTTCGGGTTTGGCAAGCTCCCACCTCCATTTTGTGTTCTTGAGTCCATAAAGAGAAGAACTACGTGGCTTTGATTCCCATGTGGATACGTAGGCGTCTTGGAGACTCAAGCCAATCATTCGTTACCCGGTGTTCTTGTTTTGGTAAGAACTAGTGCTGAATTTTTCTCTTGTGAATCCATTCTTTGTTAGTTGTTTCATGGTTTTAATCGTCTCTTGGTTTTCATTGATTTTCCGCTGCGAGGTTGTTCATCTCCAACCCTACCTCGAGACCCAACACGGGATGATACCTAGGCCGATGCAATGTTTCGGGATGGTATGTGTGGTGTGATTTGTACCCCGTGCTACGAGAAAATATCCGACCGAGGTGTGTTCCGGTCCGGTATGTTTGCTATGAGTTGTACCCCGATATTGTGTGTTCCGGGAGGATATCTAGGCCGATGTCGAGTTCGATACGATATGGTTGAGCCGGGCTAGGGAATCCGGCGTATGGGAGGATATCTAGGCCGATGTCGAGTTCGGTACGATATGATTGAGCCGGGCCAGGGAATCCAGTGTATGGGAGGATATCTATGCCGATGTCGAGTTCGGTATGATATGGTTGAGCCGGGCTACGGGATCCGGCGTATTGTTATGAGATACTTGGTGTGGGTGTTGTTACTAATGCTGTTACTCTGTGGGTTGATCTGTTTTGGTTTGCGGTGTTTACTTACGTCGGTCATGTGATCCTCTATGATTTTGAATACCTTTGTGTCCGAGAGTCAGTTCGGTATCGAATTTAATTTGTGGATGGCTCCCGAGTGGGGTCAAGCGTTGTGTTTGGATTATTGGTTTAAATGATCCTTGTTATTGCCTTATTAGTATGCCATAATCGGATGGGTATCTGTGGTGGTGAGCAACTGCTCACTCCCTTTACTACTTTTTCCTACTGAGCAAAAGCTCACCCCTTTCTCCATTGTTCTACAGGTTTTGAGCGGGATTTGATCTAGAGGACGTCTCAGAGCTTGGGAGCTTAGCGAGAGTCCTAGTTGGATGGTCTAGAGACGTACTTTCCTTTGTACTAAACTTATTATTACTTAGATTTCGAGCTTTTGACTCGGTTGTCAGATTTATTGGTTCCAACTATTATTTTGGAGATTTCTTTCGTTTAAAATTTACTTTTATTATTATTATTATTAGTTCACGTCTCGAGTCCTGTCAAAACCGGATTTGGGGCGTGACAATAGAAACGCCTATTCACGTGAATAGGGTCAGATCCCCTACATATACACTTAGAATAGTCATCATTTGTATGTATTTTTTTTACTAAATTTCAAAGCATCGATGAAAAGCGTCTCGGATACGTCCGAAAGATCCGAGACTATGTCTATCACTTTCCTAGAATTTTCATAACAAAGAGGAACCCTTTTTGCTAAAAAAGAGAGAGTAAGTAGGTAACTACTCAACAACGGAGCCCTTTTACTCTAGACTGGCCTTAGTCAACCACACCGTACTTAGTGTTCTCCTGTCGATGCCCCGTCCCTACTCTCCCCTTCCGACATATCGTCTAGACCACTCTCCCCACCTCTACCTCAACCATCTGAGTCCTCATCCGATACTCCCTCTCGCCACATTTTCCACCACCCCTGCCTCCATTGTCACTATCGCCTCTGCTCCTTTCCCTCAATAAGCATCCATCGCCGCTGGCTCCTCCTCCTCTACCTCCACCGACGCTACGCTTCGTTCTTGGAATGAATTTGTCAGGGAATCGTAGTTCCTCGTCATGGAAAACACATGAAAGATCTCATTTGGCAACACTCCCCCCACTTTCTCTTTCTATCCAATACGATGCAGGTGACCGACCGGACTGTCGTGCTCTGCCGCAACCTTGGGTTCCATGACGACACATAGATACCGACTGAGGGTGACCGCAAGGGGATTGTGTTAGTGTTAGTGCCCGTAGTCCAATCGTAAATGTCCAAATGTAAATATCATCGTTATCAATTAAATTAAAGTGGCTTTATATTACTTATGTGTTGGAGTAATATATCGATGTGTGTTCTGATCTATGCCCACCGTGTGAATAGAACCATAGATCGACAAAGATCACACTCGATGCGTCCCTAGTCAACAAAGCTTCACTAGAAGCGACTAGTATGAAAGATGGCTCTTTATGGCTTACGTTCTGTTAGTCATTGGAATGAGATTCCGGAGTCTGATCATAGATATCATGTGGGACATGATATTGGACGACCGCCATGAATATGTGCCATAGATTGAGTCATGAACATATTCAGTGTCGTAGCTTGTCATGTATCCTTAGCCCAAGGAGTCTTTGTGATCGCTATGTAGTCAACAATTGAGTTTGACCTGAGCCCAACGTTGTCCGTAATAGGGCTTCCATAACGGTCAGGATTGGCTTGGGGACGAGCTTTATGAGTGACACGAAAGACGGCTAAGGGATTTATCCCTCATATTGAGGTATGAGAAAGATATCGGTTCTCGGCCACTCGATTGAGAGTGACTGAAAGAATAACATGTCCATGCACATGATACTAGGTATCATATATTTAGTCACCTCACATATCAAGGAACAGTGATTGAGGATAATAAGGATGATGGCTCTATGGCTTATCTCAATCAGGATATCGGAGATAAAATGATAGTGACATAGACGACGAAGAGGTTATAATCGACATGGTCGGTTCGTTATGTAGTGTCAGGCAATACAAAAGTCTCGTTAGTTTCCACTTATATAGGATCAAGTAAACTAGGATTTTACGTTGATCTATTGATACGCATAAACCTAAGGGTCACACTGCAGGATGAAACCCATTAACACATTTATGGAGAATGGCCAAAAGGGAGTTGTCTTGGGACAAGACCAAAACTGGGTTTTGGGTCATGTGCCCGTAAGTAAATAGGACTTTACGGATCGAGACAAGGCTTGGAGTCTTGGGATTGATCACGTCGGATAATGTTGGACATTTCCAGTATGGAAGGCTTGAAGGCGATGCGCGCGTCACGGGACCTTGTTAGGAATGGCCATGGGCCATGTTCCAAGAGGTCCATGAGAGGCCCCTGCAACCAAGGCCCATAGAACTAATTAATCAAGTCTTGATTAATTAGTACTAAGTAAGCAAGAAAAGGATTAAGGTGTTATGATTCACCACCTAACCTCATTTTGTCTAACCATACTTAACACCATACGTGTCATTTACACCATGCTTGTTCCATACTTGTCATATATTGTTATTTATTATATTGATGAGATTTAATTGGTTTAAGTGATGTCAAAACCGTCGTCGGTGGAGGTGGGCGGCGGCTGGGGAAGGGGGGCTAGGGTTCGGTTTTTAGGAAAAGACGAGAGCTTTTTTCTCAATATGTTGGGGAGGTTACACTTGGTGTAGCACCTTGATTGAGTGAGTTAGGGAAGGAAAGCATTACTTTGTTTTTAGATCAGTTCTAGCCAATTATTCGTTGGTATGATCTTATCTCTCTGATGAAAAGACGAAGAATTGAAAATTGCTGAAAAGAATGTGAAGACCGCCTCGGTTTAAAAAGTTTTTAATTATTTAAAAGTGTTCGATCGGAACGCTGAGCGTGATTTTTGGGTTTAATCTCTTTTTCGTTAAAAAAAAATGAATTTTGAATTAGATTTATTTAATAAAAAAAAGGAAGAAGCTGGACCGGGCGGACCCGCCCAGACCCGCAGGCCCGAGCCAGACCAACCCGGCCTGCTCCCTCACACTGGCCGTGAGGGTGAGGCCCGTTTTCTCTCAGGTGGCCCAAAAGACCACCCGACCCGCCCTATTTAAGAGAGACATTAGGGATCAGAAACCCTAACTGCTCACCACTTCTCCTCTCTCTACCGCCTCTCCCACTCCACCTCTTTCTCTCCATCTCGTCCCGAGCCGCGTCTCTCCACCTCAATCACCACGCTCGTCCCCGACCTCCTCACCCTCTCCCGACCCCGTTCTCTCTCTCTCCTTCATCTTCCTCGCAGACCCGTTTCCGGCCACACCAACTCCAGCCGCCATCGTTCTGAACTCCCCTCGCTCGTCGCCCGAGTCCCGAACCTCCTCTCCTCATCTTCCCCGTCAAACCAAGCGCCGCCGCCCTCTTCCCGTTCACTCGCCGGATCTGAGACGAAGCTCACCGTCCAGATCCGTTACGGGGAGCTTCGCCGTGCTCCGCCGAGCTCAACCTCCGCTTCGCCGCCGCCGCCCTTCTGTTTACTACGGTGAGCGTTACACCGTGAAGCCCCGGCCGGTTTGGTCACCGCCGGTGGCCGGAATCTGACCGAACCCCTTTTTCCGCTTCCCTTTTGTTTCTTTATTGCGAACTTCCGTTGGTTCTGGGCAAATCTGTTGAAAACTGGATCTGAATCGCTGAGCTTTCAAAAGAACAGAAAAGAGTTAAGTTTAAAATAAAATCAGTGTTAATCTTTGAAAAAGGAAATTAAAAGGAAATATTTTCAGATCTGATCTGTTGAAGATCAAAACAAGAATTTGTAAGTTGAAACAATTTTGATTTATATAAAAATGAGATTTTGGACTGTTGAACGAGAAACGAGAATCGAACAAAACAAACCGTTAAATCGTACTAGAACGGGACAAAACGGAACGAAGAATCGGACCTCGGGAAACGTGCCACGAAAATCGTGCTTCGGGATCCGTGTAATGGGACCCGTGCATCGGGTTCTGTGCTCGGGTGCCCGAACCCGATTCGTCGAAATCCCGCTTTTAACCCACTCGAGTCTAAAAGACAACTTTTGAACTTAAATCGAAATCGTCTTAACCTTTTAAATTAAATTGTGAAACCGGGTTTAATTGTAGCTTTTTGTGTAAAGTAGAGTCCGACTTCGATTGAAGAGAAGACCGGAGGTAGCGAGCCAGGACTTCAGCAGCTAGGAGACGTAGCGGTTGTACGTCGGTTGAGGTAGGGAAGTAGCGGATACCGGTTTAATTGCGGAAAGTTACTAGTATGCATGCTAGGAATTAATAAAACTGGAAAGACGTTTATATCAGATAACAATCAGACGAGTCATAGTAACATGTAGGACGGGATTCTCTAGTTAACTGTTTTTATCTGTTTTCGATACTTGGGAATTGTCGTGCTGGTAGATCGGCCTTGTCGTGCCGTAGGTTGTGTGTTGTTTTGGAATTCCCTGTTATTGGTTGAGATGCTTGCCGTGTGAGTCGGTGTCGTTAGGGTTAATAGGCAAGATTTAGTATATCCGTTGAGCATGTCGTTGTCATGTATGGGCGAGTGTGTCGTGGTTGTGTTGATCTGAACCCTTGGTTGTGTGATGGTCGGGTGAGTGATAGACCGACGTGACTGGTTTTGGTAAGATTGTTGGGCTTGATAAGTCGTGCTTAATTACGACATTTGTAATATTATCTTGATGTGTGTCCGGGAGTTGTTTCCGGTATGGTACCTATGACCGAGGGGGTACGCCGGTGTAGGGTAGTACCTAGGCCGACGGTGTGGTCCCATGTATTCGCGGTCCCCCGCGTAGTGGTTCCGGTACGATAGGCTGCATCGAGGGGGTACTCTGATGTGGGACGTCTAGGCCGATGGTTACGTATTCTGCGCTTTGCTCGAAGGAGTCCCGAGAAAGTTGTTTCACCAATCCTTTGGCCGAAGGATTTCCGGGGAAGAGGTCTAGGCCGATGGAGATTCTGGTACGACTATTTGAGATCGAGCCCCGTTGTTTGACGGGAAGATATCTAGGCCGACGCTGTCTGTTCCGGTACGATATGAGGGTGTCGGGCTGTGGACAGCCGACCGAGTAGGGGACTGCGGTACGAGACATGTTATGCTTTTACTGTTTACTTTATGTTTGATGACGTGTTATTTGGTGTGTTGGTTGCTGTCTGTGCTGTTTGTCGTTTTTGGTTGTGAGCGTGGGTTGGTCTTGAGTTGAGGATTGTGGTTACGAGTTCCGTTGGAAATTAGTTGTGTGCTGTACTAGTATGACCTAATTGGACAGTTACCCGTGGTGGTGAGCCTGTGCTTATAACCTTAACTACTTTTCCTACTGAGCGAAAACTCACCCCTTACTTTGTTGTTTTTCAGGTTTTAAGTTGGAAGTGTAGTAGCCGGATGCTCGATGCTTGGGAGCTTACGAGGGTCCTAGGCTAGATAGTCTAGAGACTTACTATTCGTTTTTATTAATTTATTTTACCGTGGTTTTTACCGAGTTGTGACTCGTGGTGACTGTTAAAAAGTTTTAAAAATGTGAGTTGAGACTTGTTGGCTTTATTTTCGATTAAAATTATTATTGTTTTAGTTCACGTCTAGAGTCCGGTCAAAACCGGATTTGGGGCGTGACAAAAGAAAATGTCTGAAAATATTGCAAAGCAACCTTTGATAGTGTAATTCTCACTGCCCTTCAACCATTTATCATGGATCACACCACCCCTGATAAAAACCTGATGCATACTGTTTATTGTGAATATACTTTTTGTATTCCCCAAATTATGTATATATTTTTTTGAAACGAGATACGGATTTTATTAATTAAACTTTTGTAAGATAGACATAAACGCGACCGGGATGGTGAATCCGGACCACGAAAGGACAGGCACAAAATGGCTTCCCGGGCTAGCCAATGGGCTGCTCCGTTCGCTGACCTAGATATGTACTCGAGTTTGACATCCTCAAGAGTAGCTAACAGGGACCTGCAATCGTCTGCCAATCGGCCCAAGGGAGAGAAGACCTGATGTATGCCTTGGATCAAGTGTACCAGGTACTGGGCGTCGCTTTGTATGATGACCCTGGACAATTGCGATGCTTGTATCCATTCCAGGGCCTGCCAGATCGCCATTGCCTCCGAGTATTTGGGGTTGAGTGCCCCACTACCATAGCCATTCCGTGCTTCCCGGACCCCTCCCGTATCCGTGCGGCATATCCAGCCCCATCCAAACTGACCTGAGGCCGCAAAAGTTGCTCCGTCAACGTTGATCAAGGACCAGGTAGGGGGGGGGGGTTTCCATGTAGTCTGTCGGTATTGGGGGGTGGGAGCGGGCTTCGGGAGACCCGATTGTGCTTCTGCCCAACTATGCTGGTTACTGAGGACCGTGGCCACCAGCTCTTGTGGGGTGGAGGTAGCCTGATCCCAAACCATAGCGTTTCTCGCCTTCCATATCTCCCAAAGGACAAGACAAGCTTTGCTCCGGGTCGAAGCATCAGGGATCAGGAATAGGGCCGACAGCCAGTCAGGTAGAGGAGATGATAACGGGTCAGGGATGGGTCAAAAGGTCATGATAGCAGAAGATGGTCCGTAGTTTCCGGGGCGGATTGACACATCTGGATGTGTCCGCAATTGGGACGAACTTTGTGCGGAGATTCATTACGACCTGTAATGTACCAGAGATAGCTTGCCATAGGAATACCTTGATTCGTGGCTGAATGTCCTGGTCCCAAATACCTGTCCAAACCGTTGTCCCCATGGAGACGTGCCAGCGGCCATTCTCTCGGGAGAGTGCCCTATAACCCTCTTTCACTGAGTACTCCCCTCTGATATTGAACTTCCAGGACCATTTATCTGAATGCAGGGGGAGAGGCGGGGGTACCTGAAGGACATCTTCAACAATGGCCGGAGGGAGGTTTAGCTGTAACTTTTGCACGTCCCATTCATGATCAGCGTTGGCTAGATCCGACACCATAAGGGCCGGGGTGATACACGTGTGCACGGGAATGATTTGGTTATTCCCCAGGAGCCATGGAGAACCTTCAACCATAGTAGAGCAGCCGTCACCAATAGTCCGGATCAACCCACCTCGGAGCAGTCCCTGGGTGCCACGAAGACCCGACCATATTTGGCTGGGTTCATTCCCTCCTCCCACCGAGAGGAAGTCACCCTGTGGATAGTACCGGGCCTTGAGGATGCGGGCCACCAAACTGTCGGGTTGAGTAACCAGTTTCCACCCCATTTTTGCCAGCATTGAGATATTCATGTCCCGCATATCTTTGAACCCCATCCCTCCATCCTCCTTTGGCCTGCACAGTTTACCCCAGTCCTGCCAGATGATCGGCTTTGTTCCCATGGGAGTACCCGTCTACCAGTACTGAGCCAATGCAACATGGATCTTATTTATGGATTCCCTTGGAAACAGGAACACACTCATCGCATAGATTGGCATTGCTTGGAGGACTGATTTGGTCATAACCTCCTTCCCTCCTGCCGACAACATCTGACCATCCCATGACCCAATTTTTGTCACTATCCGGTCGCATAAAAACTGAAGACTCTTGCCTTTTTTGCGACCCAGCATGTTGGGAACTCCCAGATACTTAGCCGGACCCGAGATTTCCTGGATCCCTAGTATGTCACAGCATGCCGATCTGTTGGCCGATGTCGTATTAGTACTGAAGAATAGGGAGGATTTACCTTTATTGATGACTTGACCCGAGAGATGACCAAACGTTTGGAGGATATTGTTCAAATGTGTCGCCTCCTCGTGGTCTGCTCTGCAGAAAATGTAACAATCATCTGCAAAAAAGATGTGAGAGACCAGCGGAGCTCCTCTAGCCACGGAGACTCCATGAATCTGTCCAGCCCTCTCTGCTTGACTGAGCATCCGGGATAGTCCCTCCATACAGAAGAGAAATAAATACGATGATAGAGGGTCGCCTTGTCTGATACCCCGACCTGCTGTAAAAGGGGCCGTGTGCTTCCCGTCAGAGCTTACCGTGTATTCGATTGATCGCATACATGCGAGCACCATCGCTCGCCATCCCATATCGAAACCAGATGCTCCCATCATGGATAACAAGAAAGACCACTCCACTATGTCGTAGGCCTTACTCATGTCTAACTTCAGTGCCATAAATCCTCGCTGCCCTTGTGTTTTACGCCTATGGGTATGAATTATCTCATAGGAGATAATGACATCATCCTGGATATGTCTGCCCGGGATAAAAGCCCCTTGATTCGTTGATATTATCAGATCCAAGAGGGGTTTGATCCGGTTGGCTAGGACCTTGGAGAGGATTCTGAATATCACGTTACAGAGGGCGATGGGTCTCAGTTCCGCAATCTTTTTTCGCCCCTGGGATCTTCAGAATCATAATCAGGGTAGTCTTATTGATGTCCTAGTCAATGATGCAAGTCAATACTGCCGTACGGACAAAATCTATAACCTCCGGGGATAGGGTATCCCAGTAATGTTGGAAGAACTTTGGATTGAGACCGTCAGGGCCTGGGGATTTCGACGGTCCCATTTGGAAGACAGCATGGCGCACTTCCTAGTCTGTTACCCTCTTGGTCAATTGTATGTTTTGTGCCGAGGTGATCATACTCGGGACATGCATGGGGAGATCATAATCTTCAATCTCACCCGCAGTGAAAATATTTGCAAAGTACGAGTGGAGCAGGTCACTCATTCCTGTATTCCATTGCACTTCCGCACCTTCCTTATTAATCAGGGATTTTAACTTGTTTTTAGCTTGGCGTTTTGAGGACGATCAATCGAATACACGGTAAGCTCTGACGCCAAAACTGTGTTTCGGTCACCTTCCCCAAGCCAATGTTGTTTCGCTCTCTGACGCCAAAACTGTTCCTGTGTCGCTAGGGCCCTGTTATACTGTTTCTGGATCGCCAATCTCCGCTTGATGCCCTATCTATCAGTTCGGCCATTCAATTCAGCAAGAGTCCGCTGTAAACGGCGGATCTGGTTAATGTTGTCCCTGAATATTGTCTGGCCCCAGTCATCCAACGAAACCCCGATGTCCTTGATGTGATGCTTGATGTGACGGTCCCCCGGTTGTCCCCATTCTGACTGGATGAACGGCCCACATTCGGGATGATCAATCCACATGTTCTCAAAGCGAAATTGGCGAGGTCGCCGTTCCACCAGATCCTTCTGGAGTTGAAGGAGTATGGGCTTATGATCCGATGTCGAGATACCCAGGTTCTGAAGGGACACATCCCTAAAACGGTCTTGAGCCTGCCGGGAAATGAAAGCCTTGTCCAGCTGACTTTCCACTAAAGACTCAGCGTCCTGGCCCCGGGCCCACGTGAACTTGTAACCTTGCAGAGGCACCTCTTCCACCCCTATATCCGATATAGCCTGCTGAATGCCTTGCATGAGGGCTAGAGGGTACGCCCTCCCACCCCGTTTTTCCGATGGGCGTAGGATGCCGTTAAAATCCCCCATCAGAATCCAATCCACCGGCGCCAGAACCGTGGCCAGATGCCTCAAATTGGTCCATGTCAGGTGCCGATTCTCCCAAACCGGTTCGCCATAAATACCTTTGAAACGAATAGGTGCTTCCTAACCGAGCTGGACGATCGTATCAATGTGTGACTGCTACATTGATAAGATCGTAACATTACACTGTTCCCCCCAAAGCATCATAACACCCCCTTTATTTGTCGGGGATCGGGAGCACGAGGTGGACTGTGGTATAATGCCCGGTATACCCGTACCACCGTGAAACCCTAGCGTTCTGTGCAAGATAGCGAGACGTGATCTCGAATTCCACATGACAGGTTTCCGTCAAAAACAAGACATCAGGTTTAAACCGTTTCACCAAGTCCTTCAACGGGCGACGGTTGTGGTCCGTGCCTAGGCCTCTACAGTTCCTGGCCAACAGATTCGGCATAGCAGCAACTATCAGAAATCAAACTTTAGCAAGAAAAATCGATACCTGTCGATGCTTTTGAGAGGTAGGGAGGTCCAGCGGCTGGCTGCCGCAAAAAGTCCTCGGCTGCCTAGGCGATGACCCAGGAGACACCGGTGAGGACGAGGCCGCAGCGAAGGCACTGATTGATACCGACACGGTGTCGGAAAGAAAAGAGTCCGGGCTGGATTGTTCTGACAGATCTGGCAGACTCCGGGAGCCGAAAGAACCGATTCACGCGAGGGACGAGATAGATCGGGGATGGACTCTGAAGCAGTGGTCCGGGGACGAGGACCAGCGAAACAAAGCGGATGACAAGTGCCGGAGAGAAACCTGGCGGCGGACTGGCGGTCGGAAGGGGCGGAGATAGATCGGCGGCGTCGAACCCTAACAGGGTGAAGACAGATCCTCAGGGAGGTTAAAAGGACACCGATGACAGGAGGAAGAGAGTCTGTGGGAGAGGGGGCTATGGACGGACTAGAGACAGGCGGTCGGAGGGGGCGGGAAGAGGACGACGGCGACGAACCCAGAAGGGTTAGGAAGGAACCTCAAGAGGTTGTTTGGAGAGCTAAAATACCAAAGTTAAACATTGTAATCTTACCCAAATTATGTATATATAGTTAAACAAATATAAATATAAATGCAAATACAATATACCGTTGAAACGAACAATTAGCATTCAGCTAGTTTAATTTACTTACCTTTCAATAAGAAACATTTGTGTTATATCATGGTTGGTTTACAATATCTCGTATGGGAAGTGTTTGTATATAGATAAATCATTATTTTGTGGAAAGTAGGAAGAAAAATACATTTTATCTTATGCCCAACCCTCGTATACAAACAGTCTAACACCAATGGGCGCGCACGATCAGAACGCCGCCAATGAAACAATAAATCTGATGACTACTATAAGTATGTTCAAGTATTTTATGCTTTAATGAAATTAACCACAAATTCATTATTCACGATACTGAGCGGATGATGGAACTATATAGTCAGAGTTCTCTCAACCTGCTACAGTAGCTCCAAACTTCCAACTGTAGCATCTGCATCATCTTCATCTGTTCTTCACCATCTTCATCATCACCTCTTCCCATCTTCCACTTGTGTAGTGTCTTGGTTGGCCTACAGGCCATCGGACCACAGTGGTCTATGTGGGTTCCTTCGTATCTCGAGCTTTCTTTCTACTGAGTATCTCCTTCAAGATGCTTCAGCTAGTTCTTGGCGCTCCTGTAGCATTGCTCTGCTTCTCTTTGGCAATGTATTTGTCTTCAAATCCTTGGTGAAGCCACTCTGGTGTAATGTCCAGGGTGTCTTGTTTACTCATCATCGGACCACCGGCCCAACTTCCTCTCTCTCTCCAACTACCTCCTTGATCTAGCTCAATCTCGAAATGGGGCTCTCAATTGAGGAGCTCTCAGGTCTCCATGGGCACACAAACATTCAAGGGCAATAGAGGATTTCCTCATCGTCCTCGATAGGACCTCCACCAGGCTTTGAGTTTGTTAGGAAGCTTCCTTCCTCTGTCAGATTGTTAAGAGACACTTCCCCAACTTCTTCCTCAGACAGAACCCAAGAATACTCTCAAGGGGGTCACACCAAACTGGTACATGGGAGGAAAATGTTCTATGACAAACACTTTCAACCTCTGAATTCTGGAACGGATCTTACTCCAACTTCTCTTTCTGTGGCTAACAAGATGAGGAACAAAGCCCATTTCATCAATCAAGAATTCTGAGATCTTCTCAGCTTTTGTTCTACATCTTCCTCCTAATACTCACGTCTCTTGGCTTCAGAACATTTTCAGTTCAGCAAAAGGTTACCAAAAGGCTCTAGTGGCCCCAAAACCAAATTCTAAGGGTAACTGGTTTGGTTTTGTCCACTTTGACTCTTCTAAGCACCTTCAGTTGGCCATCCACAACTTCAATGGGGCTCTTTATGGGAAATTCAGACTCTTTGTCACTAAGGCCTGGGATAGAAACCCTACAGCAGCAGAGGTCCCTCAGCAACCATCCTTTTCAAAGACTTTGAATTATGAAGACTTCTTGCATCAGGGTTCTATAGTCACAGCTCACTCCAATATGTTACTTACTTCCCATCTGGCTATAGCTCATCTTAACCTTAGTGTGGAGGCCATTCAACAAGAGATTGGGTTTCATGGGGTCTCTGAGATCATCCTCAAATCTTTGGGTAGTAAAGTGGTAATGGTTCACTGTCCAGATGAGATCTTTCATAAAGAGTTGATGGCTGATGATTGCAAGTGGTTAAATGATTAGTTGACATTTATTCCTGCCCCAAAAACTATTTGTCTGAAAGGGGGAAGTTTTGTTTGGTTGGCAATTCAAGGCTTGCCTTTTCATGGGTGGTGTGAAGAATCTTTTCAAGTTGCATCAATTGATTTTGGTTCCATCATCTACACTCATCCTAGATCTAAGGAGGGTTCTGATTTAGATTTGGCATATGTGCTAATCCATACTCATCATTTGAAGCCTATTTCTAAGGAAGTAAAGATCACTCTAAGGAACAAGCAATTCATTCTGCTGGTTTGTTCAGTTAGTGTTACTTCTATTCCTCCTCTTCATTCTCCCTTCAGCAGATTGGAAGATTCAATTTCAAGCCCAAGTTCCAATTCTGAGTTAGATCCTCCCCTGTCCCCATCTCCTGGATTGCATACTCAAAATGAGTGCACTGATCTACTGGCTGCTCTAACTTCACCAGGAGAAAAGCTTGCTTCAGAAAATGTTGGTGTTATTAATGAGGAGGCAATTATGGCTGAGGTTCATTTAGGTTCACCAACTCTTGGGAAGGATTTCAGTACTCAGCATTTATGTTTGGAGGAAGGTGATCAGTTATTCTTGTCTCAAAGGGTTGTTGGGACCTCTCTTTCTGATGCATTAGGAGCAGATAAAGAAGCTGATTTTTTTGCTCCTAACTCTTAGGAAGATTCTTCAGACAAGGTTCTTGTGGTTCAAGACACTTACCATGAAGAAAGCCTTACAAACCTTCTTCTTCCTCAGCCTAGTTTTAATCTCCCACCCCAGCTTCCCTAAGGCCCATGGAAATCAGCACAGTACCTGTTCTCTGCACTGTTCCAGTCCTAGTTTGGGAGGGAACTTCAAAAAATCAAATCTCTCAAACCCCTTGCCTCTCTCCTGCTCAGAAGCAGACTAAACAACTATCAATCAAACAATTCTTTCCCCTGATCAGTGCTGGTTATTCTCCACAACAAAGAGAACATTCTATTCAGTCAGATACCTTAGTTCAGACCCAACTAACTGCTCACACTCGGGAAAAAACAAAGACTTGCCACTGCAGCACATTTAATGCTGGGTTGGGTTCAAGAAGAAAACTCATTGGAAAAGGAAATGGCAGCTGTAAAACCTCAAGTTAAAGTGAGCTTAACCTCTTCTCAGTCAGTATCAAGGGGACCACAAGGATTAGAAACAATTTTAAGTGGGGAAAATGAATCTTCTCCCTGTTCCCCTCTGACTCATACCATCATTCAATCTCAAATTGCTGAAGTATCAGATTTTCTTTGCTTATCAAATGAACCAACAACTATTCCCTCCATGGGCTCTTATAAGATCAAAAAGAAGAAGAAGAAGGCTTTGGTAGCAAAACCCTCAAAACCTCCACACACTTATATTACCATATCCAAACTCAAGGAAGCAAAGTCTTTTGTTAAACCTTCTTAGGTTGCTGAATGTTCTGAAGCCAAAAAAGCTTGGGCCTTTGGGAAGGCAATAGGCCTAGAGGAAAAAGTGCCTGAAGCAGTGTTGATCCAGCATTTAAATTCTATTGAAGATCAGCTCAATTTAAGCTTACATCCTGAAGGAGATCCTGAGGAAGAGTTGGATTTGCTTGCTGAAGCTGGAGAGGAGGAAAGTCAATTATCTGGTGGATTGGTGAGTTTAAACCTCACCAACATTCTCTCTTCAACCTGACATCATTATGAAAATTCTCTCATGGAATGTGAGAGGATTGTCCTCTTCTCAAAAGAAGAGATGCCTCAAAACTCTGATATTCAAACATAGCCCAGGGTTCATTCTGATTCAAGAAACAAAGCTGGACCCTTTTCCTATAGGTCTTCTTAGAGAGTGTGGGCTAACCATAGGCTGGGATTGCTCTTACATTAATGCTGCTGGGTCAGCTGGGGGTATCCTGTCAATCTTGAACACCAATCAATATGTTTTGAGTGATACAAACAAAATTAATGGGGCTCTGATTTGGTTTGGCAAGATGCTGCAGCCTCAATGCTTTTGCTGTATAGTTAATGTTTATGCTCCTCAGTCTACTGCAGAAAGAAGGGTGTTGTGGTTTGATATTTTCTCTAAGCTGCAAGGTCTGCCTGATGATTAGCTCTTAATTCTTGGGGGGGATTTTAATGTTGTGCTTAATCCGGATGAAAGGTCCAGCCAGAGGATTGGAGGTCCTGATGTACATCATTTCCAAAGCCTAGTTTCAAATCTTGCTCTCATTGATCTTCCACTACAAGGTGGGAAGTACACCTGGTTTGGTCCAAACTCAAGATCATCCAGAATTGATAGATTCCTATTCTCAGCAGAATGTTTAGCTCATTTCAACACCTTGACTCAAACTTGCATCCCAAGAAACCTATCAGATCATAGGCCCATAATATTATCAGATGACTCAACTGATTGGGGCCCTAGACCCTTCAAGTTTCTAAACATCTGGATTGATGATGCAAGATTCTTGGTAGCAGTACAAAATTTTTGGGACTCTTATGAAGTGCAAGGCTACCCTCACTTTGTGCTGTGGAAAAAACCCACTCTACTCAAGGCAGATTTGAGGAAATGGAACTCAGAAGTGTTTGGATTTTTAGACACTCAAATTCATACACTCACACATGCCATTGATCAGTTGGATTCAATAGCAGAAATGAGACCTCTATCAGCTACTGAGAGTTCTAATAGAGGATCCTTCATGGCCTTCCTCATACAAAAACACAAGCTGCAAGCCAAGCTCTGGAGCCAAAAAGCAAGAAGGAAATGGTTCTATGATGGAGATAAAGGTTCTAAATATTACCATAGGATTGCCAACTATAATGGTAGTAAAGGGAGGCTGGCTCAAATCATTTTTGAAAATGCTACCCTCACTCACCCTTCAGAGATCAAACAAGCTGCTGCAAAACACTTTAAGCTCAGATTTACTGCCTCAGATCAAGAGGATATTAGTCTTCTTACTCTCCCTTTCCAATCCATATCTCCTGATCAAGCATCCTGGCTAGAAAGTCCCTTTTCTGAAGAGGAAATTCTCCAAGCTACCACAGCTTGTAATGGAGACAAAGCCCCAGGGCCAGATGGCTTCACTTTAAAATTCTTCCAAGTGTGTTGGCCTATTATCAAGACTGATCTCATTCAATTCCTACAACATTTTCATCAGACCTCTCAGCTGGGAAAAGGAATCAACTCCTCATTTATTTCTCTCATTCCCAAAATCACAACTCCCTTGACCTTTGATGATTTCAGACCCATTAGCCTAATGGGGGGTCTTTACAAAATTCTCTCTAAATTGCTCTCAACAAGGCTGAAACCAGTTATTAATTCATTGGTGGGAGAGGTTCAATCTGCATTCATATCAGGTAGACAAATTACAGATGGAATAGTAGTGGCTTCAGAAGTGGTGAACTATCTCAAAGCTTCCAAACTCAAAGCATTCATCTTCAAAGCTGATTTTGAAAAAGCATTTGACAAAGTCAATTGGAGCTTTGTCTTGAATTTACTCAGCAAAATGGGTTTTGGCTCCAAATGGAGATCCTGGCTACACTCTTGCTTCTAAGCTCATGCCTCAGTCCTAATTAATGGTTCAGCATCCCCAGACTTCTTGCTCAGCAGAGGGCTTAGGCAAGGTTGTGCTCTATCCCCTCTAATCTTTGTCTTGGTAGCAGAAGGGTTAAACCAAATAGTTAATTCCTCAGTTCAAGCCAATCTATTAAAAGGGATTCAAATGACAGATAATGGTCCAAAGATATCACATCTCCAATTTGCAGATGATTCTATTTTTTTCATTCAAGCCAAGGAGGATAGCATCCCAAACCTAAAGTATGCACTACATATGTTCCATCTTTCTTCTGGTTTGGCAGTGAACTATGCAAAGTCTGTGATCATTCCCTGCAATCTCAATGAGGAAGAGATGGGACAGTTATCTTCTATGCTGGGTTGTGAGCAATCCTCTCTACCCATCAACTACTTGGGGTTTCCTCTTGGCTCCAATCCTAAAAGAATCAAAACCTAGGAGCCTATTCTGAAGAAGTACAAGGCTGCTCTAGGACTTTGGCAAGCTAAATTGCTTTCCTTTGGAGGCAGGATCACTCTGATAAAGTCTACTCTAGGAGCACTCCCTCTCTATTATTTCTCCATTATCAGAGCTCCTAAAGGAGTAATTAAGTCCATGGAAAGATGGCAAAGGAAATTTCTTTGGCATGGGAACCTTAATGCCAATTCTTTTTCCAAATTGAGCTGGAACACTGTCTGTAAACCCAAAGAAGAGGGTGGTTTGGGGATAAAGAGCCTCACTCTTATGAATATATCATTACTTTCCAAGTGGTAGTGGAGATTTGCTCTTGAAAGAGCCTCCCTTTGAAAGCTAGTTATCTGTGGTAAATTTGGCTGGAATTCTTCAGAATGGGACCTTTCATCCTTCTCTGAACTTGGTCAAGGAAGCTTCATGCAGTATATCCTTTCTCTTAATGAAGATCCCAGGTTCTCTGGCCTCTTTGGGATTTCAGGACTCTCTTGGACCTTGGGGGATGGATAAAGGATATTCTTTTGGGATGATATTTGGTGGGGAGAAATACCTCTCAAGACCTTATTCCCTAGACTCTTTCTCTTATCTCAAAACAAGAAGCTGACAGTTTTTTAGGCTTGCTCAGACTCCTCTTGGGATCTTAGGTTCAGAAGGATTCCTAGAGGCAGGGCCGAATCCGATTGGATGTCTTTGCAGTTCATTCTAAATGGTGTTCATCTGCTTAATAGACCTGACTCCCTAGTTTGGTGTGGAGATCCAAAGGGGTTCTCAGTCAGGAAAATGTATTCTTTGCTGCAACAACAAGCAATTTCCTCCACTTCAGATTTTAACTGGTCCAAGCACATCTGGTCTCCAGGCATCCCTCCCAAGATCTCAGCTTACTGTTGGTTGGCTTGCCATGAAGAAATTCCCTCTAAATGTTTCCTAGATGCTAGAGGAATGACACTAGCCTTACAAGACCAACTTTGTAAGTTCTGCAACTGGGACTTTGAGGATGGTCCTCATCTTCTGCTTCATTGTTCTAGAGCTTGGAAGACCTGGTGTCTAATCTTTTAATGGTGGGGAGTTACTTGGGTTACATCTCCTAACTTGAAGTCCTTATTATGCTCTTGGCCTAGTCTTATCTCAAGCTCAAACAAAACCCCTTGGAAAATTTTTGCTCAAATCTGTTGTTGGCAGTTATGGCTGGCTAGGAATTCTCTTTTATTCAATGGTGAGACTCTACAAGCCTCTGAGATCTTTGCTAAAATTAAACATCAAGCTTATAGCTGGGAGGTAGCAAAGTTTAAAAGCTCCAAGGTTTACTTCTCCTTCTCTCAATGGGATCTCTCTCCCCTCTACTGCTGTGGTTTGAGATTGTCCTCCTCAGGTCGGATCTCCTAGTCCCTTCATCAAGGCTTCTGGAGTGGATTTCTGTTGGTCTGCTCTTGTTAACTTATGCCACAAGTAATCTACTGAAGGTGCTGGTTTGGCTCTTTTGCGGTGTTCTGCCTCTAGTCCCTGATTGGTTCTAGGGAGGGTTTGGGTGGGGTTTTGGGTGGGTTGGGGAGTGCCTGTGAGTTTGGTAAGGTAGGGTAGTTGTCCTCCTCTTGTGTGTGTGGCTTTCTTCTTCCTTCTTCTCTTTTGAGTGCATGGTAGTTCTTTTTTAGGTTTGAGTGCTTTGTTTTTCTTTTGTCTGCAGGTGCTTCTCAGCTTTGGAGTTCTCTTTTCCATCTATCTCCTGCTCCGGTGTCTCCCTTCTCTCACTGGCAAGTTCATTGGTAGCCTCATCCTTCATGGTCGACCAACTCTGCTCGGACTCTTGCTTACTTGGACTGCAAATCATTAATGCATCTTGCTCATTCTGTCCTTCTCTGCACTTTTTGATCTGCTGCTCCTGTTGCCTCATCAGCAACCTCTCCTTCCATCTTCAACACCATGTTTAATCTCAGCAAAGAGGTCTTCCAGCTTCTTTCATCAGGCCTGTCCTGACATGACAATCCTCAGCTTCAACCCTCTTCAGAAGTACTCACATTAAAACAAAGTTTTCTTCCCAATTTTGTGGATCTTTCAGCATCTTCAAGGTGGGTGGTCATCTTCCATTTTCATTTCAATTCCTAAGGTTGCTCTTGTAGTTAACTTTTGTGTTAACTACCTCTCTTGTTTGCTTAGCCCTTTATAATTGGCAGTTGATCAATTGAGGTTTTTTTTTTGTAGAACTCTAGTTTGTTCTGTATCTCCTTCTTTCCTCTCATAAGAAGGTTAGTTTTAATGAAAAATATTTGCCGATCAAAAAAAAAAAACCACAAATTCATTCGTGAGAAAAGGCAAATTTGAGGTTCATGCCGTGACAGATGTTCATTGGTGAGAAAATGACTACAGACTGCTCGTGGGGCATCCTATTTTATGGTTGGATCCATTTGCATCTACTTCTACGAACCCCACGCAAGAGGATTGACAGTGATAAATCACATTGATGGAGCCATGGAAAAATGCGTGAATGGGAAGTTTTCAAAAACAAATATGGGATATAACATCCTAAATTCTACATACATAAGTAGTTTTATCCTATGATAACAAGGACCTCATATGGGTCTTGAGGATCGGAAGTTGGTGGTTTTCGTCATAATTGTACATCAAAGGACACATTCTTGCAAGATTCAGACAACCGTCCTTGTACGTTTCGGAGAAAGGGCTCGGGGAGATGCAAGCCCCATTGAGCTCCCTCCACGCCTTTGAGATCTCATCGACCACATATGCCTTCGCATCCTCCATCATCACCCCTTTATGTTTCTCCATGTAGTACTTCAAATACGACCCCTCTCCCCCTTCTCGGTCCACGTCCTGTTCCACCCAATTGGAAATTATACATGAGATTATATATGAGACCCTTATTCTCGGGTTAGTGGCTTCTGATTCAGTTTAATAAAATCCAAAAAAAAAATTGATGTTTACCTCTACACTTGCAAGGTCATCCCAAAGTCGTAGAATAGTTGCCGCAGACGATATCAGTGATGGCGTGTGGTTAACAAGTTGTGCGGTCTGGTGGGTCACGTCCTGTCCTAGGAGAAAGAAGAGGTGAACTAGAGCCACATGCACGCCTGAAGTCACTGTCCCGTTCTTCAAATACTCCTCTGCTTTTGGGACCTTGCCTGAACCGAACCATCTTGCTTCCACTAGATATGCTTTGCATAACCTTCCCCACTGCAACCAATCAATTCAACCTTATTACCTACAAACCATTATTCATTTTCACAAAGCTATACAAATTCAAAGATTCTTGGTACCGTAAGGCGTAGGGATTGTACAGGGTTCCACCCATGTTCTTTGAAGATTCTGTAGCTGATTTCATTAGTTGTGTCGTCAAGCGCTTTGAAACATATCCTCATATATTCAGGTAGCTGCTCGAGAGCACCCAGATCCCATCTGCATGATCCTTATTAGCTAGTTAGCACCGAATGATTGTGAAATAGGTGATTGATGATTATATCTCATGCATACCTATCTATAACGTCGGTGAAGAGTGCGAGTTCTTCAAGAGTGCCATAAACATCATAGATGTCGTCAAAGATGTATATAAGAGAAATGGGTTTTGTGAGCTCAACCCTTAACGCTGACATTTTCGGATCTGTGACCATACCCATGGCCCACATGTACCATTCCGCCGGTTCGTTTCTCGCTAACTTCATTTCCTCAGCTAAACCAAGCTCTTTCCACCACCTTAATTAATAAATATTAGTCATGGAAAAATAAAACAAACCTATAGTAATTAGGGGTCGGTGCTTACTTGGACACTTGCATAATTTCTGCTTGATGCAAGGACTTGAGCTTAATGGAATCCCAAATATGTAACCCTTTAAAGATATTGGACCACTCTTGATTAGTGGCTTGCAATTCATTGAGGTAGTCTTTGGCCATGAACCTTGGCAAACTCGTGTGAAAGGGATAGGCCAACCTATTCCGAACAACTCTTGCTTGATATTTGTCAAGTTCATGATGGGCTAGCTTTTCTGAAAGGATCTGCTTGCTCATGTCCCCAACCTCCACAAGTGAGTCTTCACCTTCACAACTTAGCTGCGAGGCTTCGAACAAACCCATCAGCCCTTTGATGCCATGTTTCAATCCCCTGTTGTAATGTGCTCCACCATCCTTGAACTTGTCAAAAACATCTGTTCCACAGAAAGTAGGATACTGATTAATTAATTAAGGCCGAATGTGTTTCACAGAAATGATCGAGAGACCCACCTGCGGAGACATGGAAACCATGTTGTCTAAGAAGTCGAAATCGAAGGGAAGCGTGATGAGGATCATCATACGATGACGACGACGAGTAACTCAATTGATGTCTGAGCAGGACAGCCTGAATCTGGTCTTGGAAGTAGCCGTCAATGCCTAGGCGTTGAATGGCATCAACCATGAGCAGACTCTGTACCGGATCACTTGTCGATCTTAACAAGCGTTGAGCCTCGTCCAGTTTCTCATAAAACAGGTCATTCTCATCCTGCTGCAGCAACTGGAAATAACAGACATGGGTTGATCAGTTCTACAAGTTAACATATAAACAATGACGAATAATTCATGTTGTACACACTACTTAACAGTGAGGGTGTTTGTGGCGTGTCTTCTTAAACGGTTATGGTTGTGTCCTAAGAGTACGGAAGATCCGGACGTTGCTGCTTTGGAATGTCTGTTCGGTTTTGTGAATGGGAAACACACTCTAGTATGATTACTATTAAGCTTTCTAACTTCAGAGACTGTTGTGGGAGATATTCCGGCATAGAGGACACGTTGATGCAAAGACAAGGCCATTGATCGACACTTTTGACCGAACCAACAAACACCAATAAATAATAATCCAAGTGACTGTTTCAACCAAATAAGAGATTTTGAGCTGATTTGAGAGTCGTGACTAGAATATATATATACAATGCTTCAGGTATATGAGGTAAGAGGGAGAAATAATTAAATACATCTAAAAATAATTAAATAATATTTTTTAAGGCTTTGAGATTCGGACGGTGCTCTCCGCTTTTATTATTTTTTTTATAATAATAAAAGGGTTTTTTTAATCGTGTAAATCAGATGAAGATAAATATTTGCATGATAAAATGAAAAAAAAATGTGAGATATAGTTCGGACTCGTAGGTATCTAACACTAACTTTATTACAAAATATCTGGCTATACAGGAGAAAGTAGTTGTGAGTCAACCTTCATGCTTGTGATTGTCGACGGGAATTCCACGAGGATGATCATTTCCTGACTCGACCTGAAAATGCTCGTGGTAAAATATCGAGGGCACTTGAGGGGATAATGAGCATCCAAGGAGAACACCAAGAAATGAGGAAACCATGTTTTCGGACTTACATCGACCTTGGAAGAGCGAGGTGTGCATTCCTACACACGCCTCATTCTTGGTGGGACCATTCATTGACCCTAGGCTGCTTAGCAGACCCCGTCTTGATGAATTTCAGAGCGGTTGTGTCCTTGGCAGGGATTGGGCATCAAGTCTCATTTTCTTCTAGGCCAGGGAGGGGGGGGGGGGGAGGGGTCACTCTAGCGTCAAAGAAGAAAAATTTGATGGTCCCCTTTCGGGCTTGGAGGGAAGTCGGGACTATGGTGTGTCCATCTAGTTGGGCAGGAGTTTATGTGTCGTTCCTGCTTCACTTGTTCTTTCTACTCGAAATGCATGGAAGGACGGGTTCGAAGGAGTGGACATAAGTTGCCGACTCCATGCTTGTGCCAGTGCTTTGGGCAGTTGGTTCCGTACTAAAATTGGGGTTGGAAGGGTCAATAGGGTTAATCTCGGTAGGAAAGAGAGTCTTGAGGCTGGGGGATCGAGGGTGAAGGCCTAAATCCTCGCTAGGGACCCTTGTCGGTGCAGTCGTATGGCTGATTTGGGTTCCGACCATTGCATAGAATCGCTAGGGAGATTTCATTTTTTGAACAAATTTTCTTCTGGACTAGAACTCTGTTATTATTCATTAAATCTTTAGAGTTGTGAAATCTGAATATTGAACTTGAACAAGGTTTTGTGCAAAAAAACAGAAGAAAATATAAGTCTTGGTTTGTAAGTTCTACAGACACATAAATACCGACAAACGGTTTATCTCCGACTTTTTGTTCCATATATGATACACCGTAATATTTTTATAAGCTCCAAAATTTGTTTAAAAGAGACACTTTCAAAGGAGGAAATGACCTAAAGGTCAAAGTTCAAAGTAACGATTACAAAGGAACTTCAATACGGGGAGCTAAAAGGTCGAGCCTTCTCCTAAAAAAGAGAAGAAAAAAACCACCAAACATCACCACCCTCGATCAAAGACAGAACATCGAAATACTGTGATAAAGATCGCAAAAAATCCTAAGTAGCCAAATTGCGATCACCAAACAACTCCTTTTTCTTGGAAGTGAATTCGCAAATCTTAGTCCACATGTCGGGTCAAGGAGACGCTGCTACAATACCAATTTCTCGATTCGAAGATTGAGCCTTTTGACCTGGTGAAATGAAGGTAGTTGAGAGTGAGCGAGGGAACTAACTACTTCTTCTTTTTCGAAGGACGACCCTTATGGAACTTATCCATCAAGAGAGGGTCCTACCAAGGACTCTCTTACTGCTAAACCAGAGACTAAACCACCTCGTCCCCGACCATTTCCAATGAATTCGAAACAGCGAACAAAGGGTCAAAAGTGACATCAGTCAGCACTCTGGGAGCCTTTTCCTCCAAACCATTTTAAGGGTCTTTGGTTACTTGACCCAAAAGCAACCCCGAATCCTTCCCCGTTTTTTCGGTACCTGGAATGGACGAAGAAGCTTTTCGACATAGAGCTGGGGTAGGAGGAGAATATATTCGTTCACCTTGAAGACATTTAGGCTAGAAATCGCTTGAGCTACTGCCTCCTTTGATAAAAAACGGACAAACCCAAAAACTTTGGCCTTGCGGTTTAGCCGGTGAAGCACGGAGATGGACGAGATTTCACCAAACGTACCAAAAATGTGTCGTACCCAATCCTCCTTTGTGTCATATGGTAGATTACAGACGAAGATTTCGTTCTGCAAAAGACGAGCCTTCTTCGTCCTCGAACGTTTCTGGTGTTTCAACCAAGACTCGCCTGAACTTGAACATGTAGAAACAGGGTTGACAACGTCTCCCTGGATAGGTTTGTTACATTTTGACAGCTCTGCAGCAGCCATAACAATGGCGTTAGGGCCATGCTTCCTTTTACCTACTGCTCACGTCGTTTTCGTTTCTGTCGAGGGAGCCGAGAACCTCCACCAGGCTTGAATTCAGCTGGACGAACATGAGCGGCCTCACCCTCCTTTTTTTTGAATGAGCAGTCAACCTTAGGTTACAAGACGAAACCTGTAGGCAGGAGAACACAGTCTCCTAAAAACTGAACACCAAACACTAAGATAAAACACAACAAAGTCCGAAACCACTTGGATTAACAAAGACACTTTCACAAACCCATTAGTAAATAAGCCTCGGTCGAGCACAACAGCACCGACCCTCTGACAATCCCACGTCCGTTACACCCCATCAACTGAAGGATATACTCCCTTTAAGAAAAGAAATCGGGTCACACCTCCAATTGTTAAAAGACACCCATCTTGTTAGCATGTTTGCATCCCACGCCATCTCGAACGTATAATGTTGAAACTTTATCACAACTACATCTAACGAGGAAATGCTTTTGTTATAAAGCGCTGAGTTTAGGAGTAACCACAAAGACCATATCACCGAATAAACAATTTGAAACCAAGCCACACTCCACCTCTTATTCCCGAAACCCTGCCAACAACATAAGAGACTACCCACGTTTGGGCATAACCCACATGAAATTCCACCACTCTATAATCTTCCCCCACACCGCCCATGCAACATGACAATGCAAAAGTAAATGGTCCGAATAGTCAAAATCTGACCTGGACATCACACATAGCATTTGGCTCAACGAAATTTGAAGACCAATTTCTTCTAAGAAGCAGGCTGTGGGTAGTGCAGTATGAGTCTCCAGCCAAACCATCGCACAAAATTTTGGGGGAACTTTTGAGACCCATAAAAATCTCTCCCAAGGGAAGGTCCTTCTTGTTGGAGCTACTAGGTTATCGTATGTCCTTGACACCGTAAAGCCCTCCTCTGTTGAACTATCTACACTAACTGTCAACAAATCATCCACCAAAGCCCATAACTGATCCTTCTCCCACGGCCTCACCCTCCTTCTAAACTCCAAAAACCAACCTTCCTCATCCCAAAACTCCACAACCTTACTTGATTTCACCACTGACAGTTAATAAAGTCTATGAAAGCGAAACCTCCAAGCACCTCCACCCAATCAAACTACGTGCCCAAAGGAAACTCGATTACCCCCTCCCAGTCTCCATTCCATCCCTTAATCACCCCCAAAAGAGAACCAAAGCGGGGTTCATTAGGAAGAGGTAAAATATTGCTGAACAAGAATGCATTACCACTTCTATCCACCTTCGATAAATCCCAGTCAGACAAATCCCAACCCATCTTAGAACAAATAACCTGCTTCCATAAAGTATCATTCTCCACCGCGAATCGCCACCACCACTTATCAAGAAGACTATTGTTCATCTACTTTAGCCTCCTGATCCCTAACCCTACCTCCTCCTTCAGTAATGGGAAAATTGCCCAACCTATCTTACAAAAGACATGACCCTCTCCAAAACTCCTCCACAATAAAGTGCGCTGCAATTTCTCCATCTCTCTTATGACCCCTTTTGGTGCCTTCAAAAGCATCATAAAAAATAATGGGATAGCACAAAACGATGATTTTATTAGCATGATCCGGCCACCCATTGACAAATATCAAGCATGCCATAACGCTAACGATGACTTGAATTTTTCTATCACCGGTTCCCACGTGGATTTGAGCCTAAGATTGGCCCCTAGACTGAAACACAAATAAGGTATGGGCAAAGAACCAACTGAACACCCAAACATTTAACAACTTCCTCCCGAGTCATAGAACTTCCATTCAACAAGACCGCCCTTGAATTTATGAAATTGATTTTCAAACCTGAGTTCATTTGAAAACCAAAGAGAGTTCGCGGTAGAGCCTGAAGCTCTTCCTTACTGGATTTGACAATGATTAACGTATCGTTAGCAAACTACAAATGCGAAACCATCTGGCCTGTCATCCTCACCTTAACGCCCCTAAAATCCCCTTCCCTAACCCAGCCTCCCGCGGTTGGTGTAACCCTTCTACTGCCAAAAGAAACAAAAAGGTGGGAAATGGGACAACCTTGCCGAAATCCACTGGCCATAGCAAAATCTATTGTAGGCGATCCATTTACCAGAACTAATAGATGAGCTCGAAAATAGAACTGCCTCCACTTCCTCCACCTAGCTCCAAAGTTCATAGCCTTCATAACCGCATACACATAACCCTACTTCAATTTATCGTAGGCCTTTTCGAAATCGAGCTTTAAAATTACCACATCTCCCTTTGACTTTTTCACCGAGGCTATAACCTGTCACGCCTCAAATCCGGTTTTGACCGGACTCGAGACGTGAAAATAATAATAAATACAACAAGTTTAGACGAAATAAAGCTCCAATAATTTTTTTAAAATCAACATTACCGAGTCAACGCTCGAAAACCACAGTAAAACGAAGTCTAGTACAAAGAGAAACACGTCCTAGACAACCCAAAACAAGGACTCTCGCTAGGCTCCCCAGCTCTGAGACGTCCTCTAAACCAACTCACGATCGAAACCTGTAAAACAGTAATGAAGGGGGCGAGCTTTCGCTCAGTAGGAAAAAGTAGTTAAGGGATGAGCTATCCGCTCACCACCACGAGTGGCCGTCCAATTATGGCATACTAGTAAGCATAAAAACTAACGAATCATTTAAACAAGTAACCCAAGACAACGTTTGACCCCCACTCGGAAGCAACCCGTAAATCAAACTCTACACTGAACCGAACTCATGCATTTCTTCTCGACTATGCCCTTAACCACTATCACCCAATCAATTCTCGATGGACAACTACCACGGTTATCTTTGCAACCGACCACACATGTGAACTCGCACGACAATACACTAAACTCAGGTATAACTGTATTCAAACTCCCAGAAGATCACATAACAAGCAATAGTAATCACAACAACCAAAACAGATCAACACACAGAGTAATATCATTAGTAACCACGTCTACCCTTGGTATCCAAGAGCAATGCGTCGGATTCCCATAACCCGACTTATCCACATCATACCGAACTCGACATCAGCCTAGACATCTTCCCGGAACACACAGCATCGGGGTACAACTCATAATATAGCGGACCAGAATCCTCCGTCGGTCAGGTATATCTTCCCGTAGCACGGGGTACAAATCACATCACACATACCATACCGGAAACTCAACCTCGGCCTAGGTATCCTATACCGGAATTCTCTTCGGTATAAACATTGCTCTAGAACACCCTTCTCGGCTCTAGATATCATGTACCGGAATACACACATACAACACAGGCATCGCACCGGAACCAATCCTCGGCCTGGATATCCTATACCAGAACCCTCCACGGTATATATATCATACCAGAAGCCTCGGTCTAGATATCCTATATCGGAACTATCCATCGATATAGGTATCGGACCGGAACACACCGCCTCGGAACATATCGTGCCGGAACACACAGCATCAGCCACAATATCGGACCGGAACATCATCCTCAAACACATCATACCAAATATACCACACCAGCATACCATACCGAAAAAATCTTACCGAACACACCACATCGGTCTATCAATCACCCGATCACATCACAAGGCGATAATTCACACTAACATGTACCACGTTCTCATAGCATATCATGATCCTTAATTTAACAACGGAACATACCACATATCGAATAGTACAAGCTACTAATCACAAACAAGCGCAACCAACACACAATCCTACGGGCCAACCAAGGACCCATATGTGATACTACAGCACAGCAAATCCCACACTTACGAGCACGACCTGGCCCACAAGTGGTTCCATGTTTATATGACTAGGCTAGTTTTTCACATCCTACATACGATTCTATATTATATCGAGAATTCATAACCTATATGCATACTAGTAACTTTCCGCAATCAAACTGGTATTCACTACTTTTCCCTACCTCAACCGCTATCCACACGAACAATCGCGAGTCGCCTAGTAGCCTCCTCCTCCGTGCTCGGGAACAACGTCTAAGATCATAAGTAATACGAGAATTAATAGTAATTCAAGGACGGTTTAAGGTGAAAACACCCCAAACTAGCCCCCAATAAGCTCGGTTATAGATAACCTTTCTAGTTACTCGAAAACCTCCAAAATGGACCCAAAAGGTCCAATTATGATCCATCACGGTTCGGGTCACGGAGCCTTGACGGACTCTGTGACGGTCTGGGTCACGGAACCGTGATGTTCACTGTCACGGGTGACATCACGAAACCGTGACGTGTGCCGTCACGGTCTCCGTCACGGAGCCGTGACGCACTCCGTCACGTTCCCCGTCACGGATCCGTGACGGGTTCGGACAGTTTCGTCCTTCTTCTTCCTCCAGCTTCTTCTCCACGATTTTAACCCCTCAAAACTCCATTTTTAACCTCCAAAACCTCCAAATCAGTCCCATAAACCTCAATACTCCAAGACTCATAGTGGGTTTCATCAAAACAACAAACACCCAAATGATTTCTATCATCAATCTCCAATTTTCTCCACAAATCCACTTCTTAATCAAAACAAACCTCAAACCCATGAACCCAAGCCTAGTTCATGCAATTTCTACCAAACCACAACCCCAAATTTCATTAAAAGTGGGGTTTTAAGGGTTATTCACCTTAGGAATGAAGAGGGGATGAGAATGAAGTAGGTTTTGAGAAGATTGAAGGTGAGAATCAACCAACAGAGCTACTTTTCTTCACTTTCTTCTTCTTCAAGCAATGAAGGCCTCACACACTCTCTCTCTCTATGGAATTCGGCCAAGGCACAAAGAAATGAGCTGAAAATGCTGCAAGGTGACCTTTAACCTAAGCTAGTAATGCCCCTTTTTGCCCCTTGCCCTTTTACCTCTTATGCCCAAACAAATGAGGGTTAAATGGTCATTTTCCACCCCTTCCGTATCCTCCAAGACACCATGGACATGTGTCCATGTGAGGTCCACCTCTACCCAAAATATCTCAGCTCAAATTAAATTAATTCGTTAAGACCCCTAATTTGACCTAATTTGACCCGGGTTTGACTTTTTAGCAAAAGTAGTCATTTGAAAGGAAACGACCCAACTAAGCTAACCGTAACAACGACTAAGCTTTTTGGGTCCCGGAAAGGTCCTGAATGACTCCCGGAGTCATCGGTTGACTTTTCCGGTGGAAAGTCAACTTTTCCCAAACTTCACCGGTTCGACTAGGGGCGGTTCTTACATAACATCTAAAGCTATTAGCTGTTCAAAGTGATCCTTTACGTGCTCCTTAATATGTTGAGGGTCGAATAAGGAGACTTCACTCACACGTAACTAAATACTCATGTTGCTCGTGGCTTTGTAATTGCCAATATGTGGTAATATTTCGATCATCTGTCCCCCTCCTTATGCCACTTACTTTACGCCTTTTGACACCAGATTTGTGCTAATATCTTGCTCTTCTGTATCAACTTTTCCTGTGCAATTGTTAGCCTTAGTGCCCGTAGTTCAATCATAAATGTCCAAATGTATAAATCATCATCAGCAATAAGATTAAAGCGGCTTTATATTACTTATGTGTTGGAGTAATATATCGATGTGATTTCTGATCTATGCCCACCATGCGAATAGAACCATAGATCGAGATGGATCACACTCGATGGGTCCCTAGTCAATAAAGCTTCACTAGAAGCGACTAGTATGCAAGATGGCTCTTTATGGCTTACGTTCTGTTAGTCATTGGAATGGGATTCCGGAGTCTGATCATAGATATCATGTGGGACATGATATTGGACGACCCGCCCTGAATATGTGCCATAGATTAAGTCATGAGCACATTCAGTGTCGTAGCTTGCATGTATCCTTAGACCAAGGAGTCTTTGTGATCGCTATGTAGTCAACAACTGAGTTTGACCTGAGCCTAACGTTGTCCGTAACAGGGCTTCCATAACGGCCAGGATTGGCTTGGGGACGGGCTACATGAGTGACACGAAAGGCGGCTAAGGGATTTATCCCTCATACTGAGGTATGGGAAAGATATCGGTTCTCGGCCGCTTGATCGAGAGTGACTGAAAGAATAGCATGGCCATGCACATGATACTGGGTATCATATCTTCAGTCATCTCACATATCAAGGAACAATGATTGAGAATAATAAGGATGACGACTCTATGCCTTATCTAAATCAGGATATCGGAGATAAAAGGATAATGACAGAGATGACGGAAAAGTTAGAATCGACAGGGTCGATTCGTTATGCAGTGTCAGGCAATACTAAAGTCTCGTTAGTTGCCACTTAAATACGATCAAGTAAAATGGGATTTTACGTTGATCTATTGACATGCATAAACCTAAGGGTCACACCGGAGGATGAAACTCATTGACACATTTGTGGAGAATGGACAAAAGGGAGTTGTCTCGGGACATGACCAAAACTGGGTTTTGGGTCATGTGCCCGTAAGTGAATAGGACTTTACGGATCGAGACAAGGCTTGGAGTCTTGGGATTGATCGCGTCGGATAATGTTGGACATTTCCGGTATGGAAGGCTTGGAGGCGATGAGCGAATCACGGGACCTCGTTGGAAATGGCCACGGGTCATGTTCCAAGAGGCCCATGAAAGGCCCATGCAACCAAGGCCCATGGAACTAATTAATCAAGTCTTGATTAATTAGTACTAAGTAAGCAAGACAAGGATTAAGGTGTTGGTGATTCACCACCTGACCCAATCTTGTCCTGCCATACTTTGTCCTATTTACACCTTACTTGTCACCATGCTTGTCCCATGCCTTTAGTTGGACAAGTATGGGGTTTGTTATGTTTAAGTCATCTTTTTTCAACATAACAAACACAAGACAAGAATAGGAAACACATTTTCTCTCCCTCTTCCATGGCCATTTCGGGTTTGGATAGTTTCCACCTCCATTTTTGAGTTCTTGAGTCCTCAAAGAGAAGAACTACGTGGCTTTGATTCCCATGTGGATACGTAGGCGTCTTGGAGACTCAAGCCAATCATTCGTTAACCGGTGTTCTTGTTTTGGTAAGAAATAGTGCTGAATTTTTCTCTTGTGAATCCATTCTGTGTTAGTTGTTTCATGGTTTAATCGTCTCTTGGTTTTCATTGATTTTCCGCTGCGATTTGGTTCATCTCCAACCCTACCTCGAGACCCAACAGTGGTATCAGAGCCGTGGTACCTTCGGGATTCACAAGACGATGTTCAGAGTTTCGGTTTTGCTTGAAAGTTTCGTTTTTGGCATGTTGTTTTGCTAAATTGTTTGATAACATGTTTTAAATTCTTGTTTATGGATTTAATGCATGTAAAATGAATTTTTGAAAATTATTTCAAATCTGGAAATTTTGAAAAAAATTTGATTTTTCGGGTATCGGGAGCGGGACTCTCGGGGAGCCGAAACCGAGACCGAATGGGGCTCCGTTGGACGGAGCTAGGCCAAGCATGACCATTGGATGGTTGATATGACAAGGCTAAACCGTTTTGTTAGTTATGACGAGTTTGGAACCGTCATGACGAACTCGAAGATCAAATATTCAAAAGTTTAATTTTTGAACGGTTTCGATAAACCGAGCATCAAATTTTTTCGAAACTTGGCTATTAATTAAAACCGGAAAATCACATGATGTTTGATAACATGCTTGTTTGATAACACGATGTGTGATGTGATGTTGGCATGGTGTACATAATATCCCCGAGCTCGATTTAATTATTTATCGCTTTTCACGGCCTGCGAGCCGTTAGAGTTAGCGTGTAATTATTGTTTCAAGGTGTGGTCGTCGAACCACTTGTTTGTAATATTTATTTATTCCCGACCTGCGAGTCGTGTATTAAATTGTAATATTTTACTAAAGAAGAAGAAAGGGCGAGAAGGTCATTCGGTGGCTTTTCGGGTGTTGGCATCGGCTTGGAGTCGGTGGAGCTCAAGAAGCTAGTGGTAGTTAGTATAGGGGGCTATTATGTGCACATTTATCTCTTTATGCTTGGTTTAGTTTATGCATGACTAATTCTATGTGTTTTAGAATTGCATGCTTAACTTTATTTACCGAGCATATCACCTCACATGCAAAGATAAATATGGAATTTTAATCCTTGTGTGTGAACCCTTAGAACCGTCATTGCATTGGATGTAGTTGACGGGTTCAAAGGAAGAATTACATTGGATGTAATTTCAGGCATCATTGCATTTGGAATGTAGTTGATGTGCTCATCGCATCTAGGATGTGCCAAAGTTTTGAACACAACTGGACAAGTAAAAGCGGGTCATGTCCGATACCTCCCAATCATCAACACCTTACTGTTGGGTCTCGAGGTAAGGTTGGAGATGAACCAACTCGCAGCGGAAAATCAATGAAAACCAAGAGACAATTAGAACCATGAAACAACTAACAAAGAATGGATTAACAAGAGAAAAATTCAGCACTAGTTCTTACCAAAACAAGAACACCGGTTAACGAATGATTGGCTTGAGTCTCCAAGACGCCTACGTATCCACATGGGAATCAAAGCCACGTAGTTCTTCTCTTTGAGGACTCAAGAACACAAAAATGGAGGAGGAAACTAGCCAAACCCGAAATGGCCATGGAAGAGGGAGAGAAAATGTGTTTCCTATTCTTGTCTTGTCTTTGTTATGTTGAAAAAAGATGACTTAAACATAACAAAACCCATACTTGTCCAACTAAAGGCATGGGACAAGTATGGTGTCAAGTAAGGTGTAAATAGGACAAAGTATGGCAAGACAAGATTGTGTTAGGTGGTGAATCACCAACACCTTAATCCTTGTCTTGCTTACTTAGTACTAATTAATCAAGACTTGATTAATTAGTTCCATGGGCCTTGGTTGCATGGGCCTTTCATGGGCCTCTTGGAACATGGCCCGTGACCATTTCCAACGAGGTCCCGTGATTCGCTCATCGCCTCCATGCCTTCCATACCGGAAATGTCCAACATTATCCGACGCGATCAATCCCAAGACTCCAAGCCTTATCTCGATCCGTAAAGTCCTATTCACTTACGGGCACATGACCCAAAACCCAGTTTTGGTCATGTCCCGAGACAACTCCCTTTTGGCCATTCTCCATAAATGTGTCAATGAGTTTCATCCTCCGGTGTGACCCTTAGGTTTATGCATGTCAATAGATCAACGTAAAATCCCATTTTACTTGATCCTATTTAAGTGGCAACTAACGAGACTTTAGTATTGCCTGACACTACATAACGAATCGACCCTGTCGATTCTAACCTTTCCGTCGTCCCTGTCATTATCCTTTTATCTCCGATATCCTGATTGAGATAAGGCATAGAGCCGTCATCCTTATTATTCTCAATCACCGTTCCTTGATATGTGAGATGACTGAAGATATGATACCCAGTATCATGTGCATGGCCATGCTATTCTTCCAGTCACTCTCGATCAAGCGGCCGAGAACCGATATCTTTCCCATACCTCAGTATGAGGGATAAATCCCTTAGCCGCCTTTCGTGTCACTCATGTAGCCCGTCCCCAAGCCAATCCTGGCCGTTATGGAAGCCCTGTTACGGACAACGTTAGGCTCAGGTCAAACTCAGTTGTTGACTACATAGCGATCACAAAGACTCCTTGGTCTAAGGATACATGACAAGCTACGACACTGAATATGTTCATGACTTAATCTATGGCACATATTCAGGGCGGGTCGTCCAATATCATGTCCCACATGATATCTATGATCAGACTCCGAAATCCCATTCCAATGACTAACAGAACGTAAGCCATAAAGAGCCATCTTTCACACTAGTCGCTTCTAGTGAAGCTTTGTTGACTAGGGACCCATCGAGTGTGATCTATCTCGATCTATGGTTCTATTCGCATGGTGGGCATAGATCAGAGCACACATCGATATATTACTCCAACACATAAGTAATATAAAGCCGCTTTAATTTTATTGCTAACGATGATATATACATTTGGACATTTAGGATTGAACTACGGGCACTAAGACTAACACTTACTACCTCCCCGTCCTATGGGTGTCGTGCGCATTAGCGGAGCATCCATGGGGAAGCGGGGTAGTAGGTTTGGACGACATATGTGGGTGTCG
The DNA here is from genome assembly GCA_963921825.1 of Erodium maritimum. Taxonomy (NCBI): domain Eukaryota; kingdom Viridiplantae; phylum Streptophyta; class Magnoliopsida; order Geraniales; family Geraniaceae; genus Erodium; species Erodium maritimum. The sequence goes on along the minus strand of OY997595.1, from coordinate 51,237,111 downwards.
TGCGCATTAGCGGAGCACCTACATAGTGACGAGCCATAGTTGAAAATTGGTGGACCCGACTACGATTCTCAGCCTGAGGTTGAGCTAGGGTAACAGATAGGGTAAGTCGTGTACATAAGTACATACCCTAGCCAAGAGTCACATTGGATGTGATTGGATGGAGTCCTACCTACATAGCTCGATTAAGTGGTGAGCATTAGTTCAGCTTAATCGAGTGAATCAAGGATCTTGGTTTCAGATTCTAAAGGTTTAGAATCGATTGTTGGTGCTTAAGCTTGATCTTCATAAAATTTATTCAGTTTACTGATTGAATTTTATTTGCTGTAGATCAAATGGAAAAATTCAGCGAACATTAATAGTTTGTCATTAAAAACCATTCCTGACAGGGTCAAGCTAAATGGGACAAACTATTTGGACTGGTACAGAATTTTGAGGATAGTCCTCAAGTCTGAACGCAAAGAATATGTCCTTGACAAGGCTGTCTCTAAGACCATATCAGAGTTACATGAAGTGTCATTAATTGCTGAGAAGAATATATCAGGGATCTGTGATCCAAGAATATTATGATGGTCAACAAGGGAATTGGAAGTGGCAAGGGCGGGGCCCATGCGCACTTGGCAGGAAAGATGAGACACCTGAGAATGTCTGATTCTACTGCCAACAGCCTGGTCATTGGAACCGGGATTACAGGAAGTTCACGGCTGATCTGAAGAAGGGCAGTGGGACTGCGCCTTCATCAAATAGCCTGGATGATCTAAAGAAGGGCAGTAGGACTGCGTCTTCATCAGGAAACCTGGATGATCTAAGGAAGGGCGGTGGGACCGTGCCTTCATCCGGTATTAACTCTATAGAGCTACATCTCTCTACTTCCAAAGATTCGTGGGTATTACATACCAGGACTGAATCTCACACATGCACTTATATATGGTGGCTGAAAGTAGGAGAGGTTTGGAAAGCACGAAGTGGACCTCAGAGTTGTGGCAACTGTTGTAGGATCCATGAGTCTTGCTTTGACAAGAGGCCTTGTCTTAGTATTGTATGATGTATATTGCATACCTACTTATAGTAGGAATATTATATCTGTATCCGTGATTGACAAGGAAGGATATAATGTTAATATTGGAAATGGAGTTTTCAATGTTCTATGCAATGATATGTTTTATACCAGTACTGATTTGGTTGGAGGATTATACATATCAGATATGGGTAACAATGCCTCAAGTTCTATATATTCCGTTAATACCAAGAGGTCTAAATCCAACGATTTAAACCTAACTCTGTTATGGCACTGTCATTTAGGCCGCATAAACAAGAAGCACATATCAGCACTTCAGAAGTGCGGACTTTCAGGTTCATTCGAATTCCATTCGATCGATAGGTGCAAGGTTTGTTTGATGGGAAAATTGACTAAAGTGCCCTTTTATCGATCGCGATGAAAGGGCGGGTGAATTATTGGGGCTGATACACTCGAATGTGTGTAGACCAATAAGTTCACTTGCCAGGAGGGGTTTTAGCTACTTCATCACATTTACTGATGATTACAGTAAATATGGTTATGTCTATTCGCTGAGACATAAGTCTGAAGCTTTTGATAAATTCAAAGAGTTTAAAACTAAAGTAGAAAACCAGCTCGACAAAGGTATTAAGGCACTTCGATTGGATTGAGATGGAAAATACTTGACCACAGAGTTATTAGATCATCTAAAAGAGAATGAGATCCTTTTGGAATGGACTCCTCCTGGGACACTGTAGATGAAAGGTGTAGCCAAACAGAGAAATCGAACATTGTTAGACAATGGTCCGTTCCATGATTAGTTGGACTGATCTCCCAATATCTTTCTGGGTTATGCTCTAGAGACGACCGCATTCATAGTGAATCGGGCTTCGACGAAGGGTGTGGAAGGGACACCATTTTAAAAATGGTACGGGTGATGCCCGATTTGTCCTTCCTAAAGATTTGTGGTTGCGAGGCTTATGTGAAACATTTGGTTTCGACTAAGCTCGAACCAAGATCTGAGATATGCACCTTCATGTGGTATCCCAAAGAAACAAGGGGATACTACTTCTACAATCCCAGTGAGAACATGGTGTTCGTCGCTTGGGGTGGGGTCTTTATGGAAACGGAGTTTTGTTTCCAAAGACGTCATTGGGAGGACTGTGCATCTCGAAGAAATTCAGGATGGTACAGATCTGTCTAAACCAATTGACAACCCAGTAGAAAGGAGCCAGAGATTGTCGTAGAGTAAGAACCAATTCCCGTTACAATTCCGGAAGGTCCAAGGCGATTTGAAAGGATCAATCTTCCACCTCCAAGATATGGTATCCGGAGGTAACAATGAAGTCATGGTGGATCACGATGATCCAACCACCTTTCAAGAAGTCGTGGATGGGCCTGACTCCAAGTTATGGCTGGGAGCCATGAGGGAGGAAATGCAATCCATGTCGGACAACCTAGTCTGGGAACCGGTTGATCCCATCAATGGTGTGAGGACTATCGGATGCAAATGGATCTTCAAGGTGAAGATGGACATGGACGGTAACCCTCTGACCAACAAAGCTCAACTGGTGGCGAAAGGTTATAGGCAGATCCAATGGATTGACTATGAGGAAACCTTCTCCCTAGTGGCTATGGTCAAAATCGATCCAAATTTTTCTTGACATAACTGCGTATCATAATTACGAGATATGGCAATTGGATGTCAAAACCGCTTTCCTAAATGGAAATTTGACTGAGTACGTTTGTATGTCTCGGCCCAAAGGTTTTGATGATCCGAAGAATAAGGGAAAGATTTATAAGTTGTTGAAATCCATTTATGGATTGAAACGAACTTCTCGGAGTTGGATCCTTCGTTTTGATGAAGCTGTAATTGGATTTGGCTTAATCAAGAACGAGGATGAATCTTGCGTTTATAAGAAGGCTAGTGGGAGCAAGATTACCTTTCTGGTTCTCATTGAAAATGACATCCCAACCTTGCACGAGACTTAAGCTTGGTTGAGGAAGTGTTTTTCAATAAATGACTTAGGCGATGCTTCTTATATCTTAGGGATTAAGATATGTAGAGATCGCACCAAGAGGGTCTTGGATGTAAGTCAGGGAAACTATTTGAACAATGCATTGAGTAGGTTCTTAATGCTCGATTCAAAGAAAGTACTCTTACCTACTAGTCATGGCGTCCTAAGACAGCTGATGAGCTGAAAAGGATGATGAGAATCCTATGAGCCTAGGGGCAGGATCGATCATATATGCCATGACATGTATGAGGCCGGACGTCTCGTAAGCCTTATGTTGTACCAGTAGACATCATTCTAACCCGGAGAAAGATGATGTTGAACTAGTCGTCGAAGGATGAGTAAACGCTAGTTTTCCAAGACAAATCCAGATGACTTTAGAAGTCAGTTAGGATATGTGTTTACGCTGAATGACAGAGCTTTAGCTGGGAGAGCGTAAAGCAAGATACCATTGCCGAATCTACGATAGAGGCCAAGTACATGGATGCTGCATAGGCAGCTAAGGAGGCTATGTGGATTTGGAAATTCATGGCAGGGCTGGGTGTAATTAAAAACACATCCAGCCCGGTGAATCCATTTTGCGACAACACAAGGGCCATTGCGCAAGCTAAAAGCCCAGATCGCATAACAAATCCAAACATGTACTGCGGCGTATCCACCTCATCAGAGAAATACTGAACTAAGGTGAAGTGAAGATAACCTATATTGCTACAGATGATAACATAGCCAACCCTTTGACTAAGGCAGTGTCACTGCCTGAACATGTTAGACATGTAAAGTCGATAGAGACATATTGGAGTTTAGATTGGAACTAGGGAAAGTGGGAGATTGTTAGTCTTAGTGCACGTAGTTCAATCCTAAATGTCCAAATGTATATATCATCGTTAGCAATAAAGTTAAAGCGACTGTATATTACTTATGTGTTGGAGTAATATATCGATGTGTGCTCTGATCTATGCCCACCATGCGAATAGAACCATAGATCGAGATAGATCACACTCGATGGGTCCCTAGTCAACAAAGCTTCACTAGAAGCGACTAGTATGAAAGATGGCTCTTTATGGCTTACGTTCTGTTAGTCATTGGAATGGGATTCCGGAGTCTAATCATAGATATCATGTGGGACATGATATTGGACGACCCGCCCTGAATATGTGCCATAGATTAAGTCATGAACATATTCAGTGTCGTAGCTTGTCATGTATCCTTAGACCATGGAGTCTTTGTGATCGCTATGTAGTCAACAACTAAGTTTGACCTGAGCCTAACGTTTTCCGTAACAGGGCTTCCATAACGGCCAAGATTGGCTTGGGGACGGGCTACATGAGTGACACGAAAGGCGGCTAATGGATTTATCCCTCATAGTGAGGTATGGGAAAGATATCGGTTCTCGGCCGCTTGATCGGGAGTGGCTGAAAGAATAGCATGGCCATGCACATGATACTGGGTATCATATCTTTAGTCATCTCACATATCAAGTAACAGTGATTGAGAATAATAAGGATGACGACTCTATGCCTTATCTAAATCAGGATATCGGAGATAAAAGGATAATGACAGAGATGACGGAAAAGTTAGAATCGACAGGGTCGATATTATGCAGTGTCAGGCAATACTAAAGTCTCGTTAGTTGCCACTTAAATACGATCAAGTAAAATGGGATTTTACGTTGATCTATTGACATGCATAAACCTAAGGGTCACACCGGAGGATGAAACTCATTGACACATTTATGGTGAATGGACAAAAAGGAGTTGTCTAGGGACATGACCAAAACTGGGTTTTGGGTCATGTGCCCGTAAGTGAATAGGACTTTACGGATCGAGACAAGGCTTGGAGTCTTGGGATTGATCGCGTCGAATAATGTTGGACATTTCCGGTATGGAAGGCTTGGAGGCGATAAGCGAATCACGGGACCTCGTTGGAAATGGCCACGGGCCATGTTCCAAGAGGCCCATGAAAGGCCCATGCAACCAAGGCCCATGGAACTAATTAATCAAGTCTTGATTAATTATTACTAAGTAAGCAAGACAAGGATTAAGGCGTTGGTGATTCACCACCTAACCCAATCTTGTCTTGCCATACTTTGTCCTATTTACACCTTACTTGTCACCATGCTTGTCCCATGCCTTTAGTTGGACAAGTATGGGGTTTGTTATGTTTAAGTCATCTTTTTTCAACATAACAAACACAAGACAAGAATAGGAAACACATTTTCTCTCCCTCTTCCATGGCCATTTCGGGTTTGGCTAGTTTCCACCTCCATTTTTGTGTTCTTGAGTCCTCAAAGAGAACTACGTGGCTTTGATTCCCATGTGGATACGCAGGCTTCTTGGAGAGTCAAGCCAATCATTCGTTAACCGGTGTTCTTGTTTTGGTAAGAAATAGTGATGAATTTTTCTCTTGTGAATCCATTCTTTGTTAGTTGTTTCATGGTTTAATCGTCTCTTGGTTTTCATTTATTTTCCGCTGCGAGTTGGTTCATCTCCAACCCTACCTCGAGACCCAACAACACTTTCAGAGTTTCCCAAATTTCCTTAGCAGAGGGTACAAAGGCTTTCTGCTCAGTCAATGCATTAAGAAAACATCCTGGCCTTGGCCCTCAATTCGTCACTTCCTCCTCCAACAGAACTGGTCTATGATCCGAAATTAATCTCGTTCTAGTGCTTTGTTTTAAAAAGCACATATTAACAAAGGTTTCAGGTGACACCAGAAACCTATCGATTCTCGAAGCCTTTGATCCCTTGTCATACCACGTATAGGAGCTTCCCACTAAGTCCAAATTGAAGCAACAAAGTTATTAAAGTCTGTGATGCTTATCTTGGATGACGGACAATTCCTTCTCTCCCATTCATGTAAGAGTGCATTAAAATCCCCTCCCACAATTACCACTCTTTCCAACGAACATTGTAGTCATGTTAAGTCATCCCAAAGCTATGCTCTGTCCTTGTCATTGTAAGGGGCGTAAATATTTAGGATATTCAAATACACCTTTTTTGATACATACTTCAGTCAAAACAACCACATTCATAACAAAAGAAACCCTTTCCATAACCAGAACACATGTTTGCCAAACCATAATCACTCCCCCTCCTTCTCCATCTGCCGACACTAAACTCCACTTCCAACCTACCCAAAACAACTATCTGGTAACAATTTGTCATTAAGAATTGTCAATTTTGACTCTTGTAATAAAACAAAATTCGGTCGTTCTTTATTCACCATCTCTTTTAAAATCCTTTTTTGGACGGAGTTCATACCATGTTCCATGAGAGAACCTTTATGTTCTCTATTCAAGCTTGCTCGGGAGGTTTGATACCCTCCCCTTCTTCCTCCCACTCCTCCTCTTCCGATTTACTTCTAAACTCCAAACATTTATTCGCTTCAACGTGTAAATTTTGTAGGTGGTCTATTACTAGATCATCCTGGTCAAAAACTTTGTAACCTATTTTTTTCAAGTAAGCCTAAGACTCTAGCCCTTCCTAATTGGGCCCTATTCCACCACTAGATTGGCCCTAACTCTCAGCAAAACAACCCTTTTCGATCGCCGCGAGTCTCTTTCTCTCTTTGCTCCTTGATCATGTATGATACATGACATTTGTAACTTCTTTTTGTTTCCATTTTGCCTTTGTTTCATTTTCCTCCCTCACAATAGTCCAAGCGAACTTCCAGCCCTATCCTTTCTAATTCAAAAACAGGTTACGAATCTTTCACAGATGGTAGCTCTCTTGAAAGAGTGTGATCCGCATCTGCCAAGGCCCTTGATAGATGCGAGTTGCAACCCTTAGAACTTTGATTACTACTCGGATCATATATTTCCACACATCTCTCTTCTGTTTCCTTTTATGGAACACTTTCCTTTTCTTCGCTGCCACTAATCCAGGTGTAGGATTGCACGTGCCACTTCCTTAATCTTTTTTGGTCGAATAGAAGACACCTGAGTTTCCTCCACTGGTTTCACAGTCACTGGAAAGCTCACATTACCAGTCACGAAATAAACAACTTTGGGTAGTGGTTCTCCTCTTAGTCTTCAGTAACACCAACATCTTTTCGATTTGAAAATCGAAATTTTTATTGATGTACAATAATTGTCCTTCCGACTTAACAATCTTCCTCACATTTCCTCTACTCCGTCCCTAAAATGGTAGGGCTTCCATGCACAACCATTTAAAACTACGTCCTACCAGGCATGTCGATCGAGGAGCTTCAATAACATGGATCCAAGGTTTGATCCATCCCAAATCCAAAACACCTTCTTTCTCCAGTGTATTAAGCAGACAAACTTGGTTCCCAAACTTCCTCACCTCAAAGTCCCAAATCCATCCCTCTCCATCACGTTTGCTAACACGTCTATACTACACGCGGATAACGCTACTCCTAATCTCCCAAACTCCACCACACCTATGTACTCTAGCTTCTTCCTCAACACATCTTTCACGATCCTCCCTCTCTCCCACTAAAGCACATTCCCGATCCATACCCTCCACCTGAGGTGGTTCAGATTTGTTTTTGATCGTCACCTACTTCTCCGACCTTTAGTGTTTTTTGAAAGCTCCATCTGACCATACACTGGCTACAAAAAAGGTGTACCCTCTTACTTTGTAACCATTCATCTGCCCCACTGCTTCCTCCGCCTCCTTCAAGCACTGGTACACTAGAAAACCAAAATACTGCCCTCTTTTACTTGGTCTACGAACTGGTTCAGCTCTCTCCAATTTCCCCTATATGCGGAAAATACTTCTTAGCCAGGCCTCCGAGGTATTTTGTGGCAGGTTGCACACAAACACCTTTGCTGCTTCGCCATCGAACCTTCTCCAGTTTGTCACTTTGCCCTTCTCCTTCTCTTCCATGCCTACTTCAACCACCTTCCTTGAATATGACGCCTCCCTTTCGTCGCGCCGTGTCAAGATTGCCTTGAAAATCCTACTGGTCGACCCCTTGTAATCTCTCACCGGTGTTTCCTCACCATGGTTGACGGTGGTTTTCGGTGAAGATGTTGCGTCCGCGACCGCTACGTCCTTTCCTTTGGCTCTCTCTATCCTCTAGCAGCATCACCGTCCTTATACTTGATGCCAATCCCATACACTATATGGCAATACTCATCACACAAGGATATCAATGCAGAACAGAAGGTGGAGTAAGGAAGCAAAGGGATCACAATTATTGTGTGGGGGGTATATTGGGTTGCAGACTTTGACTGACTGACTGTATGTTTTGACAAAAGCGCTCTATCCATGACAGACCAAACGGTGTGTGGCTGAGTATTTGAATTGCATGACGTGTATGGATTCATATATTGTGTTTTCTAGTTTAAATTACTCTATGAAAATTGTAGATATCTGAATTTCATTCGGTTTGATATCTTACGAATTAAAATCGAAACTTATATAAGAAATATAAAACATTTAGAAGATCGATCAAACCCGACAACTTTTAATAAAAATACAGCCCAAAACTCGTAAAATTAAAAAAATGGAAAGAGAGAGCGACATAGAGGGCGTGAGGGTGAACTCGGGGAAGCTTCCGGCGACCGGAGTTTCGCTCGGTTTTTTAAGGAATTTTTGGTGGCCGGTGGTTCTTCTGGTGCTGGCACGTCGAATCCAGTTGTGGAGATTATCGAGCCGACTACTACCAAAGTATTCGTCAGCAATTTGCCTTATTGTACAACTGACGAGTGGTTCGCATCGTATTTTTGGAGCTATGGTAAGATTTCAAAATCGATCTTCATTCACAAACCCAATTTGAGAGGAAGGTATTTCGGTTTCCTTTATGCGACTTCAGTGGAGGAAGCAAGGAAGATTATCAGTAGGGAGAATGAAAGAAAGTTAAGGGGCTTATTTTGCTTGTGGCGATGGCCTGGAGGAAGGATCGTAAAAAGGAAATTGGGGCCGAGAGGAAGAGGGTTGTTTCATCTCCGCCCTAGGAGCCGGTTAAGGTTGTCATGGTTGATGAAATTCGTGCAAATTGGATCAAATCGAGTGTGTTGGCGATTAATCGTACCAATTTGACAAGGGATCAACTTTTAATGGCCTTTTCTTCGAACGGGGCGACTGGAATCGAGCTTAGGCACGTTGGTGGTGGGTTTTTCTGATTAATTGCACAGATAAAGTTTTCAGAGATATGTTGCGTGGAACGAATTGGAAATGGTTTTGGATTGTGAGCATGAATGATGACATGGCTTTACTGGGTGATAGGTGGAACTGGTTTTCTATTGATGGGGTCCCATGGCATGGGAGGTCCTTGGATTCGTTGAAGGCGATGGTAGAGAAGGAAGCTCATGTGATTTGGGTGATGCCTGATTCGGATGAAGGGGAGCTTTTTTCCTCCGATACTGCATTGATTCAGACACATCGTCCTCCTGCAGAAATGGTGGAGTGCGAACTCTGTTCAGGCAAGTTTACTAAGGGTTCAGGCCGGTGGAAAGACTAGTTGGAGACCTGATTTCCGTTAATCACCCTCCAGAGTTCGTGGAGCAATCCTCGGATTCTTAGGATTCGTTTTCAAATTCAAATGGGATATCAAATTCTGTTGAAGAAGGAGAGATCCAGGATTTGAATTCGAATTCGCGAAATGGTGGGGAGATTGAGGCAAAGCCGTCCCAGGAGATTGAGTCAATCAAGGTGGATAATGTTGTGAATTCCCGAGCTGGTGGGGAAGTTCAGGTGGTGGATAACGTGACCCCAATTTTGCAAATTGCTGGTGTTGGGTCTCGAGGTAGGGTTGGACATGAACCAACTCGCAGCGGAAAATCAATGAAAACCAAGAGACGATTGAAACCATGAAATAACTAGCAAAGAATGGATTCACAAGAGAAAAATTCAGCACTATTTCTTACCAAAACAAGAACACCGGGTAACGAATGTTGGCTTGAGTCTCCAAGACGCGTACGTATCCACATGGGAATCAAAGCCACATAGTTCTTCTCTTTGAGGACTCAAGAACAAAAAAATGGAGGTGGAACACACCCTTGGCCGAAATTTGAAGGAAGGGGGAGAGAAAATGTTTTTCCTATTCTTGTCTTGTGTTTGTTATGTTGAAAAAAGATTACTTAAACATAACAAACTCATACTTGTCCAACTAAAGGCATGGGACAAGCATGGTGACAAGTAAGGTGTAAATAGGATAAAATATGGTTAGATAAGATGGGGTAAGGTGGTGAATCACCAACACCTTAATCCTTGTCATGCTTACTTAGTACTAATTAATCAAGACTTGATTAATTAGTTGCATGGGCCTTGGTTGCATGGGCCTCTTGGAACATGGCCCGTGGCCATTTCCAACGAGGTCCCGTGATTCGCTCATCGCCTCCAATACTCCAAGTCATATTCACTTACGGGCACATGACTCAAAACCCAGTTTTGGTCATGTCCCGAGACAACTCCCTTTTGGCCATTCTCCATAAATGTGTCAATGAGTTTCACCCTCCGGTTTGACCCTTAGGTTTATGCATTTCAATAGATCAACGTAAAATCCCATTTTACTTGATCCTATTTAAGTGGCAACTAACGAGACTTTAGTATTGTCTGACACTGCATAACGAATCGACCCTGTCGAATCTAACCTTTCCGTCGTCCCAGTCATTATCATTTTATCTCCGATATCCTGATTGAGATAAGGCATAGAGCCGTCATCCTTATTATTCTCAATCATTGTTCCTTGATATGTGAGATGACTGAATATATGATACCTAGTATCATGTGCATGTCCATTCTATTCCTTCAGTCACTCTCGATCAAGCGGCCGAGAACCGATATCTTTCCCATACCGTAGTATGAGGGATAAATCCTGGCCGTCTTTCGTGTCAGTCATGCAGTCCGTCCCCAAGCCAATCCTGGCCGTTATGGAAGCCCTGTTACGGACAACATTAGGCTGAGATCAAACTCAGTTGTTTACTGCATAGCGATCACAAAGATTCTTTGGTCTAAGGATACATGATAAGCTACGACAATGAATAAGTTCACGACTTGATCTATGGCACATATTCATGTCGGGTCGTCCAATATCATGTCCCACATGATATCTATGATCAGACACTGGAATCTCATTCCAATGACTAATAGAACGTAAGCCATAAAGAGCCATCTGTCATACTAGTCGCTTCTAGTGAAGCATTGTTGACTAGGGCCCCATCGAGTGTGATCCATCTCGATCTATGGTTCTATTCGCATGGTGGGCATAGATTATTGCACACATCAGTATATTACTCCAACACATAAGTAATATAAAGCCGCTTTTATTTTATTGCTAACGATGATATATACATTTAGACATTTAGGATTGAACTACGACCACTAAGACTAACAACTGGTACTCAGAACTTCACTATTCGCAATCTAAATGTTTCTCCAGTAAAGGTTTATTACCAGACCAGAATGTGATGGTTTAGAAGGTACTGTGAGGGGTACCTTGTCTATTGTTGCGTGAAGAATGTTAGTCCTCTTATGGAATATGAGAGGGTTAAACTCTTTTCAGAAATGCCACAATCTGAAAGGGGTGGTGTTGAAAGTTAAGCTTGACTTTGTAATGATGTAGGAGGTGAAATGGACAGTTATTGATTTGGGCAAGTTAAGAAGTTGTGGTTTTAACGGTGGTTGGGGGTGTGAGTTGGTTCCAACTAATGGGAGTGCTGGTGGTATTCTTAGTTTATGGGTGTGAGTTGGTTATTCTTAGTTTGTGGAGAACATCAAAGCTTATTATAGATTATGTGGATCCCATTGATCGTGCTCTCATTTGGAAATGGAGGTGTATTTCATTTGATAAACCTGTATCTTTTACTAATGTTTATGCGCCTTCGAGTACTAGATCAAGGAAGGTGTTGTGGAATAATCTGTTACAGGTTATAAATGGTTTGTCTGAATGCTTAGTTATTGGTGGTGATTTCAATGCGGTTGTGGATGATTCGGAAAGGTTGAATGAGACTTCTTCTCGGGGTGATATAAGGGCGTTTCAAGAGTTTATATCTCGATCAGGCCATATTGATTTTCCACGGACAGGTTATCCCTTTACTTGGTATGGAAGAGATTCAAAAGCTTCAAGGCTAGATCGTTTCTTGGTGTCTCCTGAATTTCTAGCTGAGTATGGTCCTTTGACTCAGGTTAGTCTTTTTCGGGACATCTCAGATCATCGCCTGATGGAGCTTCGTCCCGAGCTAGTAAATTGGGGTCCCCGGCCGAATAAATTTATTAATCCATGGACGTAGCATGAGAATTTCTTACCTACAGTGGCTGCTTTGTGGAACTCTTATCCCTCCAATGGTTCAGCCACCTATACTTTGTGGATGAAAGTTAAGTTTCTTAGAAAGGACTTACAAGTCTGGAATAAGGAAGTGTTTGGGGTGGTGGATAAGGTTATTGAGGATCTGAGAAAAAATATATAGATGAAATTGATAAAAGGCATGAGGAATGCATTTTAACTGGGGTTGAAGAAGCTGAACGAGCTTGGTATACGGCTTTGTTGATACAAAACAGCAAAATTCAGGCCAAAATATGGCGCCAGAAATCGAGAATTCGTTGGTTCATAGGGGGGGACCGTTGCTCCAATTTTTATCATCGTTTGGCTAATTATCGAGCTCATAAAAATAAGATTTCCCAATTCTGTGTGGCCCAAGGAATTATTGATGTTCAAGATAGTATGAAAGAGGCAGCCGCTTTGCATTTTGAGGGTCGGTTTGGAAAGCCTCTGAGGACGAGAGATCCTTTACCAACTTTGCCTTTTTCTACCTTAATTTTTTTGTAGGCTAGCGAGCTGGAGGTTCAGTTCACCTTGGAGGAAATTAAGGGTGCTATTGATATGTGTGGCAGTGAAAAATCACCGGGACCGGACGGTTTCTCGATGAAAATTTTCAAAGTGGCATGGTCAGTTATTCAATTCGATTTGAAGAGATTCTTGGATGAATTCGATGTGGCATGGCCACCTTTGTGACCTTGATTCCCAAGCACGATCAAGACGAATTGCTCAGCGATTTTTGACCGATAAGTTTGAAATCGGGTCCATATAAGATCCTTGCCAAGGTACTAGCTAACCGTTTAAAATTGGTTGTTGCCAATCTTATAAGTGACACGCAAAGTGCTTTTGTGGCGGGTAGGCAGCTTGTGGACGTTGTGCTCATCGAATCTGAAGTTATTCATATGATCAAAAGGTCTAGAGTTGAGGCCGTTTTGCTGAAGCTCGACTTTGAGAAGGCGTATGAGATGTTGCATTGGGGTTATTTGGAGGATGTGATGGAACAAATGCATATCGGTGCCCGGTGGAGGAGATGGGTACATGGGCTATTTCAAGCACACTTATCAGTATTGGTTAATGGTGCTCCCAGTCACGAATTTAAAATGATGAATGGGATCCATCAAGGATGCCCGTTATCTCCTTTCTTGTTTCTGATTGCAGCAGAAGGGCTCCACAGGTTTTTGGAAAGAGGGAAATTGGAAGGGCGATTTAAGGGAGTTGATATAGGAAACGGGGTTTCGATCTTGCATTTACAATTTGCGCACGATACCCTACTGTTTATTCGAGATGATATTTTTGATTTAGAGCGTTTGAAGCTACTACTTACTCAGTATCAATCTTGTTCAGGTTTAAAAATCAATAAATTGAAGTCCAAGGAAATTATTTTAAATGAGGCTAATTTGTCCGGTTCTCAAATTCAAGCTTGCTGGGATTGCTCAGTTGGTTCTTTGCCTATGCCATATCTTGGTTTTAGCTTTGGTTCTTCTCCTAAACGTATAGCGACATGGGACCCTATTATTAAGAAGTATAGACAATCATTGGCGGTGTGGAGTACCAAATTTTTATCTATTGCTGGGCGTGTGGTCTTGATTCAAAGTACTCTTTCATGGTTGCCAATTTTTTACATGTCGTTGCTGAAAGCACCTAAAGCATAAATTGTTGGAAGCGTGTCAACGTTAATTCTTGTGGAAGTCTTATAACTCGAATACAATTTTGTACAAGGTGAGCTGGTCTAAAGTGTGTAGACCTAAGGAAAAGGGTGGACTGGGTTTGCGTCGTTTGAGCGAGATGAACGACTCGTTATTATGGAAATGGTTTTGGAGATACGCTTTCCGATTATGATTCATTGTGGAAGATGGTAACTTGTTCAAGAATGGGGTGGTCAGTGACGGAGTGGAATCTTACTTGTATGCATCGACGTGTAAATTCTTTCATGTTTCATCATATTATGGATTTAGCATCTGATCCATTATTTAGCTCTTTGTTTGGGATGTTGGGTCTCGAGGTAAGGTTGGAGATGAACCAACTCGCAGCGGAAAATCAATGAAAACCAAGAGACAATTAGAACCATGAAACAACTAACAAAGAATGGATTAACAAGAGAAAAATTCAGCACTAGTTCTTACCAAAACAAGAACACCGGTTAACGAATGATTGGCTTGAGTCTCCAAGACGCCTACGTATCCACATGGGAATCAAAGCCACGTAGTTCTTCTCTTTGAGGACTCAAGAACACAAAAATGGAGGAGGAAACTAGCCAAACCCGAAATGGCCATGGAAGAGGGAGAGAAAATGTGTTTCCTATTCTTGTCTTGTCTTTGTTATGTTGAAAAAAGATGACTTAAACATAACAAAACCCATACTTGTCCAACTAAAGGCATGGGACAAGTATGGTGTCAAGTAAGGTGTAAATAGGACAAAGTATGGCAAGACAAGATTGTGTTAGGTGGTGAATCACCAACACCTTAATCCTTGTCTTGCTTACTTAGTACTAATTAATCAAGACTTGATTAATTAGTTCCATGGGCCTTGGTTGCATGGGCCTTTCATGGGCCTCTTGGAACATGGCCCGTGACCATTTCCAACGAGGTCCCGTGATTCGCTCATCGCCTCCATGCCTTCCATACCGGAAATGTCCAACATTATCCGACGCGATCAATCCCAAGACTCCAAGCCTTATCTCGATCCGTAAAGTCCTATTCACTTACGGGCACATGACCCAAAACCCAGTTTTGGTCATGTCCCGAGACAACTCCCTTTTGGCCATTCTCCATAAATGTGTCAATGAGTTTCATCCTCCGGTGTGACCCTTAGGTTTATGCATGTCAATAGATCAACGTAAAATCCCATTTTACTTGATCCTATTTAAGTGGCAACTAACGAGACTTTAGTATTGCCTGACACTACATAACGAATCGACCCTGTCGATTCTAACCTTTCCGTCGTCCCTGTCATTATCCTTTTATCTCCGATATCCTGATTGAGATAAGGCATAGAGCCGTCATCCTTATTATTCTCAATCACCGTTCCTTGATATGTGAGATGACTGAAGATATGATACCCAGTATCATGTGCATGGCCATGCTATTCTTCCAGTCACTCTCGATCAAGCGGCCGAGAACCGATATCTTTCCCATACCTCAGTATGAGGGATAAATCCCTTAGCCGCCTTTCGTGTCACTCATGTAGCCCGTCCCCAAGCCAATCCTGGCCGTTATGGAAGCCCTGTTACGGACAACGTTAGGCTCAAGTCAAACTCAGTTGTTGACTACATAGCGATCACAAAGACTCCTTGGTCTAAGGATACATGACAAGCTACGACACTGAATATGTTCATGACTTAATCTATGGCACATATTCAGGGCGGGTCGTCCAATATCATGTCCCACATGATATCTATGATCAGACTCCGAAATCCCATTCCAATGACTAACAGAACGTAAGCCATAAAGAGCCATCTTTCATACTAGTCGCTTCTAGTGAAGCTTTGTTGACTAGGGACCCATCGAGTGTGATCTATCTCGATCTATGGTTCTATTCGCATGGTGGGCATAGATCAGAGCACACATCGATATATTACTCCAACACATAAGTAATATAAAGCCGCTTTAATTTTATTGCTAACGATGATATATACATTTGGACATTTAGGATTGAACTACGGGCACTAAGACTAACAATCTCCCACTTGCCCTAGTTCCAATCTAAACTCCTATATGTCCCCATCGACTTTACATGTCTAACATGTTCAGGCAGTGACACTGCCTTAGTCAACGAGTTGGCTATGTTATCATCTGTTGCAATATCGGTTATCTTCACTTCACCTCAGTTCAGTATTTATCTGATGAGGTGGATACACCGCAGTACATGTTTGGATTTGTTATGCGATCTAGGCTTTTAGCTTGCGCAATGGCCCTTGTGTTGTCGCAAAATGGATTCACCGGACTGGATGGGTTTTTTAATTACACCCAGCCCTGCCATGAATTTCCAAATCCACATAGCCTCCTTAGCTGCCTCTGCAGCATCCATGTACTTGGCCTCTGTCGTAGATTCGGCAATGGTATCTTGCTTTACGCTTTCCCAGCTAAAGCTCTGCCATTCAGCGTAAACACATATCCTGATTGACTTCTAAAGTCATCTGGATTTGTCTTGGAAAACTAGCGTCTACTCATCCTTCGACGACTAGTTCAGCATCATCTTTCCCCCGGGTTAGAATGATGTCTACTGGTACAACATAAGGCTTACGAGACGTCTGGTCTCATACATGTCATGGCATATATGATCGATCCTGCCCCCAGGCGCATAGGATTCTCATCATCCTTTTCAGCTCATCAGGTGTCTTAGGACACTGAGTCTTGCTGAGATGAATGCCATGACTAGTGGGTAAGAGTCCTTTCTTTGAATCGAGCATTAAGAACCTACTCAATGCCTTGTTCACATAGGTTCCCTGACTTAAATCCAAGACCCTCTTGGTGCGATCTCTACATATCTTAATCCTTAAGATATGAGAAGCATCGCCTAAGTCCTTTATTGAAGAACACTTCCTCAACCAAGCTTTAGTCTCGTGCAAGGTTGGGATGTCGTTTTCAATGAGAACCAGAAAGGTAATATTGCTCCCACTAGCCTTCTTATAAACGCAAGATTCATCCTCGTTCTTGATTAAGCCAAATCCAATTACAGCTTCATCAAAACGAAGGATCCAACTCCGAGAAGTTCGTTTCAATCCATAAATGGATTTCAACAACTTATAAATCTTTCCTTTATTCTTCGGATCGTCAAAACCTTTGGGCCGAGACATACAAACGTACTCAGTCAAATTTCCATTTAGGAAAGCGGTTTTGACATCCACTTGCCATATCTCGTAATTATGATACGCAGTTATGTCAAGAAGAATTTGGATCGATTTTGACCATAGCCACTAAGGAGAAGGTTTCCTCATAGTCAATCCATTGGATCTGCCTATAACCTTTCGCCACCAGTTGAGCTTTGTAGGTCAGAGGGTTGCCGTCCATGTCAAACTTCACCTTGAAGATCCATTTGCATCCTATGGTCCTCACACCATTGATGGGATCAACCGGTTCCCAGACTCGGTTGTCCGACATGGATTGCATTTCCTCCCTCATGGCTCCCAGCCATAACTCGGAGTTGGGCCCATCCACGACTTCCTGAAAGGTGGCTGGATCATCGTGATCCACCATGACTTCATTGTCACCTCCGGATACCATATCTTGGAGGTGGAAGATTGATCCTTTCAAATCGCCTTGGACCTTCCGGAATTGTAACAGGAATTGGTTCTTACTCTACGACAATCTCTGGCTCCTTTCTACTGGGTTGCCAATTGGTTTAGACAGATCTGTACCATCCTGAATTTCTTCGAGATGCACAGTCCTCCCAATGACGTCTTTGGAAACAAAACTTCTTTTCCATAAAGACCCCACCCCAAGCGACGAACACCATGTTCTCACTGGGATTGTAGAAATAGTATCCCCTTGTTGCTTTGGGATACCACACGAAGGTGCATATCTCAGATCTTGGTTCGAGCTTAGTCGAAACCAAATGTTTCACATAAGCCTCGCAACCACAAATCTTTAGGAAGGACAAAGCGGGCATCATCCCGTACCATTTTTAAAATGGTGTCCATTCCACACCATTCGTCGAAGCCCGATTCACTATGAATGCGGTCGTCTCTAGAGCAAAACCCCTAAAAGAGATTGGGAGATCAGTCCAACTAATCATGGAACAGACCATTGTCTAACAATGTCCGATTTCTCCGTTTGGCTACACCTTTTAACTACAGTGACCTAGGAGGAGTCCATTTCAAAAGGATCCCATTCTCTTTTAGATGATCTAATAACTCTGTGGTCAAGTATTTTCCACCTCGATCCAATCGAAGTGCCTTAATACCTTTGTCGAGCTGGTTTTCTACTATAGTCTTAAACTCTTTGAATTTATCAAAAGCTTCAGACTTATGTCTCACCGAATAGACATAACCATATTTACTGTAATCATCAGTAAATGTGATAAAGTAGCTAAAACCCCTCCTGGCAAGTGAACTTATTGGTCTACACACATTCGAGTGTATCAACCCCAATAATTCACCCGCCCTTTCATCGCGATCGATAAAGGGCACTTTAGTCATTTTGCCCATCAAACAAACCTTGCACCTATCGATCGAATGGAATTCGAATGAACCTGAAAGCCCGCACTTCTGAAGTGCTGATAGGCGCTTCTTGTTTATGCGACCCAAATGACAGTACCATAACAGAGTTAGGTTTAAATCGTTGGATTTAGACCTCTTGCTATTAACGGAATATATAGAACTTGAGGCATTGTTACCCATATCTAATATGTACAATCCTCCAACCATGTCAGTACTGGTATAAAACATATCATTGCATAGAACATTGAAAACTCTATTTCCAATATTAACATTATATCCTTCCTTGTCAAACACGGATACAGATATAATATTCCTACTAAGAGTAGGTATGCAATATACATTATACAATACTAAGACAAGGCCTCTTGGCAAAGCAAGACTCATGGATCCTACAGCAGTTGCCACAACTCTGAGGTCCATTTCGTGCTTTCCAAATCTCTCCTACTTTCAGCCACCATATATTAGTGCATGTGTGAGATTCAGTCATGGTATCTAATACCCATGAATCTTTGGAAGTAGAGAGATGTAGCTCTATAGAGTTAATACCGAATGAAGGCACGGTCCCACCGCCCTTCCTTAGATCATCCAGGTTTCCTGATGAAGGCGCAGTCCTACTGCCCTTCTTCAGATCATCCAGGCTATTTGATGAAGGCGCAGTCCCACTGCCCTTCTTCAGATCAGCCGTGAACTTCCTGTAATCCCGGTTCCAATGACCAGGCTGTTGGCAGTAGAAGCAGACATTCTCAGGTGTCTCATCTTTCCTGCCAAGTGCGCATGGGCCCAGCCCTTGCCACTTCCAATTCCCTTGTTGACCATCAGAATATCCTTGGATCCCAGATCCCTGAGATATTCTTCTCAGCAGCTGATGACACTTCATGTAACTCTGATATGGTCTTAGAGACAGCCTTGTCAAGGACATATTCTTTGCGTTCAGACTTGAGGACTATCCTCAAAAATTCTGTACCAGTCCAAATAGTTTGTCCCATTTAGCTTGACCCTGTCAAGAATGGTTTTTAATGACAAACTATTAATGTTCGCTGAATTTGCCATTTGATCTACAACAGATAAAATTCAATCAGTAAACTGAATAAATTTTATGAAGATCAAGCTTAAACACCAACAATCAATTCTAAACCTTTAGAATCTGAAACCAAGATCCTTGATTCACTCGATTAAGCTGAACTAATGCTCACCACTTAATCGAGCTATGTAGGTAGGAATCCATCCAATCACATCCAATGTGACTCCTGGCTAGGGTATGTACTTATGTACACGACTTACCCTATCTGTTACCCTAGCTCAACCTCAGGCTAAGAATCGTAGTCGGGTCCACCAATTTTCAACTATGGCTCGTCACTATGTAGGTGCTCCGCTAATGCGCACGACACCCACATATGTCGTCCAAACCTACTACCCCGCTTTCCCATGGATGCTCCGCTAATGCGCACGACACCCATAGGACGGGGAGGTAGTAAGGTGTTGATGATTGGGAGGTATCGGACATGACCCGCTTTTACTTGTCCAGTTGTGTTCAAAACTTTGGCACATCCTAGATGCGATGAGCACATCAACTACATTCCAAATGCAATGATGCCTCAAATTACATCCAATGTAATTCTTCCTTTGAACCCGTCAACTACATCCAATGCAATGACGGTTCTAAGGGTTCACACACAAGGATTAAAATTCCAATTTTATCTTTGCATGTGAGGTGATATGCTCGGTAAATAAAGTTAGGCATGCAATTCTAAAGCACATAGAATTAATCATGCATAAACTAAACCAAGCATAAAGCGATAAATGTGCACATAATAGCCCCCTAAACTAACTCCCACTAGCTTCTTGAGCTCCACCGACTCCAAGCCGATGCCAACACCCGAAAAGCCACCAAATGACCTTTTCGCCCTTTCTTCATCTTGAGTAAAATATTACAATTTAATACACGACTCGCAGGTCGGGAATAAATAAATATTACAAACAAGTGGTTCGACGACCACACCTTGAAAGAATAATTACACGCTAACACTAACGGCTCGCAGGCCGTGAAAAGCGATAAATAATTAAAACGAGCTCGGGGCTATTATGTACACCATGCCAACATCACATCACACATCGTGTTATCAAACAAGAATGTTATCAAACATCATGTGATTTTCCGGTTTTAATTAATAGCCAAGTTTCGAAAATTTTTGATGCTCGGTTTATCGAAACCGTT
Organism: Erodium maritimum; assembly: GCA_963921825.1. Taxonomy (NCBI): domain Eukaryota; kingdom Viridiplantae; phylum Streptophyta; class Magnoliopsida; order Geraniales; family Geraniaceae; genus Erodium; species Erodium maritimum. Next base: position 51,216,505 of record OY997595.1, on the reverse strand, counting down.
CAAAAATGAAACTTTTGAACATTTGATCTTCGAGTTCGTCATGACGGTTCCAAACTCGTCATAACTAACAAAACGGTTTAGCCTTGGCATATCAACCATCCAATGGTCATGCTTGGCCTAGCTCCGTCCAACGGAGCCCCGTTCGGTCCCGGTTTCGGCTCCCCGAGAGTCCCGCTCCCGAGACCCGAAAAATCAAATTTTTTTCAAAATTTCCAGATTTGAAATAATTTTCAAAAATTCATTTTACATGCATTAAATCCATAAACAATAATTTAAAACATGTTATCAAACAATTTAGCAAAACAACATGCCAAAAACGAAACTTTCAAGCAAAACCGAAACTTTGAACACCGTCTTGTGAATCCCGAAGGTAGCACGGCTCTGATACCACTGTTGGGTCTCGAGGTAAGGTTGGAGATGAACCAACTCGCAGCGGAAAATCAATGAAAACCAAGAGACAATTAGAACCATGAAACAACTAACAAAGAATGGATTAACAAGAGAAAAATTCAGCACTAGTTCTTACCAAAACAAGAACACCGGTTAACGAATGATTGGCTTGAGTCTCCAAGACGCCTACGTATCCACATGGGAATCAAAGCCACGTAGTTCTTCTCTTTGAGGACTCAAGAACACAAAAATGGAGGAGGAAACTAGCCAAACCCGAAATGGCCATGGAAGAGGGAGAGAAAATGTGTTTCCTATTCTTGTCTTGTCTTTGTTATGTTGAAAAAAGATGACTTAAACATAACAAAACCCATACTTGTCCAACTAAAGGCATGGGACAAGTATGGTGTCAAGTAAGGTGTAAATAGGACAAAGTATGGCAAGACAAGATTGGGTTAGGTGGTGAATCACCAACACCTTAATCCTTGTCTTGCTTACTTAGTACTAATTAATCAAGACTTGATTAATTAGTTCCATGGGCCTTGGTTGCATGGGCCTTTCATGGGCCTCTTGGAACATGGCCCGTGACCATTTCCAACGAGGTCCCGTGATTCGCTCATCGCCTCCATGCCTTCCATACCGGAAATGTCCAACATTATCCGACGCGATCAATCCCAAGACTCCAAGCCTTGTCTCGATCCGTAAAGTCCTATTCACTTACGGGCACATGACCCAAAACCCAGTTTTGGTCATGTCCCGAGACAACTCCCTTTTGGCCATTCTCCATAAATGTGTCAATGAGTTTCATCCTCCGGTGTGACCCTTAGGTTTATGCATGTCAATAGATCAACGTAAAATCCCATTTTACTTGATCCTATTTAAGTGGCAACTAACGAGACTTTAGTATTGCCTGACACTACATAACGAATCGACCCTGTCGATTCTAACCTTTCCGTCGTCCCTGTCATTATCCTTTTATCTCCGATATCCTGATTGAGATAAGGCATAGAGCCGTCATCCTTATTATTCTCAATCACCGTTCCTTGATATGTGAGATGACTGAAGATATGATACCCAGTATCATGTGCATGGCCATGCTATTCTTCCAGTCACTCTCGATCAAGTGGCCGAGAACCGATATCTTTCCCATACCTTAGTATGAGGGATAAATCCCTTAGCCGTCTTTCGTGTCACTCATGTAGCCCGTCCCCAAGCCAATCCTGGCCATTATGGAAGCCCTGTTACGGACAACGTTAGGCTCAGGTCAAACTCAGTTGTTGACTACATAGCGATCACAAAGACTCCTTGGTCTAAGGATACATGACAAGCTACAACACTGAATATGTTCATGACTTAATCTATGGCACATATTCAGGGCGGGTCGTCCAATATCATGTCCCACATGATATCTATGATCAGACTCCGGAATCCCATTCCAATGACTAACAGAACGTAAGCCATAAAGAGCCATCTTTCATACTAGTCGCTTCTAGTGAAGCTTTGTTGACTAGGGACCCATCGAGTGTGATCTATCTCGATCTATGGTTCTATTCGCATGGTGGGCATAGATCAGAGCACACATCGATATATTACTCCAACACATAAGTAATATAAAGCCGCTTTAATTTTATTGCTAACGATGATATATACATTTGGACATTTAGGATTGAACTACGGGCACTAAGACTAACATGGGAATCAAGGCTTGCGCTGGATTTAGGGCAATGGGGATTGAGTGAGGTTTTAGATTGATCCTTGGTTTGGTAATGTTCCTCTGAAGACTCAATTCCCTTTGTTTTTTCCGCTGTGGCAAATAAATTGAGTTTGGTTGCTGATTATTGGAGGGATGGAGTGTGGGTGATCGATGTTGGGTCTCGATGTCGTGGACATGTTAAACACAAAATTGCAGCGGAATATTAACCACGAATCAATCGAGATGAGTCTACCAAATATGAAAAACAAGTCTGAAAATTCAGCAAAGGTATGTGAACATCACCTTTGCAAGTGCCTCATCTTGCAGATGGTGTATATCTAAAACGAACCGTTTAAACTCAAATCCCTTTGGTCAGATTGAAGACCCATATGTGGAGAACGTTCACTCCAAAAATCAGCTTCGTCGGACATCGGATGAACCTCCGATCGAGCTCCTCAAAGTGACTGGTCGGACAAAACTGTGCTGAAAATCAGCACCCTCTACTTGTCCGAAATTGGTTCAATAACACCCAACTTTGAATGGCTTGAGCCCCTTGGACGCCTACGTATCCTTAACGGAATCAAACCCAATGTAGTTCTTGAGTTTGATGACTCAAGAACATGAAAAACCAACCTTGAAGCTTGGAGAGGGTTTGGCCAAGGTAGAGGAAGAAGAAGAAGACTCTCTCTAATTCTCTACACTTGCATGTTGTTATCTCCAACCTATCTTGCATGCTTAGTTAAGTGGAAATACTTAGCTCTCTACTTGAGACAAGTGTCCATGCCAAGATGCTAGGTGGAACTAATAACCAACCTAGTTTATTAGTTTAGTGGAAATTGGGTCCCACCCAATTTTGGCCAACAAGACTAATAGTCATCTAATGACTTGAGTCCTTGTTGGGCCTAGCCTATATGGGCCGGCCATGGGCCTCTCCAAGAGAGCCCATGCCGAGCCCAATATGCTAGCCGGTCCACTATGGCGATCCCCGCCACCAATCCCTCCAACTCAGGTTCGCCATGTTCTTATCGAGTATCAAACTGTCGGTGTGACCCTTAGGTCTATGCATGTCGGTAAGATCAACGTAAAATCCCATTTTACTTGATCTTACCAAAGTGGCGACTGACGAGACTCAGTATTGCCCGACCCTGCATAACGAATCGCGCCCTGTCGATTCTGACCTTTCAGCCGTCCTTGTCATTATCCCTTTATAACCGATATCCGGATTGAGATAAGGCATAGAGCCGTCATCCTTATTATCCTCAATCCATGTTCCTTGATATGTGAGATAACTGACCTTATGATACCCAGTATCATGTGCATGGCCATGTTTTCTTGTCAGTCATTCTCGATCAAGCGGACGTGAACCAGATATCTTTCCCGTAACGTAGTATGAGGGATAAATCCCTTAGCCGTCTATCATGTCACTCATGCAGTCATTCCCCAAGCCAATCCTGGCCGTTATGGAAGCCCAGTCACGGTGCAACGTTGGGCTTTCAGGTCAAACTTGGTTGTTTACTGCATAGCAATCATATAGACTCCTCGGTCTAAGGATACCTGACAAGCTACGACTCTGAACATGTTTATGACTTAATCTATGGAACATATTCAGGTCGGGTCGTCCAACATCATGTCCCACATGATGTTTATGATCAGACTCCGGAACCCTTTCCTATGGCTAATAGAACGTAAGCCATCAAGAGTCATATCTCATACTAGTCGCTTCCAGCGAAGACTATTGACTAGGGACCTCATCGAGTGTGATCCATCCTGATCTATGGTTCTATTCGCATGGTGGGCATAGATCAGAAACACACACGACATATTACTCCAACACTTAAGTAATATAAAAACCGCTTTATTTATATTGCCAACGATGATAATTACAATTGGACATTTATGATCGGACTACGGGCACCGAGGCTAACAATCTCCCACTTGCCCTAGCTCCAATCTAAATTCCAATCTAATCCCATTGACCTTACATGCCTTTCGTGCTTGGGTAACGAGAGCGCTTTGGTCAACGGGTCGGCTATGTTATCATCTATTGCAATATACGTGATCTTCACATCACCTCTGTTCAGAATCTCTCTGATCAGGTGATATCGCCGCAATACATGTTTGGATTTGTTATGCGATCTGGGCTCCTTGGCTTAAGCAATGGCCCAGTGTTGTCGCAAAATAGGTTCACCGGGCTGGATGGGTTTTTAATTACACCCAACCCTGCCATGAACTTCCTAATCCATACAACCTCCTTGGCCGCTTCCGCAGCCGCTATGTATTCGGCCTCTGTCGTGGAGTCAGCGACGGTATCTTGCTTCATGCTCTTCCAGCTGAAAGCACCGTCAATCAGCGTAAACAGATGTCCTGACTGACTTCTAAAGTCATCTTAATCTGTTTGGAAACTAGCGTCAACATATCCTTTGGTGACTAGTTCAGCATCATCCTTCCCCAAGGGTCAGACTGATGTCTGCTGGTACAACACAAGGCATACAAGACATCCAGTCTTGTATATGTCATGGCATATATGATCGATCCTGCCCCTCTCAGGCGCATGGGATTCGCATCATCCTTTTCAGCTCATCAGGTGTTTTGAGACACTGAGTCTTGCTGAGATTAATGCCATGACGAGCGGGTAAGAATCCTTTCTTTGAATCGAGCATTGAGAACCTACTCAATGCATTGTTCACATAGGTGCTCTGACTTAATCCCAAGACCCTCTTGGTGCGATCTATATATATCTTAATCCCTAAGATATAAGCAGACTCGCTTAAGTCTATCGCGAAACACGTCCCCTCCAAGCTTTTGGTCTCGTTTAAAACAGGGACGTCGTTTCCGATAAGAAGTATGTCATCGACATACAGCACCAGAAAGGCAATCTTACTCCCACTAGCCTTCTTGTAAACGCAAGGCTCATCTTCGCTCTTGACAAAACCGAATCCAATTACAGCTTCATCAAAATGAAGATTCCAACTCAGAGAAGCTTGTTTCAATCCACAAATGGATTTCAACAACTTATAAATCTATCCCTTATTCTTCGGATCGTCAAAACCTTCGGGCTGAGACATAAAACGTCTTCAGTCAAATTCCCGTTTAAAAGCGGTTTTGACATCCACTTGCCATATCTCGTAATAAAGATACGAGACTATGTCAAGAAGAATTTAGATAGATTTGACCATAGCCACTGGTAAGAAGGTTTCCTCATAGTCAATCCACAGGATCTGCCTATAACCTTTTGCAACCAGTCGGGCTTTGTAGGTCAGAGGCTTGCCATCCATGTCCATCTTCACCTTGAAGATCTATTTGCATCCGATGGTCCTCACACCATCGATGGGATCAACCAGTTCTAAGACTTGGTTATCCGACATGGATTGCATTTCCTCCCTTATGGCTCCCAGCCATAACTCGGAGTCGGGCCCATTCACGGTTCCCTGAAAAGGTGGCTTTGGATCCTCACGATCCACCATTAGCTCACTGTCACCTCCAGATACAAAACAACCATATCTCTAGGGTGGGTGACTAATCTTTCAGGTTGCCTTGGACCTTTAGGAATTGTTATGGGAATTGGTTCTTGCTCTACGACCACTTCAGGCTCCTCTACTGGGTTGTCATGTGGTTCAGAGGCATTTGTACCATCTTGAACTCCCTCTAGATGTACATTCCTCCCACTGACGTCTTTGAAAACAAATTCCCTTTGCACAAGGACCCCATCCGAGTGACGAACACCATGTTCTCACTGGGTTTGTAGAAGTAGTATCCCCTTGGTTCCTTGGGATACCCCACGAAGGTGCATTTATCAGATCCTGGTTTGAGCTTACTGTGAACTAACCGCTTCACATAAGCCTCGCAACCCCAAATCTTTAGGAAGGACAAAACGGGCCTCCCCCGTGCCATTTCCCAAATGGTGTCCCTTTCACAGCCTTCGTAGGAGCCCGATTCAAAATGAGTACGACCGTCTCCAGAGGATAATCCCAGAAAGAGATAGGGAGATCAGTCCAACTGACCATGGATCAGACCATTGTCAAACAATGTCTGATTTCTCCGTTCGGCTACACCTCTCAACTACGGTGTCCCGGGAGGAGTCCATTCCGAAGGATCCCATTCTCTCTTAGATGATCTAAAACTCTGTAGTTAAGTATTCTCCTCCTCGATCCAATCGAAGAGCCTTAATACTTTTCCCGAGCTGGTTTTCTACTTCAGTCTTGAACTCTTTGAATTTATCAAAAGTTTTAGACTTATGTCTGATCGAATAGACATAATCACATTTACTACAACCATCAGTAATTGTGACAAAGTAGCCAAAACCCCTCATGGCAAGGGAACTTATTGGTCTACACATCCGAGTGTATCATTCCAATAATTCACCCGCCCTTTCACCGCTATCGATGAAGGGCGCTTTAGTCATTTTACTCAACAAACAAGCCTTGCATTTATTATTCGAATGAAATTCGAATGGACCTCAATGTCCGCACGTGTGAAGTGCTGATATGCATTTCTTGATTATGAGACCTAAATGACAGTGCCTTAACAGAGTATGGTCTAAATTATCGGATTTAGACCTTTTGGTATCAACCTTATAAATAGAGCTTGAGGCATTGTCACCATATCCAATATGTACAATCCTCCGACCATGTTTGTTTTAAACATATCATTGCATAGAATATTGAAAATCCAATTTCCAATATCCATATTATATCCTTCGGTGTCCAACACGGATACAGATATAATGATCCTAATAGGTATGCAATATATTGTTCAAAACACAACAAGGCTATTTGGATGATGAAGACCCATGGATCCTACATCAGTCGCTACAACACTTACTTGTTGTCCACTCTGAGGTCCAATTTGTTCTTCTCCAATCATCTCCTACCTTCCAACCACTACACGTTAGTGCGTATATGAGATTCACCCTTGGTATCCAATACCCATGAATTTTTGGAAGTAGAGAGATGTAACTCTATTAGGTTAATACCTAAAGATGGCGCAGTCCCACTGCCCTTCTTTAGATCATCCTGGTTTTCCCGCAATTCCGAATCCAATGATCAGGCTTCTGGCAGTAGAAGCAGACATCTCATCCTCCTTAGCCTTCCTTGAGGACCCCCGGGCCTTGGAGGGTTAGGAGCGATCGTCTGTCTCATCTTTCTCGCCAAATGCACAAGGGCCTTGCCCTTGCCACCACCAGTTTCCCTCCCGAAACTGGATCCCTTTCTGACCATCAGAATATCTTTGGATCCTAGATCTCTGATATTCTTCTCAGCAGTTACAAACGTGCCATGTAACTCTGACTTGGTCTTGTCCATATCGTGCATATGATAGCTCACGATGAACTCATCATACACACGAGGAAGCGAGCGCAGACTTATGTCTGTTTCTATCTCCGACACTATCTTAAGACCCAGTCAATTAAGATGTTCGAGATGCCCCTTCATTTTCTGGACATAAGGGATAGCCTTATCAAGGATATGTCCTTTTGCGTTTAGAGTTTGAGGACTATCCTCAAAACTCTGTACCAGTCCAGATAGTTTGTCCCATTAAGCTTGACCCCGTAAAGTATGGTTTTCAATGACAAACTATCGTTGTACGCTAATGTGTTAGCCATTTTGATCTACACGACAAAGTGAATTTAATCAGTAAACTGAATAAATTAAGAAGATCAAGTTCAAACACCGACAGGCGATTCTAAACCTATAGAATCTTGAACCAAGAACCTTGATTCACTCGATTGAGCTGAACTGAGGCTCACCACTCAACCGAGCTATGTAGGCCGGACTCCATCCGATCACATCCAATGTGACTCTTGGCTAGGGTATGTACTTGAGTACACGGTTTACCCTATCGGATACCCTAGCTCAACCTCAGGCTGAGAATCGTAGTCGGGTCCACCAGTTTTCAACGATGGCCTGTCACTATGTAGGTGCTCCGCTAAGGCGCACGACACCAACATATGCTGACCAAACTTACTACAACGCCTTCCTATGGATGCTCCGCTAAGGCGCACGACACCCATAGGCCGAGGAAGTAGGAAGTTGTTGATAAACTGGGAGGTATCTGACATGACCCGGTTTTACTTGTCTTGTCGTGTTTGAACGATTGGCACATCATTGATGCGATGAGAACATCAACTACATTCCAAATGTTATGACGTCTCCAATTACATCCAATGTAATTCTTCCTTCGAACTCGTCTACTACATCCAATGTAAAGATGGTTCAAGGGTTCACAAGCAAACGATTAAAACCAATTTTATCTTTGCATTTGAGTGTTGGGTCTCGAGGTAGGGTTGGAGATGAACCAACTCGCAGCGGAAAATCAATGAAAACCAAGAGACAATTAAAACCATGAAACAACTAACAAAGAATGGATTCACAAGAGAAAAATTCAGCACTAGTTCTTACCAAAACAAGAACACCGGTTAACGAATGATTGGCTTGAGTCTCCAAGACGCCTACGTATCCACATGGGAATCAAAGCCACGTAGTTCTTCTCTTTGAGGACTCAAGAACACAAAAATGGAGGTGGAAACTAGCCAAACCCGAAATGGCCATGGAAGAGGGAGAGAAAATGTGTTTCCTATTCTTGTCTTGTGTTTGTTATGTTGAAAAAAGATGACTTAAACATAACAAAACCCATACTTGTCCAACTAAAGGCATGGGACAAGTATGGTGTCAAGTAAGGTGTAAATAGGACAAAGTATGGCAAGACAAGATTGGGTTAGGTGGTGAATCACCAACACCTTAATCTTTGTCTTGCTTACTTAGTACTAATTAATCAAGACTTGATTAATTAGTTCCATGGGCCTTGGTTGCATGGGCCTTTCATGGGCCTCTTGGAACATGGCCCGTGGCCATTTCCAACGAGGTCTCGTGATTCGCTCATCGCCTCCAAGCCTTCCATACCGGAAATGTCCAACATTATCCGACGCGATCAATCCCAAGACTCCAAGCCTTGTCTTGATCTGTAAAGTCCTATTCACTTACGGGCAAATGACTCAAAACCCAGTTTTGATCATGTCCCGAGACAACTCCCTTTTGTCCATTCTCCATAAATGTGTCAATGAGTTTCATCCTCCGGTGTGACCCTTAGGTTTATGCATGTCAATAGATCAACGTAAAATCCCATTTTACTTGATCCTATTTAAGTGGCAACTAACGAGACTTTAGTATTGCCTGACACTGCATAACGAATCGACCCTGTCGATTCTAACCTTTCCGTCATCCCTGTCATTATCCTTTTATCTCCGATATCCTGATTGAGATAAGGCATAAAGCCGTCATCCTTATTATTCTCAATCACCGTTCCTTGATATGTGAGATGACTGAAGATATGATACCCAGTATCATGTGCATGGCCATGCTATTCTTTCAGTCACTCTCGATCAAGCGGCCGAGAACCGATATCTTTCCCATACCTCAGTATGAGGGATAAATCCCTTAGCCGCCTTTCGTGTCACTCATGTAGCCCGTCCCCAAGCCAATCCTGGCCGTTATGGAAGCCCTGTTACGGACAACGTTAGGCTCAGGTCAAACTCAGTTGTTGACTACATAGCGATCACAAAGACTCCTTGGTCTAAGGATACATGCAAGCTACGACACTGAATGTGCTCATGACTTAATCTATGGCACATATTCAGGGCGGGTCGTCCAATATCATGTCCCACATGATATCTATGATCAGACTCCGGAATCCCATTCCAATGACTAACAGAACGTAAGCCATAAAGAGCCATCTTTCATACTAGTCGCTTCTAGTGAAGCTTTGTTGACTAGGGACCCATCGAGTGTGATCTATCTCGATCTATGGTTCTATTCGCATGGTGGGCATAGATCAGAGCACACATCGATATATTACTCCAACACATAAGTAATATAAAGCCGCTTTAATTTTATTGCTAACGATGATATATACATTTGGACATTTAGGATTGAACTACGGGCACTAAGACTAACAGTGAGGTGATTTGCTTGAAAGTTTAAATCTAAGCATGCATTCTAACCATAAAATCATCCATAAATTTAAACCAAGCATCAAGCAAAAAGACGTGCACGTCAAAGCCCCCTAAATTATTCCCAACCCGGTCTTGAGCAATCTTGACTTCAAGCCGGCAACGTGGACCTCCCACTCGCCCCTTGATGTCCATCTGCTCCAAACCGTTTCCTTCGATCTCCCACTCGCCTCTTGAGCTCCTTGGTCTTCAAGCCGGAAAAACGGTTACAATAAAATACACGACTCGCAGGTCGAGAAATAATAATTATTACAAAAAAGTGGTACGACGACCACACCTTTAAAAGAATAGTTACACGCTAACACTATCGGCACGCAGTCCGAGAAAAGCGATAAAACTACCCGGGGCTTAATAACGTGACCATGCATAAATCATCACATCATACACCGTGTTATCAAACAGTGTGTTATCAAACACCGAGATATGACTGATTTTAGTTAGCTTCCAAGTTTCGAAAATTATTACACGGTTTATCGAAACCGGTTTCAAAAATGAATTTTCCGAAAGTTTAATTTTGTGGTTCATTATGACGGTTCCAAACTCGTCGTAATTCCCCAAATGGTTTAGCCCCGGCGTTCCGACTATCCAATAGTCACGACTCGGCCTAGCTCCGTCCAACGGAGCTTCATCCGGTCACGGGATCGGCTCCCCGAGAGTCCCGGTCTCGTGACCCCAAAATTAAACTTTGTCCAAAAAAAATCAGATTTGATTTTATTTCGAAATCACCAATTTCATGCATAATATCCACATGCAAGAAACTAAATCATGTTATAAATCAAGCATACATCCATATATGCAAAAACATGAAATTAAGAAGCTAACATGCATATTTATGCACTTGAAATAAAAAACCAGCAAGCACACCAAATTTTCAGCACCAAAACTGAAAATTTCAGCTCTTGTTTCTCCCGTTGGTAGCCATGCTCTGATACCACTGTTGGGTCTCGATGTCGTGGACATGTTAAACACAAAATTGCAGCGGAATATTAACCACGAATCAATCGAGATGAGTCTACCAAATATGAAAAACAAGTCTGAAAATACAGCAAAGGTATGTGAACATCACCTTTGCAAGTGCCTCATCTTGCAACTGGTGTATATCTAAAACGAACCGTTGAAACTCAAATCCCTTTGGTCAGATTGAAGACCCATATGTGGAGAACGTTCACTCCCAAAATCAGCTTCATCGGACATCGGATGAACCTCCGATCGAGCTCCTCAAAGTGACTGGTCGGACAAAACTGTGCTGAAAATCAGCACCCTCTACTTGTCCGAAATTGGTTCAATAACACCCAACTTTGAATGGCTTGAGCCCCTTGGACGCCTACGTATCCTTAACGGAATCAAAGCCAATGTAGTTCTTGAGTTTGATGACTCAAGAACATGAAAAACCAACCTTGAAGCTTGGAGAGGGTTTGGCCAAGGTAGAGGAAGAAGAAGAAGACTATCTCTCTAATTCTCTACACTTGCATGTTGTTATCTCCAACCTATCTTGCATGCTTAAATAAGTGGAAACACTTAGCTCTCTACTTGAGACAAGTGTCCATGCCAAGATGCTAGGTGGAACTAATAAACAACCTAGTTTATTAGTTTAGTGGAAATTGGGTCCCACCCAATTTTGGTCAACAAGACTAATAGTCATCTAATGACTTGAGTCCTTGTTGGGCCTAGCCTATATGGGCCGGCCATGGGCCTCTCCAAGAGAACCCATGCCGAGCCCAATATGCTAGCCGGTCCACTATGGCGATCCCCGCCACAAATCCCTCCAACTCAGGTTCGCCATGTTCTTATCGAGTATCAAACTGTCGGTGTGACCCTTAGGTCTATGCATGTCGGTAAGATCAACGTAAAATCCCATTTTACTTGATCTTACCAAAGTGGCGACTGACGAGACTCAGTATTGCCCGACCCTGCATAACGAATCGTGCCATGTCGATTCTGACCTTTCAGCCTTCCTTGTCATTATCTCTTTATCACCGATATCCGGATTGAGATAAGGCATAGAGCCGTCATCCTTATTATCCTCAATCCATGTTCCTTGATATGTGAGATGACTGACCTTATGATACCCAGTATCATGTGCATGGCCATGCTTTCTTGTCAGTCATTCTCGATCAAGCGGCCGTGAACCAGATATCTTTCCCATACCGTAGTATGAGGGATAAATCCCTTAGGCGTCTATCATGTCACTCATGCATTCATTCCTTAAGCCAATCCTGTCCGTTATGGAAGCCCAGTCACGGTGCAACGTTGGGCTTTCAGGTCAAACTTGGTTGTTTACTGCATAGCAATCATATAGACTCCTCGGTCTAAGGATACCTGACAAGCTACGACTCTGAAAATGTTCATGACTTAATCTATGGAACATATTCAGGTCGGGTCGTCCAACATCATGTCCCACATGATGTTTATGATCAGACTCCAGAACCCTTTCCTATGGCTAACAGAACATAAGCCATCAAGAGTCATATCTCATACTAGTCGCTTCCAGCGAAGACTATTGACTAGGGACCTCATCGAGTGTGATCCATCCTGATCTATGGTTCTATTCGCATGGTGGGCATAGATCGGAAACACACACGACATAATACTCCAACACTTAAGTAATATAAAAACCTCTTTATTTATATTGCCAACGATGATAATTACAATTGGACATTTATGATCGGACTACGGGCAGCGAGGCTAAAAATCGAGCCGAGACGAAGGCTTTGGGAATGGTGTCCTTGCTTTCCTAAGTTCGAGTCTCAGATCATTTGGAGCACATAATTGTATAGCAGGCGTGTCCGACTGGTTTTTCAGTTTCTTATTGTTATTCGTTGCTATCAGGTGATTTGGTTGAGAGAAGATCCCTTGGGCGTCTATTTTATGGATAAAGGGAGTTCCTGTTAGTCTTAGTGCCCGTAGTTTTATCCTAAATGTCCAAATGTATATATCATCGTTAGCAATAAAATTAAAGCGACTACATATTACTTATGTGTTGGAGTAATATATCTAAGTGTGCTCTGATCTATGCCCACAATGCGAATAGAACCATAGATCGAGATAGATCACACTCGATGGGTCCCTAGTCAACAAAGCTTCACTAGAAGCGACTAGTATGAAAGATGGCTCTTTATGGCTTACGTTCTGTTAGTCATTGGAAAGGGATTCCGGACTCTGATCATAGATATCTTGTGGGACATGATATTGGACGACCCGCCCTTAATATGTGCCATAGATTAAGTCATGAACATATTCAGTGTCGTAGCTTGTCATGTATCCTTAGACCAATGAGTCTTTGTGATCGCTATGTAGTCAACAACTGAGTTTGACTTGAGCTTAACGTTGTCTGTAACAGGGCTTCCATAACGGCCAGGAAAGGCTTGGGGATGGGCTAGATGAGTGACACGAAAGACGGCTAAGGGATTTATCCCTCATAATGAGGTATGAGAAAGATATCGGTTCTCGGCCGCTTGATCGAGAGTGACTAAAAGAATAGCATGGCCATGCACACGATACTGGAGATAAAAGGATATTGACATAGACGACGGAAAGGTTAGAATCGACAGGGTCGATTCGTTATGCAGTGTCAGGAAATACTAAAGTCTCGTTAGTTGCCACTTAAATAGGATCAAGTAAAATGGGATTTTACGTTGATCTATTGACATGCATAAACCTAAGGGTCACACCGGAGGGTGAAACTCATTGACACATTTATGGAGAATGGACAAAAGGGAGTTGTCTCGAGACATGACCAAAACTGGGTTTTGGGTCATGTGCCCGTAAGTGAATAGGGCTTTACGGATCAAGACAAGGTTTGGAGTCTTGGGATTGATCGCGTCGGATAATGTTGGACATTTCCGGTATGGAAGGCTTGGAGGCGATGAGCGAATCACGGGACCTCGTTGGAAATGGGCACGGGCCATGTTCCAAGAAGCCCATGAAAGGCCCATGCAACCAAGGCCCATGGAACTAATTAATCAAGTCTTGATTAATTAGTACTAAGTAAGCAAGACAATGATTAAGGTGTTGGTGATTCACCACCTAACCCAATCTTGTCTTGCCCTACTTTGTCCTATTTACACTTTACTTGTCACCATGCTTGTCCCTGGCCTTTAGTCGAACAAGTATGGGGTATGTTATGATTAAGTCATCTTTTTTCAACATAACAAACACAAGACAAGAATAGGAAACACAATTTTCTCTCCCTCCCAAGAGCAGTTTCGGCCAAGACTACATTTCTTCTTCATTTTGTGTTCTTGAGTCCTCAAAGAGAAGAGCTATGTGGCTTTGATTCCCATGTGGATACGTAGACGTCCTGGAGACTCAAGCCAATCATTCGTTAACCGGCGTTCTTGTTTTGGTAAGAAATAGTGCTGAATTTTTCTCTTGTGAATCCATTCTTTGTTAGTTGTTTCATGGTTTTAATCGTCTCTTGGTTTTCCTTGATTTTCCGATGCGAGTTGGTTCATCTCCAACCCTAACTCGAGACCCAACAATTCCACCGAAGCATACAATGTTTATGGGGCTTGTAGCTTTAGCAGCTATTCCAACTTCGGTCTTTTTGGAAGCAAGGGGAGTTAATATTTCCCTAAATGATATATTTTGCCGATTTTGCAGAAGAGGGATGGAAGATATGGAGCACTTGTTATTTCATTGTGAAGTTTCTAGGTTTATTTGGGGTAAGGTGCTGAACTGGTGGGGTGTAGCTTGGGCGTTTAACATATCAGTGGGTGAGTCCATTTTAGCTTGGAAAGGTTTTTGTAGAGTTGGATGGTGGAGACATTGGGTTCGTGTGTCATATATAACCGGTTGGCATTTATGGATTCTTTAGAGCTCGTTAGTATTCAATATGGTGATGGAGTCTGCGGACACGGTTTTTGGGAAGATTCATAGTCATTCGTTTGGCGTGTTGTGGGCCTCGAACTCTATTTGTCGGATCGTTCTTACGGGGATTGGCAATTGGATCCCTTTAGTTGTTTATGGAAGAAGTCTCGTATATTGTTTAAACTAACTTTAATTTTTTTGTTTACTTATTATTGATGATATACCCTATAATAAATTTTATGATATACCTGTACCTAAAATTTTCACAAAATTAATTAGTCCACGGCATTGTAGACTAGTCCCATGTAATAGTGGATAGAAATATCAAGTCATGTGGTGGAGAATTACTCAACTCGCTTATGTCAGATGTAAGCAGCGTTTAACATGTGCAATCCCAGACATGGGAACTATCACTCCAAACATGTTTATATAAAGTCCAACTCGAAGTTGTCAATTTCTTCTATGGATATGTCCACAACCATAGGTCCATCCTACTAAATTATTCAATATATATCTTTCATTTTGTTGTGAGACACGTATAGTTTGGGTGGTCACCATCTTTGCATGAGACGCACATGTCATATAACTCATCTCAAGCCTTATATCTATATGCCTATATATATATATATATAGGGTAGCTATCCAGTAAAAATCATCCTTATTGTGCAAATTACGAACTCACCAGGTGCTGACACGTGGCGCGTACAGTGCTGATAGTTTGCGCAGCACAGTGCTAATAGTTTGCGCCTATTAGCACTGTGCTGCGCAAACTATTAGCACTGTGCTGCACAAACTATCAGCACTGTGCGCGCCACGTGTCAGCACCTGGTGAGTTCGTAGTTTGCACAATAAGGTGCGGTGTTTTATATATTTATTGTCCACGTGTCAGCATCTGGGGCGCTCTGCTGACATCACTTTTGGGAGATCCTGTGGCTCTCGTGGGTTCGTAGTTTGTACAATAGGGGGGGTTTGTACCTGATACCAACCCTATATATATATATATAGCATGTCTTTGTATGTAATATGATTATGAAGGGAAGGTAGAATTAGTGAGGAAGAATTACTTTTCTTACGTGTTATTTTTTTTTGAACGAAAATGGAGATATTATAACTTTTAGATGCTTGCAAAATTGGTAACACTTAAAACCAAAATGAAACCACATTGGAATTGAAAAATAATAACTAAATAGTAAAGTTTACTCTTGGACGTAGGGGACGGTTGGACAGGAGAACTGCGGTAGCATCCATAGACACTGATACAGCATAAGCCAACCAAAGGACACTGATCGAGCATATCAAGTGTAGGTTTTGTAGTGGTGGACCGATAACTCGCCCGGGAAGTCAGCTTGCGTCGTCCTCCCTTAACTGATACTGGTAGGGCTCCTAAACACGGGTGTGCTGGCCCCGAACTAGTAGGGAAGAACCTTGTCGACTGTTGGTGGAATCGTTGCCACCATACGTCCATAGAGGCGGTGCAGTCGACCGACCCCTCCCTGGATCTCTAGAGACTTATTCCTGGAGGCGGGGGTGCTTGTGCCCCCCGCCGCTGCTGTATGTGACGCCCCATCAGATGCCGTCAGGCCCTCTGATTCCTCTGGCTCCCTTTCCCTTTCCAGCCTTTTCTTCCTAGAGACCGAATTGCTAGGGTCCCTAGGAAGCCATCCATCTGGGATATCCTCTTGATGCTCCTATTGGGCTCTATGTCCCCCATTTTCCGGGCTCTGTCTTGGTATCTCTAAGCTAAAAGTCTGAGCTGCCACTTTAGAAGCCCCAACCAGATATGCCTAGTTCGTCCCCGGAATAGCCTTGCCAAGCCTTCTCTAAGGCTGTTCTTGCGTCTGCCAGAGATCTCAGAGATGGTCCTCTAACTCCCCCCGAAACCGGGCAAGCCGGAAAAAGATGCCTTGCACAACTACATCGAAAGTAGTGATCCTACAGATGCTCATAAGACACATGGAGTACTGTACGTACCCGTGATTCTTAGAGTTGGAACGAAAGCCGGCTCTGCAGTGGGACCCGGATGTCAGCTCTGATCCTGATCTTCATAAAATCCTCCCAACAGAGGCCGACCTTATCCACATCCACCGTATGATAGACTGCAAGTGTGTTCCCCACTCTGAAGCCTACCTCCCTGTTCCAAGCACCCACCGATAGATTTGAAACTCGAGCCCAGACCGAGAAATGATTGAAGTAGAGATCTCATGCTCTCATATGACCTCCCAAGTCTGTGAACAACACTAGTGAGTCGCAGAAAGCCCAGGGCTCACCCAGAAGTACCCTTGAGCGCTCATTAGCCGTCTTGAAAAAGAAGGCCACTAATCCATCCTCCAGTGGCTTGGCCTCCACCTTCATAGCCAAAATTTCCTCCATCCAAGCTACCATTGACTTGCAGAAGAATTTCCTCGGTGTAAGAACCTTAGCTGCAGAGCAAACTGAAACTTTGATCCTCGCCCTGAAACTTCTCACGGTGGAACTATCACCTCCTTGATTTACATCGAGTGGAATATCGATCCCAAATCCCCAATAGCCTCCCCGTAGATACGAGAATCCCTCTCTAGTCGTACTCGGTTAAAAATCGGGTCTGACCCAACTTGATTGCCCGACCCAATCGGGTTGACCTGTGGATAGTTGACCCGACCCTACTCAGTACCACCCAACCCGTACCTGGTGGCCCATGCCCCGACTTCGCCCGATCCAGTCCAGATCCGCCTCGTACTAGGCTTGGCTTGGTCAGCCTGTGTCTCACGCAATCCAGGCCCTGTCTCGGCCCGTGTCGTCCAATTCGGGCCAACGTGCCAGGGCCGAAGAGCATTTGCGAGATTGCCCCGGCCCAGGCCCGTGTCTTCTCGATCTCGGTCCGCTCCAATTGCAAAAACCCTAAGGGTTTCGCGCGCCCCCGCCTTCCCCTTGCTTCGCCACCACGCCACCGCTTCCGATGACTCCTCTATCACCGGAACACTGTCTGACGAGATCACAATCGGCAAGAGGTTGTCCCCCTCCCATATTTTGTCCTTTGTTCCGTCGATCTCTGCACTTGGGGTCGTGTTCCAGCGGAACACCGACCCAATCTTCACCAGCATCTCCGGCACATGCCTGTGATTAATCCTCGACCTCGGTCCCTTCGTCGGAGTTCGACGAAGAGCACATCGTGTCGCTGCGTGGAGGCGACACCCCACCCCCTCGACCAACTGCTCCGCGTTCACCAATCTCTGTGCCAAGAAAGCCATCGGGGAGTCTCTCCCGCTTCGTGGCGTCAGAATCTCCGTCGGTGTGAGAGACCTCCCATCCCTGGAATCGGATTGCAGAGAAAGGTCGTCGTCCTCTCCTACTTCCGTCTCCTTCGACTCCAGTTCCGGATTGCTTGGCTCCCAGAGAAGCTTGGCATCAAAACACGCTTCTCCCCCATTTAGATCACCAGACGAAGCCATTGTTGCGCTGTGGAAGGTGGCGAAAATCGCAAAACCACGTTCTGAACCCTAGGGTTTCGAGAAAGAGGCTGCAGTGTAGAAGTTCAAGTTTAATGACATAATTATTCTTATATATGTTATGATATTTCATTAGTTCATGTTAACAATTTCAGTAATTCACAACACATTATCAGCACGACTTGCTCTGTTGTTCAGGTATCAAAATTTATATTATCATCAATTTATTTCATTGATATTATTCATTAACGATATTCATGAAATTTTTTCATGTTTAATATTTATTAATATTTGTTATATATATACTGACACCCTGTGTCACGCCCCAAATTCGGTAGAACCGAACCCGGAACGCGAACGGTGAAACAATAAAACAATTTTTAAACCCTTTTAAGTAAACCGCTTAAAATCACCATTTAGTTAATCAAAATAATATTTTAAAACTTAAAAGTACGTCCAAAACAAGCGGACAAAATAAACAAAGCGTACGTCACTAAACTCCCAAAAACCCGGACTCCCGCTCCCAGCTTTTCAAGCTTCGAGAATTCCCCTAGTCCGTCTCGCGACCAGTACCTGTAGGACAAGCAGCTAGTGGTGAGCGTTCGCTCACCACTACGGATACCAGACTGACTACGGCATACTAGCAGAAAATACCGGAAACACCAACAACAAACCAAACACCGGGGACTACTATCCCCAAACTCAAGTAACCCGACTTTCACACGAAAACTGTTACTTTCCCCAACCAACTCAAACCCGGACGCGTAACGTAGACCCGACACAGCGGTTACGACCTCCACCAAAGACGCAAAAGATAACCACGCCACACCCAAGATCACAAAGGATCGCACACAACAAACAAGATCATAAAGGATCGCACTCCAGCTACTCAGTGCCGGTTGCTAACCGGCTGGGTTTGAGCCTGCCCGACGCAACTTTCCCCGAACGCAATCGGGCCAGGCGGTAGCCTGTTAGCGACATATACCGCAATACTTTTCCGATAGCTAGTCGGAAGGGGAGCCGCCCTTCATCACCGAAGAATGCACAACTTTACCGATGGTTAGTCGGAAGGCTAGCCAATCCCCACGCGCGCGACCACATAACCCATTTATTGTCAGGCGGGCCCCCAACCTCGTCGCAGAAGAATGCACAACTTTACCGATGGTTAGTCGGAAGGCTAACCAACCCCCACGCGCGCGACCATAGGACCCCTTTATTGTCAGGCGGGCCCCCAACCTCAGGCAATCACAATCAACACCCAAGGTTCAACAAATAGTGACAGCACATGTTTAACACCGCACAAGAACACATGGCCACCCACGACACACGAAACAGTATCACACGGGTTCAACACCCCAAAGGACCACCCATGACCCACAAACAGTAAACACACGAGTTCAACTCCCCACGGGCACTCATGGCCACCCAAGACACACAAACGGTAAAACACGGGTTCAACTCCCAACGGGCACTCATGGCCACCCAAGACACACAAATAGTAAAATACGGGTTCAACTCCCCATGGGCACTCATGGCCACCCAAGACACATAAACAGTAAAATACGGGTTCAACTCCCCACGGGCACTCATGGCCACCCAAGACACACAAACGGTAAAACACGGGTTCAACTCCCCACGGGCACTCATGGCCACCCAAGACACACAAACAGTAAAATACGGGTTCAACTCCCCACGGGCACTCATGGCCACCCAACTAAAAGCCACCAGTATGTCTATTTTTCGATATGTTCACTTATCCTACGACACTCCTAAGTGTCACATGCATTTCTATTGTTCGATACATTCACGTATCATACGACACCACTAAGTGTCGCCTGCATTTCTAGTGTTCGATAAACTTACTCATCCTACGACACCACTAGGTGTCACAGGCATTTCTACTGTTAACTTTCCCTAGTCAAGGCCGAGATCCGGCTCCTTTTCCCTTCCTCGTACGCTTTCCCAAAAGTTCACAACCAAGCTCCAGCGTGCTCATGATCACTCGCCTAGCTTTCCCTTTCCGCGGTCCTCGGCACGGTCTAACAAGATCACAATTAAAGCACTTTTTAAGTTTGCAGGCAAAACTGAAATTAACGAATTAGACGCCCAAACGCAACCCCGGTAATGTCGATCACTCCCAAACTTCCCAATTACTCGACATTGGTCGATTTCGGGGTCAACTTAAGTCCGGTATGACCCTCGGGGTCAAATTTAGGTTCATTTAAGTGTCTGTCCCAAAATTTTATATTTTCCTGTTTTTCTCCGATTTGACTGGCGTTGACCGAGAGTGGTTCTTACACCCTGAGAATTAACCCACAAAAAGGGCGCGGCAAGCGCACCGGTCATCAAGTAGTAAATCGGTTAAAGTCCGGTTATCGTACCCAAGGAAGCAGTAAAACAGTCACTCGATTTAAAATCCGTTGTTAATCCGCTTCTTGAAAATGGTTTGTTTTTGTTTTGAAAATTGAAATAACTGTTTAAATCTAAAGTAGAATAAATTGGAATCAAGTAAGAGACAAAATATCAGGTGTTCGTGAAATTCAGAGAAAAGGCGATCTAGGGCTTTTAATGGGGTCACAATATGACTAATAATTCGCAGACATTCGTATTTACATGTGCATATAAGGTTGGTTTAAAGGCAACGGAAATTCTCTCAACTAGTCCTAAACATCTCTCGATCGAATTAGGACCCTATTATAATCTAACCGCCTACTTATTTCTAATCTAGGTGTAGAGAGACATAAAGCATTAAGATTCGTGAATTCCTCTAACTTTCGAGGTTGTAATCCTATAGTTGTTGCACTTTTGTAAACCTAACTTTATTAGAGACTAGATTTAAACCCGAGTTGCATAATCCGTAGTCCTTTTAGCAATTCTCATCTCTCGATTGTTGAATGCTAAAACATAAACATTTATCAAGTGATCAATTTGACAAAGCAATAAGCGCAAATCATGCAAACAATAACCTAAACACAAATTGCACAGAGTAAATACGAAAGCTTTGAATTATTTCATCATATTGTTTCCTCTAGCCCTAGATCAATAGAAATTTAGTTCATGGAGAAGAAGGAAGAACACAAAGATGAAATAGAACAAGAGATAAACATAAGTGCAAAGTAAAGTTGATACAAATACCGAATTGATGATAAAACTCGAGTATCACTTTCAATATTTTCTCCTAAGCACTTCTCTCTCACTAAAACTCAAGCCCTAACTCTCAATTTCTCTGAAATTATGCCCAATACAAGTTCTCCTCTCCAAATTCGTGCTCCCCTATATATAGGACTTCAAGACCCTTTTTTTCCTTCTCAAATTCGGATTTGGAATAGGAAAATTTCCTTTTTTAACTAGAAAACCCATCTGGAAAATGGAAAGCCTCGCGCGGGCCTGATAGAGGACCGTAACGGTCTTGGGCCCTTGACAAAAGTTGTAGATCTCTGAATTCCCTTCGATTTGACATAAAATTGAAGACAATCGGAGTCGTATGAAGAAGTTATGCCCTACGCAAAATCAGCCAGCTTCCTAAAACCGGATTTTCCTCTATTTTAGCCCTTTTTCGATGAAAGCACCTAAAAACACAATGAGAGACAAAGTACGAGTATAGAGAGAAAAGTGGACTAAATTATACAATCCCAGGACTAAAAAGCTCAAGAATGTGGGATAAAAACATCCAAAACCGATGCAATTTATGTCCACATCAACACCCCATACTTGAACTTTTCTCGCCCCGAGAAAACTAAACTAAAAAGCCATTTAAAGATATGTCCCGGTTAAACCCCAAGGTTCACCTCGATAGAAGGAGTCCGGGCCTCCTTTATTCAAAACAATGAAAAGTAAAGATGCACGTGCAATGCATGAACCTAAATCTAATGCATTCCTAAGACACACTATATGATGCATGCAAAGAGGCTCAAAAGTAGGTGATAGTTGAATCACTTGTGCATAGAGGATCAAAAGGATTTTCTCAGAGTTTACACATGCCACAAATCCTTACACACATCAAAGAACCATATAAACCGATGAATACAATTAAGCATGACGCTACTCACATTAAAGAATGACTCTTTCCATTTAAACTTGCATTTCCTCATTCACTCTAACAATGTTTTTCCTCTTTTCCCTATACACGAAGTTTAGAGATTCATATGCTATCATGCTAGACCCATCTCCACTAAGTGTAAGGAATCATGGTCATTAAGAATCAGAATGGTCTTTAATTAAGCTTGTAATGTAAGGCTAGGGAAAAGGTAGGGAACAAATATGAAAAGAAGCTCAAATATATATCTCAAGACAAGAATGCTTCGTTCTCACCCGAACAAGTGTTTCACACATCCCGACCCCCGTTTATGCACCATCCAACTTTTGCAATCTCTAATACCCTTTTTTTTTCTTTTATTGAATAACTAAGTGTAGCCCTAATTTGTTCATATTATATATATCTTTTTTTTCTTTTTTTTCCTTAGCTATCCACACGTATACCACCTTTATTCAACTCATCTCGCCTTACCCCGCACTTATCTTTTTCACTAGGGATATAAAATTGTTATTGTTCCCTCTTTTTCTATTTTTTTTCTTTTTTTTGGGTAATACTATAATAATTTCTCTCAATACAACCCAATGCATATAAATACATTTTTTTTTCTCTTTCGCTCACTCAACATCCTAAATAATAACCCCTCTCAATGAAGCACCTACGCCAAGAGATATGGGTTCAAACAATAACGAGGATATAAAAAGAAGCGAAAGGCACATAGGATCATAATGTTCAGGTTAGAAATGAAAGGATAAAGCTCAAATGCGGTGACTAAGAGATATAATTATGCAAAGGTAGAAATTTTTGGATCAAGCGGTCCATAGATGGCCTAAAATCATTTTCTCAAATAACCATCTTCCTTATTCTTATTTCGCCTCGAGTCGATCATACATGTAGTTCTAGACTCAGTTTACAACGCATAGAAATCAAAGAAATTCAACACTAGTTCTAGCAAACACTCAAAACGTAAGTGGAAGAGCTATTCCTAATGCATGTGCTTTCACTATTCATTAGATTCATTCATGCCCATATACAACTTTGATTTATGCATGAGAATAAGCATATGCAACACTTCAATCATTGAAACCTTAAGATCATACACACTATGTTAGCCTCGGTGCCCGTAGTCCGATCATAAATGTCCAATTGTAATTATCATTGTTGAAAATATAAATAAAGCGGTTTTTATATTACTTAAGTGTTGGAGTAATATGTCGTGTGTGTTTCCGATCTATGCCCACCATGCGAATAGAACCATAGATCAGGATGGATCACACTCGATGAGGTCCCTAGTCAATAGTCTTCGCTGGAAGCGACTAGTATGATATATGACTCTTGATGGCTTACGTTCTATTAACCATAGGAAAGGGTTCCGGAGTCTGATCATAAACATCATGTGGGACATGATGTTGGACGACTCAACCTGAATGTGTTCCATAGATTAAGTCATGAACATGTTCAGAGTCGTAGCTTGTCAGGTATCCTTAGACCGAGGAGTCTATATGATTGTTATGCGTTAAACAACCAAGTTTGACCTGAAAGCCCAACGTTGCACCGTGACTGGGCTTCCATAACGGCCAAGATTGGCTTGGAGAATGACTGCATGAGTGACATGATAGACGGCTAAGGGATTTATCCCTCATACTATGGTATGGGAAAGATATCTGGTTCACGGCCGCTTGATCGAGAATGACTGACAAGAAAGCATGGCCATGCACATGATACTGGGTATCATAAGGTCAGTCATCTCACATATCAAGGAACATGGACTAAGGATAATAAGGATGACGGCTTTATGCCTTATCTCAATCCGGATATCGGTGATAAAAGGATAATGACAAGGACGGCTGAAAGGTCAGAATCGACAGGGCGCGATTCGTTATGCAGGGTCGGGCAATACTGAGTCTCGTCAGTCGCCACTTTGGTAAGATCAAGTAAAATGGGATTTTACGTTGATCTTACCGACGTGCATAGACCTAAGGGTCATACCGACAGTTTGATACTCGATAAGAACATGACGAACCTGAGTTGGAGGGAATTGTGGCGGGGATCGCCATAGTGGACCGACTAGTATATTGGGCTCGGCATGGGCTCTCTTGGAGAGGCCCATGGCCGGCCCATATAGGCTAGGCCCAACAAGGACTCAAGTTATTAGCTGACTATTAGTCTTGTTGACCAAAATTGGGTGGGACCCAATTTCCACTAAACTAATAAACTAGGTTGTTTATTAGCTCCATCTAGCATCTTGGCATGGACACTTGTCTTAAGTAGAGAGTTAAGTGATTCCACTTAACTAAGCATGCAAGATAGGTTGGAGAACATAACATGAAAGTGTAGAGAATAAGAGAGAGCTTCTTCTTCTTCTTCTTCTACCCTTGGCCGAAACCCCCTCCAAGCTTCAAGGTTGTTTTTCATGTTCTTGAGTCATCAAACTCAAGAACTACGTTGGCTTTGATTCCATCTCGGATACGTAGGCGTCCAAAGGACTCAAGCGGAAGCATAGTTGGTGTTATTCTTCCATCTTCACCACCAAAACTACAAGGTGATGTTCTTGTGACCTTGCTGAATTTTCAGCTTTGTTCTTCATATTTGGTAGAGTTTATTTTGCTTGATTCGTGGTTAATTTCCGCTGCAAATTCTTGTTTTCTTGTCCACGACATCAAGTTCCAACAGTGGTATCAGAGCATGGCTACCAACGGGAAAAACAAGAGCTGAAATTTTTAGTTTTGGTGCTGGAAATTTTGAAGTGCTTGCTGGTTTTTTATTTAAAGTGCTTAAATATGCATGTTACCTTCTTAATTTCATGTTTGTGCATATATGGATGTATGCTTGATTGATAACATGATTTAATTTCTTGCATGTGGATATTATGCGTGAAATTGGTGATTTTCGAAATAAAATCAAATCTGATTTTTTTGGACAAAGTTTAATTTTTGGGGTCACGAGACCGGGACTCTCGGGGAGCCGATCCCGTGACCGGATGGGGCTCCGTTGGACGGAGCTAGGCCGAGTCGTGACTATTGGATAGTCGGAACGCCGGGGCTAAACCATTTGGGGAATTGTGATGAGTTTGGAACCGTCATAATGAACCACAAAATTAAACGTTCGGAAAATTCATTTTTGAAACCGGTTTCGATAAACCGTGTAATAATTTTCGAAACTTGGAAGCTAACTAAAATCAGTCATATCTCGGTGTTTGATAACACGCTGTTTGATAACACGCTGTATGATGTGATGATTTATGCATGGTGCACGTTACTAAGCCCCGGGTAGTTTTATCGCTTTTCTCGGACTGCGTGCCGATAGTGTTAGCGTGTAACTATTCTTTTAAAGGTGTGGTCGTCGTACCACTTGTTTGTAATAATTATTATTCCCCGACCTGCGAGTCGTGTATTTTATTGTAACCGTTTTTCCGGCTTGGAGACTAAGGAGCTCAAGAGGCGAGTGGGAGACCGCAGGAAACGGCTTGGAGCAGATTGACATCAAGGGGCGAGTTGGAGGTCCACGTTGCCGGCTTGAAGTCAAGATTGCTCAAGACGGGTTGGGAATAATTTAGGGGGCTCTAACGTGCACGTCTTTATGCTTGATGCTTGGTTTAAATTTTGCATGATTGTATGGTTAGAATGCATGCTTAGATTTAAACTTTCAAGCAAATCACCTCACATGCAAAGATAAAATTGGTTTTAGTCGTTTGCTTGTGAATCCTTGAACCGTGTTTACATTAGATGTAGTAGACGAGTTCGAATGAACAATTACATTGGATGTAATTGGAGACATCACTACATTTGGAATGTAGTTGACATTCTCGTCGCATCAATGATGTGCCAATCGTCCAAACACGACAAGACAAGTAAAAACGGGTCATGTCAGATACCTCCCAGTTTATCAACAACTTTCTACTTCCTCGACCTATGGGTGTCGTGCGCCTTAGCGGAGCATCCATAGGAAGGCGTTGTAGTAAGTTTGGTTAGCATATGTGGGTGTCGTGCGCCTTAGCGGAGCACCTACATAGTGACAGGCCATCGTTGAAAATTGGTGGACCCGACTATGATTCTCAGCCAGAGGTTGATCTAGGGTATCAGATAGGGTAAACCGTGTACTCAAGTACATACCCTAGCCAAGAATCACATTGGATGTGATCGGATGGAGTCCGACCTACATATCTCGGTTGAGTGGTGAGCCTCAGTTCAGCTCAATCGAGTGAATCAAGGTTCTTGGTTCAAGATTCTATAGGTTTAGTATCGCCTGTTGGTGTTTGAACTCGATCTTCTTAATTTATTCAATTTACTAATTAAATTCACTTTGTCGTGTAGATCAAAATGGCTAACACATCAGCGAACACTGGTAGTTTGTCGCTTTAACCCATTCTTGACAGGGTCAAGCTCAATGGGACAAACTACCTGGACTGGGACAGAAACTTGAGGATAGTCCTCAAATTCGAACGCAAGGAATATGTCCTTGATCAGGTTTTCCCTGAGGAGCCAGCTAATAACGCTACAAGGGTCGTCAAGGATGCATACCTAAAGCACCTAAGCGATGCCATAGATGTAGTGTGTATTATGCTGGGCTGCATGGAGCCTAATCTCTAGGAGCAGTTCATGGAGTACTCTGAGGATCCCTATACTTTGATGGGGGTCATCAGAGATATGTTCAAGGAGAGGGCACGTATCGAAAGATACAATGTCCTCAACGAACTTCTCTCGTGCAAAATGTCAGCAGGGAGCTCCGTGGGTCCTCATGTCCTGAAAATGAAGGGGCATCTCGATCATCTTAATAGACTGGGTCTTAAGATTGAAAACGAGATGGCAACAGATGTGGTTCTGCGTTCCCTTCCTCGTGCATATGGTGGGTTCGTCATGAACTATCACATGCACGATATGGACAAGACCATCTCAGAGTTGCACATCATGCTGGTGACTGCTGAAAAGAACGTAAGGGATCAGGATCCAAGGACGTTCTGATGGTCAGACAGGGAAACAGTTTCAAGAGGGAAACTGTGAAAGGCAAGGGGAAGGCCCCTATGCACTTGGCGGGAAAGATGAGAATTACGAAGCGTCCTAACCCTCCTAGGACCGGAGAGTCCTCAAGGAAAGGGAAGGAGATCGAGAATGTCTGCTTCTACTGTCATCAGCTTGGTCATTGGAAGAAAGATTGCAGAAAGTTTCTGGATGATCTGAAGAAGGGCAGTGGGACTGCGCCTTCGTCAGGTATTTACTTTATAGAGCTTAATCTCGCTACTTCCAAAGATTCATGTATATTGGATACCGGGGCAGAATCTCACATTTGCACTAATGTGCAGTGGCTGGAAGGTAGCAGGAGATTGAAGAAGGATGAGGTGGACCTCAGAGTGGGCAACAAGACCAAAGTTGTGGCGATTGATGTATGATCCATTAGTCTTCTTTTGCCAAGTGGGCTAGTTTTTGTTTTAAAAGATTTATATTGTGTACCTACCTTCAGTAGGAATCTTGTATCTATTTCTTTGTTGGACAAGGAAGGATACAATTTTGATGTTGGAAATGGAATTTTCAATATTTTACGCAATGATATATTCTATGCTAGTGCCAAAATGGGTGGAGGATTGTACGTATTGGATACGGATAACAATGCCTCATGCTCTATATTTAATGTAAATACCAAGAGGTCTAAGACCGAGGACTTAGACCAGACTCTATTATGGCACTGTCGTTTGGGCCACATTAACGAGAAACGCGTATCAGCACTTCATAAGTGCGGACTTCTTAGTCCATTCGAATTCCATTTGATTGATAGATGTGAATCGTGATTGATGGGCAAACTGACTAGAACGCCCTTCATCGGTCGCGGTGAAAGGGCGAGTGACTTATTGGGGCTAATACACTCGGATGTGTGTGGACCAATGAGTGCACTTGCCAGGAGTGGTTTCAGCTACTTCATCACTTTTACTGACGATTTCAGTAGATTTGGTTATGTCTATTTGATGAGACGTAAGTCTGAGGCCTTTGATAAATTCAAAGAGTACAAGACTGAAGTAGAAAACCAGCTCGGGAAAAATATTAAGGCTCTTCGATCGGATCGAGGAGGAGAATACTTAACTACAAAGTTTTTAGATCATCTAACAGAAAGTGGGATCCTATCGGAATGGACTCCTCCTGGAACACCACAGTTGAATGGTGTGTCCGAACGGAGAAATCGGACCCTATTGGATATGGTCCGGTCCATGATCAGTAGGACTGATCTCCCAATCTCTTTCTAGGGTTTAGCTCTGGAGACGGCCGCATTCATTTTGAATCGGGCTCCTACAAAGGCTGTGGAAGGGACACCATTTGAGAAATGGCACGGGAGGAAGCCCGTTTTGTCCTTCCTTAGGATCTGGGGTTGCGAGGCTTATGTGAAGCGATTAGTTCACAGTAAGCTCGAACCAAGATCTGATAAATGCACCTTTGTGGGGTATCCCAAAGAAACAAGGGGATATTACTTCTACAAACCCAGTGATGGGTGTTCGTCGCTCGGGGTGGGGTCTTTATGGAAAAGGAGTTTATTTCCAAATACGTCAGTGGGAGGGTTGTACATCTCGAAGAGATTCAGGATGGTATGGGTGCCTCAGAGCCACTGGACAACCCAGTAGAGGAGCCTGAAGTGGTCGTAGAGCAAAGACCGGTTTATGCAATGATTCCTGAGGGTCCAAGGTGATCTGAAAGGGTTAGTTGTCCACCTCCGAGATATGGTTTCTTTGTGTCTGGGGGTGACGGTGAACTTATGGTGGATCACGATGATCCAGCCACGTTTCAGGAAGCCATGGACGGGCCCGACTCCGAGTTATGGCTAGGAGCCATGAGGGAAGAAATGCAATCCATGTCGGATAACCAAGTCTGGGAACTGGTTGATCCCATTGATGGTGTGAGAACCATTGGATGCAAATGGATCTTCAAGGTGAAGATGGACATGGATTGCAACCCTCAGACCTATAAAGCTCGACTGGTGGCGAAAGGTTATAGGAAAGTCCTAGGGATTGACTATGAGGAAACCTTCTCCCCCGTGGCTATGGTCAAATCTATCCGTATTCTTCTTGCCATAGTTGCGTATCATGACTACGAGATATGGAAAATGGATGTCAAAACCGCTTTCTTAAACGGAAGTTTATCGGAGGACGTTTATATGTCTCAACCCGAAGGTTTTGTCGATCCTAAGAATAAAGGAAAGATTTGTAAGTTGTTGAAATCCATCTATGGATTGAAACAAGCTTCTTGGAGTTGGAATCTTCGTTTTGATGAAACTGTAATTGGATTCGGTTTTGTCAAGAACGAAGATGAGCCTTGCGTTTACAAGAAGGCAAAGGGGAGTATGATTACCTTTCTGGTGCTGTATGTCGATGACATACTACTTATCGGAAATGACGTCGCCACTTTAAACGAGACAAAATCTTGGTTAGGGACGTGTTTCGCGATGAAGGACTTAGGCGAGGCTGCTTATATCTTATGGATTAAGATATATAGAGATCGCACCAAGAGGATCTTGGGATTAAGTCAGAGCACCTATGTGAACAAAGTATTGAGTAGGTTCTCAATGCTAGATTCCAAGAAAGGACTCCTGCCTGCACGTCATGGCATCCACCTCAGCAAGACTCAGTGTCCTAAGACACTTGATGAGCTGAAAAGGATGAGTCGGATTCCTTACGCATCACCGATAGGATCGATCATGTATGCCATGATATGCACGAGACCGGATGTCTCATTTGCCTTGAGCTGTACCAGCAGACATCATTCCAACCCTGGCGAGGAACACTGGATAGCAGTCAAAGCGATTCTCAAATATTTGAGAAGGACTAAGGATGCATTCTTAGTGTACGGGGATAAGGATGAGTCTGAACTAGTCGTCAAAGGGTATGTTGACGCTAGTTTCCAATCAGATCCAGATGACTTTAGAAGTCAGTCAGGATATGTGTTCACGTTGAATGGCGGGGCTTTCAGCTGGAAGAGCGTGAAGAAAGATACCGTCGCTGACTCCACGACAGAGGCCGAATACATAGCGGCTGCGGAAGCGGCCAAGGAGGCTGTATTAATAGGATGTTCATGGCAGGGTTGGGTGTAATTAAAAACCCATCCAGCCCGGTGAACCTATTTTGCGACAACACTGGGGCCATTGCTCAAGCCAAGGAGCCCAGATCGCATAACAAATCCAAACATGTATTGCGGCGATATCACCTAATCAGAGAGATTCTGAACAGAGGTGATGTGAAGATCACGTATATTGCAACAAATGATAACATAGCCGACCCGTTGACCAAAGCGCTCTCGTTACCCAAGCACGAAAGGCATGTAAGGTCAATGGGATTAGATTGGAATTTAGATTGGAGCTAGGGCAAGTGGGAGATTGTTAGGCTCGGTGCCCGTAGTCCGATCATAAATGTCCAATTGTAATTATCATCGTTGGCAATATAAATAAAGCGGTTTTTATATTACTTAAGTGTTGGAGTAATATGTCGTGTGTGTTTCCGATCTATGCCCACCATGCGAATAGAACCATAGATCATGATGGATCACACTCGATGAGGTCCCTAGTCAATAGTCTTCGCTGGAAGCGACTAGTATGAGATATGACTCTTGATGGCTTACGTTCTATTAGCCATAGGAAAGGGTTCCGGAGTCTGATCATAAACATCATGTGGGACATGATGTTGGACGACCCGACCTGAATATGTTCCATAGATTAAGTCATGAACATGTTCAGAGTCGTAGCTTGTCAGGTATCCTTAGACCGAGGAGTCTATATGATTGCTATGCAGTAAACAACCAAGTTTGACCTGAAAGCCCAACGTTGCACCGTGACTGGGCTTCCATAACGACCAGGATTAGCTTGGAGAATGACTGCATGAGTGACAGGATAGACGGCTAAGGTATTTATCCCTCATACTACGGTATGGGAAAGATATCTGGTTCACGGCCGCTTGATCGAAAATGACTGATAAGAAAGCATGGCCATGCACATGATACTGGGTATCATAAGGTCAGTCATCTCACATATCAAGGAACATGGATTGAGGATAATAAGGATGACGGCTTTATGCCTTATCTCAATCCGGATATCGGTGATAAAGGGAAAATGACAAGGACAGTTGAAAGGTCAGAATCGACATGGCGCGATTCGTTATGCAGGGTCGGGCAATACTGAGTCTCGTCAGTCGCCACTTTGGTAAGATCAAGTAAAATGGGATTTTACGTTGACCTTACGGACATGCATAGACCTAAGGGTCACACCGACAGTTTGATACTCGAGAAGAACATGACGAACCTGAGTTTGAAGGAATTGTGGCGGGGATCGCCATAGTGGATCGGCTAGCATATTGGGCTCGGCATGGGCTCTCTTGGAGAGGCCCATGGCCGGCCCATATAGGCTAGGCCCAAAAAGGACTCAATTCATTAGATGACTATTAGTCTTGTTAACCAAAATTGGGTGGGACCCAATTTCCACTAAACTAATGAACTAGGTTGTTTATTAGCTCCACCTAGCATCTTGGCATGGCCACTTGTCTTAAGCAGAGAGTTAAGTGATTCCACTTAACTAAGCACGCAAGATAGGTTGGAGAACATAACATGCAAGTTTAGAGAATTAGAGAGAGCTTCTTCTTCTTCTTCTTCTTCTTCTTCTACCCTTGGCCGAAACCCCCTCCAAGCTTCAAGGTTGTTTTTCATGTTCTTGATTCATCAAACTCAAGAACTACGTTGGCTTTGATTCCA
Source organism: Erodium maritimum (assembly GCA_963921825.1). NCBI lineage: Eukaryota > Viridiplantae > Streptophyta > Magnoliopsida > Geraniales > Geraniaceae > Erodium > Erodium maritimum. The sequence continues at coordinate 51,184,443 of OY997595.1, read as the reverse complement.
TCTCGGATACGTAGGCTTCCAAAGGACTCAAGCCGAAGTATAGTTGGTGTTATTCTTCCATCTTCACCACCAAAACTACAAGGTGATGTTCTTGTGACCTTGCTGAATTTTCAGCTTTGTTCTTCATATTTGGTAGAGTTTATTTTGCTTGATTCGTGGTTAATTTTCACTGCAAATTCTTGTTTTCTTGTCCACGACATCAAGTTCCAACACACTAGACTCAACAAATAACCATAAAATATTTTTTTGTTTTTTTTTCTCAAAATTTTTTCAAAAATTTATCACACGAAATGATGCATGAGCACACAAAAGAAAACACAAAAATGCAAGACATACCCACCCCACACTTTAAAACTAAGCATTGTCCCCAATGCGACTCAACCCTAAACATGCTCGTACTCACATAACTAATAACCCCACACTTATCATCAGCAAATGCACAATTCACGAAATCCTATATGCATGTTCTATCAGCACGGAAATTTGGGCGCTCAGCGCCCACCAGATAGCATAAAGGAAATACAATAGCGGTATACATTAAAAAATAGGAAGGGAAGAGATATTGCCCCTCGAAGAACCGCTCTACGAACTGCACTAACTGTGGAAATCCTCGTGCATGGATGGATGGAGAGCCATTTCTCCCAAAGTGAGTTCACAAGAACTCGGCGCAAATAAATACAACTACAATTCTCACGCTTCCATCCTGTATCACCAACTCGCACAAATATTCAAAAAATAAGAGCAAGACATAAGATATACAAAACAAAGAGGGGTAGGGATATTGGGTTGCCTCCCAACAAGCGCATTTGTTTAACGCCATTTGCTCGACGGGTAGGAGGCTTAATCAGGAGGCCTCCAAAAAATATCATACTTCCATTGTGTCCTCCTCTTCAAGTGTGGATGTGAAGGTGGGAGAAGGAACCCAATGTAGCACAAGATTCTATTACCCGAGTTTTGCAAAAGTTCCAAACTCAAGGCTAATGTCATCAAGCTCGCCTTCACAGAATAAGTATGATTTGACTTGTCTTGGCACAACTTGGGTGGGACATGAATCCCATGAATTGGAAAATGCACCTGCCAACAAGGGTCAATAGCATCTACCAAAATTGAATAATAGTCCACAAACGGGGAATAAGGACTAGCAAATGTGTCACAAAATTTATGTTTAATATTAACAACTCTATGTTCAATATTATATTTAAAAACTAATGGGATGGGTTGAACATAAAGAGTTGATTTGCTAGAATCCAAAAATGAAACTCCCACACTAAATGGAATTTCGACATCATGCTCGATGTCTACCAAAATAAAATCAATGGGAGATTCAAATAGAACACCTCTCTTGAAAGCATCTTCCATAGTACCCCTTGGATATCTAATATATTTATCAGCCAACTCTATGGATACTGTGGAAGGATTCGGTTCAACAAGAGTTTGTGAACTATTTACTACAATTATACAATCATTATTTACATCTAAAGAATTCACTGCATCAGAATTATATAGAGATGACATAGACAATATACAAGAGGGATTAGAATTTGATACCTCACATTTCGCACTTACCTCTAAACTCATGATTGAATCATGAGTTTCTTGCTCTATTGTGTCACATAAGTGTTTGGAATGATCATCCTCAATGAGAGTTGCTTGATCATGTAGAGCTCTCTCATTCATCATGTGTATGAGAAGATTCATATGATCTTCAAGCTTTTGAAATCGCTTGTCCATTTCTCTCTCTTTCTTCTTCTCTTTTATCCTTCTCCGCCAATTTATTCACGAGAGCAAGACACATTGCTTCAAGTGATGACTCCTCATCATAAGACAATTGTGGTTCAACTTGATAACCTTGATCAAAACTGGAAGCGTCCTCCCAATATTGACTATAGAAACTTGAATGCACAAAATACTCACAATCGTAGCTAGAATGATCATTAGCTCCACATAAATCACAATACACATTATTATCATACCAATTATCCATAAAATTTATGTTGCAATGAATTAACTGAAAATATATATACAAAAAAATGAAACAGTCTCAACACAAATTAAAAATATTAGTGTTGCTTTAGTTGCTCCTCGGCAACAACGCCATTAACTTGACGGCCTGAGAATTAACCCACAAAAAGGATGCGTCAAGTGCACCGGTCGTCAATTAGTAAATCGGTTCAAGTCCGGTTATCGTACCCAAGGGAGCAATAAAACAGTCACTTGATTTAAAATCCGTTACTTAATCTGTTTCTGAAAAGATTTGGTTCTGGTTTTGAAAAGTAATTGAAATTAAATAAATGATGATAAAGTAAAAGACAAAATATTAGTTTGTTTGAGAAATTCAGGGAAAATGTGATCTAGGACTTTTAACGGGGTCACAATATGACAATTAATTCGTAGGGATTTGTGTTTACATGTGCAAATAAGGTAAGTTTAAAGGCAACAGAAGTTCTCTCAACTATTCCTAAACATCTCTCGATCGAATTAGGACCCTAATATAATCTAACCGCCTAGTTATTTCTAATCTAGGTGTAAAGAGACATAAAGCATTAAGATTCGTGAACTACTCTAACTTTCGGGGTTGTACGCCTATAGTTGTTGCACTCGTGTTAACCTAACTTTACTAGATACTAGATTTAAACCCGAGTTGCATAATCCTTAGTCCTTTTAGTCATTCTCATCTCTCGATTGTTGAATGCTAAAATCTACTCATCTATCAAGTGATAAATTTGATGAAGCATTAAGTTCAAATGATGCAAACAATAATCTAAACACAAATTGCACATAATAAACCCAACCCCATTGAATTAATTCATCGTATTGTTTCCCATAGCGCTAGATCATTGGAAATTTATCTCATGGAGATGAAGGTAGAACACAAAGGAGAAGATGAACAAGTAGAAAAACATATTTCAAAGGTAAAGTTGATACAAAATACCTATTCAATGATGAAAATCTCAAAGTTTCTTCAATCCTTGCTCCTAAGCACTTCTCTCTAAAATTATGCCCAATACAAGTTATCCTTTTCTTAATGGATTCTCTTCTATATATAGGACTTCAAGACCTCTTTCCCTCCTACAATCGGAATTGGAATAGGTAAATTTGGCTTTTTAATGAGGAAATTTCCTATTTTTATGCCAAAAACGGATCCGAGAGAAGGCCTGACACGTGTGGCCCGGAGCGTGGCCCGGAATAGGGCCAAAAACGGGCCGGAATGAGGCCCGGAACGTCCTAAGAACAGGCCCAAAATAAGGCCCGGAATGGGCCTATAAACGGGTCGAAATGAGGCCCGGAACGGGCCACTTAATGTATCCAGACAGTGACGGTCTCTTGACAAAAGTTGTAGATCTTTTGAATTCTCTTCGATTTGATATATTATATATATCAATTCGGAGTTCGTATGAGGGAGTTATTCCCTTCGCAAGATCAGCCAGCTTCCAAAACTCTTAAAACCGGGTTTTCCTCTATTTTTGCCCCTTTTTTCGATCAAAGCACCTATAAAACACAATGAGAGACAATGTACGAGTATAGAGGGAAAAGTGGACCAAATTATACAACTCCGGGACTAAAAAGCTCAAGAATATGGGGTAAACGCATCTAGAATTGATGCAATTTATGTCCACATCAGGAAACATGCTTCTCCCCCGTCTAGATACCAGTCGAAGCCATTGCTGCGCTATAGAAGGTGGAGAAAATCGCAAAACTACGTTCTGAACCCTAGGGTTTCGAGAGAGAGGCTGTGGTTTAGAAGGTCAAGTTTAATGACATAATTATTCTCATATGTGTTATGATATTTCATTAGTTCATGTTAACAATTTCAGTAATTCACAACATGTTATCAGCACGACTTGCTCTGCTGTCCAGGTATCAAAATTTATATCATCATCAATTTATTTCGTTGATATTTATTATTAACGATATTCATGAAATTTATTCATGTTTAATGTTTATTAATATTTTTTATATATATACCCCATAAGTATGCTCTGTGATCGCTAATAATATATTAGATCTTTCACATCCGAAAATATGGCAGTTATCACATATATTTGTATTTAATTATTTATTTTATATGTGATACTCGTAATGTTGAGGTTTATTAAAATTGAAGCATTTTGAACCCGAAGTTCAAATATTGACGAGAAAAGTTTCACGGAACCTACAGTTTTGTTTTAAGATCGTGGGTCTTATAATAACTGATTTTAATGTGACCCGAAGTTCTCATGAACCTAACATTGACAAGTACGTGTGTCTAACACGTTAGGGGTGTTTTCACTCGGTACTGTTTAGGCACTGTGCAACTACTGTTCATCTACTGTGCGGGTACTGTGCATGTACTGTTGAAATTTTGAATTTTGTGAGGGTGTACAACACACACCCCCGACTTCGCTCAATATGCGATTATATTTTTATTTGATTATATATATATATTTGTAACTTGAAGCTTACAAATACCAGCGACCCGATGTATGTTGGAACAGAAGATCCAAATACATGATACCAGCGACCTGACGTACTTTTAGCCGGAAGTTCCAAGTACTCCATACCGACGGCTTGAGGTCGTGTATGATGAATGTCGATGTGTTCATATTGAAATACCTTGATATATAAAGGTTTCGATCCATGTTAAGAATGACGAACTTTTGTAATATGGACTTCTTCAAGTATAAATGAAATAAAACAGTCTTATATCGAAACTATATCATTTGAGATCAGAAGCTCGAAATGAAAAATCACAGGCCTGAAGCCTAATGATTGCCTATACGGTCAAATGAAAAATCACAGGCCCGAAGCCTGATGCTTGCCTATATGACCAAATGATAAATCACAAGCCCGAAGCTTGATACTTGCCTTTTTACAGTCAAACGACAAATCACAAACCTGAAGCTTGATACTTGTATTTATGACCGATTGATAAGCCACAGACCCGAAGCCTGCAAGATGACGTTAAAGCCAGAATATATACCACAGGCCTGAAGCCTGTAAGTTGTATGAAAAGTCACAAGACGAAACAACATGCTCGAAGCTAATGACTTGTGTTTGAGGCCTGAAGCCTAAAATTTATATGCAATTACTTATATTTATTCTGTCTACCCCGCGAGTTTGCTCGTTGTGCGGTTTATAGATATATTTAATTTTGGAATTTATTATGGCTACCCCACGAGTTCGCTCGGTGTGTGGTTATGCTTATATTTATATCTTATTATTATGTTCACCCCTTGAGTTCGCTCATTGTTTGGTTATATATCTGATTGTGATGACTCAAAGGTTGCATATTTATAACCCTAAGTTTACAAATATTAAGGTATTTTGGCCCGAAGTTCCAAGATTTTTAAAGATATGTTCATTGGACAATCGTTCAAATGCAATAGATGTGTGCACCATTGCTATAGGTCGTATGGCCAGAAGCTCATGCAGACTTAACATTTCACGGAATTTGTGATAAGTTCATTGCACCATTCGTTTAAGTGGAAATTTATATGTGCATCATTGCTAAATGTCGTATGGCCAGAAGTTCATACAGACTTAACATTTCATAGAATTATAGAAAGATGTATTGAACGATCCGTTTCATGAGAACTTAATATATGCAGTGTTGTTAAATGTCATATTACCAGAAGATCATACCGACTTAAACTTTCACAGAAATTGAGATTCTATTTCAAGATGCACTCTTACAATTATACGGCCAGAAGTTCATATAAACCTGAACTCACAGAAGTGATATGTTATATATGATACGGGAGAAATCATTAGTCGATTACATGTTGTATGACCAAATATTTTGATGACTTTATATAAAGCATCAAACAAGGGCAAAAGAAATGGGTGATAGAGATAAAGTCTGATTGATGACCTAGATACGGAAGATCTAAAGGAATTGAATGTCTCAAATGACTCTATATAAAGATGTAGCCGATATGATCATGGTTGATTTCTCCAATTATATATGATCCCTGAAGCGATCAATATATGTGCGAAAATGAAAATGACATGTGTATCACTACAATTAAGGTCTCCAGAAGAGCTATCATGTCATTGAGATTAACAATGAAGTTAAGAATTAATGCTTTATATGAAAGTAGATCCAGAAGCATCTACGCAGTATTGAAAATGCTCCATATGAAAGTAGATCCAGAAGCATCTACTCAACATTAACGACATACATGTCATGTTGAGACCACAAATGAGACTTAGTTTCTCTATATCACCAGAAGTGAAAAATATGATGAAAAGCATGTCCTTGAAAAAAATGCAGGCTCTATCATCAAGTTTGTATTATACAACCATAAGAGCAAATTGAAACCTACGCGACTATGAACCAGAAGTTTATTAGTCCAGATATTTTTATGTTTTGGCATAATCGTCTTTGTCATCTTAGATCAACGATGATGCGTGGGATTGTTGAGAAATCATGTGGACATTCATTAAAGGGTCGGAAGATCCTAATGTCCAATGAGATATCATGTACAACTTGTTCAGAAGGGTGATTAATGGTCCAACCATCTAAAGAGAATTTTGGTATGGAATCTCAATTACTCATGTAGAGAATTCTTGAGGATATATATGACCATACTTATCTTATAAGAGACACATCCAAAAGATGGTCTTATGGTATCTTGATAATTACTTCATAAGAGACGCATCCAGAAGATGGTCTTATGGTATCTTGATACTTACTGTAAGAACCACTCCTGGTCAACGCTAGTCAAACCGGCGAAAAACAGGAAAATTTAAAATTTTGGGGCAGACACTTAAATGAACCTAAATTTGACCCCGAGGGTCATACCAGACTTAAGTTGACCCCGATATCGACCAAAGTGAGTTCTGGGGGACTCAGGGCAACTTTCTGACCAATTTGGGAAATGTTGACTTTTTGCCGGAAAAGTCAACCGAGCGACGTTTTGGTCCGTTCTAGGTCCGTTTTGGATCCAAAAAGCTTAGCCGTCGTCACAGCGGTCTTAGTTGAGCCGTTTCCTTGTAGCCCGTGAAGTTTCGTAATTTCTTGGAAAAAGTGCCCGTTCGGGGCCCGAGACGGCCGAATTTCGCGAATCTGACTGAAAAATATCTAGAAGATATTTTTGCAAAAGGTGTGGGACCCACTTGCCACATGTCAATTATGTGGTGGTGTTAGTTTTTTGAATAAAACAAAAGATGAGACTTTGATGGTAGTTTTGTAAATATGGAAAGGTGATGTTAGTTTGGTAATTATGGTAAAAGTGTTTGATTTTGAAACAAAACAAAGGGATGGCATGTTAGTCTCGGCCTTTTTAACAGAAAAGGAGAGTTGTGTAGAGAGAGAAAGTGGAGAGAAGAAAGAGAAGGAGGAAAAGGAAAAAGAAAGGAGAAAGGTTAGAGTTTTGTGATTTCCCGACAATCCGACCGACGAGTCATCTCAACGGTTGAAGAATCGAGCTCCCGTCGTTATTCCCTACGGTGAGAACCTAACCGATTTTCATTTTGGAACGTTTGAATTTTTAGGGTTTGAGTTTAAATGGTTTGATTAAGGTTGGGTTTTGTTTAAGATTGGTTTAAAGATAAATGGTTGAGGTTTGGGGTTCGTTAGGAACGTTTTGGGGCGAAAATGAAATTTTCCCATTGTTTCCGTGTGGGGCCCACTTGCCCGGGTCTCGGGTTTTCGTGTTCGGGTGGTTTAGGACGATCCCCAAGTCGTTAATTCACACCCGGAACGAATTTTGAAAATAAATTGTGAAAGTTAGAATTTCGGGTTTAGAAACTTTAAACGCTAATTAAAATACTCGGAAGTCGTAATTGGATTCCGTCGAGTGCATAGGAACCCTTGAATTATTCTAAGACCGTAGAAACAAAAACGGGAATTTTCGAAGCCCCAGAAAGACGTTTCCAAAACCCGGGCAGATTCGCCATGTCGGGCGAATCGGGCTTTTCCGATCCCATTATCGACAATGTCGAGTAATTGGGAAGTTTGTGAGTGATCGACATTGTCGGGGTTGCATTTGGGCGGTTAATTCTTTAAATTCGGGTTTCGCATGCTTACTTAAAAGGTGTGTTAATTGTAATGATTGTAGACCGTGTCGCCTACCGTGGAAATAGGAGGCTAAGCGGGAATTAGGGAGCTTGCCGGAGTAAGAGTATCGGGTTTGACACGCTTCAAGAGGTAGGGAAAAGTAGCCGGATCTCGGCCCTGATTAGGGAAAGTTAACAGTAGAAATGCATGTGACACCGGGGAGTTGTGGGTTAAGTAAGTTTATCGAATATTAGAAAGGCAAGCGACACCGGGTGGTGTCGTATGATACGGAAACGTATCGAACATTTGAAATGCATGTGACACTTAGTAGTGTCGTAGGAGCAGTGAACTTTCGATATTAGAATTACTGGAGGCATTTGGTTATGCCCGGAGGTTGATTGTGTAGTTGTGTCTTGGGTGGCCATGAGAGCCCGTGTTTTACTGTTGGTGTCTTGGGTGGCCATGAGAGCCCGTGTTTTACTGTTGGTGTCTTGGGTGGCCATGAGTGCCCGTGTTTTACTGTTGGTGTTTTAGGGTGGCCGTGAGTGCCGTGGGGTCGTTGAACCCGAGTTTGACCGTTGGTGTGTCTTGAGTGGCAGTGAGTGCCCGTGGGGTTGTTGAACCCGAGTCTTAACCGTTGGTGTGTCTTGAGTGGCAGTGAGTGTCCGTGGGGTTGTTGAGCCCGAGTCTTGACTGTTGAGGTGTCTTGAGTGGCCTTGAGTGCCTGTGTGATTGAACTTGCCTGTGATTGTGATTGTGGTTACCTGAAGTTGTGAGTTCGAAAGGTCGACAGCCTGATCCGACTTAGTGTCGATGAATTGCGATAGGTCGACAGCCTGATCCGACTTAGTGTCGATGAATTGCGATAGGTCGACAGCCTGATCCGACTTCGTGTCGAGGAATTGCGATAGATCGATCCTGGACCTGATTGAGATTGATTACCGAGCAGCTGGTGTGCGATCCTTTGTGATCTTGTTTGGTGTTGTGTAGTCCTTCTGTCGTGTCCTTGGAGGAGGTCGTCGATAGTTGTGTCGGGACTACATTACTTTATCGAGTGTTGAGTCGGTTGAGGAAAGTTACGGGTTGTGGGTCAGTTGAGTACTTGAGTTGGGGACTGTAGTCCCGGTGTTGGGTTTGGTTTTGGTGTTTCTGGCTTTATCTACTATTTATGCCATAGTCAGTCTGTTATCCGTGGAGGTGAGAGAACGCTCACCCCTAAATGTTTTCCTACAGGTACTGATCACCGGACGGACTAGGTTAGCTCTTGAAGTTCATGGAGCTTGGAGCGGAGTCTGGTCTTTATTTTGTTGAGTTTAGTGACGGATATTGTACCTTGTCCACTGTTGGAAAGTTCTTTTGTATTGTAAATACTATTATTTTTGTTAACTAAATGGAAATTTCAGAGTTTTTATTCTAAACAGGTTTCAAGTGTTTTGTGTTTTAAATGTTCGCATCCCGAGTTCGGTTTACAGAATTTGGGGCGTGACAGCTTGGTATCAGAGCTCCAGGTTTCAAACCTTGGACTGTCCGTCAATTAGGTGGGAGAGTCGAGTCAGTGTAGACCCGTCATTTCTTGAGTCTTGTTTTTGTTTGTGCGTATGTTAGAGTATTTTGTTGCTGGCATACTGATTGTGTGTGATTGCGTGAACTGTTTTTAAACTGTCGCGGGTCGACTCAGGAGCGCTCCTGTAGTCGAACGTGACGGAGTTGATGTCAAGTCGGTACAACGTAGTTCGGGGACGCCTGGACCGGGTTGTAGCTACGTGACGTCAAGAAATGAGGTTTTGAAATGAAAAGGGAAAGTGTTAAATTTTGTTGGCCCTGTTGGCGTGCTTTAAACTTGATTGGCCCTGTGGGCGTATGTTTGATTTTGGTTGGCCCGGTGGGCAAGGTTCGACTTTGGTTGGCCTGGTGAGCGGGGGTCGTGTGGTTGTGTTGTTATTGGCCGTGTTTGCTTATGATTGAGGTCGGTTTTTATTTGCCCTACGGGTCGTTATTAGCCGGTAAAGTTACAAATACCATAGGGTAGACACAGCGGGTGTAAGTAGGGCGGTTTTCTTCATCTCTACGAGATCGGAGTCACTGGTGTGACCCGGTAGGTGGAATGACAGGTGCTTCATGCCGGCCCGGAACGGGGCACGGCAGGTGCTGCCTACCGGCCCGAGACGGGGCACGGCAGGGGCTGCCTGCCGGCCCAGGACGGGGCACGGTAGGGGCCCGAGACGGGGAACGGCAGGGGCTGCCTGCCGGCCCGGAATGGGGTCCGGCAAGCGCTGCCTGCCGGCCCGGAATGGGGTCCGGCAAGGGCAGGACGCCGACCCGGCGAGTGGCACGGTAGGTTCTGGTTGCCGGCCCGGCGAGTGGCCCGGCAGGTTCTAGTTGCCGGCCCGGCGTGTGCCCCGGCAGGTTTTGGTTACCGGCACGGAGTGTGGCATGGTAGGGGTCGTGTACCGGCCTAGTCCAGTGAGTCGTTTCCAAATTTTTTGTGGTTGTTGTTTCGTTGTGTGGGTTGGTTTGTCGTCGCTTGTGTGGTGCACGTCGGTGCGGTCTCGTTGAGGTCTCGTTTACTAATACTATATTTAAAGTATGTTATAGCGTGAACGATGGGACGTATTAGTGATAAGCACGCTAGTGTAAGCGTAGATCGGGTGAACGTTAGTGTTTTTGAACTGTTGTCTTTATTTGAGTTCGCAAACTGAACGTTTGCGTGTATCCGTGCAGAGGATACTAACTATGGCTCGCAGTAGACGCGGACGAGCAGCGGGAACACAGGGTCGGGCACCCACGCGAGGCCGGCGGGGACGGTCAGTGGGGGCACCGGGGAGGGTGCCAACCGTTGAGCCCGCCGAGTACGCAGAGGTGCAGGGCACTCCTATCGGAGAAGAAAGGAGAAGCGACGCGGGGCCGTCTACAGGCACCCCCAGTGTTCCGCCAGTCGCGGACCCTCCGGTTAATACTGTCCTGGATGAGTTGACCAGGACGGTCCAGAGTTTGGTGGCGGTCATCGCCAGCCGAGAGTCGGCTTCGCCAGCACCAGAGGTAGCCACGGTCCCGGTGAGGGCCGTTCAGACAGAGGATCATACCTCCCGAGCACTACTAGATTTCCTGAAGCTCGGGATACCTACATTCGTCGGGGAGCCGAACCCCGACCTAGCCGAGATGTGGCTAGAGCAGGTCACGCGAGACATCTTTCTCTTTTTAACATTTCATAGATTAGTAATCGTGGGCTCGATTGCTCCCTTGTGTTCGATCGATTTCTTACCGTTATCATTTATTGCTTCAACAGTCGTGTACGGAAGCACGTTAAAGAGGTTATGTAAAAACCTCGTCTTTAAGATGGTGGCATTGCCGGGCAGTAACATGTGTCATTAGTATTTTGCACCTTTTTAACTAGCTTAATTGTCTTTGTGATCTCTCATATTTGCTTGCCTCTTTTATAGGTGATTGGAAGAGTTGATTCGTTGATATATGGAGCAGAGTTCTCACCTGGAGAATTCATGAAGGCAACCTCTTCACGCGCTTGGCTTGCAACAAGGAGAATTCTTGTGCTTCTTAATTGAAGTCCAATTGTAGCGTCTACATTAAAAGGGGCGTTATTTCTAATCCCTTAGAACTTACAATTATAAGATAGCTACTCTAAACTTAAGGATGCCTGTTGGGATTTGCCATGCTGTAGAGATTTAGAATATTGTTTGAGCATTTCCGTGCATCATTTATCTGCGTACTGGAGAGAATGCATGCCACCTTATCCATTAACTAAGTGTGGGAGAACTTGATGAGCATAAATTTTTCCTACTTTATTTGACCATTTCCCCATGTTTTTATCTTGTTTGTGCCTCGTTTTTATAGTTTAATGTGTTATTAATAAATGTGAAAAGTTACGTTCATTGTTGCTATTTTTCGTTGCTTCATAATATATCCAATATTGGTCTCATTTTGTAGGCCTGTGAAAACTAAAAATACTATTGAAAGAACGAAGCAAATTGGAGAGCAAACGGAGCGGGAATTGGCAAAATAGAGAAAAACAACAAAATGGATGAGCCAAACAGCTGGCGACACGTGTTCGTTGACCTGGTCAGCTGACCAGTTATCTACTACAGCGGCATAGCAGGGATCTCCATGCATACGCGACCTGACGTCCGTGGATTGCATTGACCGCACACGAAGACCTTTTATGGTCGTTGATGTGCCAGTTGCACCGTTTACCTTTGTAGTCCCACCCGTAGCAGATTACTTAGGCCAACAACGTCTCCTTCAAGCGGAGTTGTGCGATTTCGATCGGTAGGGAGAATAAAAACACACATACATCATATTTTAGAAAAGAACGATCAGACGTACGGAGCAATTTATCCGTCCATATCTCAACGCTCCTACTACCTCCCAACGAGCTTCAGCTACTGAAATAAAGCTCAGATACCCACCTTCCAATATCATTCATTATTTTCGGGTTTTGGGGCTTTCAAGAGCAAAAATCGAAACTTTAAAAAAGGCTCAACACTAAGCTCGGTTTGCCCTTAGTGTAGAGAGTTGGATTGATTTTGAGTTGATTTTTTGACGACCTAATATAAGAATCTTCATTCCTTGCACGATTCTACCTTATTTCATTTTGTTCTCAATTCAATGTTGTTTTCATACTCTGATTTCGTCGTGTTTAGCTCTATGGCTCGTGAGTAGTCTCTCTGAGCCATGAATGTCATTGTAAATATGTTTTAGTGTTATTAATGCATGATATTATTCATTTGTGGTATTAGATGATGATTTGAACGATATTAATTTTGATACCCATTTGTGTTCGTTACCCGAATTAAGTGATTTTGGTCTATTTATGTACATAGATTGATTGTAGGTTAGTTAAATTGGGGAAAATAATTTGTATGTATTAATTTCAGGCTAAATTAGATATTTTGTGTATGAACTTGATTAGGAGAATTTTCGATCTCTTGGATGAATATCAAGTGCTAAGTTCATCTTTTCGTAGCATTCGTTAATTTTTTTTAATCAGCGCAAAAAATTTATTTTAAAAAGAGACACTTTCCAAGGAAGAAAGAAGGGGAAATGCCGTATCCGAACTATTGTTCACATTTGTTTCCATCTTCCACACTACGACTGACCTTCGTTCCCCATTCCAACCTGTGAACTATTCGCGATTCTTCAAAACTATCAAAATATGTTATTTTTTATGACACTGTTAGTTTTGCTTGGAAAAAGATGAATTTGCCCTCAAACTTGAAATAGATTTGTTTTAAATCAAATTAATATATATATATATATATTTTAATTTATCTATAAATAAAATTTTTAATTTATTTATAATCTGATATTAACAAATCTGATTTTTAAATATTTTTATATAGATCCAAATCTTTTCTTTTTTTTTATCATTTTGATACTTTTTTTTCAAACCCAAATATGGACACAAATAGAGTACGATGGTGGTTCTATGTTCATCATCTCAAATCTGCAGAACCAAAGCTCCATCAGAGACGAAGAGCATCGGTGAGTTCGAGATTATGTACTCTGTAGAGCCAAATCCAAGAAGATGAACTCTCAAACCACATCCAATAAGGGATGAACTTCTCCTTATTTGGTTCACGCCCACGAAGGGATGAACTTCTCAGATCTGCAATTCATGTGGGGCTTTTTTTAAGCATGTTTTTTTTCGTGAAAAGAAAGGGAGGAGTTTTTTTTAAATCTAGCCCGAGCTTCACCATGGATGCTCACCATGGATGAGTATGGAAGAAGAAGATGATGGGTATGGGAAGAAGGTCACGAGAGATGAGCATGGGAGATGGGTATGGCGTGATGTTGATGGTTGATAGTTTTGAAGAATAGCGAATAGTTCGTAGATGGGAATTGAGATCAAAGGTAAGTCGCAGTTAGGATGGTGGAATCAAAGGTGAAACATAGTTGGGATGTGGCTTTTCCCCTAAGGGAAATTTGGCCATTTACGAAAAAATGGAAAGGCACGTGACTGTCACGCGCTGAAAATACTGACGGTGCCGTCAAAACAGACGGTTTCCGTTAGTTTCTGAGAATCGCTAAAAGTTCCCCGATGAGAATGGGGAACGAACGTCAGTCGCAGTGTGGACGATGGAAACAAAGGTGAACCATAGTTGGGAAGCAGCCTTTCCCCAAGAAAGAAACTCTAGGTCGAAAAGGCCAAAGAAAACGCTTACAAAGGAGAATCTGGAAATGGAACTTAAAGGCATAAACATTTAGAACCAAAAGAGAGTAATCCTCGGAAAGACAAAAAAAAAGAGAAAAAGAGAAAAAAAAAAGTTAATTACTAGTCTCCTTGAAACCAAGAACAGCACCCTTGGGCGGATTCACGGTTGCCTGATTCCACAATTTCTCCACTGAAGGGGAAGCTTGCAAAGCCATTTCCCGACTCATGGAACGCGTTCTACGCTTAGATCAAGTCACAATACCATTAGAAGTCTTAACAACCCACCGCTTTGTTACTCTTAGTGCCCGTAGTTCAATCCTAAATGTCCAAATGTAATATCATCGTTAGCAATAAAATTAAAGCAACTTTATATTACTTATGTGTTGGAGTAATATATCGATGTGTGCTCTGATCTATGCCCACAATGCGAATAAAACCATAGATCGAGATAGATCACACGCAATGTAGACCCGACACAACGATTAACGACTTCCTCAAATGACACGACAGATAACCACGCAACACCCAAGATCACTAAGGATCGCATACCAAACAAGATCACAAAGGATCGCACTCCAGCTGCTCAGTGCCCCATGCACTTTGCCGATCCCTGTCAGGCCAAGCGGTCGACCTGTCGCCACATTGCCGGTCCCTGTCAGGCCAGGCGGTCGACCTGTTGCATTTTTCCCGACACAAAGTCGGATCAGGCTGTCGACCTGTCAACCCCACGCACGCGCGGCCAGGACCCCTTTCCTCACGGGTGGGCACCCTACCCCATTTGAATATGCAGACGCGTGCGATCACAGGACCCCCGTTATTATGAAGCGGGCCCCCAACCTCAGGTAACCACAATCACAATCACAAACAAATTTCAACAAACAGCAACAACACCCAAGTGTCACATGCATTTCTACTGTTAACTTTCCCTAGTCAGGGCCGAGATCCGGCTACTTTTCCCTACCTCGTATGCTTTCTCCAAAAGCGCACAAACAAGCTCCGGCGTGATCCCAATCACTCGCCTAGCTTTCCCTTTCCTCTGTCTGCGGCACGATCTAATAAGAACACAATTTTAAATACTTTTAAGCTTGCAGGCATAAACTGAATTTTAATAAACTCAGTCGGACAATGTCGATCACTCCCAAACTTCCCAATTACTCGACATTGTCGATAATGGACCCGGAAAATCTTGATTCGCCTGACATGGCGAATCTGCCCGGGTTTTGAAAACGTCCTTCCGAGGCTCCGAAAATTCCCATGTTTGTTTCTACGGTCTTAGAATAATTCAAGGGTTCCTATGCACTCGACAGAATCGAATTCCGACTTCCAAGTCATTTAATTTGCGTTTAAAGTTTCTAAACCCGTCAATTACAACTTTTACAATTTAATTCCAAATTTCGATCCGGGTGTGGATTTGCTACTTGGGGAACGTCCTAAACCACCCGAACACGAAACCCTAATACCCGAGCATGTGGGCCCCACCCGACCACCCTTGGCCATGGGTGGCTAGGATTGTTGTGGGACCGGTTCACCATGGTGGTGGCCGGTCCTAGCTCCGGCCAGCCACCACCGGCCGGAGCTCCCCCGAGCTCCCGGTCACCGGAAAACGTTCAATCTTCGCTCCAAAACGTCTCCAACCAACCCCAATCCTCAATACAACCCTAAACTACTAGTTTTAAACGAAACCCTAATTTTTGAACTTAACAAAACGAGAATCGTTTAGATGCTCACCGTAGAGAATGACGGTGTGAGCTTGATTCTCCTAGTTTTGAGACGATCCAACGGTTTGATGCTCGTGAATAGTGGCAAATCCCCAAAGCCTCTTCTCTTTTCTCTCTTTTCCTTCTCTCTTCTTTCTCTTTCTAAAACCTATTTTTCCTCTTTTTTTGATGCTTGGCCGAACCCACCCCATCTTGTCCTCATCTTGTTTTGCCCCAAAAACCTAACACCACCACTTGTTTGATAGGTGGCAAGTGGGTCCCACACTTTTTTGGGAAAATATCTTCTAAATATTTTCCAATCTGATTCGCGAAATTCGGACGTTTCGGGCCCCGAACGGGCACTTTTTCCAAGAAATTACGAAACTTCATGGGCTACAAGGAAACGGCTCAACTAAGACCGTTGCGACGACGGCTAAGCTTTTTGGATCCAAAACGGTCCTCGAATGGACCAAAACGTCGCACGGTTGACTTTTCTAGCGAAAAGTCAAAATTTCCCAAATTGGTCAGAAAGTTGCCCTGAGTCCCCCGGAACTCACTTTGGTCGATAACGGGGTCAAATTAAGTCCGGTATGACCCTCGGGGTCAAATTTAGGTTCATTTAAGTGTCTGTCTTAAATTTTTTAAATTTTCATGTTTTTCGCTGGTTTAACTGGCGGTGACCGGGAGTGGTTCTTACAATCTACCCCCCTTAAAGGAATTTCGTCCAAGAAATTTAAAACAAACGTTCCTCGGGATTCGAACAACGCGGGGTACTTCGCGCGAACCTCGTCCTCGCGTTCCCAAGTCGACTCAGCTTCGTGATGTTTCCACTGCACCCGTACCATGCGGATAACCTTGCCACGCAGGACCTGCTCCCGTGTGTCCATGATTCGAACCGGCTGGTCCTCATAGGAGACATCGTCAGCCACCTCGATATCTGCCCACTCAATGACGTGGGAGGGGTCCGCATTGTACTGCCGCAACTGGGATACGTGGAAGACGTTATGAACTCTCCCAAGTTGCGATGGTAACGCCAGACGATAGGCCACTGCTCCCACTCTGCTCAAGATCTCGAACGGGCCAATGTACCGCGGGGCTAACTTGCCCCAGCTGCTTCTGAACTGTACCAGTCCCTTCCTCGGGCTCACCTTCAGGAACACGTGATCGCCGACTGCGAACTCAAGCGGTCGACGTCGTCTGTCGGCAGTTGCAGAGCTACATGGTGCCCAGGGGGGGTACGTGACCCCTCTCAAATTTTTTTTTGAAAAATTCTTTTATGTTTTCCGATTTTTTTTTCAAAAATACCCCTATTTTTTCCTAATTTCGTAGTTGTGCCCCTCCTCAATTTTTTTTACAGTCACGTATTGACACCGAAAAATTTCGGTGCCTCCCTCACTGAAAAAGCTAGCTCCGCCACTGTTTGTTGGCATAGCTCTTCTGCCGACTCTGTGCGGTCTTCAACCGCTGGCGTATCAGCGCGACCTTCTTTGTCGTCTCTCTGATAAGATCTGGCCCCAGCAGACTCTTGTCCCCCATCTCTGCCCAACACACTCGCGATCGACACGGCCTCCCATACAACGCTTCAAACGGTGCCATCCCAATACTGGCCTGGAAGCAGTTGTTGTAGGCGAACTCGACCAACGGCAGGTGGGTCTCCCACCATCCCCTGAAGTCCAACACACATGCCCGCAAAATGTCTTCCAAGATCTGAATAGTGCGCTCGGACTGACCGTCTGTCTGGGGATAGTGTGTTGTACTGAGTAGAACCTCAGTCCCCAATGCACTCTGCAGACTCGGCCAAAATCTAGACGTGAAACGAGGATCCCGGTCAGACACTATCGAGACAGGGACCCCATGGAGACGCACTATCTCCTGAATGTACAGGCTACTCAACTTGTCGACCGGATCAGTCATCCTCATAGCCAGGAAATGGGCCGACTTGGTCAACCGATCGACTACTACCCATACGGCGTCGTGTCCCTTCGGCGATCTCGGCAGTCCACACACGAAGTCCATCGTGATATGCTCCCACTTCCGCTGGGCAATCGGCAGTGGCTGCAATAATCCGGCGGGATGCTGATGTTCGGCCTTCACCTGCTGACAGACGAGACATCTCGACACAAATTCTGCGACTTCTCTCCGCATCCCGCGCCACCAGAAGTGCCGCCTGATGTCACGGTACATCTTGGTACCCCCCGGGTGCATTGTAAGACGCGAATGATGTGACTCTCGCAACACGTCGACTCTACAGTTTCCCGGCACGAACAACCCTCCTCGATATCGTAACCCCCTATCATCACTGATTTCCCAGCCTACCACCTCGTCACCGCTGACGACCCTCTCTCGGATCTCTAACGTCTTGACGTCCTCCGACTGCGCCTCCAACACTTGGGCAAGTAACGAGGGCTGAGCCACCAGTGAGCACATGGCCACGCCACCAGTAATCTCCTCTAGCTCGAGCCCGAACGTGCTTAGTTCCCCCATCATGTCCCACTCTCGGACGGATATGCTAGCAAGACTCGGAACCGACTTCCTACTCAAGGCATCGGCGACCACGTTCGCCTTTCCAGGATGGTAGTGTAGCTCAAAGTCGTACTCCTCAAGTAGCTCCATCCATCGCCGCTGGCGCATGTTCATGTCGCGTTGGGAAAAGATGTACTTGAGGCTCTTCTGATCCGAGAACACCTGAAACCCCTCGCCATACATATAATACCGCCAGCCCTTTAGCGCGAAAACGACTGCTGCTAGCTCCAAGTCATGGGTAGGATAGTTGCGCTCGTGTGTCTACAACTGTCTGGAGCCATAAGCGACAACTCTACCCAACTGCATCAGTACACAGCCCAGTCCTTCCCAGGACACATCACAGTAGACCTCATACCCGATCCCTCACTCCGGCACTACCAATACTGGAGCTGTGGTCAAACGAGTCTTCAACTCCGTGAATGCACGCTCACAATCCTCTGTCCATACAAACCAGACTCCCTTGCGCATCAACAGAGTCATCGGTGCGGCTAGTCGCGCAAAGTCCTGGATAAACCGCCGATAATAGCCTGCCAACCCCAGAAAGTTGTGGATCTCGAAGACACTCGTGGGCCGTGCCCACTTCGAAACCGCGTCGATCTTCAACGGATCGACCATTATACCTTCACGGGATACAATGTGACCGAGGAATTTCACCTCAGCGAGCCAAAACTCGCACTTCTCCAGGTTGGCATATAGATGATGCGTGCGTAGCAGGGTCAGAACAGTTCTCACATGTACCTCATGTGCCGCCTCGCTCTACGAATAGATCAAGATGTCGTCTACGAACACCACCACAAACTGATCTAAGTACGGCCGGAATATACTGTTCATCAGATCCATGAACGCTGCAGGTGCGTTCGTCAGTCCAAACGGCATCACCAAGAACTCGTAATGCCCAAAGCGTGTCCGGAATGCAGTCTTTGCGACGTCCCCCTCTCTGACTCGCAACAGATATATTCTGGATCGCAGATCGATCTTCGAGAAACATGTTGACCCTCTCAACTGGTCGAACAAGTCATCGATCCTCGACATCGGGTATCGGTTCTTCACCGTAACCCGGTTCAGCTTCCGGTAATCTATACACATCCGAAGCTCTCCACTCTTATTCTTCACGAAGAGTGCTGGTGCTCCCCACGGCGATACGCTCGGACGGATAAATCCCTTCTCCTGAAGCTCCTCGAGCTGACGATTCAGCTCAGTCTACTCTGCCGGCGCAAACCTGTAAGGCGCCATCGATATCGTTGCCGTTCCCGGCACCAGGTCAATCCCGAACTCCACCTCACGTTCCGGTGGCAACCCGCTCAACTCCTCAAGAAAGACCTCGGGGAACTCGCATACCACTCGCGGTAACTCTCGGCTCTGTCTAGCCGATACTTCCTCCACTGCGGACAACGCCGACAGGAGAACCCCGCTCTTACTACCCAGAACACACGCCACCTTCGTGCTGCCTACTAACACTGTCACTCGTCGCCTGTAGCAGTCGTTATTTGCTCGGTCCTTCGCCAGCCAATCCATTCCCAAGATCACGTCAAAGGTCGTCATTCCCAGCACGAGAAGGTCACCAGGGCAAGGATAGTCTGCGACTCTAATTTCGCAGGCACGACAGACCCTAGTCAACAACACATCACCCCCAACTGGGGTGTCCAGGCACAGGGGTGGACTCAACGGCTCTAAACTCAGCCTCAACCTCTCAGCACAACTCAACGAAATAAACGAGTGTGACGCCCCTGTATCAAATAAGAACAATGCCCATAAATGATACAATAAACACGTACCCTGAATGGTCTCGCGGTGGGTAATGGATCCTAGGGCCCGGGATTCGGTAACTGCGTACACTCTTCCCTCTGACGTCTGCTGCCTCTGACCCGACGCACTGACTGCTGGATACCTAGATCCCTGCTGATGTCTCGGAACTGGCGCGCTCGTAGAAGGCTGCGAAAACCTCGACTGCTGACTCTGACGCGGGCGACCCCTGGGTGACTGTACTGTACGCAAATGCTGCAGTCGCTGCGCTGACGTTGCCCCCAACAGCTCATGGCAACTGGCAATAGTGTGCCCAGCCCGGCCGCACCGGAAACACCTGGCCTCGTCGGCTCTCGACCCCGTGTTCATCGGACACTCTCGCTGTATGTGGCCTGGCTGCCCGCGGCCAAAGCATTTCGACCGTCTCTCTGAAGCGACTGGCCCCACTGATGCTACCGACCCCGTTCGTCTCGCCCCGCCCTGTTGAGCCTGTGGCTGGAAGAACCCCGTGGTCCTCTGTCTCCTCGGATCTCGGAACTCGGACGGCCCTGCCACACTGGTCGGCCGCTGTCGAACCTCACGGGTCCTGGCCGCATCCCGGATACCCTTCTCCACTGTCGCTACAGTGTACACGAGCTCTGAGTACTCCCACAACCTCAAGGCGAGGACTCGATCCCGAATCACCGGCCTCAGTCCCCCCTCAAACCGCAGGCAACGGTTCTGCTCCGTCACCACCATCTTTGGCGCGAATCTGGTCAGGGCCGTGAATCTAGCCTCATATTCTGCCACTGACATCCCATCCTGCTGCTGTTCCAGGAACTGCCGATGTCGGTCCACCCGAGCCGACTCGGGGAAATACTACGCCAGAAAGACCGTTTGGAAGATACCGTAGTCGTGCCCGACTCTGTCCCTCACACGCCCCCACCAGTGGTAGGCGTTGTCCCTTAGTTGATGAGCTGCAAAGGACACTCTTCTGAGACCATCCTCGATGCCTGAGGTGTCCAGGTCCCGCGTGACCTGCTCCAGCCATCTCTCGGCTAGGTCTGGGTTCGGCTCCCCGACAAATGTGGGTATGCCCAGCTTCAGAAAGTCCAGCAGTGTCCGGGCCGTATGGTCCTCGGCCTGAACGGGCCTCGCTGGGACCGCTGCTGTCTCCGAAGCTGGCGACGCCGACTCTCTACTGGCGATGATCGCCACCAAACTCTGCATTGTCCTGGTCAGCTCGTCCAGGAAGGTCGTAGTGGGAGGGTCTCCAACCGGCGGGACGCTGGGCGTGCCCGTAGAAGGTCCCGCGTCGCTCCTCCTGTCCTCTCCGACAGGAGTACCCTGGGCCTCCGCGTACTCAGCGGGCTCAACGGTGGGCAACCGTCCTGGTGTCCCTGCTGACCGTCCCCGCCTACCTCGAGCGGGCGGCCGTCCCCGTGTCACGGTAGATCGTCCTCGTCTACCACGAGCCATGTGTTGGAATCCTCTGCACGGATACACGTAAACGTTTAGTTTGTGAACTTATATAACGACAACATGCTCAAATACACTAGCGTTCACACGGTCTACGTCTACCCTAGCGTACTTGTTACTAAAACATCACCCTGCTCACGCTATCAATACTTCAATTACTATAACGCGTAAGAGAAACATCAAATCAACCGCACAAACGTGCGCCAAGTCACGCAACAACAACACGAAAACTGCGTAATCAAGACGGCGTAAAAGACAGGGGTCACGGATCCGTGACCGACCCCGTCACGGATCCCTAAAATTGCCAAAACGCGCTGCTGCGTCACGGATCCGTGACAGGGTCCGTGACACACGCGCATGCCTGTTTTCCAACTTCGTTTCCAACTCGACCCTTACCCCGTTTTAACCCTAAAAAAGTCTTAAACGACACACACGCTTGACCATCAATTTAACAACATACGTACAACAATAAAACGACCAAACACAAGTCAATCGACCTCAATCACAAGCCGACAAGGCCAACAACACAACACACGCCCACCGAGCCAACCAAAGTCGAACCACACCCACCGGGCCAACCAAAATCAAACCACGCCCACAGGGCCAATCAAATTTAAAACACGCCCACTGGGCCAACCAATTTTAAAACTTTCTCCACTTCATTAAAAACCTCATTTCTTGACATCAGGTAGTTACAACTCGGTCCAGGCGTCCCCGAACTACATTGTACCCACTTGATATCAGCACCGTCACGCTCGACTACAGGGGCGCCCCTGGGTCGAGTCGCGACAGCTTAAAAACGTTTCACGCAGCAACACACAAACAATATGCCAGTAATGATCGTACTGCACATACACACAAACACAAACAGGACTCGCAACACTACGGGTCTACACACGGTTTCCGACTTGCGTACCCAACGCACGACGGAACTTTTACTGACTCGACTCTCCCACCTAATTGACGTACAGTCCGAGGTGTGAAACCTCGAGCTCTGATACCAAGCTGTCACACCCCAATTTCAGTAAAACCGAACTCGGAACGCGAACATTTAAGACAATAAAACATTTTTAGACCTTTTAAATAAATCACTTTAAAACCACCATTTACTTAAACAAAATAATTATTTACAACTCAAAAGTACGTCCCAACAAGTGGAAAAAATACAAGTGTACGTCGCTAGACTCAAAAGAAAACCCGTACTCCGCTCTTAGCTCTTCAAGCTTCGAGAGCTCACCTAGTCCATCCCGCGACCAGTACCTGTAGGAAAAGAAGCTAGGGGTGAGCGTTCGCTCACCACCACGGATAACAGACTGACTACGGCATACTTAGCAGACAATGCCGGTAACACCAACAACAACCCAACACCGGGGACTACTATCCCCCAACTCAAGTAACCGGACTGACACACAACAGTTACTTTCCTCAACCGACTCCACACTCGGACACGTAATGTAAACCCGACACAACGACTGACGACTTCCTCAAATGACACGACAGATAACCACGCAACACCCAAGATCACTAAGGATCGCACACCAAACAAGATCACAAAGGATCACACTCCAGCTGCTCAGTCCCCCACGCACTTTGCCGACCCGTGTCAGGCCAGGCGGTCGACCTGTCGCCCCTTTGCCGATCCCTGTCAGGCCAGGCGGTCGACCTGTTGCACTTTTCCCGACACAAAGTCGGATCAGGCTATCGACCTGTCACCCCCACACACGCGCGGCCATGACCCCTTTCCTCACGGGGGATCCCCTACCCCGTCTGAACATGCAGACGCGTGCGATCACAAGACCCTCGTTATTATGAAGCGGGCCCCCAACCTCAGGTAACCACAATAACAATCAGAAACAAAGTTCAACAAACAGCAACAACACCGGCTTAACACTCCACAGGCACTCATGGCCACCCAAGACACCAACAGTAAACACGGGCTCAACAACCCCACGGCACTCATGGCCACCCGAGACACCAACGGTAATACACGGGCTCAACAACCCCACGGGAAGTCATGGCCACCCAAGACACACCAACAGTAAAGACACGGGCTCAACAACCCCACAGGCACTCATGGCCACCCGAGACACCAACGGTAAAACACGGGCTCAACAACCCCACGGGCACTCATGGCCACCCAAGACACACCAACAGTAAAGACACGGACTCAACAACCCCACGGGCACTCATGGCCACCCAAGACATACCAACAATAAGTACGGGCTCTCATGGCCACCCAAGACACAAATTAAACAATCATGCATTTCTATTGTTCGATACGTTCACTGCTCCTACGACACTACTAAGTGTAACATGCATTTCTATTGTTCGATACGTTCCCGTATAATACGACACCACCCGGTGTCGCATGCCTTTCTAATATTCGATAAACCTACTTAACCCACGACACACAAGTGTCACATGCATTTCTACTGTTAACTTTCCCTAGTCAGGGCCGAGATCCGACTACTTTTCCCTACCTCGTATGCTTTCTCCAAAAGCGCACAAACAAGCTCCGGCGTGATCCCAATCACTCGCCTAGCTTTCCCTTTCCTCTGTCTACGGCACGATCTAATAAGAACACAATTTTAAATACTTTTAAGCTTGCAGGCATAAACTGAATTTTAATAAACTTGACGCCCAAAAGTAACCCCGACAATGTCGATCACTCCCAAACTTCCCAATTACTCGACATTGTCGATAATGGACCCGGAAAAGCCCGATTCGCCCGACATGGCGAATCTGCACGGTTTTTGAAAACGTCATTCCGGGGCTCTGAAAATTCCCGTTTTCGTTTCTACGGTCTTAGAATAATTCAAGGGTTCATATGCACTCGACGGAATCGAATTCCGACTTCCGAGTCATTTAATTTGCGTTTAAAGTTTCTAAACCCTCTCAATTACAACTTTTACAATTTAATTTCAAATTTCGATCCCGGTGTGGATTTTCTACTTGGGGAACGTCCTAAACCACCCGAACACGAAACCCTAATACCCGAGCATGTGGGCCCCACACGACCACCCTTGGTCGTGGGTGGCTAGGGTTGTTGTGGGACCAGTTCACCATGGTGGTGGACGGTCCTAGCTCCGGCTAGCCACCACCGGTCCGGCCGGCCACCTAACACGGTGGCTGGAGCTCCCCCGAGCTCCCGGTCACCGGAAAACGTTCAATCTTCGCTCCAAAACGTCTCCAACGAACCCCAATCCTCAATACAACCCTAATTTTCAACCTTAACAAAATGAGAATCGGTTAGATGCTCACCGTAGAGAATGACGGTGTGAGCTTGATTCTCCTAGCTTTGAGACGATCCAACGGTCTGATGCTCGTGAATAGTGGCACATTCCCCAAGACCTCTTCTCTTTTCTCTCTTCTTCTCTATTCTTTCTCTTTCTAAAACCTATTTTTTTCCTCTTTTTTTGATGCTTGGCCGAACCCACCCCCTCTTGTCCTCATCTTGTTTTGCCCCGAAAATCTAACATCAGATTCACGAAATTCGGACGTTTCGGGCCCCGAACGGGCACTTTTTCCAAGAAATTACGAAACTTCACGGGCTACAAGGAAACGGCTCAACTAAGACCGCTGCGACGACGGCTAAGCTTTTTTGATCCAAAACGGTCCTCGAATGGACCAAAACGTCGCTCGGTTGACTTTTCTAGCGAAAAGTCAACATTTCCCAAATTGGTCAGAAAGTTGCCCTGAGTCCCCCGGAACTCACTTTGGTCGATAACGGGGTCAACTTAAGTCTGGTATGACCCTCGGGGTCAAATTTAGGTTCATTTAAGTGTCTGTCTTAAATTTTTTAAATTTTCCTTTTTTTCACCGGTTTGATTGGCGTTGACCGGGAGTGGTTCTTACTATTGGAATGGGATTCCGGAGTCTGATCATAGATATCATGTGGGACATGATATTGGACGACCTGACATGAATATGTTCCATAGATCAAGTCATGAACATATCATTGTCATAGCTTGTCATGTATCCTTAGACCAAGGAGTCTTTGTGATCACTATGTAGTCAACAACTGAGTTTGACCTGAGCCTAACGTTGTCCGTAACAGGGCTTCCATAAAGGCCAGGATTGACCTGAGTGAGACGAAATACGGCTAAGGGATTTACCCCTCATACTGAGGTATGAGAAAGATATCGGTTCTCGGTCGCTTGATTGAGAGTGACTGAAAGAATAGCATGGCCATGCACATGATACTGGGGATCATATATTCAGTCATCTCACATATCAAGGAACAGTGATTGAGAATAATAAGGATGACGACTCTATGCCTTATCTCAATCATGATATCGGATATAAAAGGATAATGACAGGGACGACGGAAAGGTTAGAATCGACAGGGTGGATTCGTTCTGCAGTGTCAGGCAATACTAAAGTCTCGTTAGTTGCCGCTTAAATAGGATCAAGTGAAATGGGATTTCACGTTGATCTATTGACATGCATAAACCTAAGGGTCGCATCGGAGGATGAAACTCATTGACACATTTATGGAGAATGGCCAAAAGGGAGTTGTCTCAGGACATGACCAAAACTGGGTTTTGGGTCATGTGTCCGTAATTGAATAGGACTTTACGGATCGAGACAAGGCTTGGAGTCTTGGGATTGATCACGTCGGATAATGTTGGACATTTCCGGTATGGAAGGCTTGGAAGCGATGAGCGAATCACGGGACCTCGTTGAAAATGGCCACGGGCCATGTTCCAAGAGGCCCATGAAAGGCCCATGCAACCAAGGCCCATGGAACTAATTAATCAAGTATTGATTAATTAGTACTAAGTAAGCAAGACAAGGATTAAGCCGTTGGTGATTCACCACCTAACCCAATCTTGTCTTGTCATACTTTGTCCTATTTACACCTTACTTGTCACCATGCTTGTCCCATGCCTTTAGTTGGACAAGTATGGGTTTTGTTATGTTTAAGTCATCTTTTTTCAACATAACAAACACAAGACAAGAATAGGAAACACGTTTTCTCTCCCTCTTCCATGGCCATTTCGGGTTTGGCTAGTTTCCACCTCCATTTTTGTGTTCTTGAGTCCTCAAAGAGAAGAACTACGTGGCTTTGATTCCCATGTGGATACGTAGGCGTCATGGAGACTCAAGCCAATCATTCGTTACCCGGTGTTCTTGTTTTGGTAAAAACTAGTGCTGAATTTTTCTCTTGTGAATCCATTCTTTGTTAGTTGTTTCATGGTTTTAATCGTCTCTTGGTTTTCATTGATTTTCTGCTGCGAGTTGGTTCATCTCCAACCCTACCTCGAGACCCAACACGCTTAGGTTTCGAGAGTTTATTCAAGGCATCTTTCCAAGGACTACCTTGATTCCTGTCACCTAGCTGTTGAAATATCAAAGGTTTAAACTCCCTCCTCACCAAGCCCATTACACGAGTCCAACAAAGCAAGACCGTAAACCTAATCCAATACCCTCTCTTGGGCCTTCTCAATTGATCCATCAGCAACGACACCGGCCAGGCCCACCTTACCTCCTGGTTAGCCCAGATTTGATTGATGTTGAGCCTCATAAAACTCGGCCTGGTTTGAACCCCAATTTCACCTCAGTATCGTCTTCCACAAGAAATGCCTACACAGAAATGGCATCGCGAGAAATAGGCAATGGAAAGATACCCTGGCTATCCTGCGAAAGAGGGGATATTTGAAAATCTAATTTAGGAGAAGCCAGTGTCAAACGGATTGTGGTAGTTTCGTCAATCGCTAGAAAGGCCGTCGTAATCTCTAGTTTGACCATCTGACCCATACACAGAAGTCTCACCGAAACTGAACGTGGACGTGCGAAAGTGACGAGAAGAATGTGTCCGTTGACCTTATAACCATTATAAACGTTCACTTCCTGAGAGGCTGTCGCCGGCGAAGAGAAGGAAACGAAACCGAAAATTTTTCCTCCTTTGTTTATCCGTTTCAGGATCGAGCAAGCGATTATATCATCAAAAGTCCCGAAACATTGGCGTACCCATTCCACCTTGGTGTCGAAAGAAAAGTTGCATATGAAAATTTCATATCAACTCACTTGAGAAACACCTAAGGAGCTCGCAAGGGGAAAACAGAGTATCACTAGAATCAATACCAGAACCTTTTCCGGAGTCAATCAACCCACCAACTCGATCCGGAGTATTAACCTAAGTGTTTAACTCATTTTGAGCCACAGGAGGACGCTCCATAGCCATCACCTCATCGCCACGACCTAAAACAGAGGCTCGGATGTTAGTCTTAGTGCCCGTAGTTCAATCCTAAATGTCCAAATGTATATATCATCGTTAGCAATAAAATTAAAGCGGCTTTATATTACTTATGTGTTGGAGTAATATATCGATGTGTGCTCTGATCTATGCCCACCATGCAAATAGAACCATAGATCGAGATAGATCACACTCGATGGGTCCCTAGTCAACAAAGCTTCACTAGAAGCGACTAGTATGGAAGATGGCTCTTTATGGCTTACGTTATGTTAGTCATTGGAATGGGATTCCGGAGTCTGATCATAGATATCATGTGGGACATGATATTGGACGACCCGCCCTGAATATGTGCCATAGATTAAGTCATGAACATATTCAGTGTTGTAGCTTGTTATGTATCCTTAGACCAATGAGTCTTTGTGATCGCTATGTAGTCAACAACTGAGTTTGACCTGAGCCTAACGTTGTCCGTAACAGGGCTTCCATAACGGCCAGGATTGGCTTGGGGACGGGCTACATGAGTGACACGAAAGACGGTTAAGGGATTTATCCCTCGTACTAAGGTATGGGAAAGATATCGGTTCTCGGTCGCTTGATCGAGAGTGACTAGAAGAATAGCATGGCCATGCACATGATACTGGGTATCATATCTTCAGTCATCTCACATATCAAGGAACGGTGATTGAGAATAATAAGGATGACGGCTCTATGCCTTATCTCAATAAGGATATCGGAGATAAAAGGATAATGACAGGGACGACGGAAAGGTTAGAATCGACAGGGTCGATTCGTTATGTAATGTCAGGCAATACTAAAGTCTCGTTAGTTGCCACTTAAATAGGATCAAGTAAAATGGGATTTTACGTTGATCTATTGACATGCATAAACCTAAGGGTCACACCGGAGGATGAAACTCATTGACACATTTATGGAGAATGGCCAAAAGGGAGTTGTCTCGGGACATGACCAAAACTGGGTTTTGGGTCATGTGCCCGTAATTGAATAGGACTTTACGGATCGAGACAAGGCTTGGAGTCTTGGGATTGATCGCGTCGGATAATGTTGGACATTTCCGGTATGGAAGGCATGGAGGCGATGAGCGAATCACGGGACCTCGTTGGAATTGGCCACGGGCCATGTTCCAAGAGGCCCATGAAACGCCCATGCAACAAAGGCCCATGGAACTAATTAATCAAGTCTTGATTAATTAGTACTAAGTAAGCAAGACAAGGATTAAGGTATTGGTGATTCACCACCTAACCCAATCTTGTCTTGCCATACTTTGTCCTATTTACACCTTACTTGACACCATACTTGTCCCATGCCTTTAGTTGGACAAGTATGGGTTTTGTTATGTTTAAGTCATCTTTTTTCAACATAACAAAGGCAAGACAAGAATAGGAAACACATTTTCTCTCCCTCTTCCATGGCCATTTCGGGTTTGGCTAGTTTCCTCCTCCATTTTTGTGTTCTTGAGTCCTCAAAGAGAAGAACTACGTGGCTTTGATTCCCATGTGGATACGTAGGCGTCATGGAGACTCAAGCCAATCATTCGTTAACCGGTGTTCTTGTTTTGGTAAGAGATAGTGCTGAATTTTTCTCTTGTGAATCCATTCTTTGTTAGTTGTTTCATGGTTTTAATCGTCTCTTGGTTTTTATTGATTTTCCGCTGCGAGTTGGTTCATCTCCAACCCTACCTCGAGACCCAACATCGGACTGTATAGGTTTTGGATCCCGGAACCTGATTCGTTACTTGATATGTTTAGCGCTTATTTTGGATGCTTGACGTGGTCATTGCGTTCTATATGAGATTGATTATTTTATGATGATTCTATTTATGTCATGTCTGTTTTAAGCTAAATTGTTGATGTCGGGTGTGGATTTCCCTTGAGTGATTTATTGCTTTGTGTGTGGATTGTCACGTGAATTGTTAGTTGTAGCTATCTAGCATCGGTGTATGATTTATTTGTGCACTTTAAAGACTATTTGAGACATGAAATTGTAGCATTTTTTTCTCGATGAGTTATCTAGTTTTAGTCATACCAAGTCCCTTATTGGTGGACTTATGTAGATCATACTCTAACCAAGACGTTCACATTAAAATCGGAATGGTCGAGTTAGAGAAGTTGATCTAGGTGTAGCTAGATAATTCATTTTTCTTAGAGATTGTGTTCTACGCTTGAGTATTACTACACCGACCTTTTATTTGGTTCAATTTGATTATCGGTACCATCTTGATTGTTGGTGTTTGATATTCGAGAAGTGAACTAGAAGTAGTTAGACACAATTCTTTATTTGTGCTTATCTATTTTAGCATATGTGTGTTACTAGGGTAAGCACCGCTTATCCTATGTAAGTTGACTTACTTTGATTATTTATGGATATGATATATTATCAAGTTGAGAAGAAACTTAAGAGTGCAAAATAGACGTATGAAAGTTCGACGATTGTATGTACTCGAACCATATAAATTCATACTTACACATTTACTCCGATGATTGGTTTTTGAGCCATGATGGTAGAACTCATTTCATCATCATCATCACATTGATTACCTTATGCGTTGATTTGCTTTATGTATGGGCACAACACCCATGGCTGTGTTTCTCCTATACAAAGTTTTAATTTGTATGTCCAGTTTTGTCCTTCTCTATTTCTCACAAACTTCTTAATGAATAGTTATTTTTCCGTTTTCACTGCTTGAACCAATAGCTTACTTGTAGAAGAGTGTATTTAGTGACGTTTATACATTTTTTTCTTTTTACCAATTTCATATATTAGTCATCTTGGGCTCGATTGCTCCCTTGTTTTCGACCGACTTCTTACCGTTATCATTTATTTCTTTAACAAATGTGTACGGAAGCAGGTTAAAGAGGGTATGCAAAAACCTCGTCTTCAAGATGGAGCCGTTGTTGAGGAGTAACAGACATCATTAGTATTTTGTACATTTTTAGCTATCTTAATTGTCTTTGTGATCTCTCATGTTTGCTTGCCTCTTTTGTAGGTGATTGGAAGAGTTGATTCGTTGATATATGGAGCAGAGTTCTCACGTTAGGAATTCATGAAGGCAACCTCTTCATTCGCTTGGAGTCCAATTGTAGAGGCTACATTAAAAGGGGCGATATTTCTAATCCCTTAGAACTTAAAAATATAAGATAGCTACTCTAAATTTAAGGATGAATGTTGGGATTTGCCGTGCTGTAGAGATTTAGAATAATTTTTTTTTTGATCTGCAAAAAAAAAACGATTTTATTTATATAAAAGGAGATAGATACATGTTGAAGCAACCAAAAGGCTTAAAAAGCTTGAAGGGTTAAGCAAGGCAACTTTGGGGAGAGAATTTCCAAAGCTCAAGATCGTCCGAGCAGCATTTCGAAGGCTTAAGGCTGAGGAGGGAGAAGCTGAACAACTTGATTCTAACTGAGACCATATCAGGAGGTTCCAAAGAATCAGAGAAGACGACCGAATTCCGGGAAAGCCAAATATGCCAAAAACAGATAAAAAGGATATTTTTCCAGAAAATCCCTGCCAAACCTCGAGGAGCCATGCCCTGCCACTGGAAGATAAGGTCCAGAGGGGACTCGGGGAGGCAGCCGAAGATCCCCCATCAGCTCAGAATTGCATACCAAATAGAAGATGCACGTGGACAGGTCAGCAGCAAATGAGAGATGTCTTCAAATTTGGTTTTGCAGAAACTGCACATAGCTGCCGATAGAAGAAATAGGTATCCCTCTCTCCTCAAGAAAGGATTTGGTCGGGACAGCCTCCAAAGAGACCAACCAGAAAAAAAGGGTGATTTTTGGGGGGAGTTTGGCACTCCACAGGAACGACCACCATAGCAATTTAGATCCATTAAGGTTTTTCCTAATCTCGTTATAGACTTCCTTGACAGAGAACTCCTTGGAGTTATGGACCCATCTGATATTATCAGGTGCAGTGGACGGCTTGAAAAGAGATAGATGCTGCAGAAGCAGGTCCGACAAATCTGATTCGTAAACCATGAGCTCTCGTCTGTACACTGGCGACCAACTGGAGCCGAGCCAGTAATCGCTTACCCTGGCAGATTTGTCAGTGGCTAGTAGAAAGAGACGTGGGTAAAGGGAGGAGAACGGCTCAGAACTAGCCCAACAGTCAGACCAAAAGGAGAGAGATGAGCCCGAACCCAAATCCCATCTGATTCCGTCCGGCCCAAATAGACTGGCTATCCTCGAGTCTTCAAACAAGCTTAGGATATTGCTGATATTGGAAGAACAATGTGTGGAGGGCATAAGAAAAAGATCCCACGCAGAGTTTGGCCAACTGTAAATCGAACAGAGCACTTTCTTCCAAAGTGAGTTTTCCTCGGCTACGAATCTCCAAAGCCATTTTGAGAGTAGAGACAGATTGAAATCCGAGAGACTACGGATTGAT
Source organism: Erodium maritimum (assembly GCA_963921825.1). Lineage (NCBI taxonomy): Eukaryota > Viridiplantae > Streptophyta > Magnoliopsida > Geraniales > Geraniaceae > Erodium > Erodium maritimum. The sequence continues at coordinate 51,152,266 of OY997595.1, read as the reverse complement.
AAACCACCATGGGATTTCGACTTCTGCACCTGGTTCCAGTTAACTTTGGGGAAAGGTTTCCGATTGGGTTTAGCACCCCAAAGAAAAGATCTCTCGATAGCTTCCATCTTTTTAATAACCACAGCAGGCGCTTTGTAGAGGGACATATGAAAGACGGAGATTGAGCTCAGATTTGATCTGATTAGGGTGTGCCGGCCCCCAAAGGACAGAAACTTGGACTGCCAGAGGTGAGAGGCTTGGTTAAACTTGGCAATCACAAGGTCCCAAGTGGTTGCTAGCCGAGCATTGGCGCCCAGGCAAAACCAAGATAAGTAAAAGGCAAGGAACCTGAGGAGCAACCAATTGAGGAGGCGAGGCTCGCTACTTCTTTTGGCGGTCCGTTGAGAAGAGTGAGATGCGATTTGGAGAAGTTGATCTCAAGACCGGAAGCAAGTTGAAACACTACAAGTAAGGCTTTGACATTGACCAGAAACTGGGGGTTGGCCTCAAGGAAGAGAAGGGTATCGCCTGCATATTGAAGGTGGGTAATTGATTTTTCAAAGTTTGGGATAGCCACTCCTTTGATCATCCCCAACACTTCACTCTCTTCCAATAAAAGATGAAGTCCTTCAGCTGCCAAAAGGAAGAGAAAAGGGGAAATTGAGCAACCCTGTCTTACCCCGCACGAAGAGGAGAATTCGGCCGATGGGGAGCCGTTGATGAGCACCGAAGCGTGGGCTTTCAGACAAGAGTTGATCCATTTTTTCCATTTGGAACCGAAACCCATACGGGAGAGGACTCTCTACAGGTAGTACCAATTTAACTGATCGAAAGCTTTGGTGAAGTCCAGTTTCAACAGGATCAGTTTGGTTTTCTTAGCCTTGGCAAACCAGATTAATTCGCTAGCTATCAAGACGGAATCAACTAGCTGCCTCCCCTTGACGAAAGATGATTGAAACTCACTGATCAAATCTGGAACGAGAGATAAAAGTCGTCGGCTTCAATAAAGTGAATGCTATTGGGCACAATGGTGAACCATCTCTCAAGGAACGAGATTGAATCAGGGCCAAAGCGATCTTGTAAGGAGCTCTCAGATGCTGAAATTAGGAAGACTCTGTTACCCAAATCGGTTAGAGCTAGGTCATGGATTTCTTCCATGGCCAGGTCCGCCTTGATTGCTAGCAAATCCTCATCTGAATGAGCAATGCCAAAAAGGCAAGTTTAAAGGAATTCTTCTGCCCACGGATTGGGTGCTACAACACAAATTGTGGGGGTCGATAAAGGGAGAGGAGTGGGGGTCCGACGGCTTGAAGGAGAGGGAGTTTTATAATTCGAGGGATGAGACGGCGTGGCACGGGTCCCAAGTCAGAGCTCATTTTTCAGACTTCGAATTCCAAACACGCAAATCATACTTTTAGAGATTTAGAATATTGTTTTAGCATTTCAGTACATCATTTATCTAGTGACTCGTGATAATGCATTTCCTTTATGTTTTTATCTTGTTTGTGCCTCGTTTTTATATTTTTATCTATTATTAATAAATGTGCAAAGTCGCGTTCATTATTGCTATTTTTCGTTGCTTCATAATATATCCAATATTGGTCTCATCTTGTAGGCCTGTGAAAAGTAAAAACATTGGCGAAAGAACGAAGCAAATTGGTGATCAAACGGAGCGGAATAGTCAAAATAGTTAAAAAGAACAAACTGGATGAGCCAACCAGCTGGCGACACGTATCCGTTGGCCTGGTCAGCTGACCATTGATCTGATGCAGCGTCAGAGTAGGGAGCTCATGCACACGCGAACTGACGTCCGTGGATTACGTTGATCGCGCGCAAAGACCTTTTATGGATGTAGATGGCTGGTCACACTGTTTCCCTTTGTAGTCCTACCCGTAGCAAATTACTTGGGCCAAAAACATCTCCTTCAAGCGGAATTGCGCAATTTTTGATCGGTGGGGGGAGTAAAAACACACAGACACCATATTTTAGAGAAGAACGAGCAGACTTACGAAGCAACTTTGTCCGGCCATATCGTAACGCTCTAGCCACTTCCCGATGACCTCCAACTACTGGAGTAAAGCTTAGACACCCACCTTCAAATATCATCCATTAGTTTCGGGTTTTGGGGCTTTCAAGAGCAAAAAATCGAAACTTTAAAGGAGGCTCAACACTAATCTCGGTTTGACCTAATTTTGGAGAGTTGGATCGATTTTGAGATGGTTTTTGGACGATCAAATCTTGGAATCTTCATTCCTACCACGGTTTTTTACCTTATTTCATCTTATACTCAGTTCAATGTCGTTTTCATACACTTATTTCGTTGTATTTAGTTATATGGCTCGTGAGTAGTCTCTCTGAGCCATGGATGTCGTTGTAAATACGTTTTAGTGTTATTAATGCATGAGATTATTCATTTGTGGGGTTAGATGATGATTTTTACGATATTGAGTTCGATACCCATTTGTGTTCGTTACCCGATTTAAATGATTTTGGCCGATTTATGTACATAGATTTACTCTAGGTTAATTAAATTGGGGAAAATAATTTATATGTATTAATTGCATGCTAAATTAAAGATTTTGTGTGTGAACTTGATTAGGAGAATTTTCGATCTGTTGAACGAATATAAAGTGCCAAGTTCATATTTTTGTAGCATTCGTTACTTAATATGTTTGGCGCTTATTTTGGATGCTTGACGTGGATGCTTAACGTTATAAATAAAGCTTGAGTAATTGTTATCCATATATAATATGTAAAATCATCCCACCATGTTTGCATAAGCATAAATATCATAGCATAAAATATTGAAAACTTCATTTCCAATATGACAATTATATCCTTTGATGTCTTACACGAATACAAATATAATGTTCCTACTAAAATATGTATGTAATATACATTGTTTAGTACAAAACAAGGCCACTTGGAAAATGAAGACTTATGGATCCTACAACAGCCTCAACAACTCTGAGGTCTACTTCGTTCTTCTTAAAGCTTTTCCTACCTTCCATTTATTGCACATTAGTTCATATGTGAGATTCAGCCACGATATCCAGTACCCATGAATCTTCGGAAGTAGAGAGATGTAACTCTACAAAGTTAATACATGATGAAGCGCAATCCGACTGCCCTTCTTCAGATCATCCTGGGATTTCCTACAATTCTGTTTCCAATGACAAGGCTTCTGGAAATAAAAGCAGACATTATCATCCTCCTTAGCCTTTCTTGAGGACCCTCAGTCTTAGGAGGGTTAGGAGCGATCGAGGTGTCTCATCTTTTTCGCCAAGTGCATAGGGGCCTTGCCCTTGCCACTACTAGTCTCCATGTTGAATTTGGATCCTATTCTGACCATCAAAATATCCTTGTATTCCAAATCCTTATTATTCTTCTCAACAATTACAAATATACCATGGAACAATTATATAGTCTTGTCCATATCGTGCATGTAATATTTCATGGTGAACTCAACATATGCACAAGGAATAGAGCGTAGAACCCTATCGGCTGTCATCTATGATGCTATCTTAAGACCCAGTCCATTTAGATGTTAAAGATGCCCCTTCTTTTCAGGACATAAGGGTAGCCTTGTCAATAACATATTATTTGTGTTTATATTTGAGGGCTATCCTCAAATTTCTATACAAGTCTAGATAGTTTGTCCCATTAAGCTTGACCCCGTCAAGCATGGTTTTTTATGAAAAATTATTCTTTACTGTTTCCATTTGATCCATACGATAGATAAAATTTAATCTAGTAAAATGAATAAATTTTATGAAGGTCAAGTTCAAACACCAAAAAATAGATTCTAAACTTTTAGAATCTAAAAACAAGATACTTGATTCACTCGATTAAGCTGAACGAAGGCTCACCACTTAGTCCAACTACGTTGGTAGGACCCCGTCCAATCACATTCAATGTGACTCTTAGCTAGGGTATGTACTTAAGTACATGGTTTAATTTATCTTATACCCTAGCTCAACCCTGGCGAAGAATCGTAGTCGGGTCCACCAATCTTCAACTATGCCCTGACACTATGTAGGTGCTCCGCTAAGGTGCACGACACCCACATATGTTGTACAAATATTTTCCATGGATGCTCGGCTAAGGCGCACGAAACCCATAGGACGGGGAGGTAGTAAGTGGTTGAGAATAGGGATGTATCTGACATGACCTGAATTTCACTTGTTCGGTTGTGTTTAAAAATTTGGCACATCCTAGATGCGATGATCACATCAAATACATATCGATGTAATGATGCATCCAATTACATCCAATGTAGTTCTTCATTTGAACTCGTCAACTATATGTAACACAAAGACGTTCTAAGGGCTCACATAACATTGATCAAAAACCAATTTTATCTTTTCATGTGAAGTGATATACTCGGAATATAAAGTTCAGCATGCGATTCTAACAAACATTTATAATTACTCATGCAAAACAAAACCAAGCATAAAGCGATAAATGTGCACATAATAGCCCCCTTAACTAACTCACAGTCGCTTCTTGAGCTCCACCGACTCCAAACCGATGCCAAAACCCGAAAAGCCACCAATTGATATTTATTGCCCTTTCTTCATCTTGAAAAAAAGATTACAATTGAATACACGACTCGCATGTCTGGAAATAATAAATATTACAATTAATTGGTTCGACGACCACACTTCAAAATAATAATTACATGTTAATTCTAACGGCTTGCAGGCTGTGAAAAAGGATAAATAATTAAATCTAGCTTAGGGCTATTACGTGCACCATGCCAACATCACATCACACAAGATGTTATCATTTAAGCATGTTATCACACTACATGCGAAATTCTGGTTTTAAATAATCTCCAAGTGTTTAAAAATTTATAACTTGGCTTATCGAAACGCTCAAAAATTAAACTTTTAGACATTTGATTTTTGATTCCGAACACGTCATGAATAACTGAACGGTTTGGACCCAACATTCCGACTATCCAATGGTCACGCTCGGCCTAGCCCCGTCCAACGGAGCCCCGTTTTGTCACGGGTTCGGCTCCCCGAGAATCCTGCTCTCGTGACCCGAAAAATCAAACTTTTTCCAAAAAATTTCAGATTTCAATTAATTTTCAAAACTCCATTTTTCATGAAATAAACCCATAAGAAATAAACTAGAACATGTTATGAAACAATTTTGAAAAATAACATGCCAAAACCGAAACTACAAGCACAAAACGGAAACTTTTACTCCGTCTTGTGAATCCCGAATGTAGCATGACTCTGATACCACTGTTGGATCTCGAGGTAGGGTTGGAGATGAACATAACTCGCAATGGAATAAAAAAAGCACCAAGAGGTCATTAAAACCATGAATCAACTACCATAGATTAGATTCACAAGACAAAAAATCAACATTTCTTACGAAATCAAGAACACCGGGAAAGGAATGATCGGGCTTGAGTATCCAAGACTCATATGTATCCTCCAAGGAACCAAATCCACGTAGTTATAAGATTAGAGGACTCAAGAACACAAAAATGAAGGAAGAACTTGGTCTTGGCCGAAATTTGGAGGGAGAAGAGGAAGTTGGTGTTTTTTTCTCTTTGTTTCTTATGTCTTATGTTGATAAGAAGAAAATCTTAAATAATATCTCCCATCAACATATTAAAAATTAGTATATTAGGAAAATGATGGTGTAAAGTGGATGTAGTTGGTCGAGAGTTGGTGATTGAGAATCCAATTCTATCATCAACTACCTAATCTAAGTAAATAGTTAGAACTATTTAGTTAAGACCTAACTAGTTGGTTCCACGGGCCTTTGGTTGTATTGGCCTCTCGAGTGATGGCCCATGGACATTCCCGACAAGGTCCCGTGACGCGCTAATCGCCTCATATGCCTTAAATCCTTGATATGTCCAACATTATCCGACAAGATCGTTCACAAAAATCCAAGTCTTGTATCGATCTCATCAGATAATGTTCAACATATCACGGATGGAAGTGTTAGTCTTAGTGCCCGTAGTTCAATCCTAAATGTCTAAATGTATATATCACGTTAGCAATAAAATTAAAGCGGCTTTATATTACTTATGTGTTTGAGTAATATATCGATGTGTGCTCTGATCTACGCCCACAATGCGAATAGAACCATAGATCGAGATAGATCACACTCGATGGGTCCCTAGTCAAAAAAGATTCACTAGAAGCGACTAGTATGAAAGATGGCTCTTTACGGCTTACGTTCTGTTAGTCATTGGAATGGGATTCCGGAGTCTGATCATAGATATCATGTGGGACATGATATTGGATGACCCGACATGAATATGTGCCATAGATCAAGTCATGAACATATTCATTGTCGTAGCTTTTCATGTATCCTTAGACCAAGGAGTCTTTGTGATCGTTATGTAGTCAACAATTGAGTTTGACCTGAGCCTAACGTTGTCCGTAACAGGGCTTCCATAATGGCCATGATTAGCTTGGGGACGGGCTACATGAGTGACATGAAAGACGGCTAAGGGATTTATCACTCATACTGAGGTATGAGAAAGATATCGGTTCTCGGCCGCTTGATTGAGAATGACTAAAAGAATAGCATGGCCATGCACATGATACTGGGTATCATATATTCAGTCATCTAACATATCAAGGAACAGTGATTGAGAATAATAAGGATGACGGCTCTATGCCTTATCTCAATCAGGATATCGGAGATAAAAGGATAATGACAGGGACGACGGAAAAGTTAGAATCGACAGGGTCGATTTGTTATGCAGTGTCAAGCAATACTAAAGTCTCGTTAGTTTCCACTTAAATAGGATCAAGCCAAATGTGATTTTACGTTGATCTATTGAGATGCATAAACCTAAGGGTCACACCTTAGGATGAAACTCATTGACACATTTATGGACAATGGCCAAAAAGGAGTTGTCTCGGGACATGATCAAAACTGGGTTTTGGGTCATGTGCCTGTAAGTGAATAGGACTTTACGGATCGAGACAAGGCTTGGAGTCTTGGGATTGATCGCGTCGGATAATGCTGGACATTTCCGGTATGGAAGGCTTGGAGGCGATTAGCGAATCACGGGACCTCGTTGGAAATGGCCACGGGACATGTTCCAAGAGGCTCATGAAAGGCCCATGCAACCAAGGCCCATGGAACTAATTAATCAAGTCTTGATTAACTAGTACTAAGTAAGCAAGACAAGGATTAAGGTGTTGGTGATTCACCACCTAACCCAATCTTGTCTTGCCATACTTTGTCCTATTTACACCTTTCTTGTCACCATGCTTGTCCCATGCCTTTAGTTGGACAAGTAAGGGCTTTGTTATGTTTAAGTCATCCTTTTTTAACATAAAAAACACAAGACAAGAATAGGAAAAACAACTTCTCTCCCCCTTCCCTTGCAATTTCGAGTTTGGCAAGTTTCCACCTCCATTTTTGTGTTCTTGAGTCATCAAAGAGAAGAACTACGTGGCTTTGATTCCCATGTGGATACGTAGTCGTCTCAAGCCAATTATTCGTTAACCGGTGTTCTTGTTTCGGTAAGAAATAGTGCTGAATTTTTCTCTTGTGAACCCATTCTTTGTTAGTTGTTTCATGGTTTTAATCGTCTCTTGGTTTTCCTTGATTTCCGCTGCGAGTTGGTTCATCTCCACCCCTACCTCGAGACCCAATAGTGGTATCAGATCCGTGCTACCTTCAGGATTCACAAGACGGTGTTCAAAGTTTCGGTTTTGCTTGAAAGTTTCGTTTTTGGCATATTGCTTTTCTAAATTGTTTGATAACATGTTTTAAATTCTTTTTTATGATTTAATGCATGTAAAATGAAAATTTAAAAATTATTTCAAATCTGGAAATTTTGAAATTTTTTTGATTTTTCGGGTCTCGGGAGCGGGACTCTCGGGGAGCCGAAACGGGGACCGAACGGGGCTCCGTTGACGGAGCTAGGCCAAGCATGACCATTGGATGGTTGATATTCCAAGGCTAAACCGTTTTGTTAGTTATGACGAGTTTGGAACCGTCATGACGAACTCGAAGATCAAATGTTCAAAAGTTTCATTTTTGAACGGTTTCGATAAACCGAGCATCAAAAAATTTCGAAACTTGGCTATTAAATAAAACCGGAAAATCACATGATGTTTGATAACATGATTGTTTGATAACACAATGTGTGATGTGATGTTGTCATGGTGCACATTATAGCCCCGAGCTCGTTTTAATTATTTATCGCTTTTCACGGCCTGCGAGCCGTGTAATTATTCTTTCAAGGTATGGTCATCGAACCACTTATTTTTAATATTTATTTATTCCCGACCCGCGGGTCGTGTATTAAATTGTATTTTTTTTCTCAAGACGAAGAAAGGGTTAAAAGGTCATTTGGTGGCTTTTCGGGTGTTGGCATCGGCTTGGAGTCGGTGGAGCTCAAGAAGCTAGTGGGAGTTAGTTTAGGGGGCTATTATGTGCACATTTATCGCTTTATGCTTGGTTTAGTTTATGCATGATTAATTCTATGTGTTTTAGAATTGCATGCTTAACTTTATTTACCGAGCATATCACCTCACATGCAAAGATAAAATTGGAATTTTAATCCATGTTTGTGAGCCCTTAGAACCGTCATTACATTAGATGTAGTTGACGAGTTCGAAGGAAGAATTACATTGGATGTAATTGGAGGCATCATTACATTTGGAATGTAGTTGATGTGCTCATCGCATCTAGGATGTGCCAAAAGTTTTAAACACAACCGGACAAGTAAAAACGGGTCATGTCCGATACCTCCCAAATTCTGAACACCTTACTACCTCCCCGTCCTATGGGTGTCGTGCGCCTTAGAGGAGCATCCATGAGAAAGCGGGGTAGTAGGTTTGGATGACATATGTGGGTGTCGTGCGCCTTAGCGGAGCACCTACATAGTGGCGGGTCATAGTTGAAAATTGGTGGACCCGACTACGATTCGCAGCTAGGGTTGAGCTAGGATATTAGATAGGGTAAGCCGTGTACTTAAGTACATACCGTAGCCAAGACTCACATTGGATGTGATTGGACGGGGTCCTACCTACATAGCTCGATTGAGTGGTGCACCTTCGTTCAGCTTTATCGAGTGAATCAAGGATCTTGGTTTTAGATTCTAAAGGTATAGAATCGATTGTTGGTGTTTAAGCTTGATCTTCATAAAATTTATTCAGTTTACTGTTTGAATTTTATCTGTTGTAGATCAAATGGAAAATTCAACTAACATTAATAGTTTGTCATTAAAAACCATTCTTGACAAGATCAAACTAAATGGGACAAACTATTTGGACTGGTACAAAATTTTGAGGATAGTCCTCAAGTCTGAACGCAAAGAATATGTCCTTGACAAGGCTGTCTCTAAGACCATATTAGAGTTACATGAAGTGTCATTAACTGCTGAGAAAAATATATCAAGGATCTAGGATCCAAGGATATTCTGATGGTCAACAAGGGAATTGGAAGTGGTAAGGGCGGGGCCCATGCGCACTTGGCAGGAAGATGAGACACCTGAGAATGTCTGCTTCTACTGCCAACAGCCTGGTCATTGGAACCGGGATTACAGGAAGTTCACGGCTGATCTGCAGAAGGGCAGTGGGACTGCGCCTTCATCAAATAGCCTGGATGATCTGAAGAAGGGCAGTATGACTCCGCCTTCATTAGGAAACCAAGATGATCTAAGGAAAGGTGGTGGGGCCGTGCCTTCATCCCGTATTAACTCTATAGAGCTACATCTCTCTACTTCCAAAGATTCATGGGTATTAGATACTAGGACTGAATCTCACACATGCACTAATATATGGTGGCTGAAAGTAGGAGAGGTTTGGAAAACACGAAGTGGACCTCATAGTTGTGGCAACTGCTGAAGGATCCATGAGTCTTGCTTTGCCAAGTGGCCTTGTCTTAGTATTGTATAATGTATATTGCATAACTACTTTCAGTAGGAATATTATATTTGTATCCGTGTTTGACAAGGAAGGATATAATGTTAATTTTGGAAATGGTGTTTTTCAATGCTCTATACAATCATATGTTTTATACCAGTACTGACTTGGTTGGAGAATTGTACATATTAGATATGAGTAACAATGACTCAAGTTCTATATATTACGTTAATACCAAGAGGTCTAAATCCAACGATTTAAACCTAATTCTATTATGGCACTATCATTTGGGCCGCATAAACAAGAAGCTCCTATCAGCACTTCAGAAGTGCGGGTTTCAGGTTCATTCAAATTCCATTCGATCGATAGGTGCAAGGTTTGTTTGATGGGAAAAATGACTAATGTGCCCTTTATCGATCGCGATGAAAGGGCGGGTGGATTATTGGGGCTGATACACTCGAATGTGTGTAGACCAATAAGTTCACTTGCCAGGAGGGGTTTTAGCTACTTTATCACATTTACTGATGATTACAGTAAATATGGTTATGTCTATTCGCTGAGACATAAGTCTAAAGCTTTTGATAAATTAAAAGAGTTTAAGACTAAAGTAGAAAACCAACTCGACAAAGGTATTAAGGCACTTCGATTAGATCGAGTTGGAAAATACTTGACCACAGAGTTATTAGATCATCTAAAAGAGAATGGGATCCTTTTGGAATGGACTCCTCCTGGGACACTGTAGTTGAAAGGTGTAGCCAAACGGAGAAATCGAACATTGTTAGACAATGGTCCGTTCCATGATTAGTTGGCTTGATCTCCGAATCTCTTTCTGGGGTTATGCTCTAGAGACGACCGCATTCATAGTGAATCGGGATTCGACGAAGGGTGTGGAAGGGACACCATTTTAAAAATGGTACGGGATGATGCCCGCTTTGTCCTTCCTAAAGATTTGTGGTTGCGAGGCTTATGTGAAACATTTGGTTTCGACTAAGCTCGAACCAAGATCTGAGATATGCCCCTTCGTGTGGTATCCCAAAGCAACAAGGGGATACTACTTCTAAAATCCCAGTGAGAACATGGTGTTCGTCGCTTTGGGTGGGGTCTTTATGGAAAAAGAGTTTTGTTTCCAAAGACGTCATTGGGAGGACTGTGCATCTCGAAGAAATTCAGGATGGTGCATATCTGTCTAAACCAATTGACAACCCAGTAGAAAGGAGCCAGAGATTATCGTAAAGTAAGAACCAATTCCTGTTACAATTCCGGAAGGTCCAAGGCGATTTGAAAGGATCAATCTTCCACCTCCAAGATATGGTATCCGGAGGTGACAATGAAGTCATGGTGGATCACGATGATCCACCCACCTTTCAGGAAGTCGTGGATGGGCCCGACTCCGAGTTATGGCTGGGAGCCATGAGGGAGGAAATGCAATCCATGTCGGACAACTGAGTCTGAGATTTTGGTTATCCCATCAATGGTGTGAGGACCATCGGATGCAAATGGATCTTCAAGGTGAAGATGGACATGGACGGCAACCCTCTGACCTACAAAGCTCCACTGATGGCGAAAGGTTATAGGCAGATCCAATGGATTGACTATGAGGAAACCTTCTCCCTAGTGGCTATGGTCAAAATCGATCCAAAATTCTTCTTGACATAACTGCGTATCATAATTACGAGATATGGAAAGTGGATGTCAAAACCGCTTTCCTAAATGGAAATTTGACTGAGTACGTTTGTATGTCTCAGCTCAAAGGTTTTGACGATCCGAAGAACAAGGGAAAGATTTATAAGTTGTTGAAATCCATTTATGGATTGAAACAAACTTCTCGGAGTTGGATCCTTCGTTTTGATGAAGCTGTAATTGGATTTGGCTTAATCAAGAACGAGGGTGAATCTTGCGTTTATAAGAAGGCTAGTGGGAGCAAGATTACCTTTCTAGTTCTCATTGAAAACGACATCCCAACCTTGCATGAGACTAAAGCTTGGTTTAGGAAGTGTTTTTCAATAAATGACTTAGGCGATGCTTCTTATATCTTAAGGATTAAAATATGTAAAGATCGCACCAAGAGGGTCTTGGATTTAAGTCAGGGAACCTATGTGAACAAGGCATTGAGTAGGTTCTTAATTCTCGATTCAAAGAAAGGACTCTTTCCCACTAGTCATGGCATTCATCTCAACAAGACCTAGTGTCCTAAGACACCTGATGAGCTGAAGAGGATGATGAGAATCCTATGCGCCTAGGGCAGGATCGATCATATATGCCATGACATGTATGAGACCGGACGTCTCGTAAGCCTTATGTTGTACCAGTAGACATCAGTCTAACCCGGGGGAAAGATGATGCTGAACTAGTCGTCGAAGGATGAGTAGACGCTAGTTTTCCAAGATGACTTTAGAAGTCAGTCAGGATATGTGTTTATGCTGAATGGCAGAGCTTTAGCTGTGAGAGCGTAAAGCAAGATACCATTGCCGAATCTACGACAGAGGGCAAGTACATGGACGTTGTAGAGGCAGCTGAGGAGGCTATGTGGATTTGGAAATTCACGGCAGGGTTGAGTGTAATTAATAACTCATCCAGCCCAATGAATCCATTTTGCGACAACACAAGGGCCATTGCGCAAGCTAAAAGCCCAGATCGCATAACAAATCCAAACATGTACTACGGCGTATCCACCTAATCAGAGAAATACTGAACTGAGGTGAAGTGAAGATAACCTATATTGCAACAGATGATAACATAGTCAACTCTTTGACTAAGGTAGTGTCACTGCCTAAACATGTTAGACATGTAAAGTCGATGGGGACATATTGGAGTTTAGATTGGAACTAGGGCAAGTGTGAGATTTTTAGTCTTAGTGCCCGTAGTTCAATCCTAAATGTGTAAATGTATATATCATCGTTAGCAATAAAATTAAAGCGGCTTTATATTACTTATATGTTGGAGTAATATATCAATGTGTTCTCAGATCTATGCCCACAATGCAAATAGAACCATAGATCGAGATAGATCACACTCGATGGGTCCCTAATCAACAAAGCTTCACTAGAAGCGACTAGTATGAAAGATGACTCTTTATGGCTTACGTTCTGTTAGTCATTGGAATGGGATTCCGGAGTCTGATCATAGATATCATGTGGGACATGATATTGGACGACCCGACATGAATATGTGCCATAGATCAAGTCATGAACATATCATTGTCGTAGCTTGTCATGTATTTTAGACCAAGGAGACTTTGTGATCGCTATGTAGTCAACAACTGAGTTTGACCTGAGCCTAACGTTTTCCGTAACAGGGCTTCTATAACGGCCAGGATTGGCTTGGGGAAGGGCTACATGAGTGACACGAAAGACGACTAAGGGATTTAGCCCTCATACTGAGGTATGAGAAAGATATCGGTTCTCGGCCGCTTGATCGAGAGTGACTGAAAGAATAGCATGGCCATGCACATGATACTGGGCATCATATATTCAGTCTTCTCACATATCAAGGAACAGTGATTGAGAATAATAAGGATGACGACTCTATGCCTTATATCAATCAGGATATCGGAGATAAAAGTATAATGACAGGGACGACGGAAAGGTTAGAATCGACAGGGTCGATTCGTTCTGCAGTGTCAGGCAATACTAAAGTCTCGTTAGTTTCAACTTAAATAGGATCAAGTAAAATGAGATTTTACGTTGATCTATTGACATGCATAAACCTAAGGGTCACACCGGAGGATGAAACTCATTGACACATTTATGGAGAATGGCCAAACGGGAGTTGTCTCGGGACATGATCAAAACTGGGTTTTGGGTCATGTGCCCGTAAGTGAATAGAACTTTACGGATCGAGACAAGGCTTGGAGTCTTGGAGGGCTTGGAGGCGATTAGCGAATCACGGGACCTCGTTGGAAATGGCCACGGGCCATGTTCCAAGAGGCCCATGAAAGGCCCATGCAACCAAGGCCCATGGAACTAATTAATCAAGTCTTGATTAACTAGTACTAAGTAAGCAAGACAAGGATTAAGGTGTTGGTGATTCACCACCTAACCCAATCTTGTCTTGCCATACTTTGTGACCATGCTTGTCCCATGCCTTTAGTTTTACAAGTATGAGCTTTGTTATGTTTAAGTCATCCTTTTTCAACATAAAAAACACAAGACAAGAATAGGAAAAAACAACTTCTCTCCCCCTTCCCTTGCAATTTCGAGTTTGGCAAGTTTCCAACTCCATTTTTGTGTTCTTGAGTCCTCAAAGAGAAGAACTACGTGGCTTTGATTCCCATGTGGATACGTAGGCGTCTTGGAGACTCAAGCCAATCATTCGTTAACCGGTGTTCTTGTTTTGGTAAGAAATAGTGCTGAATTTTTCTCTTGTGAATCTATTCTTTGTTAGTTGTTTCATGGTTTTAATCGTCTCTTGGTTTTCCTTGATTTTCCGCTGCGAGTTGGTTCATCTCCAACCCTACCTCGAGACCCAACAGGAAGGCGTAGGCGCGATGAGCGCGTCACGGGACCTCGTTGGGAATGGTCATGGGCCATCACTCGAGAGGCCTATGGGCCGCTGATGGAACCAACTAGTTAAGTCTTAATGTTATCCTTCACTACGACCTCCCCACAACGAAATGACTCCTCGGCTTGAAAAAAGGAATCGGATCCTTCCTTCTCAATGTACAAGATAGACTGAGACTGTCGGTGACCTCGTGTCTATTTCAGTCAAGTAAGCGTAGAACCTCTACCACTAGGCACACACACACACCAGACTCCTTAGGCTAGTTAAGATTGGCTGAAGAAACCTAACAAGCATAAACGACCCCTCCCTTCTTGGTTGATGTATCTCTCTTAATTGCAATGTATACACTATGCATGGGCAGCAGCACCGAACAAAAAGAAGAAAGGAAAGTAGAGAAGGAGCCATCCGTCGAAAATAGATTTTAGTTTGCGCATACCAACAACTTAAAATTAGTTAACATCGGATATCACCATTTATTTTTTTAATGAAACATATGGAGTGTTATTATATATATATATATATATATATATATAGGGAAGCAATCAGGTGCGAACCTCCCTTACGGTGCGAACCTGCGAACCTCAAATCTGGTTTGCGGAAGTAGCGAACATGGTTTGCGGAAATAAGCATCCCAGTTTGCGGAAAAAAAAGTTTGAAAAAACAGCATTTTTATGTTGAGAAAATATATGCTTTGCGAAAATAGTGTATCTGGTTTGCGGAAATAGCGAATATGGTTTGCGGAAATAAGCATCCCAGTTTGCGGAAAAGAAGTTTGAAAAAAAAGCATTTTATCTTGAGAAAAATATGGTTTGCGAAAACACCGTAAACCGAGACCACTATTTCCGCAAACTAGATACACTGCACAAGCAGGTTCGCACGTTCGCACCGTAAGCCATGGTTCGCACCTGATTGCACCCGTATATATATACACACTATAAGAATACAAGAAAAGTGCATCGGGCCGACAATAGGACATACGTAGAACGAGATTCCTTGGCAAATTAATGGGAGGCCTTTTCACTGACCTTTTTAGAAAATCAAGTTAAGTATCCTTGCGTTTAGATAGAAGAGTACGGATATTCTGAATAATGGCCCTTATTTTAGAGATGGTTGTGCGCGTAGCGTAATCATGTGAAGTATAACTTATGCATCCGTGTGAATTAAAATCCGGGACCATCCCATGTTCTTAGCAAACACTAAAGATGTTGTAATATCGCCTGCCTCAATCATGGTAAGCTTCCAGAGCATCTGGATTACTCCATTTTGGGTTGTATCAACCTGGCTTGTAGACGATCGGCTTAGGAAGCCCCATCCTAGTTGTCTTATATCCTGGAATAGTTCTCTTTCCACATAAAAGGCTATTTATTTGGTGGTGGTGTGATGAAAGTGGAGGGAGTTGTAGGGCGGAGCAATGGAAGGGGTGATGTCGGGATATTGCTTCCGTCCAAGCCACCAAGTTTTCCGCCGCATCAAAGGCTGCCCCAAATGCAAATAAGGTAGTAGTGCCCCAAACTATGACGTTATGCGCCTACCATATTTCCCATAGTCAAACTAGGAGTTTCGTAGTCTGGTCCTTGGGGGCACCAATGGTCATAAAATCCCATCATACCAGGATGGAGCGATCAAGGGACGCAATCGAGGTATGGCCAAAGTTCATCCAGTAGTTCTTAGTAAGACTATATTATAGAAACATATGGCATGTGGTCTTCTAATGCATGTCACACCGGGAAGAAGGGGGAAACTAGGGCAAAACGGAGGCGGGTGGCAACCAAAAGTCAATCCATGAGGGCTCTCCATAGCATTATGCGAAGGAGACGGTGAACCGGTATCTGCCAAATATCGTTTGTGCTTCAGCTTCGTAGAACTGATGATCCTTCCATATAAACAGTTTATTCCTTTGCATTGTACCTCTGCACTAGAAATTAGCCAATGTTATGTTGATTCTGTTTATGATTCTAAGTGGGACCTTAAAACGGATGTAACATAGAAGGGGAGGGAGGTGAGAACCGCCTGTATCATGTCCTCCAGTCCTGCCAAATACAAAATTTTACCACGCAAGGAATCGACTCTTTTCAGTATATGCTCATAGAGATACCCCATGGATTCAGTTATGCAGATCATGATTGGAACCCCTAAGTAAAGTGAGTCTTCAAAGGTCTCTTGAATTTCCAATACTTTAAAACAAGCGACCTGAGTGGCAAGGACGGTATTGGTGTTGAAGAAGACCGATGACTTGGTTCTATAATAACTGTCCTAAAAGACATCCAAATAACCTAAGATGTCCCTTACTTTCTCCGCTTCCCCAATATCTGCTCTACAAAAAATATAACGATCATTTGCAAAGAACACGTGGGAGATGATTGGGCTACTCGAGCCATTGTGTCCCCATGAATATGACCTTCATTATGTACGTTAGTCAAGATCCGGGAAAGCCCTTTCACATAGAAAAAAAGAGGTACGAGGAGAGAGAATTCCTCTAAAGAATACCCTTAGTTGGTTGAAATATCAACGTCTCTTTCCCCTTGAGCTCACTATGTAAGAGACCGATCACATGCGTATGGAGACAAGTGTTCTCCACTACTCTGAAAAGCATAGACGCTTGATGATAGAAAGGATAAATTTTATTTAGGCTTGATCATACGCCTTTCTCGTACCCAATTTGAGTTCCATAAATCCTGCATAAATAGTAACCAACCTGGAATAACTGCACCCTATGTTGGGGCAATGATTCCTTATAGAATTTTGTAGGACGATTAGCCAAAACTTTAGAGATGATGTGGAATATCACAATGCATTGGGATATAAGCCAGAGGTCTATGATGACCATTGGTCCGGTTACTTGGGTATCAGGATAATAATGGTGGAAATAAGATTCTTTTCAAAGACTCCCAACCCACCCTGACAATCTTTTATACAAATCGAGTAACCATCGCCTACACTATCGGCCAGTACTACTGTAATAACCTCGCATTAAGGACATCCAGAACATGCTCTTTATCCTGCCAATGCCGCTAGACGAACCTCCTCAGGTAGTACTGGTGCAAGGAGAGATGCATTGTGGTCACCCGTGACCCCCGCATCACCAAACTACATAATGAATACCTCATGTTAAGAAATTCGGTGCCAAAGAGGTTCATGAAGTAGACGAGGATTAAATCCTTCATTATCTTGTCCCATATGACCACCTAACCGTCCCCATTAGCCAATGAGCAAAGCATTATGATTTTTCGGCGGGATGAGGAGACAACATGAAACAACTTCGTATTACGGACCCCTACCATAAGTCAGTAGTTCTATTGTCGTTGGCACCAACAGACTATTGCTTCTGAAGGGCATCATCATACTATATGTATAGTTATGCGTTAATGCACCCTTCCTCTATCTATAAACCTATTGAGCTTGACAATCCCTATTTGGCACCATTTGATGTGATTCAGAGTGCTCTAAAAGGTGTCCTTACCAAACGATCAAAGATGTGACTTACTTGTTTGACGGTAGCCCCGAGCAGAGTTGTTTGGTCGGTATTACATTCAGCCTCGCTGATGTATCCGCACTCAAGCTTCTGAGTCCATTGAGACTCGAGGCATAATATATGTATGCCCATGCTCGTTGTTCTCACAACCAGCGAGAGCAAACTAGACCAATGATCCAAAGTGGTAGTCCCGGTGATGCCAAAGTCCCAGTCCGACAAGGAATAATAGATTTCATAAGATACTAGTGTTCGGTTAAGGAACGATTTCGTACGTCAAAGGTGGTGACACCCACGGTACCATGTGAATGGGTGTCACTACATTCGGGTATCTCGGAGTCCTAGATCACCCAAAACATCTTTAAATTACTCGACCAATGACATAGGTACGGCCGTCCTCTCTACATTTACTGTTGATTAGGAATCCATCTTTATCTATCTCTGGTTCATTGATGTCGGAGAAGGTCATATGTTTCGAGTCACAACTCCCATTTTTGGATCGCCATAGATACATGTAGCTTGTATCAGAATATGGCCATCACACATGACCCACATGTCTATGTGGTTTAGGGATGTTGATCTTAGGGTTACCGAGATGTTCGTCGCCCATTTGAAGGGCAAGACCCCATTGGGTATCCAATACCGGGACGTTTGTATCCCCAATAAAACCATGGTTATTTTATCGGAAGGCTGGTTTTGCATCTACCATGAAGATTTCAGAGAACAATATCACATGTGAACACTATTTTAAGGAGGCTAGGATTCAAAGATCGATTGGTTGTGGGGCACAGGGAGTAAGGGTTATGACGGCAGCGGGGGATCTGTTGTAGTGTTGGGGGCATTAGAGCATCCACATCAAGGGGGGCTTTTGGGCAAGGCAGGGGCGGGAGCATAAGGGGAAAAGGTTCAAGGTGCTTGATGTGGGGAGGGGGGAGTGAGGAGGGCGGGGCAAGATGCATGGGGTGAGGGTTCGGGGGGCAGGGGCGCGAAGCCTAATTCAGCCCCTTGCCTCGCTGCCCCTCTGCCTCTCTGCTGTCCACTGACAGTGCGCCACCTGTCCAAGCCAAAAAAAACCAAATGAATATATAATATATATATATATATATATATATATATATATATATATATATATTTGTTAATTATATGATTTATATATATAAATATATAAACATAAATATATATCTAATAATTAGGTTTTAATACATTTATAAACAAAAAAATATATGTTTTTAATTTTAAAAATTAGTTTTAGATTTTAAAAATCATTTTTTAAATTTAAAAATCAGTTTTCTTATTTTAAAAATCATTTTTTGTTGAGATAAAAAATATCTGACGATGAGGCTCAAACGTTATTATCAAGAATAGTAACTGTTAGTGTTTCAAAAAAATATATATATGGTATTAGTAACGGTTATCAAAGAATTCATCACTACAGAAGCTTATATCGACCAAATGAATTTTCAATTTGAATTATGTATTTTTTTATTTAATTAATCTTTTTTAATTTTTTATTTTATCAATGAACTTTTATTTCTATTAATGAAATTTTATTTCTATTTTATTTAGTAGTTGTCGATTTAAAAATAACGTTAACAATTCAGTTAAAAACTTAATTAATTACACAGTCAACATTTCTGAAAATCATGCCCCCATACTTGCCCATCTGATGTGCAGCCCACTTTTTTTAGGGGGACAGGGGCCTGAACCCTGCCCAGTCAGCAGAGGGTTCTGCCTCAGGGTTCAAGGTTCTGCCCCCCACTGATGTGGATGCTCTTAGGGGAACAGCGGTGTGGATCAGGGTATGGGCCACATTGTTAATAGAGGTCGTAGGGATGGATAATCGAAAGAGGAATGTGATGCTGACGTGAAGAAGGGTTAGAAAACATAGAGAGCATACGTTTTTTTTATTTAGCAGGAAACAACATCGGGGTAATGATCACGCCATCTTAGACTCAAACACCCTACACTGGAACCCTCCCTCGGTGTATGTATCATACCGTAAACACCTCCTCTTGGAACAAACATCCAGAGAATAACACACATCAAGATGCCATAGTTCGGCCACGGTATACCAACCACACAAACTTACCGAACACAACACATCGGTCTGTCACAACCAATGGTTCACGTCACATCAAGCATGGCTCACTTGCCCAAACATAGCAACAACATGCTACACCGAGTATATCATATCATGATTCTCAATCTACAACGGCTAAACCACACATCATGCATCTCAATCATAGATCATGGCATCACAATCAACACGCAGCCTTAAGGGCTCGACATGGCCCACATGCATTTCTACAGCACAACAATTACCAAACTTACGGCTCGACATGGCTCGTAAGTTATCCCTCATTTCACTCGTTCCTCACATCATAATCATGCAATTCTAACAATTCAATCAAGTAATTACGACCTAGAGGCATACTAGTAACTTTCCGCAATTGAACCGGTATTCGCTACTTTCCCTACCTCAAAAGAAATCAAATCCTAGCTGCGGACGACCTGGCTAGCTTCCTCCCCGTCACTTCACGATTTCCAAGGGTCTCCTCCTCCGTCAAGCTCGGGTCAAAAGTCTTGGATCACAAAACAATCCGCGAATCAAAACAAATTCAGTTGCATTTAGAACGAGAACAACCAAATTAAACCCGAGAGTCAAAACATGGGCTAAACGGGAAATGGGCCAGAATGGGGCCCAATCCAAATGGCCCACATGCCCGGTACCCGACCCGACCAGTGCAGCACACCGGCCCGGTACCCGACCCGGCCCGTGCCACACACCGATCCTGGACCAGGCACGGCCCGTGTGGCACACCGGCCCGGGACCAGGCACGGTCCGTACTGCACACCGTGACGGATCCTGGCCCGGTCCGTGCGGTACTCCATGCCAGAACCTGGCCCATTCCGTGCGGCGTTCCGTGTTGGTCTGGGCAGACCCTTCTTCCTCTTTCTTCCACTTCGTTTTCCACGAATTTCTACCTCAACCCTCCACTGATGAACTAAAAAATCTCCAAAATAGACCCAACAATCTCCAAAACTTCAGTCCCCTGAATAGGTTTCATCAAAACTACTCAAATCAATTGATTTCCATCATCCAACTTCACTTCCATCCACCAAAAACATCATCTAACACCAACAACCTTAAACTCAACCATTTCTATCATTTTTCTATCAAAACCCATGAATCAAATTCAACCAAAACGAAAATGGTTTGGATGATTACCTTGGTAGTGAAGAGTAGATGAAGAAAAAGAGATTTTAGAGATGATTTGAGGTAAGAATGAGCCAAAGTTCCTCCTTTTCCTTCTTTCTTCTTCCTCAAGCATCCTTGGTTCCTCTCTCTCTCTCCCCTCTCTCTGGATTTCGGCCAATGCAGCAAAAAAGAGTGAAAATGGTCTAATTTGGTGTCTTAAACTTAGAGAGAATGATCCCCAAACTACCCCCTTGTTCTTTCTCTTCTCAAGTTCATCCATTAAGGGTAAAATGGTCAATTTGCACCCATTTTTCCCTTCCAAGCTAGCATGGACTCATGTCCATGTGGGGACCATTTCTAACACAAATAATTCCAGCTCAATTAATTAATTAGGTTTAGTCTCTAATTGGACCGCGTTTGACCGAAAATGACCTCGGGTTGACTTTTCCCAACATTACAGTCATTTGAAAGGAAACGGCCCAAATAAGCTAACTGTAACGACGACTAAGCTTTTTGGGCCCCAGAAAGATCTCGAATGACTCCCTGAGTCATCAGTTGACTTTTCCGGCAAAAAGTCAACCTTCGCCAGAATCCACGGGTTCGACCGGGGGCAATTCTTACAATCTACACCCCTTAAAAGAATTTCTTCCTCGAAATTTAAATCGGACGTACATTAAGGGTCGAACAGGCTGGGGTACTTCGCACGAACCTCATCCTCGCGCTCCCAGGTCGACTCTGCTCCGTGGTGCTTCCACTGCACCCGTACCAGTGGGATAGTCTTGCCACGCAAGACCTTCTCTCGCGTATCTAGAATCATGACTGGCTGCTCCTCATACGAGACATCCTCAGCCACCTAGATGTCCGTCCACTCAATAACATCGGAGGAGTCCGTAGTGTACTTCCGCTGCTGGGACACGTGGAAGACTTTATGAACGTTCCCGAGCTGCGGTGGCAATATTAGGCGGTAAGCAACGGCTCCAATTCTGCCCAAAATCTCAAAAGGTCCGATGAACTGCGGGGCTATCTTGCCTCCGCCGCGGTTGAAGCGCAATAGGCCCTTCTTCGGGCTCACCCTCAGAAATACATGATCACCAACCGTAAACTCAAGAGACCTGCGCCGTCTATCTACATAGCTTTTTTGACGACTTTGTGCGGTCCTCAACCGATCCCGAATTAGTGCGACCTTCTCAGTCGTCTCCCGGACAAGCTCCGGACCAAGTAAACTCCTGTCTCCCACCTCTGCCCAACACACAGGCGATCTGCACGGCCTACCATACAACGCCTCAAAGGGTGCCATCCCAATACTGGCCTGGAAGTTGTTGTTGTAGGAAAACTCAGGCAATGGTAAGTGGTCCTCCCATGACCCTCGGAAGTCCAACACACAAGCTCGCATCATATCCTCTAGTATCTGAATAGTGCTCTCTAACTAACAGTCTATCTGCGGGTGATACGTTGTACTAAGCAAGACCTCGTCCCCAACGCTCTCTGGAAGCTCTCCCAAAATCTGGAGGTGAATCGTGGGTCTCTTTTGAACACAACCGAAACTGGAACCCCATGAAGACGGATGATCTCCCGAACATACAAACGGCTCAAAGTGTCAACTGTATTCGTCATCCTCATAGCTAAGAAGTGTGCCGACTTGGTCAGTCGGTCGACCACCACCCAAACTGCGTCGTGCCCTCTCGGCGACCTTGGTAAGCCACTCACGAAGTCCATCGTGACGTGCTCCTACTTCCACTCCGCAATCAGCAGTGGATGTAGCAAACCAGCGGGATGCTGATGCTCGGTCTTCACTTCCTGACAAGTGAGGCATCTCGAAACGAACTCTACGACTGCTCTACGCATCCCGCTTTACCAGAACTGTCGTATGATATCTCGATACATCTTGGTGCCACACGGGTGCACAACATGACGGGAGTGATAAGACTCTGTCAACACATCATCTCTACAACCGCGCGACACAAACAGCCCACCTCGGTATCGTAGACCCAGATTAGCACCCTGCTCCCAGCCCTCGGTGTCAACACCATTGATAATCCTCTCCCAGATCTCTGCCGTCTCGGCATCCCCAGTCTGTGCCTCCAGCACACGGGCAACTAGTGTGGGCTGCGCCACCAACGAACACATGGCCACGCCATCGGTGATCTCATCGAGCTCGAGCCGAAACGTGCTCGACTCCTCCATCATGTCCCACTCTCGGACTGATATACCAGCAAGACAGTGAGTCGACTTCCTACTCAGGGTATCGGCGACGACGTTCGCCTTGCCCGGATGGTAGAGTAGCTCGTAGTCGTACTCCTCCAGTAGCTCCATCCATCGCCTCTGGCGCATGTTCAAGTCGCGCTGGGAGAAGATGTACTTGAGACTCTTGTGACCCGAAAACACCCGGAATCGCTCTCCATACAAGTAGTGTCGCCAGCTCTTCAGCGCGAAGAAAATTTCTTCCAACTCTAAGTCGTGGGTCGAGTAGTTGCGCTCATGTGTCTTCAACTTTCTGGAGCCATATGCAACTACCTTCCCGGACTGCATCAACACACACCCCAGTCCCTCGCCGGACGCATCACAATACACATCAAAACCGACCCCGCGCTCCGGCACTATCAACACGGGCGCGGTGGTCAAACGAGTCTTCAGCTCGGCAAAGGAGTGCTCACACTCGTTAGTCCACACGAACTCGGCCCCCTTGCGTGTCAGGGAGGTCATCGGCGCGGCCAGTCGTGAGAAGTCCTGGACGAACCATCGATAGTATCCCGCCAATCCCAGGAAGCTGCGTATCTCAAATACACTCTTGGGCCGTGCCCACTTCAAAACTACGTCGATCTTCCCCGGGTCGACTAGAATACCCTCTCGGGACACAACATGCCCGAGGAACTTTACCTCGGTGAGCCAGAACTCGCACTTCTCCTAGTTGCCGTACAGCTGGTGAGTACGCAACAATGTCAAAAATGTCCTTAGATGCTCCTCGTGCGCCTCCTCACTCGGAAAATAAATCAGAATATCATCTACGAACACCACGACGAACTGATCCAGGTAGGGTCGGAAGATCCCATTCATAAGATCCATGAACGCTGCAGGCGCGTTCGTCAGCCCGAACGGCATCACTAGGAACTCGTAGTGCCTATATCGAGTCCTAAATGCGGTCTTCGCCACATCCTCCTCTCGAACCTTCAACTGATAATACCCGGATCGGAGATCAATCTTCGAGAAGCACTTCCCTCCTCTCAGCTGATCGAACAGATCATCGATCCTTGGCATCGGATAACGGTTTCTCATCGTGACTCGGTTCAACTTCCGGTACTCGATGCACATCCTCAACGCTCCACCCTTCTTCTTCACGTAGAGGACGGGTGCTCCCCACGGTGAAGCACTCGGTCGGATAAATCCCTTCTCCCGAAGCTCCTCGAGTTGTCGCTTCAGCTCGACCAACTCGGTTACTGCAAACCGGTACGGGGCCATGGATATCGGTGCCGTCCCCGGGATCAAGTCGATCCTAAACTCCACTTCGCGCGCCGGCGGCAATCCCGAAAACTTTTCCGGAAATACCTCTGGGAACTCGCACACCACTCGTGGTAGCTCTCTACTCTGCACGGTCTCCGCCTCATCTCCCACAGTCAACGCTGACAGGAGTACTCCGCTCCTACTACCCAAGATGCAAGCGACGATCGTGTCGCCTGATACTACGGTCACCTACCGACGATAACAGTCGATCGACGCCCGATACCTCGTCATCCAGTCCATCCCCAAGATCACCTCAAATCCCGTCATGTTCAACACAAGCAAATAACCATAAAAAGGGCAATCAGCCACTCTAACTTCACATGCACGACAAACAGTACTCAAAACTACCTCTCCCGTAACAGGGGTGTTAAGCCATAAAGGTCGACTCAGAAACTTTATCCTCAACCCCAACATACAAGCGAAAGAAGAGGAGATGAGAGAATGGGATGCCCCAGTATCAAATAAGAAGGATGCCCATGAATTATAAAGCAAGCACGTACCCTGTGTAGCCTCATGGCCGGCGTGACGTCTCTCTGCTCGAGAGTCGGTTATAGCATACACACGGCCCTGCTGTGCTTGGGGTCCGCCTCTCGGAGGTGGTGGAAGTGCCATCTGCTGCGCAACTCTCTGCCTTGGCGCTGGCGCGCTTGCTGCCTGCCGCGGAGCTCTCTGCGCATGAGCCTAACGCTGCTGGAACTGCGGTGACTGCCCAGTCTACGACTGTAGTGATCGCGGAACCGACATCTCCCCAAACCGATCTGGGCACCTAGCAGCGAAGTGTCCTGGCTGGCCACACTGGTGACACAGCGGTGGCCCGGCACTCGGCCTTCCCTCGGGTCTACCCGCTGGACGGTCTGCTGGTCCACTGCTCCTCGAACAGTCTCGAGCCATGTGACCCGGCTGCCCACATCGGTAACACGTGCGCCCTGACAAAGTAGGTCCAACAGAAGCCACTGACGAACCTGTCGTGGCCCTCTCAACTGTGTTTGAGAGTGACACGATCCCGAGGTCCTCTGCCTCCTCGGATCTCGAGACTTAGATGGCCTCAGGAAGCTGCTCAGCCTCAGCCTAACCTACCGAACTTTGGCTGCCTCACGGAAGCGTCGCTCCATTGCCAGTGCCTAATCCACCAGGTCAGAGTATACATGGGTGTTCAAAAGAGCGACCCTGTCCGCGATCGAAGGGCGAAGACCTCCCTCAAATCGACGGCAGTGGTGAGTCTTAGCCTGTACCATATCCTGAGTGAACCGAGAAAAGGAGGTGAACCTCGCCTCGTACTCGGACACTATCAGTCCCTCCTGGCGCAACTCCAGGAACTGCTGGTGCCTGTCATCCAATACCGACTGTGGAAAGTACTGCTCAAGGAATCGATGTCCGAACAGTGCAAAGTCATCTCCCACTCGCGCCTGTTCGCGCTGCCACCAGTGGTAGGCCTCTCCCTCCAGATGGAATGCTGTGAAAGATACTATCAGGCTACCACTCAGTATCCCTGACGTGTCCAGGTTGCAGGTGATCCGCTCCAGCCACCTCTCAGCTACCTCGGGGTCTGGCTCCCCGGAAAAGACAAGTGTGCCCAGCGTGTAGAAGTCTCGCAGTGCTTGAGCGGTGTAGCTGTCGACCTGACTAGGTCCCTCGGTGGCGGCTGTTGTGGCAGCGGGCACAGTCTCCGGTGTTGGATCCATAGCCTCTCTCCGGGCGAAGGCTGCTTCCAAGCCCTGAACTGTGCGAGTCAGCTCCTCTAGAGTTGCCGCCTGGGTAGGCTCAGCTCTCTCGTGCCCCTCAGCGGGTTCACCTGGGGTACTCGTGGCCCTTGCCGACTCAGCGGTCGATGGCTGCCTCGGCCTCTATCGGGCTGTCTCCTGGTGCCTCGTGATATGTAAGTCGGTGCCATGTCGTATATCCGCTGCACGGATAACGCACATGTTCAGTTTCTTAACTCGAATAAAACGACGCGCTTAAAATAACCAACATCACACACAGTCCACAATAGTAGTACTCGTACTAATAATATACTCAGTATAGTATAGTCACACAAATTCACACAACTAGTGCATAGATCATACACTCAAACAGCGAGGTTACACACAGTCAACCACTCCACAATGCATCCACCACACAACAATTACACATTAGACAACATCCACTTAGGTTTTATTTCTCAACACGTCCTCTTTCTAACATAACATTCATGTTGACATCGCGTCGTTACAACCCGGTTCAGGTGTCCCCGGATTACGTTGTAACCACTTGACATCCCCCCATTCACGTCCGGTTATAGTGGCCCCTATAGCCGAATCGTGATGGTACATACACTTCAGTTTCTGCAGAAAATTGGGCATGACCCGTTCGTAAATTACACTAACCATCCACTTATGCGGGACAACCAATCACAACCTGCACACAACACTCAATACAATCATAGCACATAACAAGTTATCGCAGCCATACACCTCGGGTCTCGGCATTTACACCATTACCACCCGGTCAAACCAAGATTCAACAGTCAATAACACAACCAAAGATAGCAACCAAACTGGTTCACCACAAGTACACAATTCACTAACCCGAGACTCTCTTCGTCCCGGTTCCACGCTTAGGACATATCCGACTTGCGTCACCGACCTACCGACTCACAGAAACTTCACACCTAACTCTACCCACCTAATTGACGTACGGTCCGAGTTTTGAAAAACGTAACCAGGCTCTGATACCAAATTGTCACACCCTAAATCCGGTTTTGACCGGACTCGAGACGTGAACCCAAATAAATAAATAAATAAATAAATTTAATACGAAAAAGGATCTCCAATAACAAGTTTAAAAGCTCCAAGTAATAACGCGAGTCAACAGCTCGGCAAAATCAAAAGGTAAATCAGTTTAGAAACAGTAAAACTGTACGTCTCTAGACAAAACTAGCTAAGACTCTCACTAGCTCCCAAGCTCCGAAAATCCCGCTAGTCCAAGGCCAGCTCAAAACCTGTAAAACAACAAGGTAAAGGGGTGAGCTTTCGCTCAGTAGGAAAAGTAGTTAAGGTTATGAACATCCGCTCACCACCACGAGTAACCGTCCAATTAGGGCATACTAGGAAAGCACAACACTAAAGACCTCCACATAGACCACGACATCACGACCACACTTACAAGACTATAGCCACACTTAATCACCCACTTACCCAATCATCAAGCACACAACACACATTAAGCACACATCACACAGTTAAGCACACAGTAAGACAATAACACGCTCCAAACCGCAATCTCCAACATCACCGGCAGTACAGGCCATCCCAATTATATCATACCGGACTACACAACATCGATACCGACATCTTCCAGGCACACAGCCTCGGGGTAACATCCCTGAACGGCAATACATTCAGTCGGACATCTTCCCGGCACTATGCCTCGAGGCATCACTCACATCACATACCGGACCGGCACATACCTCGGTCGTATGTCTTCCCCGACCACACAGTATCGGGGTAATGATCACGCCATCCAAGGCTCAAACACCCTACACCGGAACCCTCCCTCGGTGTATGTATCATACCGTAAACACCTCCTCTTGGAACACACATCCGGAGAATAACACGCATCAAGATGCCATAGTTCGGCCACGGTATACCAACCACACAAACTTACCGAACACAACACATCGGTCTATAACTCACCCGATCATGTCACAACCAATGGTTCACGTCACATCAAGCATGGCTCACTTGCACAAACATAGCAACAACATGCTACAACGAGTATATCATATCATGATTCTCAATCTACAATGGCTAAACCACACATCATGCATCTCAATCATAGATCATAGATCATGGCATCACAATCAACACGCAGCCCTAAGGGCTCGATATGGCCCACATACATTTCTACAACACATCAATTACCAAACTCACGGCTCGACATGGCTCGTAAGCTATCCCTCATTTCACTCGTTCCTCACGTCTTAATCATGTAATTCTAACAATTCAATCAAGTAATTACAACCTAGAGGTATACTAGTAACTTTCCGCAATTAAACCGGTATTCGCTACTTTCCCTACCTCATAAGCAATCCAATCCTAGCTGCGGACGACCTAGCGAGCTTCCTCCCTGTCACTTCACGATGTCCAAGGTGTTGGATCACAAAACAATTCGCGAATAAAAGAAAATTCAGTTGTGTTTAGAACGAGAACAACTAAATTAAGACTGAGAGTCAAAACATGTGCTAAACGGGAAATGGGCCGGAATGGGGCCCAATCCGGATGGCCCACAGGCCCGGTACCCGAGCCGACCCGTGCAGCACACCGGCCCGGTACCCGACCCAGCCCGTGCCATAGACCGGCCCGGGACCAGGCACGACCCGTGCTGCAAACCGGCGCGAGACCAGGCACGGTCCGTGCTGCACACCGTGTCGGACCCTGGCCCGGTCCGTGCGGCACTCCGTGCCGGAACCTGGCCCGTTCTGTGCGGCGTTCCATGTTGGTCTGGGCAGACCCTTCTTCCTCCTTCCAGTTCGTTTTCCACGAATTTCGACCTCAACCCTCCATTGAAGAACTCATAAATCTCAAAAACAGACCCAACAATCTCCAAAACTTCAATCCCCTCAATGGGTTTCATCAAAACTACTCAAACCAATTGATTTCCATCATCCAACTTCACTTCCATCCACCAAAAACATCATCTAACACCAACAACCTTAAACTCAACCATTTCTAGCATTTTTCTATCAAAAACCATTAATCAAATTCAACCAAAAGGAAAATGGTTTGGATGATTACCTTGATAGTGAAGAGTAGATGAAGAAAATGGGATTTTAGAGATGATTTGAGGTCAGAATGAGCCAAATTCTTCCTTTTCCTTCTTTTTTCTTCCTCAAGCTTCATTGGTTCCTCTCTCTCTCTCCCCTCTCTCTAGACTTTGGCCAATTCAGCAAAAAAGAGTGCAAATGGCCCAATTTGGTGTCTTAAACCTAGAGAGAATGATCCCCAAACTACCCCTTTGTCCTTTCTCTTTCAAGTTCATCCATTAAGGGTAAAAGGGTCAATTTGCACCCATTTCTTCCCTTCCAAGCTAGCATGGACACATGTACATGTGGGGACCATTTCTAACCCAAATAATTCCAGCTCAATTAATTAATTTGGTTTAGTCTCTAATTGGACCGCGTTTGACCGAAAATGACCCCGGATTGACTTTTCCCAACATTACAGTCATTTAAAAGGAAACGGCCCAACTAAGCTACCCGTAACGACAGCTAAGCTTTTTGGGCCCTGGAAATGTACCGAATGACTCCCGGAGTCATCGGTTGACTTTTCTGGCAAAAAGTCAACTTTCGCCAGAATCCACGTGTTCGACCGGAATCGATCGGGGGCGGTTCTTACATACCATCCCTGTATATATATGTATATATATATATATAGAGACAGAGAGAGAGTTGGTTTCAGGTACAAACCACCCCTTATTGTGCAAACTACGAAGCAATCTGAGCCGTAGGATCCCCCCAAAGTGACGTCAGCAGAGCGCACCAGTTGCTGACACGTGGGCAATAAATATATTAAACACCGCACCTTATTGTGCAAACTACGAACTCACTAGGCGCTAACACGTGGGCGCGCGCGTACAGTGCTTATCGTTTGCATTCGTACCAAACTATCAGCACCGTGTGCGTAAACGATCATCACCCGCGCGCGCGCGTGGTCAACACGCGCACGCGCATGTGCACAGGCGCGCGAAGCGGCCACGTGTCAGCATCGCACGCGCTCTGCTGACATCACTTTGACCGCATCATATGGCTTAGATTGGTTCGTAGTTTGCACAATAAGGGCGGTTTTTACTGGATAGCTACCCTATATATATAGGGTTGGTATCAGGTACAAACCCCCCCTTATTGTGCAAACTACGAACCCACGAGAGTCATAGGATCCCCCCAAAGTGATGTCAGCAGAGCGCACCAGATGCTGACACGTGGACAATAAATATATAAAACACCGCACCTTATTGTGCAAACTACGAACTAACCAGGTGCTGACACGTGGTGCGCACAGTGCTGATAGTTTGCGCAGCACGGTGCTAATAGTTTAGCACAAATGCAAACTATTAGCACTGTGCGCGCAAACTATTAGCACCGTGTTGCGCAAACTATCAGCACTGTGTGCACCACGTGTCAGCACCTGGTGAGTTCGTAGTTTGCACAATAAGGGTGGTTTTTACTGGATAGCTACCCTATATATATATATATACACACATTGTTGTAACTTGTAAATTCCCCTAGAATTAAATACAATATTGCATTTTAAGAGATATTAATGAATCCATAGCCATTATTTTTTTTAAAACAACTTTTTCGGGAGTAAGTCCTCTTTGACCTAGTCGTCGCAGGTCTTTCTCCACGCGGTCCACTGCTTGTCGCAAGGACTCTTACCTATGCGCCGCAAGATTTCTCCACCTCGCGCCGCCACTTCCCCTGTCTTCATCCACCGTATTCAGCTTAGGAACACCATGACATCATCCACATCGAATCAGTAGATTCTAGAGGTAGATGTGTGGTTCTAGATAATCAATAACAAACCATATCGCACCAGAACCACCCCCAATACCACTGTCTCCGCGTTGCCTCCAACAATACTTCAACCTTCCCCTTCAACAATATGGCTACTATCGCCACAACCCTCTTGATTACTGACATTCGCGTCACCACTAAGATCATCACCCACCCAGCCAACTTGAAAGGGATAAATCCTTGACCGACGAACCACCACAATCCCTAAAAGAAAGAGACGGGTTCCAACAACGAGCTCGAACTAATCCAACTTTATTGGGACCTCCGAACAAGGTTCCCTTAACCCCCCGACCCTTACTCTTAGGAGTTGGAAAATTTGTTGGACGTCCAGGTATGGCCGACCATGGGGGAAGATGGGGTCCCCGCTAGACTAGAGGCATCGACACACGGGACAAGGAAAGCAAAGGTGATCAGGAATCATTGCCCGAAGCTACCTCAGCCTACCGATATGTACGTTTAGGCATGAGACCAATGGTCAACCTTGAGGACGGGGACCGCGGGAACTATAAAGGAGGTCCTAGGAATCAGGCTCTTGGCGGATGGAACGACTACACTCGGTGATAGGGGGACAACGACCACCCCCGACTTCCCCACCCGATTCCTTATCAAGACCCTGGTTAATACTTGGAACCCTTATCGATGGTGGGATCATACACGGTCTGGAGCATTCAATATACAATGAGGGGCGTACATCGGAGAGCCCCACGTGAAGGCCAGGGGACTAGATGTCCCGAAGCAGGAACATACGAGGTCTACGGAGCAGCCTCGCGAAGGAAAATGAGTAGCCCCTTGTGCAACAGAGTGTGTGTGGGGATGAGACTCTGTCCTGCTATGTCCAACGAGACCCCAACACCCTGATCTCCACATTTCCTAGTGTTCTACCTGACTACCCATGCACTCGATAAACCCCTCTAATCTACCTCCAAGGGTGTCACGTTGAGTCAAGAAATGTTGATACAACCCAAATAAGATAGTGAGGAATTGAGGGAGAATTTAGGGTTCATATATCAGAAGAAGAATGTAGAGAGAAGAAATATAAGTAGTAGAGAGAGAAGGAGAAGAGATGAGAGAGAGATAAATTCATAAGTGAGGTATTTCCCTGCTTCTGCTATTGTCAGATCTCTCTTTTGTAGAGAAGACCACAATCGTACAATAACTAAGGGCTTGGGCCAGCCACTAACAAACCCACTAAGATATTTAAAAGCCCAATCATATTATAGTCCATTACAATATCAACTATAACTAGTCTAACAACCCCTAAATATAAATGACTCGTATCATTACCCTCTTCTTCAAAATGATTTTTGTCCTCAAAAATCTGATTGAACCCATGAATGGCAGAGAACAACTCAACAAATACTTCAAAAACCATAAACCCCTCATGTTCTTCATGTTTCAGAACACGCTGCTGCACCTGCAAAACTTTTACTCTTTCGCCTATCTTAAGACAGTTGGCAATGGCATATAGATATGAAACAAGTTGCAATGGCCAGAGAACTCGGGAAGTTGGACGGCAGCATACAACCAAATCGGCTAGAGTCACTTGATCCTTAGCATCCTTGTTTAGTGTTGCAAGTAACAACTTTTCAAATTCACCAAAATTTCCCGTGTGTATGTGACAAACAACCTTCCCATTTTGGATCAAACTTGTCATGGGAAATGTTACAGAGAAATAGTGGAAGATAAGAGATACTCCATGTAGCTTGGAACCATCCATCGGCAATTTCCACCATGTTGATGCAAGTTGAGTAAGTATGTGGTTCCCATCCGTAAGTTTCATGCTTCTCAGCTGCCTCTCTACATAATTGTCTTGTTCATGCATGAAAACGGTCCTTGCTAGGAGTTTCAGAATAGGGTTGCACCTAATAGCCGGACCGCCAACCACTCCTTAATAATTTCAATAACAGAGTCCTCTTCATCTAAATTCATCGGTCCATCATATGAAGCAAGTTGACACTTAGGTGAAGAACAATCATCAAGAGCTATTATCCAATTATAGTGATTCTGCATGTGCTGAAATTGAAATTGTTGGTGGTGTTGTTGCTTCTGCGAGGGAATTTGAAGTTGTTGAAACCGGGGAACAGTCAAAAGAGAAATTTGTTGTTCCATTGTTTGCACTTTCCTCTCCAATTCTAATGTGTACCACATCCTTCTTTCTTTGGATCTTGCAACTAAATGCCTATTATTCCATATCCTGTTTGCACACTTTAGATCAATAAGAGCCAACCCAGCAAGCTTTCTAGCTGACATATCTTTCTTAGTATCAACATCCTTTAAATCAGAGCTTGACACCAACAAATACGGAGCCAGAGCTTTTTGATTGGTGAACTGTAATGCCATTTTTGCTGCAAGTATTGGCCAGAATTTTCTTGATTCTCTATAAACCATTCGTATTACACGACAACCCCCAAGAGGATCAAACATAGCTCCATGAAATCTAGTAACCTGATGAGTGGTCCTGCCAATAATAAATATTAATTCGAGACCCAATTTTCTTTCATTTGCAAGAAGACTTCTTGAAACAGCCACACTGTGAAATAAATAGAATTCCATATCTTTATTCATTATGACATGATGATCAGGAAGCTTAATAGTAGTGAATGCAAAAATCAGTTCTCCTATAGCAACTCTGTCAATACCCTGCATGATACTGAATAGTTTCTTTCCATGTTCTTCATTCGACACCCCACCCAATAATTGCAAAAATGGGAAAGGCCTTAACGAGACATTATATAACACATATAGAGAATCAAAGTGTTGGAGAAATAAATTATGGCCCACCATTAACACTGTAAACTCTTTCATTTTGAGAGCCAACAAATTTATCTTCCAAGAAAAGTGAACTAGAAGCCCCATTCTCAATTCTACTAAGTCAATACGCCTCAACACCTTTACATCCATAGTAGAACATAGAAACTCATAGAACTTGCAGTGAGTTGGCAGCAAGGAAATTGCACCATATTTTAGCTTCTTAATTTTGGTGGCAACGAGCTTCGACCGAACACGAATTTTAAACACATAAAACATTTCCACCCACCAATTATTTCCAATCCAGCAAGTGCTAATAGTTACATCCTCTTGTTGATCACTCCTTCCAATTGTAAATGTAATACCCGTCAACAACCAAGAGAGGAGGAGGAATGAGTTCACTGTCTCATTGTCACATAAGACACCATGATCCTTCACCCAATTGATAGCAATGCTAGCCTTCCCCAAGACAACACATTCTATTATTTTTGAATTGATAACAAATGTGTAGAGCATTTTGTGATAAAAGGCAATCCAACTCAAATCTTTCTCAACTATCACAGTGTGCTTGTAACATGTGATTAACAAACTCCAAGCTACAACGTCAACCAAATATTTCCACACGAAACTAAGAGTCTCCAAGGGATAAACAATAAGCACATATACAAAAGTACCCATTCTCACACTACGCATCAAATCCCAGGTCATCACCAATACCTCTTCATCAATCCTCATATCATGTTCTCATTCAAAAACTCCTTTTCTAAATGTATTTAGTTGCTTTGTGCCAACACCCACCTTAACCATACTAGAAAAGCCATGAGTTACAACCACTTCTTCATCTATCATAGTTGCCATTACAAACCCATTGATTTTTTTTGCACCAAAATATAGTTGTTCCCATGGAACCACAACAGAATTTACTAACATCGAGTCCATAACATCAGAGTAAGTATTAGAAAGAGAACTCAGAACGTCAAACAATTTTTCCTGTCCAAAAATGAGAGGGGTTCCAACTCCAGTAGGCCAAGTAACACTTCCTAGATCAATTTTTGATGTAACACATAATTGTAATTCGAATGTTTCAGAACATACCTTGATATCGTTCATTATCTTTGACATGAACATTTTGTCGAACACCTTGTGTGCATCACAAAAAGCTCCTTCCCAAGTGAGCATCCAACACTCATATGAAACCTTTTCAGGCATTTGGTCGATTTCATACACTTCCAAAGTTGCTACTTCATCTTCAAACTCAGAACCAGGAGAATCAATTTCTGATTTCATAAGTTCCTCTTGACCCAAACTTGCAGTAGAAACACTAGGAGATGTAAGTTTTGTAAAAGGTTGAGCAGGTGGTTCTGGAAGCTTGGAAATTAAGGCTCTAAGCATTTTGACAGCATCATTCATTTGAACCTTAACACCAACAAGTGATTTGTGGATACCTTGGAGCTCCATGTTTGTAGCTGAAAGGGAAAAATTTCTTCCATTAGGTTGCCTAGATAGGGGCTCTGATACCAGTGATACAACCCAAATAAGATAGTGAGGAATTGAGGGAGAATTTAGGGTTCATATATCAGAAGAAGAATGTAGAGAGAAGAAATAGAAGTAGTAGAGAGAGAAGGAGAAGAGATGAGAGAGAGATAAATTCATAAGTGAGGTATTTCCCTGCTTCTGCTATCGTCAGATCTCTCTTTTGTAGAGAAGACCACAATCGTACAATAACTAAGGGCTTGGGCCAGCCACTAACAAACCAACTTAGATATTTAAAAGCGCAATCATATTATAGTCCATTACAATATCAACTACAACTGGTCTAACAACCCCTAAATATAAATGACTCGTATCAAATGTGTTGAACTCTCTCAGTACCGCTCCAACAGCAGGAGCATGTCTCCTTATATTAACACCTGGTTTAGCCGGGTGCTCTGTTATAAGGTTGAGTGTTCCACACCTGCGGGTTAAAACAAGGCCTCACCATTTGTGATTTTATGTCATTTGCTTTACTCTTAATAGCGATTGTCAACTAGTAGTTTGGTTTTCGTATCAATAAAAGTCCCACCATATCCTCAAAAAAGAATACAAGCTTGTTGTTTACTTTTGTTCTTTAATTTGAATATTGGTACGTGAATCTTGAGTCTGTTAATGAAGTTCTTAATGGCTAAGATGAACAAAGTGGAACTACCAGAGTGAGACAAAACAGAATCCCAGATAAGCGCAGTTCTGATGAGTACCGGAATGTATCAGCAAAGTCTATGTTGCTACTTTCTTGTCACTTGGTAACCTGTCATTTTCAGATATCCGGCCCATTTCGGCAACGAATTCTGCATCATATGAGCCAACAACAACATGCAATCCTGTCTCCCTCAGCCACTGCCTTCCACAGCACAAAAGTCAAGAGCCTCTCTAAAAGATTCACAATAGTACAACAAATGGAACTCTGTTATAATCACTCACTTAAATGCTTTTTTAAGTATGGCTCTACCTCTACTATAAGAGTATTACTGATAGAGGCTTGGTCTCATTTCTATGTTATAAGTAACTTCACTAAAGTAGTTGCACATTTTACTCAATACACTACCAAACTACGATGGCGTGCTCACTTCTTCTTTGCAGCATGTTAGCTATGCTCTTGATATTTGCTGCCAAGACTCATGCATCCGAGACCGAGAGAGGCCCTGGGGTATGGGTGGCACTGTCCGGATTAGGCCAATCTCCGAGCCCAGCGCCATTTCAAGGCATGGAAGAGCCGCAGAAGAATAAGCCTCACGTGAACAGAAGGATTGGGAAGCATCATTTTTCGAGAACGAGTATATGTGAAGCTATTGGGGATCTGATAGTTGAAGTCTATGCAGCAGTTATAGTCACTTTAGTTTACTATTTTGTTCGCTTTGTGAGAAGACACCAGGACTCCCCTTGCCTGAGTTTTGGAGTCTTGTCTCGTCCTCAAGTTTGATTTTAGCTAGGAGAAGCAAAGATGTGAACAAAATTTAAATTTAGAACAGGTTTGCGTTACCAAAAACATTGGACTACAAGTTGCAAAAAGTGGATACCTTAAGGTATCTTTTTACAGTTATCTTAGGAAACAACACAATCAAACATCTCCGCATATAGATAAACATAATACGGCTCAAACTGATTGTACCTAACTTTGCCGCCAACAATTTCAACTTTCTCTGAGTCACCATCTTGAATTTCGTATTGTACTAGAATCTGTTCTTTTTGGAAATAATACACGTGTCCAAAATAAAATAGTAATGGTAATGCATAGGAGTGCCCATTTTGAAATGGAAGTGAAACAAACAATAATGGAAGGAGCAGCACAATTGCATTGTGTTGCAATCATGAATTACAAATAGCTCATACTTTTTTTCTGGTAAAAATATGCACTTCCCTTGGAAATCAAGCAAAATATTTCCTCTTTCAATAAGAGACAAATAAGTTAAATTCATTTTGTATGTATCCTCTTTTGATCTTACAATCACTTGGCATTTGTGAATACTCGAGTTGCGCAAAATTTGACAAATATTACTCAAAATATTAATACCACCATTTACTTAATTACAGCACCCCATATGTCAATTCTCTCTCTCAGTTTCAACATAGACAAAAATCGACAAAAGACACTAAGAAACTTTCCAGGCAAAGTAATTTGTAAATTCAAGTGATCCGATCTCTTTGTTGTGTATTAAAGCCCCTGCCTCAGATCTTACAAATCTAAAGCACTCATTATTAGCATTCCAAAGCGCTACTGGACTGAATATCAACTTCAACAAGTCTAAGGCAATGTTATTAAATGCAATCTCTATGGATGAGGCTCAGGTGGTTTCTATTTTGGGGTGTGAGATTACTTAGTTGCCTATGAATTATTTCGGATTTCAATTAGGAACAAATCCAAAAAAATTCAAGACTTGGAAGCCAATGATAAATTAATTAAAAAATAAGCTCACTCTGTGGCAAGCTAATTTGTTCTCTTTTGGAGAAAGAATAACTCTTATAAACTCTATTCTTAATGCTCTCCGATTGTATCATCTTTCATTATTCATAGCTCTAGTTCATGTCATAAATGAGATGTAGAAGTAGATGAGAAGGTTTCTATGGAATGGAAAGGTTACTACATGGGCATTACATAAAATCAATTGGGATCTTATCTGCAGGCTTAAAAAGGGGGGTTAGGTATCAAAAGAATTAAATTGATGAATGCAGCACTTTTAGCCATGTGGTGATGGAGATTTGCTTTTGAAGCTGATTCACTTTGTAAGAGAGTTATTTGTGACAAGGTATGGTGGAATTTCTCTGATTGGGATTTATTCAAAATAGCAATTACTGATGGTCAAAGTTTCAGATAAATTCAGGTCAGCTTTTTGTTGCACTAGTTTAAATTGGAGTCTGCGAGATGGGAAAAGAATTGATTTCTAGGAAGGACCAATGGGAATCTAAGGTTCCTCTAAAAAAGAAAATTACAAGATTGTATATACTAAACATTAAACATGATATCAAAGTGGAGCATTTCTGGTTTAAAGAAGAATCTGAGGATGGGAATGGGGGGCGTTGAGAGAGTTGTGATCACTTCTTAACACCCAAAGCATTAAGACTACTTCATGGGATAGCTTAATCTGAAAAGGATCAGCCAGTGATTTTAAGGTTCATCATATGTATAAGCACTTATCACAGACTACAATGGAAAAGGACGGGAGTGCATTACTGTGGAAAGCATCTCTTCCTCCAAAAATACCAGCTTTCTCTTGGTTAGCTTGAGTAGATGTTGTCCCTACAAAAATGTTCCTAGAATTAAGAGGAATCTTTATTACTATCAATGACTCCTTTTGCCCCTTTCTGCAATTCATTGTTTGAAGGAAGTCATCATTTATTCATTAGATGCAAAAGAGCTTGGAGAATTTGGTCAGTAGTGTTATATTGGTGGGGGATTAGTTGGTGTGTCCCTAGTAATATCCCTAAGATTTTATACTCTTGGAATGATCTGCAAAAGAAAGAGTAAATCTTGGACAAACCCGTTCTTCATATTTTTTTTGGAAATTTTGGCTAGCAAGGAGCAAGATGGTCTTTCAGGGCACCTATCTAACTATTTCACAAGTATTATTGGCCATCCCACACAATGCTCATGCACTGGAATGAGCACAATTCATGAGATATAATTCCTTCAGATTTCATCAATAGTTATCAATTCCTCATGTTTATCAGAGAAATAAAGGAGTTGGTTAACTTAGGGCACAAGTAATCACTTTTATACTTGCAAGAGTATTATTTTGTCTTCGGAAAGGTTCTGGGTTGGTTGGGGTGGTTTAGGGAGATTAGTGGTAAGGTTAGGATAATTCACCCGTCTGTTTTATTTTTAACTGTCAACAACCAAAGAAGTGGGCACAATAGTTGGCTCTAGCTGAATTATGGTACAACTCTTCATTTCATTCTTCTCTGCAGATGAGCCCCTTCAAACACTTGTATGGCTATGATCCCCCATTTATAGGGTTTTCTGAGGAGGTGTCCAAAGTTTCATTTGTTGAGGAATTATTGCTACAAAAACAGGACCAACTGAAGTTGCTCAAAGAAAATATGTCCAAAGCTCAAGAAAGAATGAAGATGCATGCTAAAACGAAAAGAACTTAGAGGCATTTTTCTGTGGGAGATTGGGTATATTTCAAACTCCGGCCCTACAGACAAAATTTAGTAAATCTGAGGAAGTTTGTCAAAATTGCTATAAGATATTATGGACCATTTCAAGTGATTGAGAAAAAAGGGATAGTGGCTTATACTCTCAGACTCCCTCCTCAAGAATCAGCTTGGCCACAAAAATCGCCTTTCCCAAACATTGCCTAACACAACATCTGATGGCCAGCTAAAGTTGTTTCCTGCAGCTATACTTCATACCAAAATGATCAAGAGAGCTAATATATCAGTGGTGCAGTATCTGATACTCTGGGATATATCCACCACTAACGATGCAACCTAGGAGGATGCCTCACTAATACGAGCTTTATTTTTGGATCGGTGGACTAAAAACAAGGCTTGAGGACAAGCCTTTCCGAAGAGGGGGGGTCCTGTCACGGTTACTTGTGCCTCAAGCTTCCCGTTCCTCTCTTCTGAATATGCTAAATAAAACGCACCATTCCATATAACGCGAGTTCGTTAGTTTTACTGTTGCCTTGCCAAACGTTTTAATCCGATTGGCCACTACACCCAGCAGACATGTAAGCTTCTCCACCTTGTGATCCTGCAATAGAGCACGACCTGGTACATGTGATTCTCTCATTTTAGAGCCCAGTTTTATAGTTGCTACTACCTATTCAAGGCTAGACATGTCTATGTTTGAGGCATTGAATTTCACACTGAGTATCTCGTAGCTAAATTAGAAAAGGAAGCTCTTAAAGCTTGTCTCTTATGTAATTCATTGTTCCTCATCAATAAAAAGCTTGCTCCTTTCCTTTATTTCTGATTCCAATTCAACGTCAGTATTATTTAGCTACTTGAAAATCATACAAAGGAGGAGGGTTTTGATTCAGCAACTGGTATAGCGGGAACTCTTAACCCATCCCCTTTGTCACGCCCCAAATCCGGTTTTGACCGGACTCGAGACGTGAACTAAAACAATAATAATTTTAGTCGAAAATAAAGCCAACAAGTCTCAATCTCCAATTTTTAAAACTTTAAACACCTCGAGAGTTATAGCTCAGTAAAAACCAACGGTAAAACAGTTCAAAATAAAACGGTACGTCTCTAGACTATCTAGCCTAGGACCCTCGTAAGCTCACAAGCATCGAGCATCCAGCTAGTACACTTCCCGCTTAGAACCTGAAAGACAACAAAGTAAGGGGTGAGCTTTCGCTCAGTAGGAAAAGTAGTTAAGGTTATAAGCAGAGCTCACCACCACGGGTAACCGTCCAATTAGGGCATACTAGTACAACACACAAATAATTTCTAACGGAACTCGTAACCACCATCCTCAACTCAAGAACAACCCACGCTCACAACCATAAACAACCAGACAGCACAAACAGCAACCAGCACACCAAGTCGTCATCAAACATAAAGTAAACTGTAAAAGCATAACACGTCCCATACCGCAGTCCCCTACTCGGTCGGCTGTCCATGGCCCGACACCCTCATATCGTACCGGAACACACAGCATCGGCCTAGATATCTTCCCGTCAAACAACCGAGGCTCAATCTCAAATAGTCGTACCGGAATCTCCATCGGCCTAGACCTCTTCCTCGGAACTCCTTCGGGCAAAGGATAGGTGAAACAACTTTCTCGGGACTCCTTCGAGCAAAGCGCAGAATACGTGACCGTCGGCCTAGACGTCCCACATCTTAGTACCCCCTCGATGCAGGCTATCGTACTGGAACCACTACCCGGGGGACCGCGAATACATGGGACCACACCGTCGGCCTAGGTACTACCCTACACCGACGTACCCCCTCGGTCATAGGTACCATACCGGAAACAACTCCCGGACACACATCAAGATAATATTATAAATGTCATAATTAAGCATGACTTACCAAGCCCAACAATCTTACCACAACCATTCACGTCGGTCTATCACTCACCCGACCATCACACAACCAAGGGTTCAGATCAACATAACCACGACACACTCGCCCATACATAACAACAACATGGTCAACAGATATACTAATCTTGTCTATTAACCCTAACGACACTGAATCACACGACAGACATCTCAAACAATAACAGGCAATTTCAAAACAACACAAAACCTACGGCTCGACAAGTCCGATCTACCAGCACGA
Organism: Erodium maritimum; assembly: GCA_963921825.1. Lineage (NCBI taxonomy): Eukaryota > Viridiplantae > Streptophyta > Magnoliopsida > Geraniales > Geraniaceae > Erodium > Erodium maritimum. The sequence goes on along the minus strand of OY997595.1, from coordinate 51,110,690 downwards.
CAATTTCCCAAGTATTAAAAGCAGATAAAAACCGTTAACTAGTGAATCCCGTCCTACATGTTACTATGACTCGTCCGGTTATTATCTGATATAAACGTCTTCCAATTTTATTATTTCCTAATATGCATACTAGTAACTTTCCGCAATTATACTGGTATCCGCTACTTCCGTACCTCAACCGAAGTACAACAGCTACGTCTCCTAGTTGTTGACGTCCTGGATCGCTACCTCCAGTCTCCTCTTCGATCGAAGTCGGACTCTACTTTACACAGAAAGTTACAATTAAAACCGGTTTCACAAATTGATTTAAAAGATTACGACGGTTTCGATTTAGGTTCAACAGTTGCCTTTTAGACTCGAGCGGGCTAAAAGCAGGATTACGACGAATCGGGTTCGGGCACCCTAGCACAGAACTCGATGCACATTTCCCGAGGCGCGGGTCCCAATACACGGATCCCACGACATGGTTTCGAGGAACGATTCCCGAAGTACCCCGATTCAGCGTTTCCACTTTTAAAACTCGTTCCAAGTCTGAATTAAACGTCCAGTTCGTTCCAGTTTCAACAGTCACCAATTTTAATTAAAACTTATCTTTCGTTCTAAAGCAATTTCCTCTTCCTCGTTCATTCAAAACAGAGTTTGTTTTTAATTAAAACCTTTTTTAACAGAGCAAAATTTCTTTAATTAGTTTGCTTCAACCGTTTCTGTCCCAAATCCGCTCAGATCCAAACCCGTGGGTGAGATTCTCACCATGGGGAAAGGATGACGGCGGCGATGGAGGGAGCGGTGAAGCAAGGCGGTGACTCCGCCTCAGATCCAGACGAGACCGACGAGGGTCTCGGATCTGCGAGTTCGCCGGCGAGTTGACTCGCCTCAGGTCGTGCACGGTCGGAGAAGAAGGAGGGAGGGTCGCGAGGGGCGTGGCGGCGGCGATTCTGGACGGTTATGATGGAGAAGGAGGGGCGGCGAGTTTGGTTCCAAGGGGCTCGGCGCCGACCTGAGTGGGGAAAGGAGCGGTAACGGCGAGGGGGAGGGAGCTCGAAGTACCGGCGAGGGTTCGGCCGTGTGGTGGTGGATCTGGACTGAGAAGGAGAGGCGGCTCGGTGGTGGCGTGGTGTGAGAAGAGGAGGATAGGGACGGGAGAGTGGAGGTCGGACTCGAGAAGAGGGCGGCCGGATCCGCAGACGAACGCGAGAAGAGAGAGAAGAGTCGGGAAGGAGGCAGCGAAGAAGAAGGGTTTGAATTAGGGTTTCCAACCCTAATTTCACCCTTAAATACTACAGTCTGGAAATGGGCTTCAGACGGTTGGGCCTTTGGCGGGCTTGCCTTCACGGCCCAAGCGAAAGGGAAACAAAGGACTGGCCTGGCTCGGCCCGGATCCGCTGGTCGGTCTGGTCCAGCCTGGTCCAACTCTCCCCCCCTTTTTTTTAAAGGTAAATTAAAACTAATTCAAAAACTCTTCTTCTCTTTTTTTTAAACGAAAGAGAGATTAAACCCAAAAAAACACCCTCGACGTTCCGATCGAACAAAAAACTTAAAACTTAAACCGTTTAAAACCGAGCGGTCTTCACAATCTACCTCCCTTAAAAGAATTTCGTCCTCGAAATTCAAAACGAATGTGCTCGCTTAACCCCATCCCAGGGCACGTCCGATTAAAAGTCCCAATCTACTGCCCCTCTAGCAAACGGAAACACACTTAATCCCGTTGGTGGATACCGGAATCCTCTGACGGTAGAGACGTCACATCGCCACACGCAGCTTGGTCAAGACATCTTATACCAGAACCGTCCGTCGATATAGGTATCAAACCAGAACAAACTCACAATGTCCCTTATAACGGATCCAAACCACCGTCACTTCTCCTCAACCACTCTCTTCGCTTAACAATAACGCGTACAAGACGAAACGAACGTAGTCCACCACGCTTGCGCTGCGCCACTCTGATCTCAACGCCACTTGGTCAAACTCGGAACGCGAAAGCGGAAAAGAAGAAAAACACCTTAAACAGAACGCAAGCTCGAAGGTTGCAACAATAACCAAAAGTAACAAGTCAAAACGAGTCAAACACAGGTCTCAAAACGAAAGCACAATTCTAAAGTCAAAACAAAAGCAACTCCCGAACTCTCGCTAGTCCTACGCTCCTCGATGTCCTCTAGCGTGCTCGAAGTCACGAACGGTCTCACGATCGGAGTCTTGTCTCTCTGCCCGTGAATCGACAACAGCATACACCCGACCCTGTTGCAACCGAGGTCCGCCTCTCAGAGGTGGTGGAAGTGCCACCTAATGTGCCGCTCTCTGTCTCGGTGCCGGCGCGCTTGCTGCCTGCCACGGAGCTCTCTGTGTCTGAGCCTGACGCTGTTGGAACTGAGGTGACTGCCCAGTCTGCGACTGCTGAGGTCGCGGAGCCGACATCTCTCCAACTCAGTCGGGACATCTAGCCGCAAAATGTCCAGGTCGTCCGCACTGGTGGCATAGCATTGGCCCAGCACTCTGTCTCCTCTCAGACCTGGCCGCAAAACGATGCACTGGTCCGCTCTCCGGACACTCTCGAGTTGCGTGGCCCTGTTGTCCACATCGAAAACACGCCCGTTCAGACGGAGTAGGTGAAACGGAGGCCACTGATCTGGCCTGCTGTGTCCCTCTCAGTTGAGGCTGAGGCTGGAACAATCCCGTGAATCTCGACCTCCTCGGATCACGAGAATCCGATGGCCTCAGGAAGCTGCTCGGCCTCGACCTAACCTCTCGAACTCTGGCTGTCTCCTGGAGGCGTCGCTCCACCGCCAATGCCTGGTCCACCAGCTCCGAATAAACCTGAGTCCTCATAGCAGCGAGTCGATCTGCTATAGTGGGATGCAGGCCGTCCTCAAACCGTCGACAACGCAGAATCTCCGTCTGCACCATCTCAGAGGCAAAACGTGACAGGGATGTGAACCTCGTCTCGTACTCAGCGACGGTCAAACCCTCATGTCGCAGCTCCAGGAACTGCTGGTGTCGATCATCCAACACCGACTGAGGAAAATACTGCTCCAAGAAACGCTGCTCAAACAACGAGTAGTCATCTCCCACGCGCGCCTGTTCGCGCTGCCACCAACGCTAGGCATCACCCTCCAGCTGGAATGTCGCAAAGGACACTCTCCAGCGTCCATCCAGTATACCTGAGGTGTCCAGGTTGCGGGTCATCCGCTCCAGCTATCCCTCGGCTGCCTCGGGGTCTGGCTCCCAGGAAAACACTGGTGTGCCCAGCCTGCGGAAGTCTCGCAGCATCCGAGCGGTGCTGCTGTCGACCTGATCGAGTCTCGAGGTCGCGACTGCAGGTGCAGCAGGTACGGTCTCCGGTGTCGGAGTCGTAGTCTCTCTCTCTGCCTCCCTACGGGCGAGGGTCTCTACCAAACTCTGGACAGTACGGGTCAACTCCTCCAGAGCTACCGCCTGAGTAGGCTCGGTGGCCGGTGGAACCCTAGAGGGAAGTCCCGATGACCCAGCATCGGTCCCCTCGTGCTACTCAGCACGTGCACCCTGGGCGCTGGACTGTCCTCGGCCCCTAGCCGGCCGGCCTCTGGTGCTTCGAGGTACGTATGTCCATACCATGTCGTATGTCCTATGCACGGCCAACGCACATGTTCAGTTTTTTTTTTTACTTCGAAAAGAGACGCGCCTAAGATAACTAACACGCACACACGGGTCAGAAAGTCACACTCGTACTAGTAATAAACTAAGTAAAGTAGTATAGTGATACCAAAACACCAAACAGGAAAAACCACCCATAACAGCCAAATAGAACAGCAGAATTACACAAGTCACACAAATCACCAAACGGTCAGGGAGTTCACACAAGTCACACAAATCAACAATTTACCACACACGAACAATTCACTTTAGACAACGACAACTTGGACTTAAAGTTTTAACACAGTCAATTTTCACCCAAAACATTCATGTCGATATCGTGTCGTTACAACCTGATTCAGGCGTCCCCAAACTACGTTGTAACCACCTGACATCCCCCCATTCACGTCCAGCTATAGTGGCCCCTACAGCCAAACCGTGATGGTACATACACTTCAGTTTCTGCAGAAAATCGGGCATGACCCGTTAGTAAATTACTCTAACCAACCGCTTAAGCGGGCATTCAAAACACAACCTGCACAAGTAAACAACAACCACAATACTCAACAGTTCAACCAACCACCAACCGAGACTCTCTTCGTCTCGTTTATACACTTAGGTCATCTCCGAATTGCGTAACCGACACACCAAACTCAAACACCTAACTCTACCCACCTAGTTGACCTACGGTCCGAGGTTTGAAAACATTTTCAAATGAAACCAGGCTCTGATACCAATTGTCACGCCCCAAATTCGGTTTTGACCGGACTCGAGACGTGAACTAAAACAATAATAATTTTAGTCGACAATAAAGCCAACAAGTCTCAATCTCCAATTTTTAAAACTTTAAACACCTCGAGAGTTACAGCTCAGTAAAAACCAACGGTAAAACAGTTGAAAATAAAACGGTACGTCTCTAGACTATCTAGCCTAGGACCCTCGTAAGCTACCAAGCATCGAGCATCCAGCTAGTACACTTCCCGCTTAGAACTTGAAAGACAACAAAGTAAGGGGTGAGCTTTCGCTCAGTAGGAAAAGTAGTTAAGGTTATAAGCAGAGCTCACCACCACGGGTAACCGTCCAATTAGGGCATACTAGTACAACACACAAATAATTTCTAACGGAACTCGTAACCACCATCCTCAACTCAAGAACAACCCACGCTCACAACCATAAACAACCAGACAACACAAACAGCAACCAGCACACCAAGTCGTCATCAAACATAAAGTAAACTGTAAAAGCATAACACGTCCCGTACCGTAGTCCCCTACTCGGTCGGCTGTCCACAGCCCGACACCCTCATATCGTACCGGAACACACAGCATCGGCCTAGATATCTTCCCGTCAAACAACCGAGGCTCAATCTCAAATAGTCGTACCGGAATCTCCATCGGCCTAGACCTCTTCCCCGGAACACCTTCGGGCAAAGGATAGGTGAAACAACTTTCTCGAGACTCCTTCGAGCAAAGCGCAAAATACGTAACCGTCGGCCTAGACGTCCCACATCGGAGTACCTCCTCGATGCAGGCTATCGTACCAAAACCACTACCCGGGGGACCGCGAATACATGGGACCACACCGTCGGCCTAGGTACTACCCTACACCGGCGTACCCCCTCGGTCATAGGTACCATACCGGAAACAACTCCCGGACACACATCAAGATAATATTACAAATGTCATAATTAAGCACGACTTACCAAGCCAAACAATCTTAATACAACCAGTCACGTCGGTCTATCACTCACCCGACCATCACACAACCAAGGGTTCAGATCAACATAACCACGACACACTCGCCCATACATAACAACAACATGGTCAACAGATATACTAATCTTGTTTATTAACCCTAACGACACTGAATCACACGACAGACATCTCAAACAATAACATGCAATTTCAAAACAACACACAACCTACGGCTCGACAAGGCCGATCTACCAGCACGGCAATTTCCCAAGTATTGAAAGCAGATAAAAACCGTTAACTAGTGAATCCCGTCCTACATGTTACTATGACTCGTCCGGTTATTATCTGATATAAACGTCTTTCCAGTTTTATTATTTCCTACTATGCATACTAGTAACTTTCCGCAATTATACTGGTATCCGCTACTTCCCTACCTCAACCGAAGTACAACAGCTACGTCTCCTAGCTGTTGACGTCCTGGATCGCTACCTCCAGTCTCCTCTTCGAACGAAGTCGGACTCTACTTTACACAGAAAGTTACAATTAAAACCGGTTTCACAAATTGATTTAAAAGATTACGACGGTTTCGATTTAGGTTCAACAGTTTCCTTTTAGACTCGAGCGGGCTAAAAGCAGGATTACGAAGAATCGGGTTCGAGCACCCGAGAACAGAACGCGGTGCACGTTTCCCGAGGCAGGGGTCCCAATGCACGGATCCCACGACATGGGTTTTGAGGCACGATTCCCGAGGTACCCCGATTCAGCGTTCCCACTTTTAAAACTCATTCCAAGTCTGAATTAAACGTCCAGTTTGTTCGTTCGGTTTCCAGTTCGTTCCAGTTTCAACAGTCACCAATTTTAATTAAAACTGTTCTTTCGTTCTAAAGCAATTTCCTCTTCCTCGTTCATTCAAAACAGAGTTTGTTTTTAATTAAAACCCTTTTTAACAGAGCAAAATTTCTTTCATTAGTTTGTATCAACCGTTTCTGTCCCAAATCCGCTCAGATCCAAAACTCTCTCCTTTCGCTTAGATTCAAGCCCAGAAACGTCCAGAAGAAGAGTGAAGGTTACAGATACGAGAAGAAGTTCGGACAGAAACAAAAAAGGAAGAAGAAAATCGAGAAAAAGAGACCGGCCACCGGCGAAGACATCGCCGACGACCAAACCCCCGTGGGTGAGATTCTCACCGTGGGGAAAGGATGACGGCGGCGACGGCGGGAGCGGTGAAGCACGGCGATGACTCCACCTCAGATCCAGACGAGATCGACGATGGTCTCGGATCTGCGAGTTTGCCGACGAGTTGACTCGCCTCAGGTCGTGCACGGTCGGAGAAGAAGGAGGGAGGATCGCGACGGGCGCGGTGGCGGCGATTCTGGACGGTGATGATGGAGAACGAGGGGCGGCGAGGTTGTTTCCGTGGGGCTCGGCGTCGACCTGAGTGGGGAAAGGAGCGGTAACAGCGAGGGGGAGAGAGCTCGGAGTACCGGCGAGGGTTCGGCCGTGTGGTGGTGGATCTGGACTGAGAAGGAGAGGCGGCTCGGTGGTGGCGTGGTGTGAGAAGAGGAGGATAGGGACGGGAGAGTGGAGGTCGGACTAGAGAAGATGGCGGCCGGATTCGCAGACGAACGCGAGAAGAGAGAGAAGAGTCGGGAAGGAGGCAGCGAAGAAGAAGGGTTCGAATTAGGGTTTCCAACCCTAATTTCACCCTTAAATACTACAGTCTGGAAGTGGGCTTCAGACGGTTGGGCCTTTGGCGGGCTTGGCCTTCACGGCCCAAGCGAAAGGGAAACAAAGGACTGGCCTGGCTCGGCCCGGATCCGCTGTTCGGTCTGGTCCAGCCTGGTCCAACTCTCACCCCCCCCCCCCCCCCCATTTTTCTTAAAGTTAAATTAAAACTGATTCAAAAACTCTTCTTCTCTTCTTTTTTTTAAACGAAAGAGAGATTAAACCCAAAAAACACTCTCGACGTTCCGATCAAACAAAAAACTTAAAACTTAAACCGTTTAAAACCGGAGCGGTCTTCACACCCTTTATGATTCCGAAACTGATCCTCCAGTAGAGACAAATCGGAAGGATTCGATTTACAAGGTCGATGCAGAAATCTGGTGTTAACTTCGACGGAGAGCTCCATGATTAGCTGCACAAAAATATAGAACCTAACTTCTCTGCGTTGTTGATGCTATAATTCAGCGTTCCGCTACGATTGGATAATTCGTCATATTGTTGATCGTGGTTTAACTTTAGTAGATCATGTGAATTTACCACTTTGTTTTTAGGCTTATGCCTTTGTATCAGCCACATTGTCCATTAATGTGTTTCCCTCTCCTACACTTGATAATCAGTCACCGCATTCGTTGCTTTTTGGTCACGCACCAAAATACTATGAGGCCAAACCATTACCTTGTTCAATAAATCCTTATCTCAGCCCTTATAACAAATATAAATTTGATTTCAGGTCCACTCCATATATTTATTTGGGACAAGCCCATCAACATTCTGGATATTAATGTTTTGACCTTAGTTCTAACCGTGTGTAAACCTCCAACCGTGTATCGTTCCTTGAATCAGTGTTCTCGTACAAAGCTCCTCCCCCACCATATGTGTCGTCTAACTCTCCACCGCCAGAAACCATACCAGGTCCTCTCTCCTTGATGTTCAAGCCAGGTACATCTTCTTCCCCAAGCACCATTGAACGTTATAAAGCTCGATTGGTCGCTAAAGGATTCACACAAAATCAAGGACTCAACTATCATCTGACATTCAGCCCCGTGGTTAAGGCTACCACAATTCATGTACTCTTAGCTCTCGCGTCTAAGCATCAATACACTATTCGCCAACTAGATGTCTCAAACGCATTTTTCCATGGAACATTATAGGAGGATATTTACATGCTTCATTCTAAAGGCTTTGTTGACTTGATCCGGCCTTATCATGTGTGTAAGCTACATCAGTCGTTATATGGTCTGAAACAGGCACTTCCCGCTTGGTGGTCGCGCTTGACTCAAGTCCTACACTATCAAATTTCATTCCTATATGGCTGACCTAAGTCTACTTTTACACCACAATACTGCTTGATCATGTTCCACATTTGTTCTCATATATATTTATGATATTGTACTCATGGGGTTTAATTTGAGTATATCACCTCGGTCATATAATGCATTCGACGAAAGTTTTCAGTAAAAGACCTTGGTCTTTTGAGCTATTTCTTGGTTATGGAATTTCAATCTACTCTAACTGGATCGGTGCTTCATGAACATCGGTATATCTCTGATCTCCTTGCCTCAAACGGACTAGATAAAACCAATGAATGCTCTACTCCCATGGTTGTTGGTCCTCTATCCAAACACATAGGCATTCCCTTATCATCCGAGACTAGTGTTCATAGAAAATTAGTTGGAAGTCTCTAATATTTATCCTTAACCCGGCCAAACATCTCCTACGCGGTAAATAAGCAGTGTCAATTTATGCACAATCCTATTGATATCCATTGGTAAGACCTAAAACGTCTTTTGCAGTACCTCCGTGGTTCTTGTGCACTTGGCCATCAATTCCCGTGGTACAATGACCTTCAACTTCATTGTTTTATTGATAGTGATTGAGGTGGAGATAGATGACATGAGGTCTACAGTGGGTTTGCCATCTTTATTGGTTCGTCTTTAATCTCTTGGATGTCTAAAAAGCAGTCCACCAAGAGAGAATATAAAGCAATTGGAAATTAGTGTCTAAACTTATTTGGCTTCGCCACTTCTTCTGTGAACTCGTGCTTTCTCCTCAGGTACCGACCCTTTAGTGTAATAACATCGGTACAACACACCTTTGCTCCAACCCGGTCTTTCATGTTTTGATTATTTATTTCTATTGGTACGTGGCGACCGTGGATCAACCCTACAAAACATAAATTGTGATAGCTTAATAAGGATACAAAAAAAAATTAAGTTCATAATATTCTATAGAAGTGGGAGAAAAAACTCTACCCCACCGAAACCCTAACGCCCTTTTTTTGGATTGCAGTCGCTACCGTGGCTCCGGCCATCGTGGCTGTCGGTGGACCTCTTTCCCTCTCTCCGTTTATTTCATGTCCTACTCGCCCTCGAGGCCTTGCCTCCAACCGTCATCCGACACCGTGTTATCCCCAACCTCCTCTATGGTCGCGCCGCCTCAAGACTTGGTCGGAGTCACAATCTGTCCCTGTTTCTCAGGCCAGATCTCCACCCCCATGCCCTTAAGCCGGCCTCGCTCTCCGACGTCATGCCAGTACGTTCTGCCTACCAGGTAAGTTCTTCAGGCTACACCTCCCTCCCTTTACTTAGACCCCACAACCGAGCTCCTCTCGTAGATATGCTGCCTTTTCGTCCATAGCTGCCTCCCTCGCCATAAACCTCATCCATATCTGAGTTTCACTCCCCCAAGACGAGCCTTGCCAGAAAGGATCAGTTCTAGTAGAAACGATGGACCTTTCCCATCGTTTCGGCAAGACACCAACGCCAGCCTCAGCGTTTCTCCGCCTTGTCGCCGGACTTCCTTTCACCGAGTCAAAGAGACAGCAACCTTTCACCGAGTCTAAGAGACTACAACGAACCTCTAGGGCTATTCCAAAATAGATTTCCACAATTTAGGCCTTTATGTATGAGGCGTTTGGACAAGGCTTTGGAGCAATACAGTCGGTGGACTTGGCATCCGGGGGGAGGTACGATAGGACGTGACCCCAGGCGCCCGGGACAACAGGAAGAGCAACGCATCAAATTTTCCTGTTTTATTGCACTTTTGTTTTTAGTTTGGAGTATTTTATCTTAATTTATGTTTGGACTTTTAGTCTTGTGTTTTGTTTATTTGAAATGTTGGTAAAGGGATGTCTTCAGGTTGTGTCTGAAACAAAATAGGCTTTTTCTACTGGTTCATGAGAGTCGGGTTAACTACAATCATCCCGAACCCTATTCTAAAATCCAGAGTTTTTTAACACTACTGTATATTAGATTTTTTTTAACAGTAATGCACCTCTCCATGTTGCTCCTTTGAGGAAAAAAAACTAGCTTAAGGGGCATGAATGTAGAAGAAAAAAGAACCGAGTAATTAGAAAAAGAATAGCAAAAATAAGAGAAACTTAATAATGAAGAACCCAAATGACACGTGACAAAACATGGAAAAGAAACATCTTTAGTATCAGAAATTATCATGAATTTGGTATCTCTTGGAGACTACATTAACTTATTTTATTTCTTTTCGGTGACTTTTGGATTGATTGGTTGAGGGGTGTTATACCATAGGTTGAAGCATAGGGATCGGTACTGCTAGCTTCCTCTTTCCGTACTCACAAATTGGAATTTTACATAGGGGTTACTCCATGTCCTAACCCCTACTACATTTAATTGTCAAATCTGCACCCAAGCTTTGGAAAATTGTCAAATAGTAACGAATTTCAAAATTGAATTATTAAAACCAAAAAAGTACTGTTTAAATTGATTGTTTCCGTGATTAGTGAATCACGTGCATCTCACGTGACTCATTTTATAATGGAGCTTAGGCAAGCTGAGGTCACGAAGAGATGAAATTCGAAGCTCGGACACAAAGAGATGAAGTTCGAAGAGCTGATATGAAGAGATGTGGTCACGAAGAGATGAATTTAGGCCAAGTTAACGTCCGAAGGAAGAACATATTTGAGGATAAACTCGACTTTTCACTTGGTCAAGTTAACGTCCGCTTAAAATTAGAAACAATTGGCTATTTTAGTTAATTGACCGTTACTACATGGCAATTTCAATTATAAGGGTTTGGATTTAACAATTTCTGAAAGTTGCACGTTAGGACATGGAGTAACCCCTTTTATATATTCTTTCTATATTACAAGTAAATCATTAAAAAGTATATACTAAAATACAGACAGAGGCATGGAAATTGAACAAACAAGTTTGTGTTGTAATTGGTACATTATTTTATTGGACCCCATACTCCATATCTAAGAGCAAGACAAGTAACATGTTTCATGCAAAGGTCAATGGTGAACATTGTTACCACCAATTAAATGGTGACATGTGTGTAGAGTAGGTTTGCTTTTGAGCCTATGAATATGGCTCTCTTATTTGCTATTGGCAGATACAAAAACATGAAGTGAAAAAGGCTTGCAACACCCTTGTTCTTGTTTTCATCTACCGTATGTTCATTAAAATTTTGTATTTTCTTAGTTATATTACAAAAGCTCTTAATTCTTATAATTATTCTACAACACGTTATCAGCACGATTCCGCTCCGGTTAATCGTAAAGGTATACAAATTTCATATTATCAAATTTCTGTTTCATTGATCTATTAAACTAACGATGTTGTTAAACATATTTATGTTCGTTTTATACTTATTTGAACCTGTTTTTATACCCCATAAGTATGCTATGTGATTGCCAATAATATTTTGGATCTTTCACACCAGAAAATGTGGCGGTATCGAAATTTTGGTTATATACTAAAGTTTTGGATTATATTGATTTATTTTACTAACGTTAACTGTGAAAGTATTCATATATCAAAATTAAATCATTTGAGACCAGAAGCTCCAAATGATAAATTACAAGTCGGGGGCTTGATACTTGATTTGTTACGACCAAACGATAAATCACAGGCCTGAAGCCTGATGCTTGCCTGTACGACCGAATGACAAACCACATGCCTGAAGCCTGTAAAATGTCCTTAAAGGAATAATACAGACCACATGCCTGAAGCCTGTAACGCGTATTAAGGTCACAAGACGAAGCCACTAGCCCGAAGCCTGTAACTTGTGGCCAAGGCCTGAAGTCTAAAATTTGCTATGAAATTATTTACATTTATTCTGCCTACCCCCGAGCTTGCTCGTTGTGCGTTATACGTATTTTCAATTTCTATATTTATATATTAAACCCCGCGAGTTCACTCGTTTGTGCGATTATATATGTATATTTAATTTCTGCACTTATTATGGCTACCCCACGAGCTTGCTCGGTGCGCGGTTATGTTTATGTTTTGTAATTATTTTACCACATGGGTTCACTCATCGCATGGTCATTCTATTTTGTGAGGTCGTATATTTGTAGCCTGAAGTCTACATAATATGATGTTATGTTGGGCCAGAAGTTCCAAACACCAACGACCTGAAGTCGAGTATGATGCTGACATGCAATTATTTTGATCAATGTTCAGGATGGATAACATGACAAAGCTTAACGATGCAACCCTTAGACTAGATGGGAAGAACTATTATGAATGGGCGCCACTTGAGATCTCAGAATCTTGGAGACGTCATAAAAGAGGGCAATAACGAGTCAGTAAAAAACAAAGCACGGCCACAATATTAATCCGTCATCACATGCATAGAGACCTTCGACTTGAATATATAGCTGACAAAGACCCCCTTAATATATGGGTTCATCTCAAGGAGAGATTTGAGCATATGAAATCAATAGCTCTCCCTCGTGCCCTATATGATTGGTCTAACCTCCGGTTCCAGGACTTTAAGTCTGTAAATGAGTATAATTCGGCCATGTTTAAAAAATTTTCCAAGCTTCGCAGTTGTGGTGAGAAGATAACTGATGAATCTATGCTTGGGAAAACATTCTCCACGTTCCATCCCTCGAATATGCTCCTGCAGTAGCAATATCGACAAAAAGAGTTTAAGAAATTTACAGATCTGATTGCTTGTTTGCTCGTTGCAGAGCAAAATAATGAATTATTAATGAAAAACCATCAAACTCGCCCCGTATGCAATGCTCCATTCCCTGAAGAGAATGTGACAAGATATGATGGTAACTCTGGACCCAGACGAGGCCGAGGACCCTTTAGAGGTCGAGGTCGAGGTCGTGGACGTCTACGCAGTCAGGGCTATGGGCACAACAATTTCCAACCTCATAGAAGAGATGATAAGGTATACCACCAGAAGTGGACCCGATATGAGAAAAGAAAAGGGCCACAGAGCCAAACTCCAAGAAATGCCGAAACCATATGTTACCGATGTGGAGGGGCTGATCATTGGTCACGTGTATGTCGTGTACCAAACCACTTGGTGAAGTTATACCAAGAGTCGATCAAGGGAAAAGAGAAGGTCGTTGAGACAAGTTTTATCGATCATGTGAACCCTGAAGATGCTCCGATCAAACTTACAGTCTCCGACTTCTTTAAAGATGATGATGGAGATATGGACCGTGATGTGGCTTGAACTTGTGTTTCATGTATTCCCCTTTCTTTTGACCAATGTGAAATATATATGTGATGTTTTTGTAATCCTTTCTTAAGTTTATAATCTAATATAGTACTTTTTCTTTATGAAAGGATATGGATCCCAACTATGAGTCACATATTTGCAGAAATGATGGCGACCTATGTATTGTTGATTGCGCGTCGACGCACACAATATTAAGAGACAAGAAATATTTTTCTTATCTAACCTTGGTCGAAGCAAATGTTAGCACAATTATTGGTACTGAAAATTTGATAGAAGGCTCCGGAAGAGCTACCTTGATATTAGAAATTGGAACAAGGCTAAGTACCCATAATGCTTTGTATGCAAGTAGATCTAGAAGAAATCTACTTAGCTTTAAAGATATTTTGATTCACCGTCGATAATCAGGGTTCTTGAACCCATGACGGGTGTGTTAGCCTCGGTGCCCGTAGTCTGATCGTAAATGTCCAATTGTAATTATCATCGTTGGCAATATAAATAAAGCGGCTTTTATATTACTTAAGTGTTGGAGTAATATGTCGTTTGTGTTTCCGATCTGTGCCCACCATGCGAATAGAACCATAGATCAGAATGGATCAAACTCGATGAGGTCCCTAGTCAATAGTCTTCGCTGGAAGCGACTAGTATGAAATATGACTCTTGATGGCTTACGTTCTATTAGCCATAGGAAAGGGTTCCGGAGTCTGATCATAAACATCATGTGGGACATGATGTTGGACGACCCGACCTGAATATGTTCCATAGATTAAGTCATGAACATGTTCAGAGTCGTAGCTTGTCAGGTATCCTTAGACCGAGGAGTCTATATGATTGCTATGCAGTAAACAAACAAGTTTGACCTGAAAGCCCAACGTTGCACCGTGACTGGGCTTCCATAACGGCCAGGATTGGCTTGGGGAATGACTGCATGAGTGACATGATAGAAGGCTAAGGGATTTATCCCTCATACTGCGGTATGGGAAAGATATCTGGTTCACGACCGCTTGATCGAGAGTGACTGACAGGAAAGCATGGCCATGCACATGATATTGGGTATCATAAGGTCAGTCATCTCACATATCAAGGAACATGGATTGAGGATAATAAGGATGACGGCTCTATGCCTTATCTCAATCCGGATATCGGTGATAAAGGGATAATGACAAGGACGGCTGAAAGGTCAGAATCGACGGGGCGCGATTCGTTATGCAGGGTCGGGCAATACTGAGTCTCGTCAGTCGCCATTTTGGTAAGATCAAGTAAAATGAGATTTTACGTTGATCTTACCGACATGCATAGACCTAAGGGTCACACCGACAGTTTGATACTCGATAGAACATAACGAACCTAAGTTGGAGGGAATTGTTGTGGGGATCGCCATAGTGGACCGGCTAGCATATTGGGCTCGGCATGGGCTCTCTTGGAGAGGCCCATGGCCGGCCCATATAGGCTAGGCCCAACAAAGACTTAAGTCATTAGATGACAATTAGTCTTGTTGACCAAAATTGGGTGGGACCCAATTTCCACTAAACTAATAAACTAGGTAGTTTATTAGCTCCACCTAGCATCTTGGCATGGACACTTGTCTTAAGTTGAGAGTTAAGTGATTCCACTTAACTAAGCATGCAAGAGAGGTTGGAGAAGAAAAACATGCAAGTGTAAAGAATTAGAGAGAGAGTCTTCTTCTTCTTCCTCTACCTTGGCCAAACCCCCCTCCAAGCTTCAAGGTTGGTTTTCATGTTCTTGAGTCATCAAACTCAAGAACTACGTTGGCTTTGATTCTTTTAAGGATACGTAGGCGTCCAAGGGGCTCAAGCCATTCAAAGTTGGGTGTTATTGAACCAATTTCGGACAAGTAGAGGGTGCTGATTTTCAGCACAGTTTTGTCCGACCAGTCACTTTTAGGAGCTCGATCGGAGGTTTATCCGATGTCCGATGAAGCTGATTTTTGGAGTGAACGTTCTCCACATATGGGTCTTCAATCTGACCAAAGGGATTTTATTTTCAACGGTTCGTTTTCGATATACACCAGCTTCAAGAAGAGGCACTTGCAAAGGTGATGTTCACATACCTTTGCTGAATTTTCAGACTTGTTTTTCATATTTGTTAGACTCAACTCGATTGATTCGTGGTTAATCTTCCGCTGCATTTTATGTTTAACATGTCCACGACATCGAGACCCAACAGGGTGACATGTTTACTGCAAGGTTTGCAGAATGCCATTTTGATGAGACATCGTTTCCACCTCTAGGTGAGAAAAATAAGCCTCCTGAAGTAAGGCATGAACTTTATTATAAGCCTCCTGAAGTTAGGCCTGAACTTTCTTGGAAAGTGAATTCATTGTCTCATCTTGACCCGCGCACATCACAGTGTGAGATGGAAGTCCAGAAGATACTTCATCTGCAGAATATTGCAAATCAAATGCCTGATGCATTTGCAGACACGTCAAAGATGACGAAGTCTTATATAGCTGCTATCAACGTACCAACTAAAATTAAGATCACCGGTGATACTGCAAAGGCAGCTATCGATTCCTCTAGTACACGCCTGAAGCGTGGGAGACCAGTTGGATCGAAGGACATTGTTCCCCGGAAGCGGAAATGTGAGACGAATAGAAGGGATGATAAAGCCTCATTACAAGATGTAGTTCCAGAAGAACTACCAGGGCCGGTTCCAGAAGAACCAATAGTTCCAGAAGAACTAATTGGTCCAGAAGTACCAGAAGGCTCTAATACTCCTGAAGAGTTGCAAGAGCAAAGAGTTATTGTTGATGAAGTCTTTGCGTTCGCAATGGCCAAATACATAATCAATGAGTTTGATTTTGAGCCTCGAACCATCGACGAATGCCGTCACAGAGATGACTGGCCTATGTGGGAAGAAGCAATTCAAGCAGAATTGACTTCATTGGAAAAACGCCAAGTCTTTGGGCCCGTTTCCAAGACACCAGAAGATGTCAAACCTGTTGGTTACAAGTCGGTATTTACTCGGAAACGAAATGAGAAAAATGAAGTCGCCCGATATAAGGCTAGACTTGTGGCTCAGGGATTCTCTCAACGACCAGGGGTCGATTTTGATGAGACATATTCCCCAGTAATGGATATGATCACTTTCAGATATTTGATTAGCCTATCAGTCTCTGAAGGACTTGATATACGCAAGATGGACGTTGTTACTGCTTACCTGTATGGTAACTTGGACACTGATATCTATATAAAACTCCCCGATGGGTTGAGATTGCCTAAAGCAATGATCGATATCCCCAGAGATCTATGTTCAATAAAGTTACAGAAATCTCTGTATGGACTACAGCAATCTGGTAGGATGTGGTACCATCGCCTTAGTGAATACCTTACCAGAGAAGACTATAAGAATGATGTTATATGTCCATGTGTGTTCATTAATAAAACAACCTCCGGGTTTGTTATTATAGCGGTATACGTTGATGACATAAATCTGATCGGTACTCTAGAAGACATCCTTAAAGCTGCAGAGTATCTGAAAAGAGAATTCGAAATGAAAGATTTAGGAAAGACTAGGCATTGTCTCGGCCTGCAGCTCGAGCATCTGTCTGATGGTATTTTGATCCATCAATCTGCATATGTTGAAAAGCTCCTTAAGCGTTTTAGCATGGATAATGCTCATCCTCTTAGTACTCCAATGGTCGTCCGTTCTTTAGATCCCAGTAGAGATCCATTCCGTCCCAAGGAAGCAGATGAAGAGATACTTGGTCCTGAAGTACCATATCTAAATGCTATTGGGGGGTTGTTATATTTGGCACAATGTACGCGACCTGACATAGCGTTCGCAGTAAATGTACTTGCCAGGTTCAGTTCAGAACCCACTCGACGACATTGGAACGGTATCAAGCACGTACTTCGTTATCTAAGAGGAACCAGAGATTTGGGACTTATGTATTCTAAGTCCAGGGGGAGCGTTGGTCTAGTTGGATATGCGGATGCAGGCTATTTATCAGATCCTTATAAAGCTCGCTCCTAAACAGGATATGTCTTCACTTATAATGAAACAACTATTTCCTGGCGCTCTACGAAGCAGACTTTGGTTGCGACATCCTCGAACCGCTCGGAGATTGTGGCGCTACATGAAGCTAGCCGAGAATGCGTATTCTTGTGATCTGTTATAAAGCATGTACTATGCTCGATTGGCTCTCCTCCGCTAAGTTCGCCCTCTATTATCTATGAAGACAATGCAGCTTGTATTGCTCAAGTCAGAGAAGGAAATATCAAAGGAGATAGGATCAAACACATCTCTCCGAAGTTGTTTTATACTCATGAGCTCCAGAAGAGTAATGAGATAGATGTCAAGCAGATTCTGTCCTGCGAGAAACTCGCTGATTTATTTACTAAATCCTTGCCGACCTCTACCTTTGAGAAGCTAGTACACAAGATCGGCATGCGTCGCCTTAGCGATCAACCAAAGTAGCCTGCCTGAAGTCAGGGGGAGACAAGTTTTTGTGCGCTGCACTCTTTTTCCCTTATCCAAGTTTTGTCCCACAGGGTTTCCTTGGAAAGGTTTTTAATGAGGCAGCATCAAGCACAACTTCAAGCACGTTTGCGTGGTGCACTCTTTTCCTTACATATTTTAACGAGGCAACCTAAGCTTGAAGCACATCAAGTGTTATCTTATGAGTATGGTGTCCAAGGGGGAGTGTTGTAATTGGAACATTATTTTATTGGACCCCATACTCCATATCTAAGAGCAAGACATGTACCATGTTTCATGCAAAGGTCAATGGTGAACATTGTTACCACCAATTAAATGGTGACATGTGTGTAGAGTAGGTTTGCTTTTGAGCCTATAAATATGGCTCTCTCATTTGCTATTGGCAGATACAAAAACATGAAGTGAAAAAGGTTTGCAACACCCTTGTTCTTGTTTTCATCTACCGTGTGTTCATTAAAATTTTGTATTTGGTTAGTTACATTACAAAAGCTCTTAATTCTTATAATTATTCTACAATAGTTTGAAAAGAAAAAGCATATATATAGCATCATTGTAATGTTTATAAAGTGAGGACTTTTATTCAATCGTTCATATATATACGTGAGGACTTCTATTCAATCGTTCATATATGTATATATATGAGCCATGGTTATGGACAACGGAGTAGGACCACTTGGCGAGAGTGTACAATCATTTGAACAAGTTAAAAGGACAATCGCTCTCTAACAAGTGCTACAGTAACTTCGAAGGTCTCTGAAGAACACCTGAAGAACATTAAGTTCCTCTGCCTCTTATTCTACAATCCGATTGTTCTCAGCAAATTAGTTGCGTTACTTCATCTCGGTGTAGTGTCCATGATGGCCACTGGCCATCGGACCACCGATGAAGTGGCCCTGTTTCATTTATGTTTTCTACTCTCAAGCCCCTGATCTTTCTTCATCCAAGTCTCAAGTCCTTTACTCACTTTTCCTTCAAGTTTTACCTTAGTCTCAGTCTGCAGGCTAGCTGGTTCAACATGGTTCTCACTTTGGAAGAGCTTAGTGGAGAGCATGAAAAAGCTCATCAACAGATGGTCCACTCAGAACAAAGAGTGCTTAGACCCTTACCGATTCCTAAAGTTTCTGAAATGGCTCATAATACATCAAAGACCAAATCTTTAAAGAAGAAACTGAGAAGGAATGAAGTGGAATCAGATTCTTCGGACAAGACACCAGAATACTCAAAGGGTGGCCACACCAAATTGATTCAGGGTCAGAAGATGTTCTATGACAAATATTTCAGACCTCTTAATTCAGACACCGATTCTACTCCAACATTCTCCAACAGACGATTTAGTGAGAAAAATTGTGTGTTTCTGAGACGAGGAAGGAAAGAAGGAAGCAATCGACTTCAATCTCATGTTACTTGGAAAAGGAAAGTAGCTATGAACGCATTTGATCCCAAGCCCTTGATTGAAGAAGTGGATGTTGGGAAAGCTTCAGAACCTCAAGATTCCTCCCCAATGGGGTATCCCCCACCCGGTTTTGAGATGAAGCAACCAATTATTAATCTCAAGAAAAGAAAGCTTCCCCAAAGGAGATAAAGAACAAGCTTCTGCAGATTCAGGAATACAATATTTCTCTGCTTTCATATGCAATCTACCTCTTCATTCAGATACTCTCTGGCTATCAAATCTATTTGGAAACACTCCTGGTTTTTGCAAGGCTTTGAAGGCATTCAAAACTAATCTTTGAGGAAGATCTTATAGATTTATATACTTCAATAGTCCTCAAGCACTTGAAGAAGCTATCCACAAATTTAATGGATTTAAAATTATGAATCATAAGCTTTTTCTAACTAAAGCTTAGGACAATAGTAAAGGTAGAATTGCGCATGACAGTCAGCTTCCCAAACTCAACAAGGACCTCAACTATGAGGATTTTATTCACAGAGGCTCTATAGTATCGGAGCAAGCTATAATTTTGAAGAAGGCTCATCTTGCTGTTGCTCACTCAAACCTAAAGGTGGATGACTTAATGAAAGAGATGGAGGCAAAAGATGTTTTTGAAGTTCAACTAATAGCCCTGGGAAACAATGCAGTTCTGGTTTATTGTGAAGATGAGTTTTATCATGATGACATTTTGAAAGAAGGAGGAGAGTGGTTAAAGTCTTGGCTGACATTTATACCTTGCTTCAATTATCTCACCATTAGGGGTGGAAGATTTATTTGGGTTGCTATTCATGGAATCCCCTATAATGGGTGGTGTGAGCAATCTTTCCAAGCTGCTACAACTGATCATGGTTTAGTAGTTTATACTCATCCTGAGACAAAAGTTGGGACCTGTATTCACAAGGCCTTTGTGCTTTTGCATACCTCTGACTTCAACTCATTCAGTGAAGAGGTTCATTTATATCTTGGGAAGATTAAGTACAAGGTTCTCGTCAGTTTTGTGGAGGAAAATTCCATCCCTCATTTCCCTGTGACAGTAACTACAGATTCTACTTGCAGTGCCACACCCACATCTCCCTCCACCAAAAACTCTGAGGAGTTATTGTCTTCATATTTTGGAGCTACTATGTCTGAAGTTAATGCAACTGAATATCATTTGGGTCTATCTGTAGTGAATCTCATCCATGGTCAGTCTCTTGTTGTAGAAAATGATCCCTCTCCTCTGGACCCAGAACTTTCATTGCTCCCAACAACAAACATTCTTCTGAATTCCAACAACTTCACAGAAACACAAAAGGAGGCTGAAGGAGATCCAACTGATATAATTTTGGATAACCTAACAATCAAGGATACATTTGAATCACAAGAGATCCCTCTGTCTATAGAGCCATTGGCATCTCTATCTTTACTTCCTTGTAGTTCTGATCCTTATGTTATTTGCAAAAATTCAGCCATAGCTCCTGGCTTGGAAGACCAAGCTCATATCTCTATAGTGGTTGTTCACAACTCAAAAATGTCTCTTGAAATTGTTCTTTGCCATCTCATAAATCAAATCACAGCCTCTCCAAAAGTTCCTCTTGAGGAGACTACAACTGCACAACCTCCAAATCCTTTGGATAATACTATTATCCTTGACCCTACTCAAGTTTCTCCTAGTATTATATTAACAAATAGGACAATTTTGATGAGCATTTATTAAGGGGAAAGGCTCAAGATGATGTATGCTCAAACCCTCATTTGGCATTAACTCATTCTGACCTTCAAAGGGATATTGGTCCAAACAATCACAATCAATTGATATTGTGGGGCTGGACTGTTTGAACACTAAACTACCAATCTCAGAAAGTTTACTATAGTTGGAAATAGCCCAAGTTGAAGAGGTTGCTGATTATTTAGGGTTGAGAAGAAGCACTACTCCTCTTTCTCATACTAAAATTTCTAAGAAGAAGAAGAAAACAGTCAAAAGCACTTCACCTCATTCTTACAACACCAGATCAAAGTAGAAGGTTGAAACTTTGATCACTATTGCTTCAACTCCTTCATCCTCTTAGCTGGAAAAAAAAAATTCCTTGAAGAAGATTCTTTTGCCAAAAAAGCATGGGGTTTTGGAAAAGCCACAGGCTTGAAAGCCTCTGTTGCATACCAAGCTATACTAAATCAGATCAATGATCTGCAAAATTTCAAAAAGCACTCAGTTGATTTTGCTGAAGGGTTAGAGGAAGATATAACAGACTTAGATAAAGATTCTGATCCGAATTCTCAGTAGGAAAAGGCCTCCAACCACTCTATACACCTCTAAGAAGCCATGAAATTCCTCTCATGGAATGTGAGAGGAATCTCATCTCGACAAAAGAGGAGATGCTTCAGTGCCTTGATACGCAAGCAAGCCCCCAATTTCATCCTAATTCAAGAATCAAAGCTGGATCTCTTTAGTTCAAATTTCCTTGGAACCTGTGGCCTTCTTTGGCGGTGGGAGTCTTGTCACTTAGATGCTATTGATACCTCAGGAGGTCTAATTATCATTTGGAAAACTGGTGATTTTTGCTATTCTCATTCTCTGGAAGTGGAGGGAGTTTTATTGTGGTTTGGCCAAATTCAAAGGTGTCAAACTCAGTGCTGCATTATCAAAATTTATGCTCCAACAAATGTTGTTGGGAGAAGAAATTTATGGCTACATCTAGAAGAAAAGCTCACTTCAATCTCACCAAGAACACTTCTATTTTTAGGGGGAGACTTCAATACAGTTTGCTCAGTACAAGAAAGACCCTCCCAAAGATCAAGTGGATCAGACATGATAAATTTTCCATAGTTCATGTAAGAACCGCCCGCGGTCGATCACGGTCGAACCGGTGATTTTTGGCAAAGTTTGACTTTCGGCCGGAATAGTCAACCGATGACTCCGGGAATCATTCGGGACCTTTTCGGGACTCAAAAAGCTTAGTTGTCGTTACTGTTAGCTTAATTGGGTCGTTTCCTTTCAATTGCCTGTCTTTGTGAAAAAGTCAAACTCGGGTCAAACTAAGGCTATTTAACGACTAAACCTAATTAAATTAAGTGTGCTGGAAGTAACTAAGGACAAGGTGGTCCCCACATGGACATGTTTCCATGGTATCTTGGAGGAGAAGAAATGGGCCTTTAATGACACATGTACCCTCATATAAGCCAAAACAGAAGAATTGGACCTAAGGGGCATTATAGACTTTTACTAAATTAGGTTTTAAAGCCATTTGGAAGCCCATTTTAGATCACACACTAGTGCATGCCGAAAATTGCAAGGAAGAGAGAGAGCTTGGGAGCTTCATTGCTTGGAGAAGAAGATGTGAAGAAAGGAACCAACTTTGAAGGATTTTCTTGACCAAACCTCTCCAAAACACCTCCATCTTCATCCCCTTTCCATTCTCAAGGTAAGTAACCTCTTAATTCCTACTTTCAATCTACTTGGGGTTATGGGTTTTCATTGAAATTGCATGAACTAGTTGGGTTTTAACTTATTTGCACTTAGATGATTGTTTTGTTGAAGATTAAGGAATATTTTGGTTGGAAATTTTTTGTTTGTTGATGTTTGGAGAAAATCCATTATGGGTATTGAAGTTTTAGGGTTTTGATGACTGTTTTTGGAGTTTGATGATGTTAGAAATGGAGTTTTGAGGTATATTTTCGTGGAAACGAAGTTGGGGAAGAAGGGGTTTGGGTCTGCCCAGATTTGGCACGGAAAGGGATTGGTTCCGGCCCTCTGAGCGGCACGGTCCGTGCCTGGTACCGGCCCTCTGAGCGGCACGGTCCGGGCTCGGTACCGGCCCTCTCAGCGGTACGGTCCGGGCCTGGTGTCGTCGGTACCGGCCCTCTCAGCGGTACGGTCCGGGCCTGGTGTCGGGCCTGGTTCCTGGCCGGGTGCTGGATCTGTGGGCTGCCCGAATTGGGCCTTGGTCGGGCCCAATGTACCCTGTTAGCCCAAGTTTTATCGTTAGGGGTAAGTTAGGTATTTCTCTTTCAAACTAACTTTGAACGTTTATTAATTCTAGTATTAATTTTATGATCCTAGACTTTATTCTCGAGCTCAGAGGAGGGAACGTCTAGGCGTTCGTGTTGACTAAGCTTTCGGAGAGCACTTGAGGTAGGGAAGAGTAGTAAATTCCGCTTTTACTTAAAGAATGCTAATAGTATGCATATAGGATGTTAATAACCGGAAGAGTCTTAGCTTGCATATAGGATGTGATTCACTAGAATAACCGCTATCAATTATGGGAATTGTCGTGCTGTAGAATCACATGTGGCCATGTCGGCCCTTAGGATTGTGTGTTGATTGCGTTTGATTGTGGTTAATCGTCCTTAAATGTCAACGTTGGTATACTCTTGGTTAACTTAAGGATTATGTTATGTTATATGAATTACCATGAATGTGATATAATTGGTTGTTTCGTAACATGACTGGTCGAATGAATGTGTTAAATGTGATATGAATATTATTCTGTGATATGGTCGGGGGAATGATAGGCCGATACGGTGTTCTTGGTACGTTGGGACGATAGTCTTCGTTGGGTTGATAATTCGGTGTAGTGTGGTTTATGTGGTATTGTGTGGTGTGACTTTTACCCCGAGTGACGTGAAGATACCCGACCGAGGCATGTGCCGGTCCGGTATGTGTGTGATGAGGTTTACCCCGATGTGCGTTCCGGGAAGACATCTAGACCAATGGACATTCCAGTATGATGTAGTGTTTCACCCCGATGTTGTGTGTCCGGGAAGACATCGAGATCGATGGACATTCTGGTATGATGTATTTGCTTCACCCCGATGTTGTGTGTCCGGGAGGACATCTAGATCGATGGACATTCTAGTATGATGTATTTGCTTCACCCCGATGCTGTGTGTCCGGGAAGACATCTGGACCGATGGACATTCCGGTATGATGTATTTGCTTCATCCCGATGCTGTGTGTCCGGGAAGACATCTAGACCGATGGGTATTCCAGTATGATGTATTTGCTTCACCCCGATGTTGTGTGTCCAGGAAGACATCTAGACCGATGCTATATTCCCGTAAGATGTACTTGTTGAGTTGTGCATGGTGATCGGATCGTCCTGGGTACTTGTCCTATGTTATGTGATATCAAATCTGAGTAATGTGCCTAGTGGTCTTAGCAGCATAATATCATGTTGCTCGTTTGTTCATTTAATTTGATGCTTTTATCGCTATTCTGTGTTCCTATCGATTTCTATTTACGTCTCAGTTTTAGTAAGAATCACTAACCGAGGATTTCTGGTAACGGAGCGGGAGTCCTTTCCCTTTACTACTTTTTCCTACTGAGCGAAAGCTCACCCCCTCTATTTTTACTGTTTTACAGGTTTCGATGACGAGTCGGTGTAGAGGGCATCTCAGAGCTCGGGAGCTCCTAGAGAGTCCAGGGTCTATTTTGTTAGTCTTAGTGCCCGTAGTTCAATCCTAAATGTCCAAATGTATATATCATCGTTAGCAATAAAATTAAAGCGGCTTTATATTACTTATGTGTTGGAGTAATATATCGATATGTGCTCTGATCTATGCCCACCATGCGAATAGAACCATAGATCGAGATAGATCACACTCGATGGGTCCCTAGTCAACAAAGCTTCACTAGAAGCGACTAGTATGAAAGATGGCTCTTTATGGCTTACGTTCTGTTAGTCATTGGAATGGGATTCCGGAGTCTGATCATAGATATCATGTGGGACATGATATTGGACGACCCGCCCTGAATATGTGCCATAGATTAAGTCATGAACATATTCAGTGTTGTAGCTTGTCATGTATCCTTAGACCAAGGAGTCTTTGTGATCGCTATGTAGTCAATAACTAAGTTTGACCTGAGCCTAACGTTGTCCGTAACAGGGCTTCCATAACGGCCAGGATTGGCTTGGGGACGGGCTACATGAGTGACACGAAAGAAGGCTAAGGGATTTATCCCTCATACAAAGGTATGGGAAAGATATCGGTTCTCGGCCACTTGATCGAGAGTGCCTGGAAGAATAGCATGGCCATGCACATGATACTGGGTATCATATCTTTAGTCATCTCACATATCAAGGAACGGTGATTGAGAATAATAAGGATGAGGGCTCTATGCCTTATCTCAATCAGGATATCGGAGATAAAAGGATAATGATAGGGACGACGGAAAGGTTAGAATCGACAGGGTCGATTCGTTATGTAGTGTCAGGCAATACTAAAGTCTCGTTAGTTGCCACTTAAATAGGATCAAGTAAAATGGGATTTTACGTTGATCTATTGACATGCATAAACCTAAGGGTCACACCGGAGGATGAAACTCATTGACACATTTATGGAGAATGGCCAAAAGGGAGTTGTCTCGGGGCATGACCAAAACTGGGTTTTGGATCATGTGCCCGTAAGTGAATAGGACTTTACGGATCGAGACAAGGCTTGGAGTCTTGGGATTGATCGCGTCGGATAATGTTGGACATTTCCGGTATGGAAGGCATGGAGGCGATGAGCGAATCACGGGACCTCGTTGGAAATGGCCACGGGCCATGTTCCAAGAGGCCCATGAAAGGCCCATGCAACCAAGGCCCATGCAACTAATTAATCAAGTCTTGATTAATTAGTACTAAGTAAGCAAGACAAGGATTAAGGTGTTGGTGATTCACCACCTAATCCAATCTTGTCTTGCCATACTTTGTCCTATTTACACCTTACTTGACACCATACTTGTCCCATGCCTTTAGTTGGACAAGTATGGGTTTTGTTATGTTTAATTCATCTTTTTTTAACATAACAAACACAAACAAGAATAGGAAACACATTTTCTCTCCCTCTTCCATGGCCATTTCGGGTTTGGCTAGTTTCCACCTCCATGTTTGTGTTCTTGAGTCCTCAAAGAGAAGAACTACGTGGCTTTGATTCCCATGTGGATACGTAGGCGTCTTGAAGACTCAAGCCAATCATTCGTTAACCGGTGTTCTTGTTTTGGTAAGAACTAGTGCTGAATTTTTCTCTTGTGAATCCATTCTTTGTTAGTTGTTTCATGGTTTTAATCGTCTCTTGGTTTTCATTGATTTTCCGCTGCGAGTTGGTTCATCTCCAACCCTACCTCGAGACCCAACAGTGGTATCAGAGCCGTGCTACCTTCGGGATTCACAAGACGGTGTTCAAAGTTTCGGTTTTGCTTGAAAGTTTCGTTTTTTGGCATGTTGTTTTGCTAAATTGTTTGATAACATGTTTTAAATTCTTGTTCATGGATTTAATGCATGTAAAATGAATTTTTGAAAATTATTTCAAATCTGGAAATTTTGAAAAAAATTTGATTTTTCGGGTCTCGGGAGCGGGACTCTCGGGGAGCCGAAACCGGGACCGAACGGGGCTCCGTTGGACGGAGCTAGGCCAAGCATGACCATTGGATGGTTGATATACCAAGGCTAAACCGTTTTGTTAGTTATGACGAGTTTGGAACCGTCATGACGAACTCGAAGATCAAATGTTCAAAAGTTTCATTTTTGAACGGTTTCGATAAACCGAGCATCAAAAAATTTCGAAACTTGGCTATTAATTAAAACCGGAAAATCACATGATGTTTGATAACATGCTTGTTTGATAACACGATGTGTGATGTGATGTTGGCATGGTGTACATAATAGCCCCGAGCTCAATTTAATTATTTATCGCTTTTCACGGCCTGCGAGCCGTTAGTGTTAGCGTGTAATTATTCTTTCAAGGTGTGGTCGTCGAACCACTTGTTTGTAATATTTATTTATTCCCGACCTGCGAGTCGTGTATTAAATTGTAATATTTTACTCAAGATGAAGAAAGGGCGAAAAGGTCATTTGGTGGCTTTTCGGGTGTTGACATCGGCTTGGAGTCGATGGAGCTCAAGAAGCTAGTGGGAGTTAGTTTAGGTGGCTATTATGTGCATATTTATCGCTTTATGCTTGGTTTAGTTTATGCATGATTAATTCTGTGTTTTAGAATTGCATGCTTAACTTTATTTACCGAGCATATCACCTCACATGTAAAGATAAAATTGAAATTTTAATCCTTGTGTGTGAGCCCTTAGAATCGTCATTACATTGGATGTAGTTGACGGGTTCGAAGGAAGAATTACATTGGATGTAATTTGAGGCATCATTGCATTTGGAATGTAGTTGATGTGCTCATCGCATCTAGGATGTGTCAAAGTTTTAAACACAACCGGACAAGTAAAAACGGGTCATGTCTGATACCTCCCAATTATCAACACCTTACTACCTCCCCGTCCTATGGGTGTCGTGCGCATTAGTGGAGCATCCATGGGAAAGCGGGGTAGTAGGTTTGGACGACATATGTGGGTGTCGTGCGCATTAGCGGAGCACCTACATAGTGACGGGCCATAGTTGAAAATTGGTGGACCCGACTACGATTCTCAGCCTGAGGTTGAGCTAGGGTAACAGATAGGGTAAGCCGTGTACATAAGTGCATACCCTAGCCAAGAGTCACATTGGATGTGATTGGATGGAGTCCTACCTACATAGCTCGATTAAGTGGTGAGCATTAGTTCAGCTTAATCGAGTGAATCAAGGATCTTGGTTTCAGATTGTAAAGGTTTAGAATCGATTGTTGGTGTTTAAGCTTGATCTTCATAAAATTTATTCAGTTTACTGATTGACTTTTATCTGTTGTAGATCAAATGGCAAATTCAGCGAACATTAATAGTTTGTCATTAAAAACCATTCTTGACAGGGTCAAGCTAAATGGGACAAACTATTTAGACTTGTACAGAATTTTGAGGATAGTCCTCAAGTCTGAACGCAAAAAATATGTCCTTGACAAGGCTGTCTCTAAGACCATATCAGAGTTACATGAAGTGTCATTAACTGCTGAGAAGAATATCTCAGGGATCTGGGATCCAAGGATATTCTGATGGTCAACAAGGGAATTTGAAGTGGCAAGGGCTGGGCCCATGCGCACTTGGCAGGAAAGATGAGACACCTGAGAATGTCTGCTTCTACTGCCAACAGCCTGGTCATTGGAACCGGGATTACAGGAAGTTCACGGCTGATCTGAAGAAGGGCAGTGGGACTGCGCCTTCATCAAATAGCCTAGATGATCTGAAGAAGGGCAGTAGGACTGCGCCTTCATCAGGAAACCTGGATGATCTAAGGAAGGGCGGTGGGACCGTGCCTTCAATCGGTATTAACTCTATAGAGCTACATCTCTCTACTTCCAAAGATTCATGGGTATTAGATACCATGACTGAATCTCATTCATGCACTAATATATGGTGGCTGAAAGTAGGAGAGATTTGGAAAGCACGAAATGGACCTCAGAGTTGTGGCAACTGCTGTAGGATCCATGAGTCTTGCTTTGCCAAGAGGCCTTGTCTTAGTATTGTATAATGTATATTGCATACCTACTTTTAGTAGGAATATTATATCTGTATCCGTGTTTAACAAGGAAGGATATAATGTTAATATTGGAAATGGAGTTTTCAATGTTCTATGCAATGATATGTTTTATACCAGTACTGACATGGTTGGAGGATTGTACATATTAGATATGGGTAATAATGCCTCAAGTTCTATATATTCCGTTAATACCAAGAGGTCTAAATCCAACGATTTAAACCTAACTCTGTTATGGCACTGTCATTTGGGTCGCATAAACAAGAAGCGCCTATCAGCACTTCAGAAGTGCGGGCTTTCAGGTTCATTCAAATTCCATTCGATCGATAGGTGAAAGGTTTGTTTGATGGGCAAAATGACTAAAGTGCCCTTTATCGATCGCGATGAAAGGGTGAGTGAATTATTGGGGCTGATACACTCGAATGTGTGTAGACCAATAAGTTCACTTGCCAGGAGGGGTTTTAGCTACTTTATCACATTTACTGATGATTACAGTAAATATGGTTATGTCTATTCGCTGAGACATAAGTCTGAAGCTTTTGATAAATTCAAAGAGTTTAAGACTATAGTAGAAAACCAGCTCGACAAAGGTATTAAGGCACTTCGATTGGATCGAGGTGGAAAATACTTGACCACAGAGTTATTAGATCATCTAAAAGAGAATGGGATCCTTTTGGAATGGACTTCTCCTAGGTCACTGTAGTTGAAAGGTGTAGCCAAACAGAGAAATCGGACATTGTTAGACAATGGTCTGTTCCATGATTAGTTGGACTGATCTCCCAATCTCTTTTAGGGGTTTTGCTCTAGAGACGACCGCATTCATAGTGAATCGGGCTTCGACGAATGGTGTGGAAGGGACACCATTTTAAAAAATGGTACGGGATGATGCCCGCTTTGTCCTTCCTAAAGATTTGTGGTTGCGAGGCTTATGTGAAACATTTGGTTTCGACTAAGCTCGAACCAAGATCTGAGATATGCACCTTTGTGTGGTATCCCAAAGCAACAAGGGGATACTATTTCTACAATCCCAGTGAGAACATGGTGTTCGTCGCTTGGGGTGGGGTCTTTATGGAAAAGAAGTTTTGTTTCCAAAGACGTCATTGGGAGGACTGTGCATCTCGAAGAAATTCAGGATGGTACAGATCTGTCTAAACCAATTGACAACCCAGTAGAAAGGAGCCAGAGATTGTCGTAGAGTGAGAACCAATTCCTGTTACAATTCCGGAAGGCCCAAGGCGATTTGAAAGGGTCAATCTTCCACCTCCAAGATATGGTATCCGGAGGTGACAATGAAGTCATGGTGGATCACGATGATCCAGCCACCTTTCAAGAAGGCGTGGATGGGCCCGACTCCGAGTTATGGTTGGGAGCCATGAGGGAGGAAATGCAATCCATGTCGGACAACCGAGTCTGGGAACCGATTGATCCCATCAATGGTGTGAGGACCATAGGATGCAAATGGATCTTTAAGGTGAAGATGGACATGGACGGCAACCCTCTGATCTACAAAGCTCAACTGGTGGCGAAAGGTTATAGGCAGATCCAATGGATTGACTATGAGAAAACCTTCTCGTTAGTGGCTATGGTCAAAATCGATCCAAATTCTTCTTGACATAACTGCGTATCATAATTACGAGATATGGCAAGTGGATGTCAAAACCTCTTTCCTAAATGGAAATTTGACTGAGTACGTTTGTATGTCTCGGCCCAAAGGTTTTGACAATCCGAAGAATAAAGGAAAGATTTATAAGTTGTTGAAATCCATTTATGGATTGAAACGAACTTCTCGGAGTTGGATCCTTCGTTTTGATGAAGCTGTAATTGGATTTGGCTTAATCAAGAACGAGGATGAATCTTGCGTTTATAAGAAGGCTAGTGGGAGCAATATTACCTTTCTGGTTCTCATTGAAAACGACATCCCAACCTTGCACGAGACTAAAGCTTGGTTGAGGAAGTGTTTTTCAATAAAGGACTTAGGTGATGCTTCTCATATCTTAAGGATTAAGATATGTAGAGATCGCACCAAGAGAGTCTTGGATTTAAGTCAGGGAACCTATGTGAACAAGGCATTGAGTAGGTTCTTAATGCTCGATTCAAAGAAAGGACTCTTACCCACTAGTCATGGCATTCATCTCAGCAAGACTCAGTGTCCTAAGACACCTGATGAGCTGAAAAGGATAATGAGAATCCTATGCGCCTGGGGGCAGGATCGATCATATATGCCATGACATGTATGAGACCAGACGTCTCGTAAGCCTTATGATGTACCAGTAGACATCATTCTAACCCGGGGGAAAGATGATGAGTAGACGCTAGTTTTCCAAGACAAATCCAGACGACTTTAGAAGTCAATCAGGATATGTGTTTACGCTGAATGGCAGAGCTTTAGCTGGGAGAGCGTAAAGCAAGATATCATTGCCGAATCTACGACAGAGGCCAAGTACATGGATGCTGCAGAGGCAGCTAAGGAGGCTATGTGGATTTGGAAATTCATGGCAGGGCTGGGTGTAATTAAAAACCCATCCAGCCCGGTGAATCCATCTTGCGACAACACAAGGGCCATTGCGCAAGCTAAAAGCCTAGATCGTATGACAAATCCAAACATGTACTGCGGCGTATCCACCTCATCAGATAAATACTGAACTGAGGTGAAGTGAAGATAACCGATATTGCAACAGATGATAACATAGCCAACCCTTTGAGAAAGGCAGTGTCACTGCCTGAACATGTTAGACATGTAAAGTCGATGGGGACATATTGGAGTTTAGATTGGAACTAGGGCAAGTGGGAGATTGTTAGTCTTAGTGCCCGTAGTTCAATCCTAAATGTCCAAATGTATATATCATCGTTAGCAATAAAATTAAAGCGGCTTTATATTACTTATGTGTTGGAGTAATATATCGATGTGTGCTCTGATCTATGCCCACCATGCGAATAGAACCATAGATCGAGATAGATCACACTCGATGGGTCCCTAGTCAACAAAGCTTCACTAGAAGCGACTAGTATGAAAGATGGCTCTTTATGGCTTACGTTCTGTTAGTCATTGGAATGGGATTCCGGAGTCTGATCATAGATATCATGTGGGACATGATATTGGACGACCCGCCCTGAATATGTGCCATAGATTAAGTCATGAACATATTCAGTGTTGTAGCTTGTCATGTATCCTTAGACCAAGGAGTCTTTGTGATCGCTATGTAGTCAACAACTAAGTTTGACCTGAGCCTAACGTTGTCCGTAACAGGGCTTCCATAACGGCCAAGATTGGCTTGGGGACGGGCTACATGAGTGACACGAAAGACGGCTAAGGGATTTATCCCTCATACTAAGGTATGGGAAAGATATCGGTTCTCGGCCACTTGATCGAGAGTGACTGGAAGAATAGCATGGCCATGCACATGATACTGGGTATCATATCTTCAGTCATCTCACATATCAAGGAACGGTGATTGAGAATAATAAGGATGAGGGCTCTATGCCTTATCTCAATCAGGATATCGGAGATAAAAGGATAATGACAGGGACGACGGAAAGGTTAGAATCGACAGGGTCGATTCGTTATGTAGTGTCAGGCAATACTAAAGCCTCGTTAGTTGCCAGTTAAATAGGATCAAGTAAAATGGGATTTTACGTTGATCTATTGACATGCATAAACCTAAGGGTCACACCGGAGGATGAAACTCATTGACAC
Organism: Erodium maritimum; assembly: GCA_963921825.1. Classification (NCBI taxonomy): domain Eukaryota; kingdom Viridiplantae; phylum Streptophyta; class Magnoliopsida; order Geraniales; family Geraniaceae; genus Erodium; species Erodium maritimum. Next base: position 51,078,254 of record OY997595.1, on the reverse strand, counting down.
ATTTATGGAGAATGGCCAAAAGGGAGTTGTCTCGGGACATGACCAAAACTGGGTTTTGGATCATGTGCCCGTAAGTGAATAGGACTTTACGGATCGAGACAAGGCTTGGAGTCTTGGGATTGATCGCGTCGGATAATGTTGGACATTTCCGGTATGGAAGGCATGGAGGCGATGAGCGAATCACGGGACCTCGTTGGAAATGGCCACGGGCCATGTTCCAAGAGGCCCATGAAAGGCCCATGCAACCAAGGCCCATGGAACTAATTAATCAAGTCTTGATTAATTAGTACTAAGTAAGCAAGACAAGGATTAAGGTGTTGGTGATTCACCACCTAACCCAATCTTGTCTTGCCATACTTTGTCCTATTTACACCTTACTTGACACCATACTTGTCCCATGCCTTTAGTTGGACAAGTATGGGTTTTGTTATGTTTAAGTCATCTTAACATAACAAACACTAGACAAGAATAGGAAACACAACTTCTCTCCCCCTTCCCTTGCAATTTCGGGTTTGGCAAGTTCCCACTTCCATTTTTGTGTTCTTGAGTCCTCAAAGAGAAGAACTACGTGGCTTTGATTCCCATGTGGATACGTAGGCGTCTTGGAGACTCAAGCCAATCATCCGTTAACCGGTGTTCTTGTTTTGGTAAGAAATAGTGCTGAATTTTTCTCTTGTGAATCCATTCTTTGTTAGTTGTTTCATGGTTTTAATCGTCTCTTGGTTTTCATTGATTTTCCGCTGCGAGTTGGTTCATCTCCAACCCTACCTCGAGACCTAACATATTTATGTATTAGAGACGTACCTTCTTTTATGAACTAAACATTGTCTTTACTTATTTGGAGTTTGAGCGTTTGACTCATGTTTACCGGAGTTGTTTATTTTGGAACTAAACTCAAAGGTTTATTTCATTTAATTTTCGGTTTATCTTTATTAATTAGTTATTATGTTAGTTCACGTCTCGAGTCTGGTCAAAACTGGATTTGGAGCGTGACAATTTGGTATCAGAGCCTTGTTATGTTTCGCCCTGTACTGTGTTGTGTTGTATGCCTTGGTTGAACTGTTGTGCCGATCGATTGAGATCGAGGTGGACTTAGCGAGTGATGCTCGAGCTGTTTATGAGTTGTTGGTCTTGATTGAGTGATCGTTTATGGGGCTGTCGCCTTGGTCGGCCGTTGATCGTTTGGGTGAGTTGAAATGTTGACTTGGCCGGGTGGTAATCGTGTAATTACCGAAACCCGAGATGTATAGCTGCGATGGTTTGTTGTGTGCTGTGATTGTACTGAATGCTTGTGCATGTTGTAAATTGAATGTCTCGCTTAAGCGGATGGTTAGTGGAATATTCGAACGGGTCATGCCCAAATTTCTACAAAATTGAAGTGTTTGTACTATCACGGGTTGACTCAAGGGCGCCACTGTGGTCGAACGTGATAGGGGGATGTCAAATGGTTACAACGTAATTTGGGGACGCCTGAACTGGGTTGTAACGACATGAATGTTGTGATAGAAAGAGAAAGTTGTTGAGAACCTGTGGAAATGAGTTAGTACGGAGACTCGGAGGAATTGTTGTGTGATGTGAATAGTAAACTGGGTGACTTGTTTGAAACTATTACTCTTGTGGGAGATGGTTGAATTGTGTGATTGATTTTGTGAGACGCACAAGTGTGCGGACTTCTCTGATTATATGAAAGTAACTATAACTATGCTAAGACTAAGTATATCGTGGTTCGAGTATGACCCTTGTGAAACGTGTGTGAACGTTAAGTGTTTCAAGCGCGTCGTTTTTATGCAAACTTTAGGACTGAGCATGTGTGTTTATCCGTTCAGCGGATACCAGCGACATGGCTCGAACCTACATCCCGAGAGGCACTAGAGGTCGACCAGCTAGGGGTGTCACGCCCCAAATCCGGTTTTGACCAGACTCGAGACGTGAACTAAAACAATAATAAATTTAAATGAAAGTAAAGCCAAAACTAGTCTCAAATTTTAGTTTAAAACTCTAAACAACGTCGCGAGTCACAGCTCGGTAAAAACAACGGTAAAACAATTCCAAAGTTAACGGTACGTCTCTACACTACTAGCCTAGGACACTCGCAAGCTTCCAAGCGCCGAGCATCCAGCTAGTACACAACCCGTTCAAGACCCGAAAAACAACAAGATAAGGGGAATGAGATTTCGCTCAGTACGAAAAGTAGTTTAGGTTATAAGCAAGTGCTCTCCATGGGTAACAGTCCAATTAGGGCATACTAGTACAACACACAACTAATTTCCAACGGAACTCGTAACCACCATCCTCAACTCAAGACCAAACCACCCTTACAAACATGCTCAGACGAACAAGCACAAACTGCAACCACATCACTTAACAGGTCACCAGGCACAAAGTAAACAGTAAAAACACATACACGTCCCGTACCGCAGTCCCCTACTCTGCCGGCTGTCCACAGCCCGACTCTATCATATCACACCGGAACTCACAACTTTGGCCTAGATATCTTCTCAGAAAACACTCGGGGCACGATCACAATACATGACACCGGAATCTCCATCGGCGTAGACATCTTCCCGGCACTCTTTCGGGGCACGAATCCTAGAGCCAAAACACGACACCAAGTGTCAACACAAACCACCGGCCTAGATGTCCTACACCGGTGTAAGAACTGCCCCGGTCGATCCCGGGCGAACCGGTAAATTCTAGGCAAGTTTGACTTTCGGTCGGAAAAGTCAACCGAGGACTCGGGAAGTCATTCGGGACCTTTCCGGGGCCCAAAAAGCCTAGTCGTCATCACGGTTAGCTTAGTTGGGCCGTTTCCTTCAGTTTGACTGTAATATTGGTTAAGTCAACTTTCGGTCAAACTTGGACTTTTTATCAGTTAATTTCCGATATATTCTTGGAAGGCTGGAAATTTAATTAAATGGAAGTGACCCACATGACACTTGGCACTCTTGGCTTGGAGGATGAATAAAAAAGGCTTCAATTGACCCTTATACCCTCCCAACTTACCTTTAAAGGGATAGGACCTTAAGGGCCTTTAAGTAATTCGATACAATAGGTCATTTAAAGCAACAAGAGCACACAACTCAGCTCATTATTTGCTGTAGCAGCCGAAAATCACCAAGGGAGAGAAGTAAGGAGAGCTCCATTTCTTGAGGAGGAAGAAAGAGAGGAAAGCTAGCATTTTGAGACTTGTTCTTGGCCATTTCTACTCCATTTTCACTCCATCTTCTTCATCTCATCTTCCTAGAGGTATGGATACTCTTAACTTTCCATTTCATCCATTTTCAAGTTATGGGTTTTGTGAGTATTTGGCTTGAAGTTGAAGAACTAGCTATTTTGATTGTTGTTGGAGAAGAATTAGTGAAGCTAGGTTGTTTGGACTATGTTTTGGTTGAAGTTTTGATGAACCCATTGAGGGTGTTGATGATTGGAGACTTTTGATGAAAATTTTGGAGTTAGAATGATTTGGAAATGGGGTTTTTGGGTTGATTTTTTTTGAACCCGAGTTGGGGAAGAAAGGGGAAGGCTCTGGTCAGATTTGGCACGGAAGGTGACCTGGACCGGGCCATGTGCCGGCACGACAGGCGTGAGTCCGGCACGGTGTGCGGCGCGGATCGGGCGTGAGTCCGGCACGGTACCTCACATGGTCCGTGTCAGACTCCGGGCCGGTGCGTGGCACGGTCTGTGCTGGTTACCGGGCCGGTCTGTGATACGGTCCGTGCCAGGTTCCGGCACGGCCTGTGACACGGTCTGGACCGCCTTCCAGATCAGATTTCTAGATCCAAAACCCTTCCTTTTTAGTCCATTTCGATTCTAGATCATCTCTTAAACTTTGTTTCCTTTACTTGAGGACTGTTCTGTATTTTTGGTTGAGGAGCACTTTGTTGGGTTACTAATTTTGGTTTATTGTGGTCCAAGACCGTGAGACCGAGCTAGAAGGACGAAGACCCCCCAAAGACCACTCTGGAACCCGTGTGAAGAACGGTGGAGAGGCTAATTGAGCGTTATAACAGAGTATTATTAAAGGAAGACCACAAGGTAGGGAAAGTCTTAACTCCTTATTTAATTAACGCTTAGCATGCCTATTAGGTTAATAAAATTGGAAAGGTCCTAGAAATGCATATAGGATGCGAATAACTAGAATAATTGTCTTTCAATTACTAATAACCGGATGTGTCTAGTATGCATGCTTGGGATGCAAATCACTAGTATAATTCGATTTCAATACTTGAGAATTGCTTTACTGGTAGAGAAGCCGCGATGAGCCCTCGGATTAGTTGTGTTAGCATCACATGCTTGGTTGCCTAATTTAGATAAGCTAAGAGTCTAAAACAACTAGATTATTTGAATGTTGAACTTGACTGTTTGAATGTACTTAAATGAATGCTTGAATCCTTGAATGATTAAATGGAGGATCGAGTATGACTGATTGTGCCAAACGGTACGATCAGGTGATCGATGGACCAATGGGTCGTGATTGGTAAGTAACTGGTAAGTGTAAGATCATGTTGATTCTTGTGGTGTGTTGTGATGGAATTGTGATTCGTTACGTATTGGTTGCTCCTTGATTATTTGGGTGTGTTATTCACTTATGAGTATTTAAGTTGACTTCTATATCGATATGGTACCTACACCGAAGGAAGTGCCGGTGTGAGGTAGTATCATAGGCGGTACCCGGTATGGTGCCTATACCGAAGGAAGTACCAGTGTGAGGTAGTATCATAGACGGTGGATTTGACACTACGGGGCATTGATTATTGGATGGTTTACCCTGCGGGGATAGTTATTGGTTGATTCACCCAAGTGTATGTGTCCTACGGGAGAAGTACCTTGGTTCCCGATGACATATAGCCCTTTGGAGACATTTCCGAGAATCCCGGCGATAAGCGCCCTCAGGGGGTTGTTACCGGTAACCTCGATGATATGTGTCTCCTTTGGACTGAGGGAAAATCCGACATGACGTAACGAGTGTGTGGATCGGAGGGTGGTGACTTCATGTACCACGGCATTAATGGGACGTTCTATTTTCTATTAATTGTTAAGAAATGTATTGTTCTCCTTACTTACCAATTATTAAGCTTAAAGGTCGCCCTTGTTATGTATTTTCCATGCTGAGCAAAGCTCACCCCTACTTTGTTTATCTGTTGTTGTTACAGGCTTGATTGATGAGTAGAGGACTCGAGGCTCGGGAGCTTCCATGGGGTCCGGGTGTCTTATATTTAGAGGCGTTGGTCATATTTCTGGTCATGAACCTTTGTTAAGGAATTTATTATGAGTTTTATAAAAAGGATTTATCATATGATTTTGACTTGAGATATTTTGGATTGTATTAAAGTTGGAGGATTTTATGGGCCTTATGGTATTCTATGGTTATAACTACTTTTCCTTAAGTCACGTCTCGAGTCCGGTCAAAACCAGATTTGGGGCGTGACAATTTGGTATCAGAGCCTGGTTTCATTTTGAACGTGTTTTCAAAACCTCGGACCAAACGTCAATTAGGTGGGTAGAATTAGGAAGTCTAAGTCGTGGCACTCAGTGACGCAATTTGGAAACGTTGATGCAGAGAGTTGGAACGACACGAGTCGTGAATTGTTTCAATGTTATTTAAGTAGAAATATTTATACTATAATGGTTGTTTTGCTTGATTGGTATCCTTGCCCTATTGACTGTAGGTTACAGTGATCGGTGAAGCCGAACGGTTGAGATCGGGATTGGATTAACGGGCGATGATCGAACCATTATGCATTCGTTGTAAAGTAAGCCATTTGTTGATGGTGTTGCCACTTTGGTTGATCGTTTCGTAAATTCTCAAGTTGAAGTTTGGTCTTATTCAATTGTTGACTTGTTTAAGTGACCACTGTCCGGGAGAATTAGAGTTGAAAGTTGACCCAAAAAGGGAAGTTTGAACAAATAAAGAGTAGAACCCGAGTATTCTTTCACTCTTATTAACGGTGTTGTGTACTTTGTGGAGCCCGAGAACTCCGTGTACTGATCGTATTGTGTACTTTGTGGAGCACGAGAACTCCATGTAGCGATTGTGTTGTGTACTTTAGAGAGCATGAGAACTCTGTGTATTGATTGTGTTGTGTACATGGCCGAGCATGAGAACTTCGCGTGCTAATTATCTTGTGAATTTAATTGGGAACTGTCCCGCTTAAGTGGAGGGTTAGTGGAAAATACGAATAGGTCATGCCGAAATTTCTGTAGAACTGAAATGTTTGCACTATCACGGGTTGACTCAGGGGCGCCACTGTATTCGAGGATGATGGTTGGATGTAAAGTTGTTACAACGAGGTTCGGGGATGCCTGAATCGGGTTGTAACGACGCGAGATCGACATGAAAGTTTGAATAAAAGTAAAAGAGTTGAAAACATGAGGGAAGGAAAGAAATGCAAAGTGTTTTGGATATGATTGTGTTACGATTCTAGACCCCAAGTGTGGGAAGATTGTTAGTCTTAGTGCCCGTAGTTCAATCCTAAATGTCCAAATGTATATATCATCGTTAGCAATAAAATTAAAGCGGCTTTATATTACTTATGTGTTGGAGTAATATATCGATGTGTGCTCCGATCTATGCCCACAATGCGAATAGATCCATAGATCGAGATAGATCACACTCGATGGGTCCCTAGTCAACAAAGCTTCACTAGAAGCAACTAGTATGAAAGATGGCTCTTTATGGCTTACGTTCTGTTAGTCATTGGAATGGGATTCCGGAGTCTGATCATAGATATCATATGGGACATGATATTGGACGACCCGACATGAATATGTGGCATAGATCAAGTCATGAACATATTCATTGTCGTAGCTTGTCATGTATCCGTAGACCAAGGAGTCTTTGTGATCGCTATGCAGTAAACAACTGAGTTTGACCTGAGCCTAACGTTGTCCGTAACATGGCTTCCATAACGGCCAGGATTGGCTTGGGGACGGACTGCATGAGTGATACGAAAGACGGCTAAGGGATTTATCCCTCATACTACGGTATGGGAAAGATATCGGTTCTCGGCCGCTTGATCGAGAGTGGCTGAATGAATAGCATGGCCATGCATATGATACTGGTTATCATATATTCAGTCATCTCACATATCAAGGAACAATGATTGAGAATAATAAGGATGACGGCTCTATGCCTTATCTACAGGGTCGATTCGTTATGCACTGTCAGGCAATACTAAAGTCTCGTTATTTGCCACTTAAATAGGATCAAGTAAAATGAGATTTTACGTTGATCTACTCACATGCATAAACCTAAGGGTCACACCGGAGGATGAAACTCATTGACACATTTATGGAGAATGACCAAAAGGGAGTTGTCTCGGGACATGACCAAAACTGGGTTTTGGGTCATGTGTCCGTAAGTGAATAGGACTTTACGGATCGAGACAAGGCTTGGAGTCTTGGGATTGATCGCGTCGGATAATGTTGGACATTTCCGGTGTGGAAGGCTTGGAGGCGATGAGCGAATCACGTGACCTCGTTGGAAATGGCCACGTGCCATGTTCCAAGAGGCCCATGAAAGGCCCGTGCAACCAAGGCCCATGGAACTAATTAATCAAGTCTTGATTAATTAGTACTAAGTAAGCAAGACAAGGATTAAGGTGTTGGTGATTCACCACCTAACCCAATCTTGTCTTGCCATACTTTGTACTATTTAAACCTTACTTGACACCATACTTGTCCCATGCCTTTAGTTGGACAAATAATGGTTATTTATGTTTAAATCATCTTTTTTCAACATAACAAACACAAGACAAGAATAAGAAACACAACTTCTCCCTCCTCTCCATGGCAATTTCGGGTTTGGCTAGTTCCCATCTCCATTTTTGTGTTCTTGAGTCCTCAAAGAGAAGAACTACATGGCTTTGATTCCCATGTGGATACGTAGGCGTCTTGGAGACTCAAGCCAATCATTCGTTAACCGGTGTTCTTGTTTTGGTAAGAAATAGTGCTGAATTTTTCTCTTGTGAATCCATTCTTTGTTAGTTGTTTCATGGTTTAATCGTCTCTTGGTTTTCATTGATTTTCCGCTGCGAGTTGGTTCATCTCCAACCATACCTCAAGACCCAACAACTAAGTCTTGCTGAGATAAATGCCATGACTAGAGGGTAAGAGTACTTTCTTTGAATAGAGCATTAAGAACCTACTCAATGCCTTGTTCACATAGGTTCCCTGACTTAAATCCAAGACCCTCTTGGTGTGATCTCTACATATCTTAATCCCTAAGATATAAGAAGCATCGCCTAAGTCATTTATTGAAAAACACTTCCTCAACCAAGGTTAAGTCTCGTGCAAGGTTGGGATGTCATTTTCAATGAGAACCAGAAAGGTAATCTTGCTCCCACTAGCCTTCTTATAAACGCAAGATTCATCCTCGTTCTTGATTAAGCCAAATCCAATTACAGCTTCATCAAAACGAAGGATCCAATTCCGAGAAGTTCATTTCAATCCATAAATGGATTTCAACAACTTATAAATCTTTCCCTTATTCTTCGGATCGTCAAAACCTTTGGGCCGAGACATACAAACGTACTCAGTCAAATTTCCATTTAGGAAAGCGGTTTTGACATCCACTTGCCATATCTCGTAATTATGATACGCAGTTATGTCAAGAAGAATTCGGATCGATTTTGACCATAGCCACTAGGGAGAAGGTTTCCTCATAGTCAATCCATTGGATTGCCTATAACCTTTCGCCACCAGTTGAGCTTTGTAGGTCAGAGGGTTGTCCTCCATGTCCATCTTCACCTTGAAGATCCATTTGCATCCGATGGTCCTCACACCATTGATGGGATCAACCGGTTCCCAGACTCGGTTGTCCGACATGGATTGCATTTCCTCTCTCATGGCTCCCAGCCATAACTCGGAGTTGGGCCCATCCACGCTTCTTGAAATGGCCGGATCATCGTGATCCACCATGACTTCATTATCACCTCCGGATACCATATCTTGGAGATGGAAGATTGACCCTTTCAAATCGCCTTGGACCTTCCGGAATTGTAACAGGAATTGGTTCTCACTCTACGACAATCTCTGGCTCCTTTCTACTGGGTTGTCAATTGGTTTAGACAGATCTGTACCATCCTGAATTTCTTCGAGATGCACAGTCCTTCCAATGACGTCTTTGGAAACAAAACTTCTTTTTCATAAAGACCCCACACCAAGCGACGAACACCATGTTCTCACTGGGATTGTAGAAATAGTATCCCGTTGTTGCTTTAGGACACCACACGAAGGTGCATATCTCAGATCTTGGTTCGAGCTTAGTCGAAACCAAATGTTTCACATAAGCCTCGCAACCACAAATCTTTAGGAAGGACAAAGCGGGCATCATCCCGTACCATTTTAAAATGGTGTCCCTTCCACACCCTTCGTCGAAGCCCGATTCACTATGAATGCGGTCGTCTCTAGAGCATAACCCCAGAAAGAGATTGGGAGATCAGTCCAACTAATCATGGAACGGACCATTGTCTCACAATGTCTTATTTCTCCGTTTGGCTACACCTTTCAACTACAGTGTCCTAGGAGGAGTCCATTCCAAAAGGATCCCATTCTCTTTTAGATGATCTAATAACTCTGTGTTCAAGTATTTTTCCACCTCGATCCAATCGAAGTGCCTTAATACCTTTGTCGAGCTGGTTTTCTACTTTAGTCTTAAGCTCTTTGAATTTATCAAAAGCTTCAGACTTATGTCTCAGCGAATAAACATAACCATATTTACTGTAATCATAAGTAAATGTGATAAAGTAGCTAAAACCCCTCCTGGCAAGTGAAGTTATTGGTCTACACACATTCGAGTGTATCAGCCCCAATAATTCACCCGCCCTTTCATCGCGATCGATAAAGGGCACTTTAGTCATTTTGCCCATCAAACATACCTTGCACCTATCGATCGAATGGAATTTGAATGAACCTGAAATTCCGCACTTCTGAAGTGCCGATAGACGCTTCTTGTTTATGCGACCCAAATGACAGTGCCATAACAGAGTTAGGTTTAAACCGTTGGATTTAGACCTCTTGGTATTAACGTAATATATAGAACTTGAGGCATTGTTACCCATATCTAATATGTACAATCCTTCAACCAAGTCAGTACTGGTATAAAACATATCATTGCATAGATCATTGAAAACTCCATTTCCAGTATTAACATTATATCCTTCCTTGTCAAACACGGATATAGATATAATATTCCTACTAAAAGTAGGAATGTAATATACATTATACAATACTAAGACAAAGCCACTTGGCAAAGCAAGACTCATGGATCCTACAACAGTTGCCACAACTCTGAGGTCCACTTCGTGCTTTCCAAACCTCTCCTACTTTCACCCACCATATATTAGTGCATGTGTGAGATTCAGTCCTGGTATCTAATACCCATGAATCTTTGGAAGTAGAGAGATGTAGCTCTATAGAGTTAATACCGGATGAAGGCACGGTCCCACCGCCCTTCCTTAGATCATCCAGGTTTCCTGATGAAGGCGCAGTCCTACTGCCATTCTTCAGATCATCCAGGCTATTTGATGAAGCCGCAGTCCCACTGCCCTTCTTAAGATCAGCCGTGAACTTCCTGTAATCCCGGTTCCACTGACCAGACTGTTGGCAGTAGAAGCAGACATTCTCAGGTGTCTCATCTTTCCTGCCAAGTGCGCATGGACGCCGCCCTTGCCACTTCCAATTCCCTTGTTGACCATCAGAATATCCTTGGATCCCAGATCCCTGATATATTCTTCTCAGCAGTTATTGACACATCATGTAACTCTTATATGGTCTAAGAGACAGCCTTGTCAAGGACATATTCTTTGCGTTCAGACTTGAGGACTATACTCAAAATTCTGTACCAGTCCAAATAGTTTGTCCCATTTAGCTTGGCCCTGTCAAGAATGGTTTTTAATGACAAACTATTAATGTTCGTTGAATTTGCCATTTGATCTACAACAGATAAATTCAATCAGTAGACAGAATAAATTTTATGAAGATCAAGCTTAAACGCCAACAATCGATTCTAAACCTTTAGAATCTGAAACCAAGATCCTTGATTCACTCGATTAAGCTTAACTAATGCCCACCACTTAATCGAGCTATGTAGGTAGGACTCCATCCAATCACATTCAATGTGACTCTTGGCTAGGGTATGTACTTATGTACACGGCTTACCCTATCTGTAACCCTAGCTCAACCTCAGGCTGAGAATCGTAGTCGGGTCCACCAATTCTCAACTATGGCTCGTGACTATGTAGGTGCTCCGCTAATGCGCACGACACCCACATATGTCGTCCAAACCTACTACCCCGCTTTCCCATGGATGCTCCGCTAATGAGCACAACACCCATATGACGGGGAGGTAGTAAGGTGTTGATAATTGGGAGGTATCGGACATGACCCGTTTTTACTTGTCCGGTTGTGTTTAAAACTTTGACACATCCTAGATGCGATGAGCACATCAACTACATTCCAAATGCAATGATGCCTCAAATTACATCCAATGTAATTCTTCCTTCGAACCCGTCAACTACATCCAATGTAATGACGATTCTAAGGGCTCACACACAAGGATTAAAATTCCAATTTTATCTTTGCATGTGAGGTGATATGCTCGGTAAATAAAGTTAATCATGCAATTCTAAAACACATAGAATTAATCATCCATAAACTAAACCAAGCATAAAGCGATAAATGTGCACATAATAGCCCCCTAAACTAACTCCCACTAGCTTCTTGAGCTCCACCGACTCCAAGCCGATGCCAACACCCGAAAAGCCACCAAATGACCTTTTCGCCCTTTCTTCGTCTTGAGTAAAATATTACAATTTAATACACGACTTGCAGGTCGGGAATAAATAAATATTACAAACAAGTGGTTCGACGACCACACCTTGAAAGAATAATTACACGCTAACTCTAACGGCTCGCAGGCCGTGAAAAGCGATAAATAATTAAATCGAGCTCGGGGCTGTTATGTACACCATGCCAACATCACATCACACATCGTGTTATCAAACAATCATGTTATCAAACATCATTTGGTTTTCCGGTTTTATTTAATAGCCAAGTTTCGTAATTTTTTGATTCTCGGTTTATCGAAACCGTTGAAAAATGAAACTTTTGAACATTTGATCTTCGAGTTCGTCATGACGGTTCCAAAGTCGTCATAACTAACAAAACGGCTTAGCCTTAGCATATCAACCATCCAATGGTCATGCTTGGCCTAGCTTCGTCCAACGGAGCCCCGTTCGGTCCCGGTTTCGGCTCCCCGAGAGTCCCGCTCCCGAGACCCAAAAAATCAAACTTTTTTCAAAATTTCAAGATTGAAATAAATTTCAAAAATTCATTTTACATGCATTAAATCCATAAACAATAATTTAAAACATGTTATCAAACAATTTAGCAAAACAACATGCCAAAAACGAAACTTTCAAGCAAAACCGAAACTTTGAACACCGTCTTGTGAATCCCGAAGGTAGCACGGCTCTGATACCACTGTGGGGTCTCGAGGTATGGTTGGAGATGAACCAACTCACAGCGGAAAATCAATGAAAACCAAGAGACGATTAAACCATGAAACAACTAACAAAGAAAGGATTCCCAAGAGAAAAATTCAGCACTATTTCTTACCAAAACAAGAACACCGGTTAACGAATGATTGACTTGAGTCTCCAAGACACCTACGTATCCACATGGGAATCAAAGCCACGTAGTTCTTCTCTTTGAGGACTCAAGAACACAAAAATGGAGGTGGGAACTTGCCAAACCCGAAATTGCAAGGGAAGGGGGAGAGAAGTTGTGTTTCCTATTCTTGTCTTGTGTTTGTTATGTTGAAAAAAGATCACTTAAACATAACAAAACCCATACTTGTCCAACTAAAGGCATGGGACTTGTATGGTGTCAAGTAAGGTGTAAATAGGACAAAGTATGACTAGACAAGATTGGGTTAGGTGGTGAATCACCAACACCTTAATCCTTGTCTTCATTACTTAGTACTAATTAATCAAGACTTGATTAATTAGTTCCATGGGCCTTGGTTGCATGAGCCTTTCATGGGCCTCTTGGAACATGGCCCGTGGCCATTTCCAACGAGGTCTCGTGATTCGCTCATTGCCTCCAAGCCTTCCATACCGGAAATGTCCAACATTATCCGACACGATCAATCCCAAGACTCCAATCCTTGTCTTGATCCGTAAAGTCCTATTCACTTACTGGCACATGACTCAAAACCCAGTTTTGATCATGTCCCGAGACAACTCCCTTTTGGCCATTCTCCATAAATGTGTCAATGAGTTTCATCATCCGGCTTGACCCTTAGGTTTTTGCATGTCAATAGATCAACGTAAAATCCCATTTTACTTGATCCTATTTAAGTGGCAACTAACGAGACTTTAGTATTGCCTGACACTGCATAACGAATCGACCCTGTCGATTCTAACCTTTCCGTCATCCCTGTCATTATCCTTTTATCTCTGATATCCTGATTGAGATAAGGCATAGAGCCGTCATCCTTATTATTCTCAATCACCGTTCCTTGATATGTGAGATGACTGAAGATATGATACCTAGTATCATGTGCATGGCCATGCTATTCTTTCAGTCACTGTCGATCAAGCGGCCGAGAACCGATATCTTTCCATACTTCAGTATGAGGGATAAATCCCTTAGCCGCCTTTCGTGTCACTCATGTAGCCCGTCCCCAAGCCAATCCTGGACGTTATGGAATCCCTGTTACGGACAACGTTAGGCTCAGGTCAAACTCAGTTGTTGACTACATAGCGATCACAAAGACTCCTTGGTCTAAGGATACATGACAAGCTACGACACTGAATATGTTCATGACTTAATCTATGGAACATATTCAGGGCGGGTCGTCCAATATCATGTCCCACATGATATCTATGATCAGAGTCCGGAATCCTACTCCAATTGTTAGCATTTATGCCCGTAGCCCAATCCGTAAATGTCCAAATGTAAATATCATCGTTGGCAATATAACAAAGCGGCTTTTGATATTACTTAAGTGTTGGAGTAATATGTCGCGTGTGTTTCCGATCTATGCCCACTATGCGAATAGAACCATAGGATCAGGATGGATCACACTCGACGGGGTCCCTAGTCAATAGTCTTCACTAGAAGCGACTAGTATGAAAGATGACTCTTGATGGCTTACGTTCTATTGGCCATAGGAAAGGTTTCCGGAGTCTGATCATAAACATCATGTGTGGGACATGATGTTGGACGACCCGACCTGAATATGTTTAATAGATTGAGTCATGAACATGTTCAGAGTCGTTGCTTGTCAGGTATCCTTAGACCGAGGAGTCTATATGATTGCTATGCAGTAAACAACCAAGTTTGACCTGAAATCCCAACGTTGCACCGTGACTGGGCTTCCATAACGGCCAGGATTGGCTTGGGGAATGACTGCATGAGTGACATGATAGGCGGCTAAGGGATGTATCCATCATACTGCGGTATGGGAAAGATATCTAGTTCACGGCCGCTTGATCGAGAGTGACTGACGGGAAAAGCATGGCCATGCGCTTGATATGGGATATCATAAGGGTCAGTCATCTCACATATCAAGGAACAGTGATTGAGGATAAGAAGGATGACGGCTCTATGACTTATCTCAATCAGGATATCAGTGATAAGGGATAATGACAAGGACGGCTGAAAGGTCAGAATCGACAAGGGGCGATTCGTTATGTAGGGTCGGGCGATACTGAGTCTCGTAAGTCGCCACATTAGTAAGATCAAGTAAAATGGGATTTTACGTTGATCTTACCGATATGCATATACCTATGGGTCACACCATAAGTTTGTAACTCGAAAAGAACGCAAGTGGATTGGCTTGGAGGGAGTCGTGTCGGGTATTTCCATAGTGGACTGGCTAGCATGGTGGGCTCGGTATGGGCTCTCTTGGAGAGGCCCATGACCGGCCCACATGGGCTAGGCCCAACCAGAACCAAAGGTCAAAGGTTGACTAAGTGGTCTTTGTGATCGCTATGCGGTAAACAAATGAGTTTGACCTTAGCCTAACGTTGTCTGTAACAAGGCTTCCATAACGGCCAGGATTGGCTTGGGGATGGACTGCATGAGTGACACGGAAGACGGCTAAGGGATTTATACCTCATACTACGGTATGGGAAAGATATCGGTTCTCGGCCGCTTGATCGAGAGTGACTGAATGAATAACATGGCCATGCACATGATACTGGGTATCATATATTCAGTCATCTCACATATCAAGGAACAGTGATTGAGAATAATAAGGATGACGACTCTATGCCTTATCTCAATCAGGATATCGGAGATAAAAGGATAATGACAAGGAAGACGGAAAGATTAGAATCGACAGGGTCGACTCGTTATGCAGTGTCAGGCAATACTAAAGTCTCGTTAGTTGCCACTTAAATAGGATCAAGTAAAATGGGATTTTACGTTGATCTATTGACATGCATAAACCTAAGGGTCACATTGGAGGATGAAACTCATTGACACATTTATGGAGAATGACCAAAAGGGAGTTGTCTCGGGACATGACCAAAACTGGGTTTTGGGTCATGTGCCCGTAAGTGAATAGGACTTTACGGATCGAGACAAGGCTTGGAGTCTTGGGATTGATCGCGTCGGATAATGTTGGACATTTCCGGTATGGAAGGCTTGGAGGCGATGAGCGAATCACGGGACCTCGTTGGAAATGGCCACGTGCCATGTTCCAAGAGGCCCATGAAAGGCCCATGCAACCAAGGCCCATGGAACTAATTAATCAAGTCTTGATTAATTAGTACTAAGTAAGCAAGACAAGGATTAAGGTGTTGGTGATTCACCACCTAACCCAATCTTGTCTTGCCATACTTTGTCCTATTTAAACCTTACTTGACACCATACTTTTCCCATGCCTTTAGTTGGACAAGTATGGGTTTTGTTATGTTTAAGTCATCTTTTTTCAACATAACAAACACAAGACAAGAATAGGAAACACAACTTCTTCCTCCTATCCATGGCAATTTCGGGTTTGGCTAGTTCCCATCTCCATTTTTGTGTTCTTGAGTCCTCAAAGAGAAGAACTACGTGGCTTTGATTCCCATGTGGATACGTAGGCATCTTGGAGACTCAAGTCAATCATTCGTTAACCCGTGTTCTTGTTTTGGTAAGAAATAGTGCTGAATTTTTCTCTTGTGAATCCATTCTTTGTTAGTTATTTCATGGTTTTAATCGTCTCTTGGTTTTCCTTGATTTTCCGCTGCGAGTTGGTTCATCTCCAACCCTACCTCGAGACCTAACAAAGATAACCGATTGAAGGGTAGGCATGTGGTCCTGTGCCTTGTGTTAATTACTTGAGATGTCCTCCTGCGGGAGTTGATTGATTGATTGATTGATTTGATTGAACCGCTGATTGCTGTTGTGAGACGCACTGGGATGCGGACATGTTTGGTTATGTATAAGTATTATATAACAACTAAGCCTAAGAGTTGTTGGTCTTTGTATGACCCTATGAGACGCGCGTGAACGTCCTTGTATATGATCGAACCGTTGTTTCTAAACTCGGAACTGAACATGTGCGTTATCCGTGCGGGCGGGTAGACGACATGCCTCGTATGTACGTTCCGAGGGGTACCCGGAGCCGCCCAGCTGGGGGCCCGAGTCAGACCCCTGCCTCTGAGCAGGCACGGGCAGCTGACGCCCAAGGTGCTGCTTTCACAGAGCACCAGAGTTTTGAGGGTGGACCATTAGAGTTACCACCCAGGACTTCTCCAGTCGCTGAGCCGACTCAGACGACCCCTCTAGAGGAGGTGGTTCGTGCAGTGCTGGCAGCCATGAGCGCGCAGCAAGGGACTGCAGCACCAGCACCAGAGCCCGTGCCTACTGCTGCAGTAGTCACTGGTGAGAGGCCAGGCCAGCTTGACAGCTTTACGGCCCAGGCCCTCAGGGATTTCCGTAGAGTCGGTACGTCGGTCTACTCTGGGGGAGCAGACCCCGAGGGAGCCGCAAGCTGGTTAGGGCGGGTTACCCGCAACCTCGATACCTCTGGGGTATCGGAGGGGCACCTGAGAGTATACTTCGCTACATTTCAGCTCGAGGGAGAGGCCTGCTATTGGTGGAATTTAGTGCAGACTAGGGTTGGGAGTGACTATCAGTTATTCAACAGGCTGTTCATGGAGCAGTCCTTTCCTCGATCCATTCGAGATGATAGACGCCAGTAGTTCCTGGAACTGCGTCAGAGAGGACTAAGCGTCTCTGAGTATGCAGTGAGATTTATTTCTCTGTCCCGCTTCGCACCGGAGCTGGTACAGACTGAGGACAGTCGCAGCAGGCGATTCGAGAACGGGCTCATCCCGCCGATTGCTGACAGGGTCATCGCCTTCAGGACCGATGTGTACTCTACACTCTTGGATTAGGCCTTAGCCATAGAGAGGCATTTCAGGGAGACCGCCAGAGCGCGAGAGATCAGGCCTAGGCCGAGTGGCTTCCTACAGCTGTGTGATCATCGCGACCGGCGCAGGCAGAGAGTTTCTGGATCCTTTCAGCCTCAGTTTCAGCCTGGTGGCATGCGCCGGGCAGAGGTTGTAGCATCAGTTGGACCCGCCCCGGTGGAACAGTTGTGTCCTCGTTGTGGGCAGCAGGGCCACCTGCCACGAGACTGCCCGAGGGGCAACTGACCTGCAGAGCGACGTGATGATCGTCCCAGGGGACTGGAGATAGACAACATGTTGATCAGAGAGCATGCTACCAGTGTGGCCGACAGGATCATTTTGTTCGTGCTTGTCCTGATCTAGTCGGAGGGGCGCCCGCGCAGAGACCCCAGCAGGCTCAGAATCGCAAGACACCTCCTGGCAGACCACGTCAGGCACAACATCAGAGAGCTCCGCGTCAGGCGGCGGGAGTAGTAGTTCAGAGACACAAGCCGACAGTTGTGCAGCAGGTGGCACTTCCACCACCACCGTGAGGAGGACCACCGGCACGACAGGGCCGAGTCTATGCAGTTACTAGAAGAATTATGCAAACAGACGTGTGCATAATTCGTGGGCATCTTTTCTATCTGACACAGGAGCTTCCCATTCCTTCATCTCTTTTGCTTTTGCTATTTCTTTTGGTTTACGGGTGGAGACGTTGAGTTGACCCCTTTGTTTGGAGACACCTGTTACGGGAGAGGTAGTGTTGAGCAGCGTTTGTCGGGATTGCGCGATAAGGGTGGCGAATTTCCCCTTTATTAGTGACCTACTCATCTTAAATATGACTGCTTTTGATGTGATTTTGGGTATGGACTGGCTCGCGAGATATCGAGCGACGATCGATTGCTATCAACGTTAGGTGACAGTGAGGTCAGGCGGCCGAGTCATTACTTGTGTTCTGGGTAGCAAGAGCGGAGTCCTCCTATCTTCCTTGACTACGGGAGTTGAGACAGAGATCGTGCAGAGTAGAAGAGATCTACCGAGAGTAGTATGTGAGTTCCCGGAGGTTTTCCCGGAAGAGCTGTCAGGCTTACCGCCAGCGCGCGAGGTAGAGTTCAGGATCGATCTAATCCCAGGTACGGCGCCGATCTCTATGGCCCCGTACCGGTTTGCACCAGCCGAGTTGTTCGAGCTGAAGCGACAACTCGAGGAACTTCAGCAGAAGGGTTTCATCCGCCCGAGCGTATCCCCATGGGGAGCACCCGCCCTCTTCATGAAGAAGAAGGATGGATCTTTTAGGATGTGCATCGATTACCGGAAGCTGAACCGGGTGATGGTGAAGAACCGCTATCTGATGCCGAGGATCGATGATCTATTCGACCAGTTGAGAGGAGTAAAGTGCTTCTGGAAGATCGATCTTCGATCTGGGTACTACCAGCTGAGGGTCCGAGCGGAGGACGTGGAGAAGACCGCGTTTCGGACTCGGTATGGACACTTTGAGTTCCTAGTGATGCTGTTCGGTTTGACGAACGCGCCATCAGCCTTTATAGATTTGATGAACGACATCTTCAGACCGTATCTGGACCAGTTTGTCATAGTTTTTGTTGATGACATCTTGATTTACTCGCCTAGTGAAGAGGTGCACGAGGAGCATCTAAGGACCGTCTTGACACTTTAACGCACTCATCGGTTGTACGGCAACCTGGAGAAGTGCGAGTTCTGGCTCACAGAGGTGAAGTTCCTCGGGCATGTGGTGTCCCGAGAGGGTATTCTAGTCGACCGGGCAAAGGTCGATGCAGTTTCGAAGTGGGCACGGCCCAAGAATGTATTTGAGATTCGTAGCTTCCGGGTACTGGAAGGATATTATCGACGATTTGTCCAAGACTTCTCGCGTCTAGCTACACTTATGACAGCGCTAACCCGCAAGGGAGTAGAGTTCCTATGGACTGATGAGTGTGAACAGTCCTTTACCGAGTTGAAGACTCGATTGACTACCGCTCCAGTGTTGATTGCCCCTGAGCGAGGAGTAGGCTATGATATGTACTGTGACGCTTCAGGCGATGGACTGGGTTGTGTGCTGATGCAGTCCGGGAAGGTAGTTGCTTATGGCTCGAGGCAACTGAAGGTACATGAGCGCAACTACCCGACCCATGATCTAGAGCTGGCAGTAGTGGTATTTGCGCTGAAGAGCTGGAGACATTATCTATACGGTGAGCGTTTCAGGGTGTTCTCGGATCACAAGAGTCTCAAGTATATTTTCTCTCAGCGCGACCTGAACATGCGCCAGAGGCGATGGATGGAGTTACTTGAGGAGTACGACTTCGAGCTACTTTACCATCCGGGTAAGGCGAATGTCGTCGCCGATGCCCTGAGTAGGAAGTCGACTCACTGCATTGCTAGCATAGCTGTCTGAGAGTGGGAAATGCTGGAGGAGTTGAGCTCATTCAGACTTGAGCTAGAGAAGGTCACAGATGGTATGACTTTGTGTGCATTAGTGGCTCAGCCCACGTTGGTTGCTCGGGTGCAAAAGGCACAGGTCGAGGATGCCGAGACGGCATGAATTCGTTACAGACTGGTAGACGGTGTTGAGATCGAGGGTTGGGAGTTGAGTGCTGATCAGAGTCTCCGTTATAGAGGACGGTTGGTTGTACCACGAGGTTCTAGAGACACTATGTTGAGAGAGTGTCATCACTCCCGTATTGTTGTCCACCCAGGTGGCACCAAGATGTATAGAGACATCCGACGAAAGTTCTGGTGGATCGGGATGCGTAGAGCAGTCGCAGATTTTGTTTCGAGATGCCTCACCTGCCAGCAGGTGAAGGCTGAGCATCAGCGTCCCGCCGGCTTGTTACAGCCTTTACCGATCTATGAATGCAAGTGGGAGCACGTCACTATGGATTTTGTGTGTGCATTACCAAGGTCTCCGAAAGGGCACGATGCTATTTGGGTGGTGGTTGACCGACTGACCAAGTCGACACACTTTCTGGCCATGCGGATGACCGACATTGTTGATGTGTTGAGCCGGTTATATGTTAGAGAGATTATTCTCCTTCATGGAGTACCGGTGTAAGTTGTATCTTATAGGGATCCTCGCTACACATCCATATTTTGGAAGAGGCTGCAGAAGGCGTTGGGGACTGAGGTGCTGCTTAGTACAGCTTATCACCCATAGACAGATGGACAATCAGAGCGCACTATACAGATTTTGGAGGATATGCTGCGTGCTTGTGTGATGGACTTTCGAGGATCATGGGAGGATCACCTACCGTTAGTAGAGTTCGCTTACAACAACAGTTATCAGTCCAGCACTGGGATGGCACCATTTGAGGCTTTGTACGGTAGACCGTGCAGGTCGCCTGTGTGTTGGGCTGAGGTAGGGGATCGGAGCTTACTTGGACCAGATATGGTCAGAGACACGACCGAGAAGGTCGCATTGATTAGGGAGCGGTTGAAGACTGCACAGCGTCACCAGAAGAATTATGCAGACAGACGTCGCAGACCGCTTGAGTTCGCGGTGGGAGATCATGTATTTCTGAGGGTGAGCCCGAAGAAGGGCCTACTACGGTTCAACCGCGACGGGGGCAAGCTGTCACCGCGTTTCATTGGACCATTTGAGATCTTGGACAGAGTTGGAGTAGTGGCTTACCGCCTAGCATTACCACCGCAGCTTGGGAATGTGCATAAGGTTTTCCATGTTTCCCAATTGCGGAAGTACACGGCGGACCCCTCTCATGTTATCGAGTGGGCAGACATCGAGGTAGCCGACGATGTCTCTTATGAGAAGCAGCCCGTCAAGATTGTAGATACGGGAGAGAAGGTCTTGCGGAAGACTACCATTCCTTTGGTACGAGTGTAATGGAAGCACCAGGGAGCAGACTCGACCTAGGAGCGAGAGGACGAGATCCGGGAGAAGTACCCCCACCTGTTCGACCATTGAGGTACATTGTTTTAATTTCGAGGAAAAAATTCTTTTAAGGGGGTAGATTGTAAGAACCGCCCCGGTCGATCTCGGTCGAATCGGTGAATTCTAGGCAAGTTTGACTTTTGGCCGGAAAAGTCAACCGAGGACTCGGGAAGTCATTCGGGACCTTTCCGGGGCCCAAAAAGCCTAGTCGTCATCACGGTTAGCTTAGTAGGGCCGTTTCCTTCAGTTTGACTGTAATATTGGTTAAGTCAACTTTCGGTCAAACTTGGACTTTTTATCGGTTAATTTCCGATATATTCTTGGAAGGCTGAAAATTTAATTAAATGGAAGTGACCCACATGATACTTGGCACTCTTGGCTTGGAGGATGAATAAAAAGGGCTTCAATTGACCCTTATACCCTCCCAACTTACCTTTAAAGGGATAGGACCTTAAGGGCTTTTAAGTAATTTGATACAATAGGTCATTTAAAGCAACAAGAGTACACAACTCAGCTCATTATTTGTTGTAGCAGCCGAAAATCACCAAGGGAGAGAAGGAAGGAGAGCTCCATTTCTTGAGGAGGAAGAAAGAGAGTAAAGATAGCATTTTGAGACTTGTTCTTGGCCATTTCTACTTCATTTTCACTCCATCTTCTTCATCTCATCTTCCTAGAGGTATGGATACTCTTAACTTTCCATTTCATCCATTTTCAAGTTATGGGTTTTATGAATACTTGGCTTGAAGTTGAAGAACAAGCTATTTTGATTGTTGTTGGAGAAGAATTAGTGAAGCTAGGTTCTTTAGATTGTGTTTTGGTTGAAGTTTTGATGAACCCATTGAGGGTGTTGATGATTGGAGACTTTTGATGAACATTTTGGAGTTAGAATGATTTGGAAATGGGGTTTTTGGGTTGATTTTCGTGGAATCCGAGTTGGGGAAGAAAGGGGAAGGCTCTGGTCAGATTTGGCACGGAAGGTGACCCGGACCGGGCCATGTGCCGGCACGGCAGGCCGCACGGAACGGGCCAGGTACGGCACGGTGTGCGACGCGGAAAGGGCGTGAGTCCGGCACGGTACCTCACACGGTCCGTGTCAGACTCCGGACCGGTGCGTCGCACGGTCTGTGCTGGTTACCGGGCCGGTCTGTGATACGGTCCGTGCCAGGTTCCGGCACGGCCTGTGACACGGTCCGGACCGCCTTCCAGATCAGATTTCTAGATCCAAAATCTTTCCTTTTTAGTCCATTTCGATTCCTAGATCATCTCTTAAACTTTGTTTCCTTTACTTGAGGACTGTTCTGTATTTTTGGTTGACGAGCACTTCGTTGGGTTACTAATTTTGGTTTATTGTGGTCCAAGACCGTGAGACCGAGCTAGAAGGACGAAGACCCCCCGAAGACCACTCTGGAATCCTTGTGAAGAAAGGTGGAGAGGCTAATCGAGCGTTACAGCAGAGTATTGTTAGAGGAAGACCACAAGGTAGGGAAAGTCTTAACTCCTCATTTAATTAACGCTTAGCATGCCTATTAGGTTAATAAAATTGGAAAGGTCCTAGAAATGCATATAGGATGTGAATAACTAAAATAATTGTCTTTCAATTACTAATAACCGGATGTGTCTAGTATGCATGCTTGGAATACAAATCACTAGTATAATTCGCTTTCAATACTGGTAGAGAGGCCGCGATGAGCCCTCGGATAAGTTGTGTTAGCCTCACATGCTTGGTTGTCTAATTTAGATAAGCTAAGAGTCTAATACAACTAGATTATTTGAATGTTTAACTTGACTATTTGAATGTACTTAAATGAAAGCTTGAATCCTTGAATGATTGAATAGAGGATCGAGTATGACTGATTGTACCAAACGGTACGATTAGGTGATCGATGGACCAATGGGTCGTGATTGGTAAGTAACTGGTAAGTGTAAGATAATGTTGATTCTTGTGGTGTTTTGTGATAGAATTGTGATTCGTTACGTATTGGTTGCTCCTTGATTATTTGTGTTAGTCTTAGTGCCCGTAGTTCAATCCTAAATGTCCAAATGTATATATCATCGTTAGCAATAAAATTAAAGCGGCTTTATATTACTTATGTGTTGGAGTAATATATCGATGTGTGCTCTGATCGATGCCCACCATGCGAATAGAACCATAGATCGAGATAGATCACACTCGATGGGTCCCTAGTCAACAAAGCTTCACTAGAAGCGACTAGTATGAAAGATGGCTGTTAGTCATTGGAATGGGATTCCGGAGTCTGATCATAGATGTCATGTGGGACATGATATTGGACGACCCGCCCTGAATATGTGCCATAGATTAAGTCATGAACATATTCAGTGTTGTAGCTTGTCATGTATCCTTAGACCAAGGAGTCTTTGTGATCGCTATGTAGTCAACAACTGAGTTTGACCTGAGCCTAACGTTGTCCGTAACAGGGCTTCCATAACGGCCAGGATTGTCTTGGGGACGGGCTACATGAGTGACACGAAAGACGGCTAAGGGATTTATCCCTCATACTAAGGTATGGGAAAGATATCGGTTCTCGGCCACTTGATCGAGAGTGACTGGAAGAATAGCATGGCCATGCACATGATACTGGGTATCATATCTTCAGTCATCTCACATATCAAGGAACAGTGATTGAGAATAATAAGGATGACGGCTCTATGCCTTATCTCAATCAGGATATCGAAGATAAAAGGATAATGACAGGGACGACGGAAAGGTTAGAATCGACAGGGTCGATTCGTTATGTAGTGTCAGGCAATACTAAAGTCTCGTTAGTTGCCACTTAAATAGGATCAAGTAAAATGGGATTTTACGTTGATCTATTGACATGCATAAACCTAAGGGTCACACCGGAGGATGAAACTCATTGACACATTTATGGAGAATGGCCAAAAGGGAGTTGTCTCGGGACATGACCAAAACTGGGTTTTGGGTCATGTGCCCGTACGTGAATAGGACTTTACGGATCGAGACAAGGCTTGGAGTCTTGGGATTGATCGCGTCGGATAATGTTGGACATTTCCGGTATGGAAGGCTTGGAGGCGATGAGCGAATCACGGGACCTCGTTAGAAATGGCCACGGGCCATGTTCCAAGAGGCCCATGAAAGGCCCATGCAACCAATGCCCATGGAACTAATTAATCAAGTCTTGATTAATTAGTACTAAGTAAGAAAGACAAGGATTAAGGTGTTGGTGATTCACCACCTAATTCAATCTTGTCTTGCCATACTTTGTCCTATTTACACCTTACTTGACACCATACTTGTCCCATGCCTTTAGTTGGACAAGTATGGGTTTTGTTATGTTTAAGTCATCTTTTTTCAACATAACAAACACAAGACAAGAATAGGAAACACATTTTCTCTCCCTCTTCCATGGCCATTTCGGGTTTGGCTAGTTTCCTCCTCCATTTTTGTGTTCTTGAGTCCTCAAAGAGAAGAACTACGTGGCTTTGATTCCCATGTGGATACGTAGGCGTCTTGGAGGCTCAAGCCAATCATTCGTTACCCGGTGTTCTTGTTTTGGTAAGAACTAGTGCTGAAATTTTCTCTTGTGAATCCATTCTTTGTTAGTTGTTTCATGGTTTTAATTGTCTCTTGGTTTTCATTGATTTTCCGCTGCGAGTTGGTTCATCTCCAACCCTACCTCGAGACCCAACAGTGGTATCAGAGCCGTGCTACCTTCGGGATTCACAAGACGGTGTTCAAAGTTTCGGTTTTGCTTGAAAGTTTTGTTTTTGGCATGTTGTTTTGCTAAATTGTTTGATAACATGTTTTAAATTATTTTTTATGGATTTAATGCATGTAAAATGATTTTTTGAAAATTATTTCAAATCTGGAAATTTTGAAAAAAAAAAATTGATTTTTCGGGTCTCGGGAGCGGGACTCTCGGGGAGCAGAAACCGGGACCGAACGGGGCTCCGTTGGACGGAGCTAGGCCAAGCATGACCATTGGATGGTTGATATGCCAAGGCTAAACCGTTTTGTTAGTTATGACGAGTTTGGAACCGTCATGACGAACTCGGAGATCAAATGTTCAAAAGTTTCATTTTTGAACGGTTTCGATAAACCGAGCATCAAAAATTTTCGAAACTTGGCTATTAATTAAAACCGGAAAATCACATGATTGTTTGATAACACGATGTGTGATGTGATGTTGGCATGGTGTACATAATAGCCCCGAGCTCAATTTAATTATTTATCGCTTTTCACGGCCTGCGAGCCGTTAGTGTTAGCGTGTAATTATTCTTTCAAGGTGTGGTCGTCGAACCACTTGTTTGTAATATTTATTTATTCCCGACCTGCGAGTCGTGTATTAAATTGTAATATTTTACTCAAGACGAAGAAAGGGCGAAAAGGTCATTTGGTGGCTTTTCGGGTGTTGGCATCGGCTTGGAGTCGGTGGAGCTCAAGAAGCTAGTGGGAGTTAGTTTAGGGGGCTATTATGTGCACATTTATCGCTTTATGCTTGGTTTAGTTTATGCATGATTAATTCTATGTGTTTTAGAATTGCATGCTTAACTTTATTTACCGAGCATATCACCTCACATGCAAAGATAAAATTGGAATTTTAATCCTTGTGTGTGAACCCTTAGAACCGTCATTGCATTGGATGTAGTTGACGGGTTCAAAGGAAGAATTACATTGGATGTAGTTTGAGGCATCATTGCATTTGGAATGTAGTTGATGTGCTCATCGCATCTAGGATGTGCCAAAGTTTTGAACACAACTGGACAAGTAAAAGCGGGTCATGTCCGATACCTCCCAATCATCAACACCTTACTACCTCCCCGTCCTATGGTTGTCGTGCGCATTAGCGGAGCATCCATGGGGAAGCGGGGTAGTAGGTTTGGACGACATATGTGGGTGTCGTGCGCATTAGCGGAGCACCTACATAGTGACGAGCCATAGTTGAAAATTGGTGGACCCGACTACGATTCTCGGCCTGAGGTTGAGCTAGGGTAACAGATAGGGTAAGTCGTGTACATAAGTACATACCCTAGCCAAGAGTCACATTGGATGTGATTGGATGGAGTCCTACCTACATAGCTCGATTAAGTGGTGAGCATTAGTTCAGCTTAATCGAGTGAATCAAGGATCTTGGTTTCAGATTCTAAAGGTTTAGAGTTGATTGTTGGTGTTTAAGCTTGATCTTCATAAAATTTATTCAGTTTACTGATTGAATTTTATCTGTTGTAGATCAAATGGCAAATTCAGCGAACATTAATAGTTTGTCATTAAAAACCATTCTTGACAGGGTCAAGCTAAATGGGACAAACTATTTGGACTGGTACAGAATTTTGAGGATAGTCCTCAAGTCTGAACGTAAAGAATATGTCCTTGACAAGGCTGTCTCTAAGACCATATCAGAGTTACATGAAGTGTCATTAACTGCTGAGAAGAATATCTCAGGGATTTGGGATCCAAGGATATTCTGATGGTCAACAAGGGAATTGGAAGTGGCATGGGCTTGGCCCATGCGCACTTGGCAGGAAAGATGAGACACCTGAGAATGTCTGCTTCTACTGCCAACAGCCTGGTCATTGGAACCGGGATTACAGGAAGTTCACGGCTGATCTGAAGAAGGGCAGTGGGACTGCGCCTTCATCAAATAGCCTGGATGATCTGAAGAAGGGCAGTAAGACTGCGCCTTCATCAGGAAACCTGGATGATCTAAGGAAAGGCGGTGGGACCGTGCCTTCACTCGGTATTAACTCTATAGAGCTACATCTCTCTACTTCCAAAGATTCATGGGTATTAGATACCATGACTGAATCTCACACATGCACTAATATATGGTGGCTGAAAGTAGGAGAGATTTGGAAAGCACGAAATGGACCTCAGAGTTGTGGCAACTGCTGTAGGATCCATGAGTCTTGCTTTGCCAAGAGGCCTTGTCTTCGTATTGTATAATGTATATTGCATACCTACTTTTAGTAGGAATATTATATCTGTATCCGTGTTTGACAAGGAAGGATATAATGTTAATATTGGAAATGGAGTTTTCAATGTTCTATCCAATGATATGTTTTATACCAGTACTGACATGGTTGGAGGATTGTACATATTAGATATGGGTAACAATGCCTCAAGTTCTATATATTCCGTTAATACCAAGAGGTCTAAATCCAACGATTTAAACCTAACTCTGTTATGGCACTGTCATTTGGGTCGCATAAACAAGAAGCGCCTATCAGCACTTCAGAAGTGCGGGCTTTCAGGTTCATTCGAATTCCATTCGATCGATAGGTGCAAGGTTTGTTTGATGGGAAAAATGACTAAAGTGCCCTTTATCGATCGCGATGAAAGGGCGGGTGAATTATTGGGGCTTATACACTCGAATGTGTTTAGACCAATAAGTTCACTTGCCAGGAGGGGTTTTAGCTACTTTATCACATTTACTGATGATTACAGTAAATATGGTTATGTCTATTCGGTGAGACATAAGTCTGAAGCTTTTGATAAATTCAAAGAGTTTAAGACTATAGTAGAAAACCAGCTCGACAAAGGTATTAAGGCACTTCGATTGGATCGAGGTGGAAAATACTTGACCACAGAGTTATTAGATCATCTAAAAGAGAATGGGATCCTTTTGGAATGGACTCCTCCTAGGTCACTGTAGTTGAAAGGTGTAGCCAAACGGAGAAATCGGACATTGTTAGACAATGGTCTGTTCCATGATTAGTTGGACTGATCTCCCAATCTCTTTTAGGGGTTTTGCTCTAGAGACGACCGCATTCATAGTGAATCGGGCTTCGACGAATGGTGTGGAAGGGACACCACTTTAAAAATGGTACGGGATGATGCCCGCTTTGTCTTTCCTAAAAGATTTGTGGTTGCGAGGCTTATGTGAAACATTTGGTTTCGACTAAGCTCGAACCAAGATCTGAGATATGCACCTTCGTGTGGTATCCCAAAGAAACAAGGGGATACTATTTCTACAATCCCAGTGAGAACATGGTGTTCGTCGCTTGGGGTGGGGTCTTTATGGAAAAGAAGTTTTGTTTCCAAAGACGTCATTGGGAGGACTGTGCATCTCGAAGAAATTCAGGATGGTACAGATCTGTCTAAACCAATTGGCAACCCAGTAGAAAGGAGCCAAAGATTGTCGTAGAGTAAGAACCAATTCCTGTTACAATTCTGGAAGGTCCAAGGCGATTTGAAAGGATCAATCTTCCACCTCCAAGATATGGTATCCGGAGGTGACAATGAAGTCATGGTGGATCACGATGATCCAGCCACCTTTCAGGAAGTCGTGGATGGGCCCAACTCCGAGTTATGGCTGGGAGCCATGAGGGAGGAAATGCAATCCATGTCGGACAACCGAGTCTGGGAACCGGTTGATCCCATCAAGGTGAAGATGGACATGGACGGCAACCCTCTGACCTACAAAGCTCAACTGGTGGCGAAAGGTTATAGGCAGATCCAATGGATTGACTATGAGGAAACCTTCTCCTTAGTGGCTATGGTCAAAATCGATCCAAATTCTTCTTGACATAACTGCGTATCATAATTACGAGATATGGCAAGTGGATGTCAAAACCGCTTTCCTAAATGGAAATTTGACTGAGTACGTTTGTATGTCTCGGCCCAAAGGTTTTGACGATCCGAAGAATAAAGGAAAGATTTATAAGTTGTTGAAATCCATTTCTGGATTGAAACGAACTTCTCGGAGTTGGATCCTTCGTTTTGATGAAGCTGTAATTGGATTTGGCTTAATCAAGAACGAGGATGAATCTTGCGTTTATAAGAAGGCTAGTGGGAGCAATATTACCTTTCTGGTTCTCATTGAAAACGACATCCCAACCTTGCACGAGATTAAAGCTTGGTTGAGGAAGTGTTTTTCAATAAAGGACTTAGGTGATGCTTCTCATATCTTAAGGATTAAGATATGTAGAGATCGCACCAAGAGGGTCTTGGATTTAAGTCAGGGAACCTATGTGAACAAGGCATTGAGTAGGTTCTTAATGTTCGATTCAAAGAAAGGACTCTTACCCACTAGTCATGGCATTCATCTCAGCAAGACTCAGTGTCCTAAGACACCTGATGAGCTGAAAAGGATGATGAGAATCCTATGCGCCTGGGGGCAGGATCGATCATATATGCCATGACATGTATGAGACCAGACGTCTCGTAAGCCTTATGTTGTACCAGTAGACATCATTCTAACCCGGGGGAAAGATGATGCTGAACTAGTCGTCGAAGGATGAGTAGACGCTAGTTTTCCAAGACAAATCCAGATGACTTTAGAAGTCAATCAGGATATGTGTTTACGCTGAATGGCAGAGCTTTAGCTGGGAAAGCGTAAAGCAAGATACCATTGCCGAATCTACGACAGAGGCCAAGTACATGGATGCTGCAGAGGCAGCTAAGGAGGCTATGTGGATTTGGAAATTCATGGCAGGGCTGGGTGTAATTAAAAACCCATCCAGTCCGGTGAATCCATTTTGCGACAACACAAGGGCCATTGCGCAAGCTAAAAGCCTAGATCGCATAACAAATCCAAACATGTACTGCAGCGTATCCACCTCATCAGATAAATACTGAACTGAGGTGAAGTGAAGATAACCGATATTGCAATAGATGATAACATAGCCAACCCTTTGACTAAGGCAGTGTCACTGCCTGAACATGTTAGACATGTAAAGTCGATGGGGACATATAGGAGTTTAGATTGGAACTAGGGCAAGTGGGAGATTGTTAGTCTTAGTGCCCGTAGTTCAATCCTAAATGTCCAAATGTATATATCATCGTTAGCAATAAAATTAAAGCGGCTTTATATTACTTATGTGTTGGAGTAATATATCGATGTGTGCTCTGATCTATGCCCACCATGCGAATAGAACCATAGATCGAGATAGATCACACTCGATGGGTCCCTAGTCAACAAAGCTTCACTAGAAGCGACTAGTATGAAAGATGGCTCTTTATGGCTTACGTTCTGTTAGTCATTGGAATGGGATTCCGGAGTCTGATCATAGATATCATGTGGGACATGATATTGGACGACCCGCCCTGAATATGTGCCATAGATTAAGTCATGAACATATTCAGTGTTGTAGCTTGTCATGTATCCTTAGACCAAGGAGTCTTTGTGATCGCTATGTAGTCAACAACTGAGTTTGACCTGAGCCTAACGTTGTCCGTAACAGGGCTTCCATAACGGCCAGGATTGGCTTGGGGACGGGCTACATGAGTGACACGAAAGACGGCTAAGGGATTTATCCCTCATACTAAGGTATGGGAAAGATATCGGTTCTCGGCCACTTGATCGAGAGTGACTGGAAGAATAGCATGGCCATGCACATGATACTGGGTATCATATCTTCAGTCATCTCTCATATCAAGGAACATTGATTGAGAATAATAAGGATGACGGCTCTATGCCTTATCTCAATCAGGATATCGGAGATAAAAGGATAATGACAGGGACGACGGAAAGGTTAGAATCGACAGGGTCGATTCGTTATGTAGTGTCAGGCAATACTAAAGTCTCGTTAGTTGCCACTTAAATAGGATCAAGTAAAATGGGATTTTACGTTGATCTATTGACATGCATAAACCTAAGGGTCACACCGGAGGATGAAACTCATTGACACATTTATGGAGAATGGCCAAAAGGGAGTTGTCTCGGGACATGACCAAAACTGGGTTTTGGGTCATGTGCCCGTACGTGAATAGGACTTTACGGATCGAGACAAGGCTTGGAGTCTTGGGATTGATCGCGTCGGATAATGTTGGACATTTCCGGTATGGAAGGCTTGGAGGCGATGAGCGAATCACGGGACCTCGTTAGAAATGGCCACGGGCCATGTTCCAAGAGGCCCATGAAAGGCCCATGCAACCAAGGCCCATGGAACTAATTAATCAAGTCTTGATTAATTAGTACTAAGTAAGAAAGACAAGGATTAAGGTGTTGGTGATTCACCACCTAATTCAATCTTGTCTTGCCATACTTTGTCCTATTTACACCTTACTTGACACCATACTTGTCCCATGCCTTTAGTTGGACAAGTATGGGTTTTTTTATGTTTAAGTCATCTTTTTTCAACATAACAAACACAAGACAAGAATAGGAAACACATTTTCTCTCCCTCTTCCATGGCAATTTCGGGTTTGGCTAGTTTCCTCCTCCATTTTTGTGTTCTTGAGTCCTCAAAGAGAAGAACTACGTGGCTTTGATTCCCATGTGGATACGTAGGCGTCTTGGAGGCTCAAGCCAATCATTCGTTACCCGGTGTTCTTGTTTTGGTAAGAACTAGTGCTGAAATTTTCTCTTGTGAATCCATTCTTTGTTAGTTGTTTCATGGTTTTAATTGTCTCTTGGTTTTCATTGATTTTCCGCTGCGAGTTGGTTCATCTCCAACCCTACCTCGAGACCCAACAATTTGGGTGTGTTATTCACTTATGAGTGTTTAAGTTGGCTTCTATATCGATATGGTACCTACACCGAAGGAAGTGCCGGTGTGAGGTAATATCATAGGCGGTACCCGGTATGGTGCCTACACCGAAGGAACTGCCGGCGTGAGGTAGTATCATAGCCGGTGGATTGGACCCTACGGGGCATTGATTATTGGATGGTTTACCCTGCGGGGATGGTTATTGGTTGATTCACCCAAGTGTATGCGTCCTACGAGAGTAGTTCCTTGGTTCCCGATGATATATAGCCCTTTGGAGACGTATCCGAGAATCTTGACGATAAGTGCCCTTAGGTGGTTGTTACCGGTAACCTTGATGATATGCGTCTCCTCTGGAATGAGGGAAAATCCGACATGACGCAACGAGTGTGTGGATCGGAGGGTGGTGATTTCATGTACCACGGCATTAATGGGACGTTCTATTTTCTATTAATTGTTAAGAAATGTATTGTTCTCCTTACTTGCCAATTATTAAGCTTAAAGGTCGCCCTTGTTGTGTATTTTCCCTACTGAGCGTAAGCTCACCCCTACTTTGTTTATCTGTTGTTGTTACAGGCTTGATTGATGAGTAGAGGACTCGAGGCTAGGGAGCTTCCATGGCGTCCGGGTGTCTTATATTTAGAGGCGTTGGTCATATTTCTGGTCATGAACCTTTGTTAAGGAATTTATTATGAGTTTATAAACCTTTTGTTAAAGGATTTATCATATGATTTTGACTTGAGATATTTTGGATTGTATTAAAGTCGGAGGGTTTTATGGGCCTTATGGTATTCTATGGTTATAACTGCTTTTCCTTAAGTCACGTCACGAGTCCGGTCAAAACCGGATTTGGGGCGTGACAACCGGCATACCCGCTCGATGTAGGCCATCGTACCGGAACCAGTACCTAGGGGACAGCGCATACGTGGGACCACACCGTCGGCCTAGGTACTACCCTACACCGGTGTACCCTCTCGGTCATAGGTACCATACCGGAATACAACTCCTCTTGGAACACACATCAAGATAATAAAACGCATCGCAATGCCACATTTCAAACACGGCTTACCATGCCCAACAATCTTACCACAACCAGTCAAGTCGGTCTATCAACCACCCGACCATTTCACAAGCAATAATTCACCTCAATACAAGCATGGCACACTTGCCCAAAGATAACCACACATACTACACCGGGTAATACCAACATGCTTCTCAACCTATCAATGCCTAAAACACACATAATGCATTTCAATCAAGTCAAGGAAATTCAAACAACACACAACCTAAGGGCTCGACATGGCCAGCATGCATTTCTACCAGCACAACAGTCCCAAACTTACGGCTCGACATGGCACGTAAGCTATCCCTCAATTCACTCGTTTCTCACCTTCTAATCATGGAGTTCTAATCGTTAGGATTAAAGTAAAAACAACCTATAGGCATACTAGTAACTTTCCACAATCGAACCGGTATCCGCTACGTTCCCTACCTCAAGTAGAACAGACAGCTAGGTCTCCTAGCTACTGACGTCCTGGCTCGCAACCTCTGGTCTTCTCTACGGTCGAAGTCGGACTCTAAAATAACACGGAAAGTTATAATTAATAACTGTTCCAATGTTAAATTAAAAGTTACGTACGATGCACGTTAAAACCAACAAGTTTCCTTTTAAACTCGAACAGGCAAAAAGAGGGATTATACAACGAATCGGGTTCGAGTACCCGAGCCCCGAGCATAGAATCCGGTGCCCGTTTCCCGAGGCACGTTTCCCGAGACACGATTCCCAGTAGGGTCAGGAGCAGTCACCTGTCGTTGAGCAGGCAGGGGCAGCGAGTGCCCAGGGTGCTTCCTTAGAGGTGCACGAGGGGGATTAGGCTGGACTGTCAAGGCCACCACCCAGAGGTCCTCCGGTCGTAAAGTCGACCGAGGCAACCGCTCTGGAGGAGCTGGTTCGAACAGTTCTCGCGGCGATCAGCGCCCAGAGGGAGAATACAGCACCAGCAGTAGAGGCTGTGCCTACTGCTACTACAACTGCTGTTGCGAGGCCGAGTCTGACCGATGGTTACACAGCCCAGGCGCTAAGGGACTTCCTCAGGCTGGGTACTGTATCTTTTCCGGGGAGCCAGATCCCGAGGCAGTCGAGAGATGGCTGGGACAGATCACCCGCAACCTGGATACGTCGGGGATCACAAACGCTCACATGAGGGTATCTTTTGCAGCATTCCAACTGAGGGATGAGACATACTATTGGTGGTACCGCAAGCAGCGCAGGGTTGGAGACGACTTTCAGTTGTTCAGCAGGCTCTTCCTGGAGCAGTACTTTCCGAGATTGGCCCACGAGGACAGAGATCAGCAGTTCCTGGAGCTGCACCAGAGGGGGATGTCTATATCAGAGTATCAAGCGAGATTCACTTCCCTGTCTCGCTCGCACCGGAGATGGTGCCGACAGAGGCACTCTGATGTAGACGATTCGAGGGGGGCTCCTTCCGTCGATCATGGACCGAGTCATTGCCTTTAGGACTGAGGTGTACACTGAGCTAGTGGACCAGACACTAGCAGTGGAGTGGCACTTTAGAGAGACCGCCAGGGCCCGCGAGAGCAGTTTGAGACTGAGTGGCTTTCTGAGACCGTCTGAGGGCCGCGATCCAAGGAGGCAGAGGACCCCAGGATCCTTCCAGCCACAGGCCCAGTCTGGTGGGATGCACCGAGTCGGAGTTGTAGCATCCGTTGGACCTGCCCCGGTAGCACATTTGTGCCCCTTGTGCAGGCAGTTGGGTCACCTGGCCCGAGATTGCCCGAGAAGTAGTGGACCTGTAGATCGTCAGACGGATCGTCCGTCGAGGTTCGGGGAGAGACCGCGTGCCGATGGGAGGACACACTACCAGTGCGGCCGACTGGGACACATCTCTTTTGAGTTTCCTGACTAGGTTGGGGGAGCGCCAGCGCCGAGACCTCAGCAGACGCAGCCCCACCAGGCAGCCTCTTTCCGCCCGCGTCAGACTCAGGCTCAGAGAGCCCCACACCAGGCGGCGAGTGCACCGGCACAGAGACAGCAGCTGAGGGCTCCACAGCAGGTGACCCTTCCACCGCCCCCGAGAGGAGTAACTCAAGCACAGCAAGGCCGGGTGTATGCTATCACTGACTCCCGAGCGGAGGGACACCACTCCGGTCATGAGACCACTCAGGGTACGTGCTTGCTTTACAATTCCTGGGCGTCTTTCTTATTCGATACTGGGGCTTCACAGTCTTTCATCTCTTCGACCTTCGCTGGTATGTTGGGATTGAGGGTAAAATCCTTGAGTAGACCTTTATGTCTTGATACCCCGGTTACGGGAGATGTGGTCCTAAGTATCGTATGTCGTGCATGTGAGATTAGAGTGGCTGATTGCCCTTTTGTTGGTGATTTACTTGTGTTGGACATGACGGCATTTGACGTGATCTTGGGGATGGACTGGCTCGCGAGGCATCGAGCGTCGATCGATTGCTATCGACGGTAGGTGACAGTGGTATCGGGCGACACGATCGTCACTTGTGTCTTGGGCAGTAGGAGCGGAGTTCTCTTGTTAGCGTTGACCGTGGGAGACGAGACGACGGCTATTCAGAGCAGAGAGCTGTCGCGGGTAGTATGCAAGTTTCCGGAGGTATTTCCAGAGGAGTTATCAGGATTACCGCCGGCGCGCGAGGTTGTGTTTAAGATAGAATTGATACTGGGAATGGCACCGATATCCATGGCCCCGTACCGGTTTGCACCAGTCGAGTTGGTCGAACTGAAGCGACAACTCGAGGAGCTTCGGGAGAAGGGATTTATCCGCCCGAACGCTTCACCGTGGGGAGCACATGCCCTCTTCGTGAAGAAGAAGGGTGTAGCGCTGAGGATGTGCATCGATGACCAGAAGTTGAACCGGGTCACGGTGAAGAACAACTACCCGATGCCGAGGATCGATGACTTTTTCGATCAGTTGACAGGAGCAAAGTGCTTCTCGAAGATTGATCTACGATCCGGGTATTATCAGTTGAGGGTTCGGGAGGAGGATGTGGCGAAGACCGCATTTCGGACTCGGTATGGACACTACGAGTTCCTGGTGATGCCGTTCGGACTGACGAACGCGCCTGTAGCGTTCATGGACCTGATGAACGGTATATTCCGACCCTACTTGGACCAGTTCGTCGTTGTGTTCGTAGATGACATTCTGATTTATTCGCCAAGTGAGGAGGCGCATGTGGAGCACCTGAGGGCAGTTTTGACGTTGTTGCACACTCACCAGTTGTACGGCAACCTGGAGAAGTGCAAGTTTTGGCTCGTAGAGGTGAAGTTCCTCAGGCATGTTGTGTCCCGAGAGGGTATACTGGTCGATCCGGCGATGATCGACGCGGTCTCGAAGTGGGCACGACCCAAGAGTGTCTTTGAGATCCCCAGCTTCCTAGGCTTGGCAGGATACTATCGACGGTTCGTACATGACTTCTCACGTCTGGCCGCGCCAATGACTGCCCTGACACACAAGGGAGCCGAGTTTGTGTGGACTGATGAGTGTGACCACACCTTTACCGAGCTGAAGGCTCGTCTGACTACCGTTCCCGTGTTGATAGTGCCGGAGCGCGAGGTCGGATATGATGTGTATTGTGATGCGTCCGGTGAAGGACTGGGGTGTGTGTTGATGCAGTCCGGGAAGATAGTTTCTTATGGCTCCAGATAATTGGAGATACATGAGCGCAACTACCTAACCCATGACTTAGAGCTGGCAGCAGTCGTCTTCGCGCTGAAGAGATGGCGACACTACTTGTATGGAGAGCGATTTCGGGTGTTCTCTGATCACAAGAGTCTCAAGTACATCTTCTCCCAGCGCGACCTGAACATGCGCCAGAGGCGGTGGATGGAGTTACTTGAGGAGTACGAGTTCGAGCTACTCTACCATCCGGGCAAGGTGAACGTTGTCGCCGATGCCTTGAGTAGGAAGTCGGTCTGTTGCCTGGCTGGTATATTAGTCCGAGAGTGAGACATGATGGAGGAGTTGAGCCCGTAAAGACTTGAGCTAGCTGAGGTCACCAAAAGCGTGGCTATGTGTTCGCTGGTAGCTTAGCCCACAATAGTTGCTCGTGTGCTAGAGGCACAAGCCGAGGATGCCGAGACGGTAGAGATCCGGGAGAGGATTACTAGCGGTGTTGACGCTGAGGGCTGGGAGCAGGGTACCGAACAGGGTCTACGTTACCGAGGAGGACTGTTTGTGCCACGTAGTTGCAGAGACGAGGTTTTGTGAGAGTCTCATCACTCACGTCTTGTTGTGCACCCGGGTGGCACCAAGATGTATCGAGATGTCCGGAGATAGTTCTGGTGGAGCGGGATGCGGAGAGTGATTGCAGAGTTTGTCTCGAGATGTCTGACTTGTCAGTAAGTGAAGGCCGAGCATCAGCGTCCCGCCGTTTTATGATAGCCACTGCCGATCGCGCAGTGGAAGTGGGAGCAAGTCACGATGTTCTTCGTGTGCGGCTTACCGAGGTCGCCGAGAGTGCACGACGCAGTTTGGGTAGTGGTCGACTAACTGACCAAGTCAGTGCACTTTTTAGCTATGAGGATGAACGATACGGTTGACACTCTGAGTCACCTTTACGTTCGAGAGATTATCCGACTTCCACGGGGTTCCAGTATCGGTTGTGTCCGATAGAGATCCTCGATTCACCTCCAGGGTTTGGGAGAGTTTGCAGAGAGTATTGGGAACCGAAGTCCTACTAAGTATAGCGTACCACCCGCAGATAGAAGGTCAGTCAGAGCGC
This sequence comes from Erodium maritimum, assembly GCA_963921825.1. Taxonomy (NCBI): domain Eukaryota; kingdom Viridiplantae; phylum Streptophyta; class Magnoliopsida; order Geraniales; family Geraniaceae; genus Erodium; species Erodium maritimum. Next base: position 51,040,784 of record OY997595.1, on the reverse strand, counting down.
ACGATTCAGATCTTACACGACATGCTGCGGGCGTGCGTGTTAGACTTCCGAGGATCATTGGAGGATCACTTACCATTAGCCGAGTTTGCCTACAACAACAACTTCCAGGCCAGTATCGAGATGGCACCGTTTGAGGAGTTGTATGGTAGGCCGTGTCTTTCGCCCGTGTGTTGGGCAGAGGTGGGAGATAAGAGTTTTCTTGGTCCGGAGCTTGTCCGAGAGACGATCGAGAAGCTCGCGTTGATTCGTGAGCGGTTGAGGACCGCGCAGAGCCGACAGAAGAGTTATGCAGATACACGACGCCGACCTCTCGAGTTTACGGTTGGTGATCATGTGTTTCTAAGAGTGAGCCCGAAGAAGGGGCTAGTGCGGTTCAACCGCAGCGGAGACAAGTTGGCCCCGCGGTTTATCGGACCTTTTGAGGTTTTGGGCAGAGTGGGAGCTGTTGCTTGCCGTCTTGTATTGGCACCACAGCTTGGGAACGTTCACAACGTCTTCCACGTTTCCCAACAACGGAAGTACACTACGGACCCCTCCCACGTTATCGAGTGGACGGACATTGAGGTAGCTGAGGATGTTTCGTATGAGGAGCAGCCAGTTAGGATTTTGGATACGCGAGAGCAGGTCTTGTGTGGCAAGACTATCCCACTGGTGTGGGTGCAGTGGTGCCACCACGGAGCTGAGTCGACTTGGGAGCGCGAGGATGAGCTTCGCGCGAAGTACACCAGCCTGTTTGACCCTTGAGGTACTTTCGTCTTAAATTTCGAGGACGAAATTCTTTTAAGGGGGTAGATTGTAAGAACCGCCCCCAGTCGATCCCGGTCGAACCGATGATTTTTGGCGAAGTTTGACTTTCGGCCGGAAGAGTCAACCGATGACTCCGAGAGTCATTCGGGACCTTTTCGGGACCCAAAAAGCTTAGCCGTCATCATGGTTAGCTTAATTGGGTCGTTTCCTTTCAATTGGCTGTCTTTGCGAAAAAGTCAAGCACGGGTCAAGCTAAGGCTATTTAACGACGAAACCTAATTAAATTAAGTGTGCTGGAAGTAACTAAGGACAAGGTGGTCCCCACATGGACATGTGTCCATGGTATCTTGGAGGAGAAGAATCGGGAATTTAATGACCCATTTACACTCATATAAGCCAAAATAGAAGAATTGGACCTAAGGGGCATTGTAGACTTTTACTAAATTAGGTTTTAAAGCCATTTGGAAGCCCATTTCAGCTCACACATTAGTGCTGGCCGAAAATTGCAAGGAAGAGAGAGAGCTTGGGAGCTTCATTGCTTGGGGAAGAAGATAGTGAAGAAAGGAACCAACTTTGAAGGATTTTCTTCACCAAACCTCTCCAAAACACCTTCATCTTCATCCCCTTTCCATTCTCAAGGTAAGTAACCTCTTAATTTCTTCTTTCAATCCACTTGGGATTATGGGTTTTCATTGAAATTGCATGAACTAGTTGGGTTTTAACTTATTTGAACTTAGATGATTGTTTTGTTGAAGATTAAGGAAGATTTTGGTTGGAAATCTTTTGTTTGTTGATGTTTGGAGAAAACCCATTATGGGTATTAAAGTTTGAGGGTTTTGATGACTGTTTTTGGAGTTTGATGATTTTAGAAATTGAGTATTGAGGTAGATTTTCGTGGAAACGATGTAGGGGAAGAAGGGGTTTGGGTCTGCCCAGATTTGGCACGGAAAGGGCTTGGTTCTGGCCCTCTGACCGGCACGGTCCGGGCTCGGTACCGACCCTCTCAGCGGCACGGTCCGGGTCCCAGACCAGCCCTCTGAGGGGCACGGTCTGGGCCTGGTGGCGGGCCTCTGAGGGGCACGGTCCGGGCCGGGTGCTGGATCTGTTGGCTGCCCGAATTAGGCCTTGTTCGGGCCCAATGTACCTTTTAGCCCAAGTTTTATCATTAGGGGTAAGTTAGGTATTTCTCTTTAAAACTAACTTTGAACGTTTATTAATTCTAGTATTTATTTTATGATCCTATACTTTATTCTCTAGCTCGGAGGAGGGAACTTCTAGGCGTTCGTGTTGACTAAGCTTTTGGAGAGCACTTGAGGTAGGGAAGAGTAGTAAATTCCGCTTTTACTTAAAGAATACTAATAGTATGCATATAGGATGTTAATAACCAGAAGAGTCTTAGCTTGGATATAGGATGTGATTCACTAGAATAACCGCTTTCAATTATGGGAATTGTTGTGCTGTAGAATCACATGTGGTCATGTCGGGCCTTACGGTTGTGTGTTGGTTGTGTTTGATTGTGGTTAATTGTCCTTAAATGTCAACGTTGGTATACTCTTGGTTAACTTAAGGATTATGTTACGTTATATGAATTACCATGAATGTGATATAGGTGGTTGTTTCATAAAATGATTGGTCGAATGAATGTCTTAAATGTGATATGAATATTATTCTGTGATATGGTCGGGTGAATGATAGACCGATACGTCGTTCTTGGTAAGTTGGGACGATAGTCTTCGTTGGGTTGATAATTCGGTGTAGTGTGGTTTGTGTGGTATTGTGTGGTGTGACTTGTACCCCGAGTGACGGGAAGATACCCGACCGAGGCTTGTGCTGGTCCGGTATGTGTGTGATGAGGTTTACCCCGATGTGCGCTCCGGGAAGACATCTAGACCGATGGACATTCCGGTATGATGTAGTGTTTCACCCCGATGTTGTGTGTCCAGGAAGACATCGAGACCAATGGGCATTCCGGTATGATGTATTTGCTTCACCCCGATGATGTGTGTCCGGGAAGACATCTAGACCGATGGTCATTCCGGTATGATGTAGTTGCTTCACCCCGATGCAGTGTGTCAGGGAAGACATCTGGACCGATGGACATTCCGGTATGATGTATTTGCTTCACCCCGATGTTGTGTGTCCGGGAAGACATCTAGACCGATGGGTATTCTGGTATGATGTATTTGCTTCACCCCGATGTTGTGTGTCTGGGAAGACATCTAGACCGAGGGTATATTCTGGTAAGATGTACTTGTTGAGTTGTGCGTGGTGATCGGATCGTCCTGCGTACTTGTCCTATGTTATGTGATATTAAATCTGAGTAACGTGCGTAGTGGTCTTAGCAGCATAATATCATGTTGCTCGTTTGTTCATTTAATTTGATGCTTTTATCGTTATTTTGTGTTCCTGTCGATTTCTATTTACGTCTCAGTTTTAGTAAGAATCACTTACCGAGGATTTCTGCTAACGGAGCGGGAGTCCTTTTCCTTTACTACTTTTTCCAACTGAGCGAAAGCTCACCCCCCTCTGTTTTTACTGTTTTACAGGTTTCGATGACGAGTCGGTGTAGAGGACGTCTCAGAGCTCGGGAGCTCCTCGAGAGTCCGGGGTCTATTTATGTATTAGAGACGTACGTTCTTTTATGAACTAAACATTGTCTTTACTTATTTGGAGTTTGAGCGTTTGACTCATGTTTACCGGAGTTGTTTATTTTGGAACTAAATTCGGAGGAGGTGTATTTCATTTAATTTTCCGTTTATTTTTATTAATTAGTTATTATTTTAGTTCAAGTCTCGAGTCCGGTCAAAAATGGATTTGGAGTGTGGCAGTTCATCCAAGCCTTGGGTCTCTTAGATCTGCCTCTCAATGGTGGAAAATACACTTGGTTTGGTCCTCAATCAAGAGCCTCAAGAATAGACAAGTTTTTGATCTCACAAGAATTATTGGCTAAATTCAGCAGTCCAACTCAGGTTTGTCTACCTAGATCAATCTCTGACCATAGGCCTATTGCTCTCTTTGAGTATGTGGTGGATTGGGGACCTAGACCCTTCAAGTTTTTAAACATTTGGACAGAAGATGTTAGATTCTTGGGTGCAGTTCAGCAGTTTTGGTCCTCTTATCATATTTATGGCCAACCCTATTTTGTGTTTTGGAGGAAGCTTAAGCTATTGAAAGCAGATTTAAAGAAGTTGAATCCACAAGTCTTTGGTCATCTAGAAACTCATATAGCTGATCTCACAAAAGCTATTGATAATCTAGATACTATTGTGGAATCAAGGACTCTCACTCCATCTAAGAATTCAATTAGAGGAGAGCTAAAAGCCGATCTAATTTTGTAGTACAAGCAACTTTCCAAACTGTGGAGCCAAAAGGCTAGGAGGAAATGGTGGGCTGAAGATAAATGTTCTAAATATTATCATAGAGTGGCCAATCACAAAGGAGCCTTTAAAAAGATTAACCAGATTTGCTACAAAGAAAGCATCCTCTCCAAGCCAGATGACATCAAAGCAGCTGCAGTAGAGCATTTTGCTAATAGACTCACAGAAGACTCCAACTCATTTGTAAACCTGGATGATCTGCCGTTCAATACTTTAACTTAAGAGCAATCACATTGGCTTGAAAGACCATTTACAGAAGAAGAAGAAATTCTAAAAGCTCTTATGGCATGCAGTCCAGACAAAGTTTCAGGTCCTGATGGTTATACTCTGAAATTCTTCCAAGTCTGTTGGAATATCATCAAAGAGGACTTATTGAACTTTATGCAATGCTTTTTCCACACTGGTCAGCTAGGAAAAGGTCTTAACTCTTCATTCTTGACCCTAATTCCCAAGAACAATGCTCCACTATCTTTTGAAAATTACAGTCCTATAAGTCTCATGGGTGGAGCCTACAAAATACTCTCCAAACTTTTATCCACAAGGCTAAAGCAGGTGATGAGCTACATTGTAGGGGAAGAACAATCTGGCTTCATTCAAGACAGGCAAATCATTGATGGTATCTTAATTGCATCTGAGATTGTGGATTATATCAAAACAACCAAGCAAAAGGCCATACTCTTTAAAGCAGATTTTGAAAAAGCCTTTGACAGGGTCAGTTGGGCCTATCTTCTCAGCATACTAACCAAAATGGGGTTTGGCCAATTATGGAAGCTTTGGATCATATCATGTCTAAGAGCTCATGTATCAGTATTAATAAATGGCTCCCCAAGCCAGATTTCCAAAGGACTAGAGGTCTCAGACAAGGCTGTGCACTCTCTCCTTTGCTCTTTGTTATTGCTGCAGAGGGACTAAATCAAGTTATGAAAGATGGAATGTCCCAAGGGTTGTATAAAGGAATTCAATTTCAATAATCAGGACCAATAATCTTACATCTACAGTTTACAGATGACAGTATTTTCTTCATACAAGCTACAACATCTGGTGCCTTGTGCCTCAAGTTTACTCTGACTATGTTCACTTTGGCATCTGGACTAAAGATAAATTATGACAAATCAGAAGCCATGTTATTTAATCTAGAAGAGGAAGAGGAACAACAAGTATTGGACATCCTGGAATGCTCTAGGGGTAAATTGCCAACTATCTATCCTGGCTTCCCATTAGGAGCAAATCCCAAAAGAATCAAAACCTGGGATACAATAGTTCATAAATTTAAGGATGCTTTGGGGCTTTGGCAAGCTAAATTACTTTCTTTGGAGGTAGAATCACCCTCATAAAATCAACCCTTAGTGCACTGCCTCTATATTTCTTCTCCATCATTAAAGCCCCTAAAGGTGTTCTAAGAGAAATGGAGTCCTGGCAGAGAAGATTTTTGTGGCATGGGTCTTCATCAGCTAGGACTTTCAGCAAAGTTGCCTGGAATAAAGTGTGCAGATTAAAAACTGAAGGGGGATTTGACAAAAGCTCTCTTGCTAAATGGAGTTCCACCAAAAATTACAGCCTTTTGTTGGTTGGCTTGCCTAGAAGCAATTCCAACCAGGTGTTTTTTAGACTCAAGGGGGATGCAGCTCACATTACAAGGGCTTCTATGTCCAGTCTGCAACAATGATCTTGAAGATGCTTCCCATACAACTTTACACTATGATAGAGCCAGGAACAATACAACTACTCTTTTCCTCATAGGCCAATCTAAACTCCCCTCTTAATAAAGGTCCTTGGGGATACTTATTGCAAATAGCCTATTGGCAGATTTGGTTAGCAAGAAATCAAGCTATATTTGAAAATAGTTTTCCTACCCTAGAAGAAATCTTTCAAAATAGTTTAAGCAAAAAAATGACTTGTGGCATACTATTTTTTGCTTAAACTTGCTGATTTGTTGCTCCTGTCACAAGTCATTCCTGATCAGTTTTGCTGAGCTAAATGCTTGGGCTCATTCTGGTGTTGGTTTCTTGAGTCCCAAGCCATCTCTGTCTACTTGTTTTGAGTTGAAGTTTGAGACTGGTTTTCTCCTCTAAAGCTATATTGGAACATTCTTAAAAGATAGCAGATCTTTGCACTGGGTTTTATGATCCTCTTCCTGGTTCCTTGTGTTTTTTTGGGTTTTGGGGTGGGTTTGGGGGTGGGATGGGTACTGTTGTGAGTTTGGTAAGGTGTATCTCTTTTCTCTTTTGTTTGTTGGTGGTCCTGCCTCTTTAGGACTAGAGTGTGGGTGTTTCTCCTCTTTTCCTGCTCAGTCTGACAGGGTAGCTCCTTGTATAGATGAGGGTCTCTTTTGTGTGTTGTGCTTCTCTTTTGCAGGTCTCTTGGTGCTGCTCCTTAGTGTTTGATGACCTTGATCTGAGATTAGCTGCTATACTTGTCTAAGAAGCAGAGGACTTTAATTCAAAGTTGTGATGGCTTGGCCCCAAAACCTCACAAGCCAATCTTGGTACAGAACATCATTTGGAGTGCTTACTGCAGAATGGATGGCAATAGTGAAATCACATAGGGAGTGCTTGCTGCAAATTGGATGGCAGTATTGTTTCAAATCCAAAATCAAGATGGGAGTGCATATTGTATATCTGGATGGCAGTAGAAGTTGATTAGGAGGAGAGCTGAAATCTTTTAACATCTGATCCTGCTGGTTTGGGTGATCTTTCAACAAAGTCTTGATATCCTCTACTGGTTTACTGAAATGCCATCTCTTATTAGGACTTATCTGTACATGGTGAAGTGATGAACATGTGGCTCTTGAAAAGCTTAACTCAGCTTCAGTTTGGTTTAATCAGTGTTCTTCAGTCACTTTTGATAAGTAGTTCATTTCAATACCTTCTGTTTGAAGCAATTTCCTTTTCTTGCTTAGGGACTTGAGATTGTCTAGTCTTGGTTTAGGTGATTAAGTGTTGTTGTATGATACATCTTGTACCTCCTCTTTCATATTGAAAGAGGTTTTTAATTTAAATTTGTTTTGTCGATCAAAAAAATATATGTATATATACTTTTGTTGGACTCCGACTTTATCTTTAATAAAGTGAGGACTTCTAGCTTAATGGACTTCTTTAATATTTTTTGCCTTTGAATCTTATCTTGTAAGCCTCTCGGCCTTGTAAACACAACACATCCATCATCGATCCTTGCCTTCTTCATATTCAGCCTCTCCACTTATGTTTTCACCACTTCCTTGCATTATTAGTCAAGTTGTCGACGGAAATGAACACACACACACACAGACTTCTTCTCTCTCAAGACCCCTAAACTTTTTTCAAGTTTAAAGCTTATGTTGTTGGCGGCTATCAGGGCTCTGACCATAGGGCTGTCGGTGGCTCCTTTTTCCCTTCCTCCCTTCATCCGTTCCTCTCCTTCTATCTTCCGCTTTTCAATCGCCTTCCTCCGAGCTTGTCTTTCCGTTCTCCTTCTGCCGGTTTCCATGGCTTCTTCGGCAGCCATGCTTCGCCGCTTCGTATCTTGCTCCTCCTTCTTCAAACGTGTGTCGGTGTCAGCCAAACCCCTATGCAGCCCACTTTTCTCCCCATTCTGGCCGCCATCGCCCACCTCCGCCCGTTTTCCTCTCGTGCTTCGCCATCTTCCCCTTTGTCGGATCCGGCCTTGAGGGCTTCGCCCTCACCAAATCCTCCGCCTCGATCGTCCGATCTGCCGCCATAGGTCATGCTAGCCAGCTCTGACAAAGGTTCTTCACCTCCTCCACCCTCTGTCGTACCCCTCCGCCTTCCTCAACCCTTGTCCAACCACCTCTTCCATGCCCCTTCATCATCCTCATCTCGTGCCCAAGCACCTCCGCCGTCCTCATCTCGTGCCCAACCACCTCCTCCCTCAGATCACTTGCCCCAGTTCTTTCTTCCTCCTTGCCGGCTAAATTTGTCGGTCCAGCTCTATAGCGGGTCAGATCTGCTGGTAAAATTCTCCATCGCAACCTTGGTTGACCATAAGCACCCCGATGATGACTCGACTACCTTCGGCTGAGCCTTTTTGCCACACACTTTTTCCGATGGGAAGGTCAGATTTGCACCCAGCTTTTGTCGGAACACTACAGCCGAAGTCATTCAAATGTTCCCTTGCTTTTCGTGTTTACCCGACCAGTCATGTGCACCAGTTTCTAGCGGATCGGTATGTATCCGTCGACACCGTCCACCTCGCCCCGATCTTAAGCCTAGACATCGGAGGCTATTCGCAAGTAGTTTTTGTTCGTCATTGTTGTTTATCGTCTTATTTATTTTGTTTGTTTTATCTGGTTTTTGGTTTGTCCTCCCTACCGTAGTGTCGGACATCTGGTAGGTGTGGATGCTACCTTTGGTGGTTTATCCGGTCGTGACTCTTTATCGAAGGACCTCTCAGGAGAGTCAATAAGGAATACCGACTTGATAGTAGTTTGTTAGGCGCGGTGTTGGCCATATCGAGAGTTATTCATCTTGCTGATCGTTCCTCGGATTCCCAAGAACGATTGGTGGATGCACCTTTTTTGCGGTTTGGTCTGTATCGTTTTATAAGGTTTATTAATTCATTAATGAATCTTTCTTTCTTTCTTTTTTTAAAAAGGTAAGTTGTCAATGAATAATTCTCCCACGTCTATAAAATTATGTATTCTATATTATCCTTATTTCATTTCAATATTTAAATGTGTTACTAAATTACTCTTATAGGATAGAAGTCAAATAAAAACTCACTCTTAACATAAAAACGGTAAGAATCCTTATAAGTCATTCATTTCATAAATAGATGGATGAGATCCAATTGAGTTGTTGACTCGGTGATTACAAAATGACAACATTTTTTAGTAAGTGGTAGGGGCTATTTAGTAAAACTATCATCTAATTTTTTTAAGTCACTAATTTAATCATTCTCGCTTCATTTGAACTCCGGTTGACTTCAAAATTGCGCCAATATTTTAGTTTTTCATGAGCTTTCTATATATCAAGATCAATGATAACTATATTTTGAAGTACAAAAAAATTATTTTGGGGATGAATTTAAAAAAATATCTAGGTGATTTTTATCAACATTAAGTACTAGTTTTTTCAACACTCAGCACTAGTTTTTTCAACACAGAATAATAGTTTTATCACCTCATTTTTCTAAACTGAACATGATCAGTACATGTTTTTTATTACCCTCATCACTAGTTTTATCAACACTAAACTCTAATTTTATCACCCTTATTATCAAAATTGAACACAATTTTTATCACCTCATCACTTGTTTTTTATTGTCTCAACATGTTTTTTATCAACATTTAATACTAGTTTATCACCCTATTATGAACGTTTATTAATGAAGATTTATTAACACTCAACACTACTTTTATCACCTTGATATATATTTTTTTGTTATTCAAAATATATTTAATATGCTACTCGATAGATATACCTTGAAAAAAGAAAAATATTGGTGAAAGTTTGAAGCTAAACAGAGTTCAAAGGAATCAAGAATAATTAAATCAATAAATTAGTAAAAAAAAAATAAACATTTGTCCACATGACACCATGCTATTACAATTATGGAATTTTTGTGTGAGAAGTGAGGAAATTGACGTATTCGTCCTCTAATATTCTAATCTAAAGAGTAAGGTTTAGGGAAAATATCAGATTGGTACCCTTAACTATATGTTTTTAACACATTGGTACCCTTAACTAATTTAATCACTAAAAAGGTACTTTAAGTTTCCAATCAGTAACACTTTAGTGTTTTCCGTCCATTTTTGGACGGAAAATGGTCATGGTGGTGGAGATGAAGGTTGGGGAAGAAACAGAATGAAGGAGGCGTATGTATGAAATAAATGGGGGAGATGAAGGTTGTGTAGGGGAAATAAGGTAAAAGAATAATTAGGGTTTGAACTTAGAGTGGTATTTTTGTCATTTTTTGAAAGTTTAAGGTCATGTGCATTGCACATGACCATTTTCCGTCCAAAAATGGACGGAAAACACTAACGTGTTACTGTTTGGAAACTTAAGGTACCTTTTTAGTGATTAAATTAGTTAAGGGTACCAATGTGTTAAAAAGTATAGTTAAGGGTACCAATCTGATATTTTCCCTAAGGTTTAATATAAGTTGACATTTACTTTAACTTTTTTTGGATCAGAGAGAAGGGAATGCATTAAAAAAGGGAGAGAGTGGATCCCGGGATGGGAGCCACACACTGGAAAAAAAAATTCCAAAAGAAATCCGAAAAAGAAGAGCAAAAAAGCAATAGAAAGTCCACCCCGGCCCATCTCAACAACCAAAACTTGTCAGATCAGCAAGCACAGACCTGCAAGAAGAGACAAGAGCCAATGAGGAATAGGGAACAAAGTGCAGAGCTCCTCAAACATGGAAAGGAAAACCTTAGGTGCCCCTAGTAAGAGAAGCAACTAGATACTCTGTCACGCCCCAATTTCAGTAAACCGAACTCGGGACGCGAACGTTTAATTTCAATAAAACATTTTGAAACCTTTTTACATAAATCACTTTAAAATCACCATTTGTTCAACAAAATAATCATTTACAACTTAAAAGTACGTCCCAACAAATGGACAAAAAAACAAGGTATACGTCGCTAGACTCAAAAGTAAACCCGGAATCCCGCTCCTAGCTCTTCAAGCCTCGGAAGCTCACCTAGTCCAACCTGCGACCGGTACCTGTAGGAAAAGCAACTAGGGGTGAGCGTTCGCTCACCACCCCGGATAACAGACTGACTACGGCATACTTAGCAAACAATGCCGGTAACACCAACAACAACCCAAACACCGGGGATCACTATCCCCAACTCAAGTAACCCGATCGACACACACACACTGTTACTTTCCTCAACCGACTCAACACTCGGACACGTAATGTAGACCTGACACAATGATTGAAGACCTCCTCCAAAGACACGACAAACAACCACGCAACACCCAAGATCACAAAGGATCGCACACAAAACAAGGTCACAAAGGATCGCACGCCAGCTGCTCAGTAACCCATCTCTCTCTCACCCTTTACCGATCCCAGTCAAGTCAGGCGGTCGACCTGTTGCGCTACTTCTCCCGATCCCATTCGGAAGGCTGGCCCACAACCTCTTCCTTACCCCCGATCTCAGTCGGGTGACCAGCCACACCCGCGCGAACCACGAAACTTCTCCCGACACACAGCCGGGAGGCTAGCCCACAACCTCTCCGCTTCCCCCGATCCCAGTCGGGTGGCTAGCCACACCCCCAACCTCGCAATCCTTCTCCCGATCCCAGTCGGGAGGCTAGCCCACAACCTCTCCGCTTCCCCCGATCCCAGTCGGGAGGCTAGCCACACCCCCAACCTCGCAATCCTTCTCCCGATCCCAGTCGGGAAGCTAGCCTACAACCTCTCCGCTTCCCCCGATCCCAGTCGGGAGGCTAGCCACACCACGCAACTTCCCCGACACAAAGTGGGGTTTCCAACCTCAGGTAACCACAATCACAATCACAAGCAAAGTTCAACAAACAGCAACAACACAGGTTCAACACTCCACATGCACTCATGGCCACCCAAGACACCAACAGTAAAACACGGACTCAACAACCCCACGGGCACTCACGGCCTCCCAAGACACACCAACAGTAACTCACGTGCTCAACAACCACACGAGCACTCACGGCCTCCCAAGACAGACCAACAGTAACTCACGGGCTCAACAACCCCACGGGCACTCACGGCCTCCCAAGACACACCAACAGTAACTCACGGGCTCAACAGCCCCACGGGCACTCACGGCCACCCAACACACCAACAGTAAAACACGGGCTCTCATGGCCACCGAAGACACAAAATACACAAACAACCTCCGGGCATAACCAATGCCTCCAACATTTCTAATATCAACAGTTTCACAATCAACCTCCGGGCATGGTCATATGCCTCCAGTACTTCTAATATTGACAAGTTCACAATCAACCTCCGGGCATGGTCATATGCCTCCAGTAATTCTAACATCGATAAGTTCTCTACTCCTACGACACTACTAAGTGTCACATGCAATTCTAATGTTCGATACGTTTCTGAATCATACGACACTACCCGGTGTCGCCTACCTTTCTACTATTCGATAAACCTACTTAACCCACGACACCCAGTGTCTCATGCGTTTCTACTGTTAACTTTCCCTAGTCAGGGCCGAGATCCGGCTACTTTTCCCTACCTCGTATGTTTTCTCCAAAAGCTAACCAACAAGCTCCGGCGTGATCTCGGTCACTCGCCTAGCTTTCCCTTTCCTCTGTCAGCGGCACGATCTAAAAGAACACAATTTTAAGGCACTTTTAAACTTGCAGGAATAAACTGAAATTCAATAAACTTGACGCCCAAAAGTAAACCCGACAATGTCGATCACTCCCAAACTTCCCAATTACTTGACACTGTCGATAAAGGACCCGGAAAGGCCCGATTCGCCTGACATGGCGAATCTGCCCGGGTTTTGGAAACGCCCTTCCGGGGCTCCGAAAATTCCCGTTTTTGTTTCTACGGTCTTAGAATAAATTACTCGGAAGTCGGAATCAATTTCCGACTTCCGAGTAATTTAATTTGCGTTTAAAGTGTCTAAACCTGAAATTCCAACTTTCACAATTTAATTCCAAAACTCGTTCCGGGTGTGGATTAACGACTTGGGGATCGTCCTAAACCACCCGAACACGAAAACCCAAGACCCTAACACGTGGGCCCCACACGGCCATAAGGGGAGTTCGAATCCGCAATCGTGAGTCGATCGGTCGGTCGGATCGTCGGGAAATCACCAAAGTCTCCCCTTTTCTTTCCTTTTCTCTCCTTCGCTTTCTCTCTCTTATTTATCTCTCCTCTACCTCAACTTTTCTGTTAAATGGCCGAGACCCACATCCTTTCCCCTTTTATTTTGTTTTTTAAAAAATACAAACTTTACTTATTTACAAAACTAACACTAATGTCTCATCATTTGTTTTGTTCAATAAACCTAACACCACCACATTTGTGACATGTGGCAAGTGGGTCCCACACCTTTTTGGAAAATATCTCCTAGATATTTTCCAATCAGATTCGTGAAATTCGGCTGTTTCGGGACCCGAACGGGCACTTTTTCCAAGAAATTACGAAACTTCACGGGCTACAAGGAAACGGCTCAACTAAGACCGCTACGACGACGGCTAAGCTTTTTTGATTCAAAATGGTCCTCGAATGGACCAAAACGTCGCTCGGTTGACTATTCCAGCGAAAAGTCAACATTTCCGAAATTGGTCAGAAAGTTGCCCTGAGTCCCCCGGAACTCACTTTGGTCGATATCGGGGTCAACTTAAGTCCGACATGACCCTTGGGGTCAAATTTAGGTTCATTTAAGTGTCTGTCTAAATTTTTTATATTTTCCCTGTTTTTCGCAGATTTCACTGCGTTGACCGGGAGTGGTTATTACAATCTACCCCCCTTAAAGGAATTTCGTCCGCGAAATTTAAAACAGACGTACCTCGGGAGTCGAACAAGTCGGGGTACTTCGTGCGAACCTCGTCCTCGCGCTCCCAAGTCGGCTCAGCCTCGTGGTGCCGCCACTGCACCCATTCCAAGCGGATAACCTTTCCGTGCAGGACCTGCTCCCGCGGATCCATCTCCCAAACCAGTTTCTCCTTATACGAGACATCACCCGTTACCTCGACATCTACCCACTCAATGACGTACTCAAGACCTCGAAAGGCCCGATACACCGCGGGCTAACCCGCCTCCGCCGCGGTTGAAACGCATTATTCCACCTTTCGGACTCACCTCCAGGGATACATGAACACTGATTGCTGACTCGAGAGGTCGGCGCCGTCTGTCAGCATAGCTCCTACTAACTCTGCGCGGTCTTCAACCGCTCACGCTTCGGCACGACCGACTCAACTGTCTCTCGGTCCAGTTCTAGACCCAGTGAACCCTCATTCCTCACTTCCGCCCCGCACACGGGCGACCGACACGGCCTACCATACAACGTTCCAAACGGTGCCATCATGATACTGGCCTGAAAGTTCTTGTTGTAGGCGAACTCGGCTAACCGTTCACGAAACCCATCGTGACGTGCCCCCATTTCCACTGTGCAACCCGCAGTGGCTGCAATAATCCAGCGGGACGCTGTTGTTCGACTCTCACCTGCCGACGAGTGAGGCATCGCGATATTAACTCCGCGAACGCTCTCCGCATCCCGCTCCACTAGACATGCCACCTGATGTCGCGCTCCTCTTAGTGCTACCCACGTGCACTGTCAGACGCGAATGATGCGACTCTCGCAGCTCGTCGCCAGTAACAGTCGGTATTGGCTCGGCACTTCGCCAGCCATCCATTCCCAAGATTACGTTTAAAGGTTGTCATTTCGTAAGTATCCTTCCCACGGATACACGCACAAGCTCAGTCGCTGCCGATCCTCACGGATCCTCGCAGTCTCTCTAAGACCTCGCTCCACTACCTTCGTCGTGCCTACCAACTCCAAACATACCCGATCCAGCATCAGGGCTCTTGAGCCCTCTCTCAAACCTCCTGTATCGGTTCGGTTCTCCAACTCCGCAGGCACGACAGACCCTAGTCAACACTACCCCACCACCAACCGGCGTGTCCAGACGCAGGGGTGGACTCAACGGCTCTAAACTCAGCCCCAACCTCTCAGCACAACTCGACGAAAAAACGAGTGTGACATCCCGGTATCCAATAAAACTGACGCCCAAATCGGAGACCGAACACCCACTCTATTAGTCACTCCGGTAAGGTCTAGTGCAACCCTCACACGGTCCTCTATGCATTTACTTATAACTTTCCGCAACTAAACCAGTGTTCGCTACTCGTCCCTTGCGGGAAAAGTAGTAAAGGGGATGAGCGTTATGCTCACCTCCACGGACACCCGTTCGATTATGGCATACTAGTAGAGCACTAAAGACTTGCCGATCTAACCAGGGCAAACCACTACTCCAAACCTGACGCCAAACGTCACACTGCTCACGTTATCAACACCTCAAGTACTCGCTCATGTAAGACAAACCTCGACACGGGAAACACGTCCTCAATTTAGTAAATCACTATTGCTCACACTATCAACACCCCAATAACCCGATCACATAAGGAAAACTCAAATAACCCACTCACGTGAAGGAAACCTCAACCCACCCATTCACGCGAGGGAAACCTCGAACACCCGCTCACATAGGGAAACCTAGTTCGTATGGCGCCGCAGCGCACCAACCCTAACCCCTCTCCGTGGTGAGACTCTCACACCGAGGCGTTGTATCACTACCGCAGGTTATCGATGAGTCTCGAACCCAAGACATCATCCCTTAACACCGAACTTACGACCTCTACCCCCAACACAACCGTGAACACCGCCACGCAAAGCCAACACTCAAACTGCACAATCAAGACGGTGGAACAGACAGGGATCACGGACCCGTGACAGACCCCGTCACGGTTGGGGTCACAGTGCCGTGACGATGGCTTTAGAATTGCCAAAACGCGCTGCTCCGTCACGGATCCGTGACAGGGTCCGTGACACTCGCGCGGGGCAGTTTTCCAAAAACGTTTTAAACTCGACCCTTACTCCTTTTTAACCTCAAAGGAAACCTTGAACGACACACACGCTCGACCCACAATTTACCAACACACGAACGACAATTCAAGACCAAACACAAGTCTCCAACCTCAATCATAAGCCGACACGGCCAAACAACAACACAACAACACCCGCCCACCGGGCCAACCAAAGTCACACACGCCCACAGGGCCAACCAAAATCAAACATGCCCACAGGGCCAACAATTTTCCAAACTTTCTCCACTTCATTAAAAACCTTATTTCTTGACATCAGGTAGTTACAACCCGGTCCAGGCGTCCCCGAACTACATTGTACCCACTTGATATCAACACCGTCACGCTCGACTATAGGGGCGCCCCTGAGTCGATTCGCGACAGTTTAAAAATGTTTCACACAACAACACACAAACAGTATGCCAGTAACCCCGTACTGCACATACACACAAACACAAACAGGACTCAAAACACAACGGGTCTACACACGGTTCCGACCTGCGTACCCAATGCACGACGGAACTTTACCGACTCGATTCTCCCCACCTAATTGACGTACAGTCCGAGGTGTGAAACATCGAGCTCTGATACCAAGCTGTCACGCCCCAATTTCAGTAAACCGAACTCGGGACGCGAACGTTTAATTTCAATAAAACATTTTGAAACCTTTTACATAAATCACTTTAAAATCACCATTTGTTCAACAAAATAATCATTTACAACTTAAAAGTACGTCCCAACAAATGGACAAAAAAACAAGGTATAAGTCGCTAGACTCAAAAGTAAACCCAGAATCCCGCTCCTAGCTCTTCAAGCCTCAGAAGCTCACCTAGTCCAACCTGCGCCCGGTACCTGTAGGAAAAGCAACTAGGGGTGAGCGTTCGCTCACCACCACGGATAACAGACTGACTACAACATACTTAGCAGACAATGCCGGTAACACCAACAACAACCCAAACACCGGAGATCACTATCCCCAACTCAAGTAACCCGACCGACACACACACACTGTTACTTTCCTCAACCGACCCAACATTCGGACACATAATGCAGAACTGACACAACGATTGACGAGCTCCTCCAAAGACACGACAGACAACCACGCAACACCCAAGATCACAAAGGATCACACAAAACAAGATCACAAAGGATCGCACGCCAGCTGCTCAGTAACCCATCTCTCTCTCGCCCTTTACCGATCCCAGTCAAGTCAGGCGGTCGACCTGTTGCGCTACTTCTCCCGATCCCAGTCGGAAGGCTGGCCCACAACCTCTCCCCTATCCCCCGATCTCAGTCGGGTGACCAGCCACACCCGCGCGAACCATGAAACTTCTCCCGACACACAGCCGGGAGGCTAGCCCACAACCTCTCCGCTTCCCCCGATCCCAGTCGGGAGGCTAGCCCACAACCTCTCTGCTTCCCCCGATCCTAGTCGGGAGGCTAGCCACACCACGCAACTTCCCCGACACAAAGTGGGGTTTCCAACCTCAGGTAACCACAATCACAATCACAAGCAAAGTTCAACAAACAGCAACAACACAGGTTCAACATTCCACAGGCACTCATGGCCACCCAAGACACCAACAGTAAAACACAGACTCAATAACCCCACGGGCACTCACTGCCTCCCAAGACACACCAACAGTAACTCACCGGCTCAACAACCCCACGGGCACTCACGACCTCCCAAGAAACACCAACAGTAACTCACGAGCTCAACAACCCCACAGGCACTCACGGCCTCCCAAGACACACCAACAGTAACTCACGGGCTCAACATTCCCAAGGGCACTCACGACCACCCAAGACACAAACAGTAAAACACGGGCTCTCATGGCCACCCAAGACACAAAATACACAAACAACCTCCGGGCATAACCAATGCCTCCAACAGTTCTAATGTCAACAGTTTCACAATCATCCTCCGGGCATGGTCATATGCCTCCAGTACTTCTAATATCGATAAGTTCAAAATCAACCTCCGGGCATGGTCATATGCCTCCAGTAATTCTAACATCGATAAGTTCTCTGCTCCTACGACACTACTAATTGTCACATGCAATTCTAATGTTCGATATGTTCCCGAATCATACGACACTACTCGGTGTCGCCTACCTTTCTACTATTCGATAAACCTACTTAACCCACGACACCCCAGTGTCACATGCATTTCTATTGTTAACTTTCCCTAGTCAGGGCCGAGATCCGGCTACTTTTCCCTACCTCGTATCTTTTCTGCAAAAGCTAACCAACAAGCTCCGGCGTGATCTCGGTCACTCGCTTAGCTTTCCCTTTCCTCTGTCAGCGGCACGATCTAAAAGAACACAATTTTAAGACACTTTTAAACTTGCAGGAATAAACTGAAATTCAATAAACTTGATGCCCAAAAGTAACCCCGACAATGTCGATCACTCCCAAACTTCCCAATTACTTGACACTGTCGATAAAGGACCCGGAAAGGCCCGATTCGCCCGACACGGCGAATCTGCCCGGGTTTTGGAAACGCCCTTCCGGGGCTCCGAAAATTCCCATTTTTGTTTCTACGGTCTTAGAATAATTCAAGGGTTCCTATGCACTCGACGGAATCAATTTCCGACTTTCGAGTAATTTAATTTGCGTTTAAAGTTTCTAAACCCGAAATTCCAACTTTCACAATTTAATTCCAAAACTCGTACCGGGTGTGGATTAACGACTTGGGGATCGTCCTAAACCACCCGAACACGAAAACCCGAGACCCTAACACGTGGGCCTCACACGGCCATAATGGGAAAATTTCCTTTTCGCCCCAAAATGTTCCTAACGAACCTTAAACCTCAACCATTCATCTTTAAACCCATCTTAATCAAAACCCAACCTTAATCAAACTGTTTAAACTCGAACCCTAAAATTCAAACGTGCCAAAATAAGAAAAGATTGGGTTCTCACCGTAGGGAATGACGAGGGGAGTTCGAATCCGTAGTCGTTGAGTCGATCGGTCAGTCGGATCGTCGGGAATTCACCAAAATCTCCCCTTTTCTTTCCTTTTATCTCCTTCCCTTTCTCTCTCTTATTTCTCTCTCCTCTACCTCACCTTTTCTCTTAAATGGGCGAGACTCACATCCTTTCCCCTTTTATTTTGTTTTAAAAAAATACAAACTTTACTTATTTACAAAACTAACACTAATGTCTCATCATTTGTTTTGTTCAATAAACCTAAGACCACCACATTTGTGACATGTGGCAAGTGGGTCCCACACCTTTTTGAAAAATAACTCATAGATATTTTCCAATCAGATTCGGGAAATTCGGCTGTTTCGGGCCCCGAACGGGCTTTTTTTCCAAGAAATTACGAAACTTCACGGGCTACAAGGAAACGGCTCAACTAAGACCGCTGCGATGACGGCTAAGCTTTTTGGATCCAAAACGGTACTCGAATGGACCAAAACGTCGCTCAGTTGACTTTTCCAGCGAAAAGTCAACATTTCCCAAATTGGTCAGAAAGTTGCCCTGAGTCCCCCGGAACTCACTTTGGTCGATATCGGGGTCAACTTAAGTCCGGTATGACCCTCGGGATCAAATTTAGGTTCATTTAAGTGTTTGTCTAAAATTTTTAAATTTTCCCTATTTTTCGCAGATTTGACTGGCGTTGACCGGGAGTGGTTATTACATACTCGATCCACTCGAGAAAGCTAAAATGCCGATTGTATGCCTTCAGGCTGGTAAAGGACACCTATTGAACCCTATCTAGAAGAATTCTTGGCTCAATGCTAGCGGATCCAGCGAAAACACGCCGATTGCACTACAATCATGGTTCTAAAAGGCGGCCTAGGCGGCCGCCTAGGCGCCAAAATCAACAAAAACGCCACGATTTGGGGTAGTCGGGCGGAGCTAGTCAGCAGGCCGATTTATCGGCTTCCAGGCGGACGTGGCGGCTCAAGGCGGTGCTAGGCGGACGTGGCGGCTCAAGGCGGTGCTAGGCGGAGCGAGTCGGGCTGGGTCGGACAAGGCGGGGCAAGATCTGGTCTTCTACGATCTGATATCCTCCTCCATGATGGCCGACTGACTCAAGGGTGGCCGAATATTTTTCAACGGTTTCAGTTTCTTCTGGCTTTCTCACGAGTTTAAGGAAATCATGAAAGCTTGAAGACGGTTTTGGGAAGAAGGTTTTGGAAAGTAGAGATAATAATACAAAGTAAAACTGACATGCATTGAGTGGCGTAAACAATGAATGGAAAAGTAAGAAGGTTTTGGGAAGTGTAAAAGTTGGGTTGGGAGACGTAAAGTGTAAGTCTTTTTAATTTTTATAATAATATAATAATAGTTATTTACTATATACATATAACTTTTTGTATTTCGAACCGGATATGTGTATTGGGATATGGATATGTACAGTATTAGTATATTTTTAAATAATATAATAATGTTATTTATTACAAAATATAATAGAGAAATTTTTTTGTATTCTCATGACTTGAAGACTGTTATAAACATATAGTTAAAGCTTGTAAACTAAAAGTTCATTTCACTACCTTTGCTCATCCTTTCTTCTTGCTATTCTTAAAGTTGCAGAGTAAAACTCCAAAATAAATACAAAGGCAAAGATTAAAGATAAAATCAATAATTTTGGATTATATTGGGTTTGGACTGCAACTAGCCAACTACAATTAAATGAGATTAAGCTTGATATAAGTTCATAATTTTATTAATTCTGATTCAAAATTTAGTAAAACAAATTAATATAATGAGTTAAAATACTAGTTTGGTGGAGAAAATTATATATTTTTTGAATAAATTTATCAATAATAATGTAAAATTAAAATCAGAAACTATATTATTATATAATATATATTTATTAATAATTAAAAATAATAAAATAATAGAATCCGCCTAGGCCCCGACTAGTCCCCGCCTAGCGCCTGAGGATCCTTACAATAGATATGACAAAGACGAAGAAGCCCAATACCGACCCACTCCGACCTTAGCCTCCTAGATTTCACTAGGGAGATCCAAGACTCGAGGAAAATAGAAGATGACAACGACAACACACCCACGACACCCCACCACCCAAAATCAAGTACCAGACTCTCCAACTCCACGGACAAGCAACAAACAGGTGTCCGACATTGTCACCACCCGAACCACACAGAACACATCTCCACTGAACTAATGGAATAGGCACACCTCTATCCACCAAGAAGGAAATAGTAGGGACCCTTTCATGAGCAAATAACCAAGAAAACAACTAGAACTTGGGCGGAACATGGGCATACCAGATCAGAGAAGCACAACTAACGACACCATGATCCACCCAGCCAACGAAAACCTGGAAAGCCCTAGATGTAGAGAACCCTTTTGCATCACAAGAACATACCAGCGCATCTAGGCGATCGCGCAACAAACGAAACTCCAATAGACGTACTCTAATCTCCTCCAAAGCTCCTTCATCCCAAACCCGGAGACCCCTCGAAAACGGGAACGACCATTCCCCTTCCACAAAGAACTCTACAACCGACCCATGATGACCCTCTGCCAACTTGTAAAGTCGTGAATAACGAATCGCTAGAGCAGTATCAAAGAGCCACGGGTCCTCCTAGAAACGAATCGTCGTTCTCATATCGACCACCCATCCCAAAGTGTCGGGACCAAAAACTCTCCCAAAACAAGGGTTCGGAGATAACCTCATTACATGCCGAAAGAATAGCGAGTAGGTCTTAGAAGGAACCGAGAGCGCTTTCAGATACAACTCATTTTCCCTCCACCTAAAGAAAGCGCTAGATAACACGCCTCCAGAAAACAGACCCCTTAATGGAAAAGAACCACCACTATTTTATGAGAAAACTTGTGTTTACATCAGCGAGAGATCGAACACCAAGCCCCCTTGAGTCCTTCAACATGAAAACCATCTCCCAAGGAACCTTGGAGAGACATCTCCTCTCTCTACCCGAACACCATAAGAATCTCCTCTAAAGTCCTTCTAATAGATGAACCACCTTCTTAAGTCCTCAAAACAAGGACATGAAAAATATCTCCATGCTCGTCAGACTCGCCTTGATGGGCGTATGTCGCCCTCCTAGAGAGATAAAAATGGGTCTGCTAAATAGCCAGCTTATCTCTGAACCTAACTACCACCTGGCCCCAAAAGAAGGCGAGTGTAGGATTTCCCCCAAGGGGGAACCCAAGGTCGGTGAAAAGGAGATCACTAAAAGAACACTTCAAGGCCTCCGCGAGAGCCTCACTCAACGAATCAGTCGCAGAAATCGCTACCAAGGAAGACTTGGCAAAGTTGACCGAAGACCAGATACCAACTCAAAGGTGTGTAGAACACACCTAACGGTGTGAACCTGCTCCACACCTGCCTCCAAGAATAAAAGAGTATCATCTGCAAACTGGAGGTGAGAAAACTGGATGACCGGACGAACCCTGATACCACCGTTTAACCCCTTCTGAATCCCCAACTAAAAAATATGATGAAGCCCCTCAACAGCAATCAAGAATAAAAAAGGAGTGACAACGGAAACCCCTACCTGACTCCCTGTAAGACTTTGAACTGCTTAGATAGAAACTCATTGAGATATACTGAAGAGAAGCCCCGTATACAAGAGAAGACCCACATAATCCACTTTCCACCAAAACCCATGCAACAGAGAACGCCAACCTTGTCGAACGCCTTCTCAAAGTCTATTTTCACTATTGCGGCCGGTTGGAAAAAACAACGCACAAACCCCAGTGCCTCCATAGCGAAAAAGACATTGTGCAACAGTTGTCTCCCCTGAATACACGCGGACTGAGTATTGGTGATAAGGTCCCCAATCACCCCTCTGAGGCACTGCGAAAAGATCTTATAGGAAGTTGTTATTAGAATGATCGAACGATACTACTAGAAGGTCTTGGGAGAAGGATTTTCGGAATAAGAACAATAAAACTAGAGTTTGCCCCTCTACTCGGCCTAAACAATGTGTGAACGAAATAAAGGAAACTCATTAAATTAGCCTGAATAATCGGCCACGCTACACGAAAGAAGACAAGATCAAATCCATCTGGTCCTAGAGCCTTGTCCCCAGAGCAAGCAGACAAAGCCTCAGAAACCTCAGCCTCGGTAAAAAGAGATTCTAACATGCCAGAGTCCACACCGCTTAACCTGGTGAAAGGAAAATCGGTCAAGATATGACAAGTCATTTGGTCCGAGAAAAAACGAGCCCTAAAGTGAGTGATGGCCTGAGACTTGACCACAACAAGATCAGAGTACTTCGTACCATTCTCTATCACAGAGAAGATTTGGTTCCACGACGCGCGGGCCTGGGCTACCCGATGAAAGTAGGCTTGTCACGCCCCAAATCCGGTTCTTGCCCGGACCTGAGGCATGACTAGTAATAAGTGAGCAAAAGATAACAATTCAACAACTAGTTCCTGAAAATCTCCAATAATGAAAACAAATCCGCAAAACTGAGTTCAAAACATAATAACCCTCCGGGGGTGTAATAATAATCCTCCACAAGTTTTGTTCAAAACATAGAAGTGTAAAGTACGAAGTCTCTATCATGCACCCACACCGAGAAGCTCCCGAGCTTCTACTCCTCAATCAAGCCTGTAAACACAACGGTAAATTCATAGGGGTGAGCTTACGCTCAGTAGGGAAAACACATAACAAGTGGACCTTAAACTCAATAAATTCATCAGTAAGTTAACATATAGCTCTTAACAATCACAGGCAAAAGATGAACCGATCAATGTCGTGGCACATGGAGTCACCACCCTCCGATCCACATCTTATGTGTCCTCTCGGATTTTCCCTCCAATCCAGAGGAGACGCATATCATTGAGACTATCGGAAACACCATTCAGGGCACATATCGTCGGAAGTCTCAGAAACGTCTCCAAGAGATTTTAGGTCCTCGGGAACCCAAGGCATTACTCCCATAGGAAGCGCACACTTGGGCAATTCGATGATAAATAACTAATAAATGAATAACGCACTCAACCGAAACACGAAATAACCCAATCTCAAAAACCACCAATTCATTCCCACACATAGTTCACACATCACCAAATTCACCACAACACGCAGTACACGAATCACAAGTATTGAAAGCGAATTACACTAGTGATTGGCATCATAATCGTTCACAACTAGACACTTCCGGTTATTAGTAATTGAAAGACGATTATGCTAGTTATTCGTATCCTATAGGCATTTCTAGGACCTTTCCAATTTTATTAACCTAGCATGCATACTAAGCATCATAAACGAGAGGTTAAGGCTTTCCCTACCTCAAGGTCCTCCTCTTCAACACTTTGATGAAGCCCGGTGATCACCACTTCGCTCTTCACTCGGGTCCCGGCGTGATCCTTGCTCCTCTAGCTCGATCCCCAAGGTCTTGGACACAAAGAAACGCTAATTAGGCTCCACTTGAACAGCAAGAAAGACCCCAAAAACCCTTCCAACGTTCAGCTCAAAACCAAGGTACAAACCCTCAAGAAACCCTCACCCTGGTCGGTCACGGACCTGGTCACGGATCCGTGACGTTAACCCTCACGGTTCCCGTCACGGAGCCGTGACTAGTGCCGTCACGGACTCCGTCACGAAGCCGTGACGTCGCCCGTCACGGGATCCGTCACGGATCCGTGGCGCACCAGGGCAGTTTCGCCCTTCTTCAACCTCCAGCTCCCTTTCTCCGAAAAACCACCTTCAAACCCAGAATTGTACCCCTTCCAACTCCCAAAACAGTCCAAATCCTTCAATACTCCTCTACCCATGGTAGGAATCAACACACAAACAACTTTCCAAAGATTCATCAAATCAAACCCAACTCAAAAACCCCAACAAACCAATTATTTCTCAACAAAAACCCAACAAAGCTTCTCATCAACAACATCTCCCACCATTTCTACTCAAACCCAACATCATCTAGCAATTTCACCCAAAACCCATGAAAATAGATGAAGAGAAATGAGGATTAGAGAGTTCCGTTACCTCTAGAATGTTGAGATGAAGAAGATGCTAGTGGTTTTGAGGGTGGATGGCTAGAGGAAGACTCCAAGTGGCCTCTTCTTCCTTGATTTTCCTTCAAACCTCCATGGGAGCTCTTCTCCTTTGCTCCTCCTCCAATTTTCGGCTACACAAGGTAAAATGGGTTGAATTTGCTATTCCAATCTCATATAATACCTAGATGTAGCAAAGACCTAAAAGCCCTTGAGCTAGATTCTCTTGTAGTAGCTTTTGGGAGGGTAAAAGAGTCTATGACTATCCCTTTTTCTCTCTTTCAACCACAAGGAGACAAGTGTCCACCTAGGTCATTTAATTTTCCAAAATGATTTCCAGCACTTTAAAATAAAGCTTTGAGTCGATAAAATGTCTTGTTTTGACCAAAATTGACTTTATCCAATATTATACTCAAACGAAAGGGATTTCTTCCCTGAAGCCAACCGTGATAATGGCTAATTCGTTTGGGTTCCGGAAAAGTCCCGAGTGACTTCTTGAGTCATCGGTTCGACCGGAAGCGGGTCTTACAATCTACCCCCCTTAAAGAAATTTCGTCCTCGAAATTAAAAGCAAGGTACCTCAATGTCGAACAGGTGGGGATACTTCACGCGGATCTCATCCTCACGCTCCCAAGTGGATCCTGCTCCCTGATGTCCCCACTGTACCAGTACCAACGGAATCGTCTTGTTCCGCAGGATCTTCTCCTTCGTACCCAAAATCTCAACGGGCTGCTCCTCATAGGTGACATCATCTGCTACTTCGATGTCTGACCACTCAATGATGTGCGAAGGGTCTGCTATGTACTTCCGCAGTTGGGACACATGGAAAACGTTATGCACGTTCCCAAGCTGTGGTGGCAAGGCTAACCGGTAGGCTACAGCTCCAATCTTCTCTAACACATCAAATGAGCCGATGAAACGCGGTGCCAGCTTGCCTCCGCTGCGGTTAAACCGCACAAGACCCTTCTTCGGGCTCACTCTCAGAAACACGTGCTCCCCGACCATGAACTCAAGTGGTCTGCGACGCCTGTCTGCGTAGCTCTTCTGCCGACTCTGTGCGGTCTTCAGCCGCTCTCTAATCAAAGTGACCTTCTCGGTCGTCTCCCTGATCATGTCTGGCCCCAGTAAGCTCCGGTCCCCAACCTCAGCCCAGCACACCGGCGATCTGCAAGGTCTGCCATATAAGGCCTCAAATGGTGCCATCCCAATGCTGGACTGGTAGCTATTGTTGTAGGAAAACTCTGCCAAAGGCAAATGATCCTCCCATGATCCCTGAAAGTCAAGCACACACGCTCGAAGCATGTCCTCTAGAATCTGAATGGTGCGCTCTGACTGTCCATCTGTCTCAGGATGGTAAGCTGTACTCAACAGTACCTCAGTGCCCAAGGCCTTCTGTAGACTCTTCCAGAACCTGGATGTGAAACGAGGGTCTCTATCCGATACCACTGACACTGGTACACCGTGCAGACGAACAATCTCCCTAACGTACAAACGACCCAACATGTCCACAGAATCAGTCATCCTCATACCCAGAAAGTGGGCCGACTTGGTCAGTCGATCAACCACCACCCAAACAGCGTCGTGCCCCTTCGACGACCTGGGAAATCCACACACAAAATCCATAGTCACATGCTCCCACTTCCACTCAGAGATCGGTAAAGGCTGCAGCAAGCCTGCGGGACGCATGTGCTCGGCCTTCACCTGTTGGCAGGTGAGGCATCGAGAAACGAAATCTGCAACTGCCCCACGCATCCCACTCCACCAAAACTGTCGTCGCATGTCTATATACATCTTGTTGCCACCGGGGTGCACAACCAGACGGGAGTGGTGGCATTCACGCAATACAGTGTCTCTGCACCCACTGGGCACAAACAGCCGTCCTCTAAAGCGGATACCCTGATCGGTGCCCATCTCCCAACCCTCGAGCTTGACACCCTCCATCAATCTCTCCCGAATCCCTGCTGTCTCGGCATCCTCGGTCTGTGCCTCTAGCACTCGAGCAAAAAGTGTGGGCTGAGCCACTAAGGCACACAAGGCCATACTCTCTGTGACCTCCTCCAACTCTAGTCTGAATAAGCTCCACTGCTCCAGCATGTCCCACTCTCGGGCTGCCATACTGGCAACGCAGTGACTCGACTTCCTGCTCAAAGCATCGGCGACCACGTTCGCCTTGCCCGGATGATAGAGCAACTCGAAGTCATACTCTTCAAGTAGCTCCATCCATCGCCTTTGGCGCATGTTCAGATCACGCTGCGAGAAGATATACTTGAAGCTCTTGTGGTCTGAAAACACTCTGAACTGCTCACCGTACAGATAATGTCTCCAGCTCTTCAGCGCAAATACTACCGCTGCTAGCTCCAGATCATGGGTCGGGTAGTTGCGCTCATGCACCTTCAACTGCCTTGAGCCGTAAGCAACCACCTTTCCACCCTGCATCAGAACACAACCTATCCCTTCGCCTGAGGCGTCACAATACACGTCATAGCCCACTCCCCGCTCTGGAACAATCAACACTGGGGCGGTAGTCAATCGAGCCTTTAGCTCGCAAAAAGAGCGCTCACACTCATCCGTCCAACTGTACTCCGCTCCCTTGCGGGTCAAAGTTGTCATAGGTGCTGCAAGGCGGGAGAAATCCTAAACGAAGCGCCGGTAATAACCTGCCAACCCGAGAAAACTCCAAATCTCAAATACACTGCTGGGTCTCGCCCACTTCGACACTGCCTCAACCTTGGATGGGTCGACCAAGATGCCCTCCCGAGATACCACGTGCCAGAGGAACTTCACCTCGGTGAGCCAAAATTCGCACTTCTCCAGATTGCCGTACAACTGGTGAGTGCGTAAGAGTGTCAAAACGGTCCGCAGATGCTCCGCGTGCGCCTCCTCACTGGGCGAGTAGATCAAGATGTCATCGAAGAAGACTACCACGAACTGGTCTAGATAAGGTCTGAAGATGCCATTCATCAAGTCCATAAAGGCGGCCGGCGCGTTCGTCAAACCGAACGGCATCACCAGAAACTCGAAATGTCCATAACGAGTACGGAACGCTGTCTTCTCTACGTCCTCAGCTCGGACTCTCATCTGGTAGTACCCAGATCGAAGATCGATCTTCGAGAAGTACTTTGCTCCCCTTAGCTGGTCGAATAAATCATCAATCCTCGGCATCGGGTAGCGGTTCTTCACTGTCACCCGGTTCAGCTTCCTGTAGTCGATGCACATCCTCAAGGCTCCACCCTTCTTTTTCACGAAAAGGGCGGGCGCTCCCCACGGAGATACGCTCGGGCGGATGAACCCCTTCTGCTGCAGTTCCTCGAGTTGTCGCTTAAGTTGGACCAACTCGGCTGGCGCAAACCGATACGGCGTCATCGAGATCGGCGTCGTACCCGGGATCAGATCGATCCTGAACTCCACCTCTCGTGCTGGTGGTAAGCCCGATAGTTCCTCCAGGAAGACCTCCGGGAACTCACGCACTACTCTCGGTAGCTCACTGCTACTCCGCACGATCTCTGCCTCAGACCCCGTAGTCAAAGCGGATAAGAGAACTCCGCTCTTGCTACCCAAGACACACGTGATCACCCTATCACCTGACCTCACTGTCACCTGATGTCTGTAGCAGTCGATCGTCGCTCGATACCTCGCGAGCCAGTCCATACCCAGAATCACATCAAAGGCGTTCATGTCAAGAACGAGTAAGTCACCCAGAAAAGGGCAATCAGCCACCCTAATCGCACAGTCTCTACAAACGGTGCTCAACACCACCACACCCGTAGCCGGGGTCTCCAAACAAAGGGGTTGACTCAAAGTCTCCACCCGTAAACCCAAAGAACAAGCAATAGACGAAGATATGAACGAATGGGAAGCTCCCGTATCAAACAAAAATGAAGTCCACGGATTATAAAGTAAACACGTACCCTGGGTGGCCTTATGGCCGGCGTACGGCCTCTCAATCCTGGAATCAGTAACTGCAAAGACTCGGCCCTGCCGTGCCGGTGGTCCTCCTCTAGGTGGTGGGGGAAGTGCCACCCGCTGCTCAGCTCTCGGCTGGTGCCTCTGACCTGCTGCTCCCGCCGCCTGACGCGGAGCTCTCTGCTGCGGTGCCTGACGTGGTCTGCCAGGTGGCACAGGGCGAATCTGAGTCTGCTGGGCCCTCGGTGCAGGCGCTCTACCAGCTATCTCAGGGCACGCCCGGACGAAATGATCAGATCGACCACACTGGTAGCATCCTCTCTGCTGGGCTATCTCAGGGCACGCACGCAAGAAGTGGTCGGCACTGTCACAGTGATAACATCCCCTCGGCTCGCTAGGCTGTCTAACACTGGTCCCCTGGGGACGACCATCATGACGCTCTACAGGTCCATTGCCCCTCGGGCAGTCTCGTGCCAGGTGACCCTGTTGTCCACACCGAGGACACAGCTGTGCCACCGGGGCGGGTCCAACTGACGCGACGGCCCCTGCTTGGCGTATGCCATCCTGCTGAAACTGAGGCTGAAAGTGTCCTGCAACTCTCTGTCTGCGTCGGTCTCGATGGTCAGACGGCTGCAAAAAGCCACTCGGCCTAGGCCTGGTCTCTCGCACCCTGATAGTATCTCTGAAGTGCCTCTCCATGGCTAAAGCCTGATCCAAGAGTGTGGAGTAATATGTGGTCCTGAAAGCGATAACCCTGTCGGCTATCGACGGGATGAGCCCGCTCTCAAACCTCCTGCATCGGTCATCCGCAGTCTGCACCAACTCTGGCGCGAAGCGGGCCAAAGAAGTGAACTTCACTGCATACTCAGAAACGCTCAAACCCCTCTAACGCAAATCCAGAAACTGTTGTCGCCGATCATCCCGAATGGAGCGAGGGAAGTATTGCTCCAAGAACAGCCTGCTGAACAACTCAAAATCACTGCCAACCCTGTCATGTACTGACTGCCACCAGTAGTAGGCCTCTCCCTCAAGCTGAAAAGTGGCGAACGAAACCCTCAGACGCCCCTCCGATACCCCAGAGGTATCGAGGTTGCGGGTAACCCGCTCCAACCAACCAGAAGCTGCCTCGGGGTCAGCTCCCCCGGAGTAGGTCGGCGTACCAAGTCTGCGAAACTCTCGGAGCGACTGGGCCGTGAGGCTATCAAACTGTCCTGGCCTCTCTCCCAAATCTGCTGAAGCAACAGGCACGGGCTCTGGTGCCGGTGCGGTAGTCCCCTGCTGCGCACTCAAGGCTGCTAGCACAGCGCGAACCACCTCCTCTAGAGGGGTCGCCTGAGTCGGCTCTGCGACTGGAGATGTCTTGGGTGGCGACCCTGTTGGTCCACCCTCAAAACGCTGATGCCCTGTGGAAGCAGCATCCAGGGAGTCAGCTGTCCCCTCCTGCTCAGCGGCAGGTGCCTGACTCGGACCCCCAGCTGGGCGGCTCCGGGTACCTCTATGAACATACGTACGAGCCATGTCGCCTATCCGCCTGCACGGATAACGCACATGTTCAATACTTAGTTCAACACGGTTCTCACACGTTACAAGGACGAACACACGCGTCACACTAGTCACCCACAGATACGCCTCTCCCACACTAGTAGATATATATACTCATATAATATAGCACACAAGTTCGCATCTCTATGCGTCACACAACAACAACCAGCGATTTAGCAATCAACCACTAACTCCCACAGGAGGGTTCAACAAGTCAAAGAAATCCACTCCCACAGGAGGATTCAAACTCAAGCACACCACACACAAGGCACAACGCAACAGGCATACCCCTTGCTCGGGTATCCTTTCACAAGAGGGGTTTGGTACTTAACACAATTCAATTCAATAATCACCCTTAACCTTTCCTTCCTTTCCATGAATTCTCATTTCTTAACTTTTACTCAAACTTCCCATGTCGATCTCATGTTGTTACAATCCAATTCAGGCGTCCCCAAACCTCATTGTAACAACTTGACATCAAAACATCATGCTCGACTACAGTGGCGCCCCTGAGTCAACCAGTGATGGTGTACCCATTTTAGTTCTACTGAAAAATTCGGCATGACCCATTCGTATTTTCCCTTAACCCTCCGCCTAAGCGGGACAAGCACCAATACAACAATCATAATGCAAAAGTCCATAGATTTCTCATACTCAGCCAAAGACATCACACAGTCAATAAACGGAGCTCTCATGCTCCTAAAGTACACAACACAATCAATAAACGGAGTTCTCGTGCTCCCAATTACTACGGGGTACTTGTGCCCCAAACTCGCCACACACGGGCCTACGGGATTCTCGTGTCCCAAACTCGCCACCTCAGCGGGCATACGGGATTCTCGTGTCCCAATCTCGCCACCTCAGCGGGCATACGGGATACTCGTGTCCCAATCTCGCCACCTCAGCGGGCATACGGGATACTCGTGTCCCAATCTCAACAATAAAACACGCTCGCAACTTACCGAGACTCTAACTCGTAAGCCAGCCAAAGAATGCTCGCAACCTCCCCGAGGCCAGCCAAAGACACCAACCTTAGTACACGGGCTCTCATGGCCACCCAAACACAAATAATACCATGGGTTCTCAACCCCACGGCACTCACGGCCACTCAAAGCACAG
This sequence comes from Erodium maritimum, assembly GCA_963921825.1. Classification (NCBI taxonomy): domain Eukaryota; kingdom Viridiplantae; phylum Streptophyta; class Magnoliopsida; order Geraniales; family Geraniaceae; genus Erodium; species Erodium maritimum. The sequence continues at coordinate 51,009,597 of OY997595.1, read as the reverse complement.
GTAAAAAAACACGGGTTCGACGACCCCACTCATAGTTCTCATACAACGGGATACGGGGTTCTCGTGCCCCACCCAAAACACTCAATATCAGCATACGTGGAGTACTCATGCTCCAGACCAACAGTCAATCACAAGTCAAAACTTGGACAGGACCAAACTACAACTTGAAATTTTTTTCGAAGTAACACGCCATAAGGGCAGCACCACCAACTGTTGGCTCACCCTACCATGAATGCATAGTGGGTCGGTCATTGACCGTTAATCCAATTCCGATCTCAACCATTCGGCTTCACCGATCACTAGGGAGAGGATACCAATCTAGTGATGCAACATTGTAGTGTAAGGTTCCATTTAGGACAACTCTTAAAGCACTCAAGACACCGACTTCCTAACTCTACCCACCTAATTGACTTCGGTCCGAGGTTTGAAAATCAGTTCAAAAGACACCTGTTTCAAATGAAACCAGGCTCTGATACTAAATTGTCACGCCCCAAATCCGGTTCTTGCCCGGACCTGAGGCATGACTAGTAATAAGTGAGCAAAAGATAACAATTCAACAACTAGTTCCTGAACATCTCAAATAATGAAAACAAATCCGCAAAACTGAGTTCAAAACACAATAACCCTCCGGGGGTGTAATAATAATCCTCCACAAGTTTTGTTCAAAACATAGAAGTGTAAAGTACGAAGTCTCTATCATGCACCCACACCGAGAAGCTCCCGAGCTTCTACTCCTCAATCAAGCCTGTAAACACAACGGTAAATTCATAGGGGTGAGCTTACGCTCAGTAGGGAAAACACATAACAAGTGGACCTTAAACTCAATAAATTCATCAGTAAGTTAACATATAGCTCTTAACAATCACAGGCAAAAGATGAACCGATCAATGCCGTGGCACATGGAGTCACCACCCTCCGATCCATATCTTATGTGTCCTCTCGGGTTTTCCCTCCAATCCAGAGGAGACGCATATCATTGAGACTATCGGAAACACCCTTCAGGGCACATATCGTCGGAAGTCTCAGAAACGTCTCCAAGGGATTTTAGGTCCTCGGGAACCCAGGGCATTACTCCCATAGGAAGCGCACACTTGGGCAATTCGATGATAAATAACTAATAAATGAATAACGCACTCAACCGAAACACGAAATAACCCAATCTCAAAAACCATCAATTCATTCCCACACATAGTTCACACATCACCAAATTCACCACAACACGCAGTACACGAATCACGTAATCATAGCACACCAATCACACAAGCCCAACTTACCGTTCACTTACCAGTTTCGAACCACCGGGGCATCGATCACCTGATTGCACCGCTCGGTACAACCAGTCATACTCGATGCTCCAAACAACCATTCAAGTAAATCACGTAATCATTCGAATACAATCAACGAGCAAGTACGAGTATAATCAACTAATCATAAAAAACCTTCAAAAGAGCATTCACACATGCAATTCCACTAGTTTCATTAGACTCTTTAGCCTATCCACTAAGCAATCAACAACCAAGCATGTGATCCTAACACGCAACTAATCCGAGAGCTTTGCCAAGGCTCCTCTACCAGACAATCAATTCCCAAGTATTGAAAGCGAATTACACTAGTGATTGGCATCCTAATCGTTCACAACTAGACACTTCCGGTTATTAGTAATTGAAAGACGATTATGCTAGTTATTCGTATCCTATAGGCATTTCTAGGACCTTTCCAATTTTATTAACCTAGCATGCATACTAAGCATCATAAACGAGAGGTTAAGGCTTTCCCTACCTCAAGGTCCTCCTCTTCAACACTTTGATGAAGCCCGGTGATCACCACTTCGCTCTTCACTCGGGTCCCGGTGTGATCCTTGCTCCTCTAGCTCGATCCCCAAGGTCTTGGACACAAAGAAACGCTAATTAGGCTCCACTTGAACAGCAAGAAAGACCCCAAAAACCCTTCCAACGTTCAGCTCAAAACCAAGGTACAAACCCTCAAGAAACCCTCAAGAAACCCTCACCCTGGTCGGTCACGGACCTGGTCACGGATCCGTGACGTTAACCCTCACGATTCCCGTCACGGAGCCGTGACTAGTGCCGTCACGGACTCCCTCACGGAGCCGTGACGTCGCCCGTCATGGGATCCGTCACGGATCCGTGGCGCACCAGGGCAGTTTCGCCCTTCTTCAACCTCCAGCTCCCTTTCTCCGAAAAACCACCTTCAAACCCAGAATTTTACCCCTTCCAACTCCCAAAACAGTCCAAATCCTTCAATACTACTCTACCCATGGTAGGAATCAACACACAAACAACTTTCCAAAGATTCATCAAATCAAACCCAACTCAAAAACCCCAACAAACCAATTATTTCTCAACAAAAACCCAACAAAGCTTCTCATCAACAACATCTCCCACCATTTCTACTCAAACCCAACATCATCTAGCAATTTCACCCAAAACCCATGAAAATAGATGAAGAGAAATGAGGATTAGAGAGTTCCGTTACCTCTAGAATGTTGAGATGAAGAAGATGCTAGTGGTTTTGAGGGTGGATGGCTAGAGGAAGACTCCAAGTGGCCTCTTCTTCCTTGATTTTCCTTCAAACCTCCATGGGAGCTCTTCTCCTTTGCTCCTCCTCCAATTTTCGGCTACACAAGGTAAAATGGGTTGAATTTGCTATTCCAATCTCATATAATACCTAGATGTAGCAAAGACCTAAAAGCCCTTGAGCTAGATTCTCTTGTAGTAGCTTTTGGGAGGGTAAAAGAGTCTATGACTATCCCTTTTTCTCTCTTTCAACCACAAGGAGACAAGTGTCCACCTAGGTCATTTAATTTTCCAAAATGATTTCCAGCACTTTAAAATAAAGCTTTGAGTCGATAAAATGTCTTGTTTTGACCAAAATTGACTTTATCCAATATTATACTCAAACGAAAGGGATTTCTTCCCTGAAGCCAACCGTGATAATGGCTAATTCGTTTGGGTTCCGGAAAAGTCCCGAGTGACTTCTTGAGTCATCGGTTCGACCGGAAGCGGGTCTTACAAGGATAAGTTGCAATCCCCTTCCTTGCCCCCATTTGACCCTAGCCTTCTGCCTCCATAAGCTAGACTGTTGCATCGCCTTAGAGGATAGCTGAGAGGTGCAAAAATCGCTCTCGGTCAGCTCATCCTCAAAAAGAGGCTTAGTGTCCACCAAAGCATCAAAAGCATCAACTCTCACAGATCTCCCCTCAAGGTCTTCAACTTGGTCCACCAACTAAACTTCGGATGTTCATGAACCGAGTAAGAGGACCAACGCTCGCTCACAAACGGAAGGAACTCCTCGTGCTCAACCCAAGCGTCGATGAACAGGAAGGGACGAGGACCCCAGTCAACCCTCTCAACAGTCAACAAAATCGGACATTAATCGGATAGGGACCAAGGGAGTACCTTTTGGACAGGACCAGAAAACATACCGAGAAGATCAGGGATCAAAAGAAACCTATCAAGACGGCTACACCTAGAAGTGGGGCCAAACCAAGCGAACCGTCTATTGGCAAAAGTGAGGTCTAGTAACCCTGATGTCGAAATGAAATAAAAAAACTCAGTATTGTCACCATGGAGAAGGCCCCCTAAGGAAATCTCCTCTAGGGAGCAGACCGTGTTGAATACCCTGTAACAAGCAACATAGGTCTAGCCAAACCAACAACCGAATGAATTGAGGACCAAAGAGCCCGCCTCATAGGAACCGAGGCGGAGGTATACACGTTCAGGAATGTCAAGGGAGTGCCTGTGGGAAGATGAACGCCCGAACAAACTAGAGCGCCATATATAGGGTAAATTTGTCTGCCTGAAACACCCGACCATTCCAGATAGACAAAAACACCCAGACAAACCATAAGAAGGAACCGACACATGGGAAAATCTGGCCCCAAGCCACACGAGCGAGCAATACAGAGACTAATATTTGGAAACTTCGTCTCCAAGGTCATGATGAAGTCGGCCCGATGAGCCGCTTCTCCTCTTTGAGGAGGACCCTAATCCTCGCGTGTTCCAAGAGAGGAATATCATGGAACCATCGAGGAGTCAGCGATCCCGCAGCCATAGGTATGGCTGAGAACTGCCTCAACCTTCCGAAACCCCTCCTCCGATGAACCCTATAGGTGACACCAAAACTCTCGAAAAACTGCGCCACAGTATCGGTGATACTCTCGCCTGTGCGATCATCAACTTGGTCTGATAAGAGCTCCAAATCCACCGGCTCAGAAGGACCACCAAACACAACTAAAGCTGTTTCCCTAACCTCCCCAACCTCAGCTCCAAGACCCTGGTCAGTCTCGAAGTCGGAATCACGCTAAGTGTCAAAAAAAGTAGGATGGCTATGCTCTTGAGAAACCTATGTATCGTCAGAACGAACTAGTGATGGCACTAAGAAGGGTACCAAGGACTGAGATAAATCGCCTCCCGTAGATTTGATCAGAAACTGCAAAGAACGAGGTCTTATCGAGAAGGCCTGAATAATCGGAGCAACACCTGATCCCGAGGGAGCGATAGGTGGGGAGATGAGGGCTGGACAAGAGGTAATGCTATCAGAATACGCCCTCCTTATCAGCACCTCAACACGAGTTTCATCCCACCTCACTGACAACAACTAACTATGGAAGGAGATGTCCATAGTATGAACGAGAGGTACAGCCCTAATCATCTGGCCTGGAACCAAGGATGACAGATGGCGTTTACTCTAACTAATTAGGAGTATAAAGAAGTTGAGTCTTCAGTGAACAATTAGAGGTTAAATAGATCCCAAGATTCGGATTTTGTTTGGTTAGTACATAAACCGAACTCGAACAAATCATTTGGTATTTATTTATTTAATTCATAGATATCATATTCGTGGGCGGGGATGGGACACAGAGTCGCTGACCCACACACACCCAATTGCCTTCCTTATGGGTTGGGGCTCGGCCACATAGACGTATTTATGAACCACCACGGAATGATTGAGTTGCCTAAATTGGAACCCATTCCCAGGCCCATTAGGGAATCTAAAACCTGCCAGATCAGTTTATGGGACGGGCCATCGGTTTGGATCAGCCCAACGAAATGGCAAGTTTGAGCCCACATAAACTTTAAAAAAATTAGTAACCTATGGGATTGAACCACAGGAACAACAACATAAACCATGCGCCCTTAACCACTGAATTAGCATGATTCTTGTCACCTTTCTGTTTATAATTTATGAGGGATAATCTATTGAGAACCATTCTTAACATAGGAACAGTGAGAACCAATCCTAGCCACACATACCTAAGATCCAACATTAATCATAATGCCACATCATCATCCCAATTCTACCCAAATTCATGCCACTTTAATCCATTCTCACACAACCAAGGGCATAATTGTAGTAGCATGGTGTCATGTGGACAAGTGTCCATTTTTTTCTTCACCAATTCACTAATTTAATATTTCCCAGTTCGTTTGAACTCCGATTAACTTCAAACTTGCGCCAACATTTTTCTTTTTTAAGGACTTTAAATCAAGATCAGTCATGAATATATTTTGAAGCACGAAATAAAAATTTATATGAAGGTGATAAAAATAATATTGATCGTTGATAAATCTTCACTAATAAATGTTTTATATTTTTATATCGGAGTACCAAACTAGTGCTAAATGTTGATAAAAAAACATGTAATGAGTTGATAAGAAACAAATAATGAGGTGATAAAAACCATGTTCAATTTTGATAACAAGTGTGATACACTAGAGTTTAACGTTGATAAAAAAACTTGTGATTGGGTGATAAAACACACGTAATTCAATGATAAATCTAGTGTTTAGTGTTGATAAAACTGGTGTTCATAAAAAGCACGTGATGAGATGATAAAAATCATGATCAGTTTTGGAGAATGGGGTGATAAAACCAGCCCCGAAATAATTTTTTTTCGTTTAAAAAAAAACATGTGATGGGGGTGATAAAACACACGTAATTGAATGATAAACCTAGTATTTAGTGTTGATCAAACTAGTGTTCATAAAAACCACGCGATGAGGTGATAAAATCATGACCAGTTTTGGAAAATGAGGTGATAAAACCAGTGTAAAGTGTTGATAAAACCAGTGTAAAAGTGTTGATAAATCCAGAGCAAAGTGTTGATACCTAGAATTGTTTTTTAGATCAACCTTGAAGTAATTTTTTTTTTCGTGCTTCAAAATATATTCATGACTAATCTTGATAGAAAGCCCTTAAAACACAAAACTAATGGCGCAAGTTTGATGCCAATCGGAGTTCAAACGAAGCGGAAAAAATTAAATTAGTAAATTGGTTAACAAAAGTAATATGATAGTTTTACTAAAAATCCCTTACCACTTACTAAAAAGTGTTGTTTTTCTGCAGTCAACAAGTCAACTACTCAATTGCATCTCATATATCCATTCTTAAAATGGATGACTTAGATTGGTTCTCGCGGTTCCTACGTTAAAACATGGTTCTCACCAGATTTCTCCTCTACAATTTATAACAACAATATGTAATACGTGAATCGGAAAAAGAAATCGTGGATCTAGATAGTAGTTAGGCCTTAGTACTTAGGGATGACCGGTTGAGACCGGGCCCCATGGAGATTGTTTTCTTAACTCGAACCAGTCTTTAATGAGGTCTTTAATTACAATCCACTAATGCCCTGTAACCTATTAGGGCAACCCAATAAAACAAGGGTGGGCTGGTTAGATCAATTAGGCCGAGTTCACTCTTTATAAACTTCAACTTAAGTTGGAAGAGCCGATGGGCCCAGTGAATTGGGCGTAAACAGAAGCTCCACAAGAAATGATTAAGTGGGAGAGGAAAGCTAAAGTTTGATAAGTAAATAGTGTTGGAGAACTCTCTCTTCCCCCCTTTTAAACCCTAGCCGAGCCGCCTCTGCTTTCCCTCCCCTTCACTGCCGGCATCGCCATGGCTTCTGGCCATGGTTGAAGCCAGCGGTGATTCCCTTTGCTCGTTGTTCCCTCTATTTTCTATTTTCTTTCTTCCCCTTTACACCCTTTTCCAACCTAGCCTTGGCTTGGGCCTGTAACTCTTACCTGTTTTCGGGTGCTTTAGCTAGGAGTGGGAAGCTCTTCCTCTCCTCACCGGAGAAGATCGGCATGGCTAGGCTCTTGTCTCGGTGGGTTTTGCGGTGGTAGGCTTGAGTTGAGTGGTAGAGCAGATTTGGATCTAGTTTGACCAGATCTGATTTCTACCGGCACGCCTCTCGTCTCCGGTCAATCCGGCCGGTCTGGTTCATTTTGGTGAGTTTCTTGGGACTTCTGAAGGTCTGGGAGTGGGAGGCTGCTTCTGGTGGTGCAGATCGGCGCCAATCTTCGGAGGTAGTAGTTGCTGGCTTGACGATTCTCTCGTCCTCGTCCCCTTCTACTCGTTTCTGGGCCGTGTTCTAGCCTTTGGGTGGTTGAAGAATTGGTGTGGGAACCTGTTTCTGGTGCTCAGATCAGTGTGGATCTCTTCTCCCCTATTTTGGCTCGCCGGCGTTGCTTCACTCAGCCCCGTCCTCATTCTGGATCTGTTGAGGTTCGGGTAGGGTTTCGCGACGGTTCGTGGGTTCGGGTCTGTTGAGCGGATTGGGTTCTGGATCGGGCTGTGGGTTCGGGTATCGGTCTCGTGTCCCGGTTAGGGCTGCTGTTGGGTTCTGTTCTTGGGCCAGGCCCGGAAGCCTTTTGGGCTGGACCGGGTCAGTTGGGCCGTTCTTCTCAGTCAGGTTTATCGTCTCTTCTTTTGTTATTTTCGGTTCTCTTCTCCAAACCTATTCCCATACTCTTACTTGATGATCTTGTGCTCCCGTTCACCTTTGTGATCGGAATCGTCGGTCGGGGTTGGCCACCGACGATTGCATGGGGTTCGTAGGACCTTAAGATCATATATGTTTAAGTCTTGGGGATGGTTGGTGTCCCAACCGATGTGGTGCTAGCCACCGGTTATTTTGTGGATGTCGGAGTTGAGGTAATCCCTTTATAATTTGGAAGGGTAGCTGCTGATGGTGTTTTAGTCTTTTTGATGTTCTATCTCAGTGGTGCTTTCTGTTTATCCACTGCCTTTGATCACGATGCTCACAAGTTGCACAGGCTTTCATGTCTATTTGCTCACAATGCTACTTAAGGATAAAGTATTTCCCTTCTCCTTGTTTGACTTTCCATCTCTCTCCCTTTCAAGCAATCCTTTTCCTTAGACTCCGCTCCCTATCGACCATTGTGTGGATCGAGCTCGCCGGCTCTGTTATTTCGCCGCGAGTCCTTTGGGGTTGTTCAGCCTCCTTAGAATTCTTTGGGTTTAGGTTTGCCTGTTCAAGGGGGTCTGGTGGGTTTCCATCGGACTATACTCTGCCGGGTATGGTGTAGGCCTCCGGCGTAATAGTGGTTGCACTATTGAGTTGCGAGTTTGGATGTATAAACTTGGAAAGGGTTGGGTGAGTTCTGGTTGCTGGACTTCAATTGGTATACAAGATACAAGATTTAGATCTTGTCCTTCGGTGATGTTCAATTTCTTATCAATATGCAATTCAACATGCAATTTTCTGGTTGTAATTCTAGTTGTTAGTTTGAGAATCCTTTGTGATTGCTCATTTGGTTGTATTCAAACTTTGTTCTTCTTTCCAAAGAACAATTTTAATCTAAATTTGCTTTGCCGATCAAAAAAAAAGAAATGATTAAATGGGCCAGACAAAAAAAAAACATTTCGCGCCAGGTAGGGGTCGAACCTACGACTTTCTGCTTAGGAAACAGACGCTCTATCCACTGAGCTACAGGCGCTTGATAAGTGACAGCACATTTTATTATTATCGATAGAGCACAGAGGTCTCAAACTACATTACAGGCAGCACAAGTGAATGAGAAATAAACAGAGAATAATCAAGTATACAACTTGAAAAATCCAAGCTCAAGTTATAACTATTTAAGCAGAAGATCCTTTGAGTTTCTTGGCAATGCCGGCGATGTACTTGCCCTGATGGAAAGCTTGTGCCAGCTCTAGCTCTGAAGGTTGTCTTGAGCCATAAGTTCCAGCCCCGTACGGGCTTCCTCCCTTCACCTGCTCCATATCAAACATGCCCTCTCCAAATGTGTACCCAATGGGTACAAAGATCATTCCATGGTGAACAAGTTGAGTTATGGCCGTCAATCTGTAAAGGTTTCAAGTGAATGTTAATGAAAGAAGAGCAAAGAAAATTCAATGCTCAAGAAATAGAAACTCACGCAGTAGTCTCTTGACCGCCTCCTTGAGATCCGGTGCTGTAGAAAATCCCTGCAGGTTTCCCAGCAAGCTGTTGTGTCCTCCAAAGACCACCGGTTGCATCCATGAACGCTTTGAATTGTGCAGACATCATCCCGAATCTGGTGGGGAAGCCAAAGATGAGCCCATCAGCCTCCGCAAGCTCATTGGGAGTAATGATAGGCACATCGCTCTTTGGTGGAGCACTCATCTTTCCTAGAGCTTCTTCTGGCAAAGTTTCAGGTACCTGCCAAAATGACAATTAACCTCTTGTCATGGGCACGCAACTAATATTTTTAGGGATAATTGTCAAAACATACACTTATGTTTCGTCCACAAACGAAATAGTGCACAATGTTTCGTCCACGTCGTCTGGCTACCCTTATGAATCGTCCACGCACTTTTGTCAGTAAAATTAACAGAATATTCGAATCTTTAGCCTCACGTGCTATCATGTGCTTGAGTCTGAATTTTTTTTGGACGAAATTGCCCTAACAATCCTCAGCCACTCATTTTTTTGGACGAAATTCTTATTTTTGAATTTCAAACCAAAAGGGCAAAATTGTCAATTCAGGTTCTGCTGTTACACTTTTCTAACAGAAGTGCGTGGACGATTCATAAGGGTAGCCAGACGACGTAGACAAAACATTGTGCACTATTTCGTTTGTGGACAAAACATAAGTGCATGTTTTGACAATTATCCCTATTTTTTATCAGCCAAAGTGAAAAAAACCCAAATCAATGGCTTCCACAGCATTAGCTTTCAGTAATATATAAGCACCCTCGGATACTCGGTTAGGTGCCTCCACATGACTTTAGCCTACTTATTAGAAGCTAGAGCGGATAAGTTACTAGACGCATTTTACAGTTCATTTCACTCTAAACTTGCCACTCAAGTAAGACAGCAACACAACAAATTCGAGATGCAAATTATGCGTACAAAAATGATGTGTAGAAATATGCCTAGAAATTAATTTGATATTTCAATCATTACAACATAATATTGTTTGACAGATGACTTAATTCAGACACAGTATTTGCAAATTTACTCAGTTAAGGACATTTAGTTTTTCTCAAGTCTGAATGGAAAAAGAAACACTATCGATTAAAACACTAACCTGCCACAATTTCGCTTCAACACCTTCTACAGATTCAGCTCCTTTCTTGATCTCTTCAGCCAGCTTCTCAACATGGCCATGCATAGAGTAGTAGCTACACCATGCAATAGTAATCTTAAGTCAATGCTAATTAAACACAACATAAAATACCTGAATTCGTTGAGATTTGAGGATTGCTTTTAAAGGTTATGATATTTAAGCTTTTAAAAATTGTTACTCACTACAAACCAAAAAAAATAATGGTGGATGTGGAGGCTAGAATGTCCTTAAATTATGATTTCCAAAGGTGGGTCGAGTTGCATAATCACTTTTTCCAAGTGTGTTAGAAATCCCAATATCTCCCTGAAAGCTCGGTGAAACTTAATCACCGAGTTTTGACCGATTTCCACCAATATATGATAATCGACCAAAACTAGGTCAAATTTGGTCAACTCAATCAAAACTTGGTCAAAACTCACTCAATTGGTTTTCATATACAATTCCAAGTGTATATGAAAATTTGTACTCAGAAGATCTGAGTAGAAAACAAATACAAAAAAGATCATTGATAGCAATTTCAATTCGCTTTTCAAAGACAATCGAATTACACAGAATATGAATTAAAATGTGTTTGAAACTATCTTATTCTCCTAAACTATAGCTAATTTTTGTCTTTAATATATGTATTATTTATCTAAGTCTCTGACTTCCCAATAAATTAAAATACCCTTTATCGGCACCTTGCAGAGTTTTAGAACCTTTCTCTTTCTTGGCTTGTTGACAATTAACAACAAATGTACAAAACCTTTCACCACAATTCTGTAATTTTGACTTGCTTTTTACTAAAAACAAACCACTAAAAAGTGTCATAATGCTTACCAATGTATTAACACTCTAAGTGAAACAGAGTCTACAGAGAAGTACTAACAGATTCAATTTGATTGCGAAAGAATTAAGAGTTGGGTATTATCTAATTATACCCCAGAATTTCTGATATTTCTGAGAATTAATTTCATCAATGGGAACTCATTAAACCAAACACCTATGATTCATTGACAATACAAATCCCCTTCAAGGCACAATTTTCCTGATATAAAGAAGTGATTATCAATTCAGGTCATTCATAAATGCAAATTCAACCATAGCACCCATCAAAACCAATTTGCTGCGGCTCTAAACCACACCATCACTCCCTAAGAGCACGTGCAATGGTATACCACGAATAGTAGGATGGAGTCATAGTAAGAGAGCATTTTTAGTTTTCTCTCTCCCCCATACTACTACCTCCTACTATGGTTATTAGAGGACCAACTCAACTAAAAACTTAATCCTATAATTGAAAGCCCAATTATAGTTTATAGTTATATTCTAACACATACTCTCACGGACAAGTCTGTTTAGAAGTTTGGAGGTGAATTATATAGAAGAATGAGTTAAGCCCATCGGGAAGACAGATGAGGGTTGGCCCATTTAGGACAAATTTGATAAATTGATAAGAAATTAAAAAAATTTGTAGAGAGTGAAGTTTGAACCCGGGTCCGTGAGGTTTCAGGCTCCGATACCATATTAAAGGACCAACTTAACTAAAAGCTCAAACTTATAGTTGAAAGCTTAACTATAGTTATATTCTAACAATGACATCTCTAAAGTAAATCATGACTAGTAATAAAGAGCCATTATTTGCACTTGAAATTATATTGTTTGTATTTTTTAAATTTGTTGTCGCCACATGTTTGTGTGGGATTGGCCCACCGACTAGGCTTGGGGCTGTCAGGACTGGATGAGTCGTTGCAGGATCCTACTATGATTGGTCGTGGTAGTGAGCTGCAACGGCGCCGCCACGACCATTACAGCTGCTCTAAGTACGCATCTCACAGAAATTACCAGCTTTATCTCAAACTAGACAAATCTATCATTGAATAAAACCAAATTCAATAAAAGAAAAGTTCAAATAGAAAACCTAAAAAAACCCGATCAATTTTGAGACAGTAAGATAGAACCGAATGATGCTTACACAACATAGACTTTAGTGGCCATTGATGTGGACTCTGTTGCTCTCTCTTTCGCTCTGTCACTAATTTTTTTATGAATGAAGACACTGAAAATGGGTTAAATTGAGGGGACAGAGCGTACCCTCAATTTATAGTGCCTCGTTGGCTACAGTAAGTATATATAAAAAGAGAAATTGAGTAGTCTCCGCCAATCCATACAGGGCTCCATTTGAAATCGATGTTCGCTTACCTGTGCCAGATCTGCAATATGAAAACCGGTGGCATCCGGTGTGGGATTAGATATTATTAACTTATAAAAAAATTATTCTAATATTAAAAGCGTCACGAAGGTTTTTGATCAAAACATTATAAGACATTATTATTATTAACTTGACGGTAGGCAACGGTGTTGAAAAACATAAATTTAAACTGAAATACACAAATTGTCAAGGACTACTCAAAGTAGTGTCTAAACGTTGTTTCATCCCTACTTCCCAAGGACTTTTTTCGTAGTGAGGAGGGCGATCGAACTTGAACTTGACAGTCTGAACGGAAGGTGAGGCTCCCTAAATAGGTCCTTGAAGTCATGGGTTCCTATCATCCCTCATGGCGGGGATGTTTTCCATCCCTCGACTGGTCTTCACGCGGCTCCCTGTAGTATCTCTCTTCTGGCCTGATGGGCCCGGCAGCCTCCCAAATGGGACATGCAGCTTCACAGGTGGGACAGACCCAATGAGGCCTATGTTTAATGGATACCAACTACTCAAGGGTATGGACCGGCCGCGGTACATCCCTTAACCCCAAGATGAGGGTTAGGTACTGTGTTCGGGGTTACAAGTGGCTCATTTCCCCGAGATGACCTTTCCTTAGGTAGCGTGTCCAAGGTTAGTGGTGTGAACCCTGGGAATGGTGGTGGTGCTCCCGTACCTCAGTTCATGGCGTACGTCTTCTCCAAGTTGCCTTCTTTAATCTCCAAAATTGAGTCATCGAACTTTGGGGTACATCCCATTCACAATCACGGACCATGTGATCAAGTCGGCCACAATCGAAGCAGAATTATGGGAGGCGCTCATAGGTTAGGGTAACCCTCACCAGCTCTGGGAAGTCCCTGAACCTCATAATCATGGTGCGGCGGAAGGGTCTATGGAGGTCCATCCAAAATCGGGACTTAACTATCTCGCCCCAGCACATGCTCCATTGATCATAAGGGACGTCCACACACTCTCCCAACGTAGCACCGATGACTTCTTCCGTGGATTTGGTCCAGACTGTTGGGTCTCGATGGAGAGTATGGACATACAATCACAGCGGAAAATAACTCGAGACCATACATAAAACACTATCGCGATTAGATTCACAAAACAAAACTGAAATCACCATTTCTTACCAACATAAGAGCATCAGGTAAGGAATGATTGAGTTTGAGTCTCCAAGACGCCTACGTATCCTCCGAAGACTCAAAGCCATGTAGTTCTAAGCTTAGAGGACTCAAGAACACAAAAATGGAGGAGAAAAGAAGGCTTGGCCAAAATTTAGAACGATGGGGAGAGTTGTGTTCTTCCTTTTTTGTGTGTTATGCCTCTTATGTTGAAAGGATGACCCTTATGTCATTTTTAATTCCTATCAACATAATATACTAATAATAAATAGGACAAAGATGGTGTAAAGTAGTTAGAAGTTGGTAGTGAGTTGATGAATTGAATCACCAACTAACTACTCTAAATAATTAGTTCGAACCATTTAGTTAAGAACTAATTAGTTGGTTCCTTGGGCCTTTAGTGGCTTGGGCTGCCCATGGGCCTCGCAGGTGATAGCCCGTGGCCATTCTTGACGAGGTCTCGTGATGTGCTCATCGCCTCCACGCCTTCCATCCCAGATATGTCTAACAGTATCCGACGAGATCGTCCGAAGACTCCAAGTCTTGTCTAGATACGTAAAGTCATAATTACTTACTGCTTGGCCATGTCCAGTGTCAACTTCCTGCTTGGTCATTCTCCATCAGTGTGTTAATGAGTTTCATCCTTCTGTGTGTCCCTTAGGTTTATGCATGTATGTAGATCAACGTAAAATCCCATTTTACTTGATCCTACATAAGTTGGAACTAACGAGACTTTACTGTTGCCTGACATTGCATAACGAATCGACCCTTGTTGATTCCAATCTTTATGTCATCTATGTCACTATCCTTTTATCACTAGATATCCCGATTGACATAAGGCATAGAACTGTCATCCTTATTATTCTCAATCACTGTTCCTTGATATGTGAGCTGACTGAATCTTTGATACCCAATATCATGTGCATGTGCATGCTTTTCTTTTAGTTTCTCTTGGTCAAGCGGTCGAGAACCGATATCTTTCTCATACTGTAGTATGAGGGATAAATCCCTTAATCGTCTTTCGTGTCACTCATGTAGTCCGTCCTCAAGCCAATCATGGCCGTTATGAAAACCCAGTCACATGCAACGTTGGGCTCCGGTGAAACTCATTTGTTTACTGCATAGAAATCACAAAGACTTCTTAGTGTAAGAATTCATGACAAGATACAACATTGAATATGTTCATGACTTGATCTTCTTCCTTTTTTTATCAGCGCAGAAAGTTTATTAGTTAAGATACTCTCCAAGAAGGAGAGCATCACAGGTCGAAACCAAGAAATAAACTATTACAGATGAGCTCCCGGCAATGGAGCTTAAAGACGACAACTTTAAAACCACAAGGAGAGAGTAGTCCCCAAAAACAGAAAAAACAGACAAAAAGAATTAAATCTCCTTAATGTCCGAAAAAGAGTCCTTTAAAGGCCGATTCGGAGTCTGGTTCCACATATCATCCATTGAAAGAACGACTTGCAAAGCCCGTTCCCGAGTCATAGATCGAGTTCTAGGCTTCGAGTAGGCCACAATACCGTCCGAAGAAATTTTTGAACCCAACCTTTAGTTATCGGGGGTTTTGCCAACGCTTCTTTCCAAGGGCTTCCCTTAAACCCTCCAACCGAGATCGGATTTAACGGACCATTATCCGCTCTAAGAAAAGGAGAGCCAAGACCCTGAGCCACCAATATCTCCGCCAAACTAGTCGGAAAAAAATCCGAACAAACATTCGTACCTAAAACCGGACTCAAAGAACCCGGGCCTAAAGAATGAACCTAATCCGCAAAAACAATCCCACCTCTAACTCACAACCAGGCTCACCAACCAGGCCTGAATCTGGCCCAGCCAATATCGGCCCAACTTCCAAACTGGTACAATCGGAACCGTCTGAAACATGGACCTCCTCGGATGGGCCTAAAACCAACCCAATACCAGCCGAGCCCACCACAAGTGCAAGGTCTTACTCATCCCGAGTTGGATCCAAACTCGACTTATCTTCTTCGAGCTCGTCTTCCTCACCACAAATTGGCAGATCCTTACCGAGATCATCGTCAACAATTTTTGAAACACAATTTCCTAAGATCACCTCAGCTCGAGATTCAACAGGAATTCAAAATTCAAAAATCCGTGTATCACTGAAATTCAGTCGAACTATATCATTTGCACCGATTGCCGGAGAGTTCGCCGGAAAACTACACTCTCTTATATGACCTTCCCCACCATAACCAGCACGCGTAGACCCGAACAAAAAATTCCCCTTGTTCTCAAAATGGAGTTGCACATGATCTGTCCGCCCCATACTCTGTTTCCCCACAGAAGCTGACCTGGGCCGTGTCAAAGCTACGAACAAAAAATGGCCGTCGATTTTATAACCGTTATAGGTTTCCACCGCCATGCCTGCAGCTGAAGCCGAAGAAAACGTGAGGAAGCCAAAAAAATTTCCTCCTCTGTTCGGGCGTCTCAGAACAGTACACGAGATTATTTCACCAAACAGACCAAATAAACCACGTACCCATTCCTCCGATTTACCATATGGAATATTACAAATGAAAATATCGTATTATTGATAACATGAGCTCTAGCCTGCGAAACCAGCATCCTCTGCTGCGATCCAATATCACGGTCACCACCGGAGCTCTTTGTATATTCAATCATCAGAAATATAAGAAATTAAATTTTTGAACTCGGATGTTTCGTATCATTCCTTTAAACATATTTTTTTAATTAAATGTAGAGATTTTATTAATATAAAGGGGTCGAAAGTGACCTTACTTAATGATGAAAACAAACTGAAACAAAATGAGATATAGTTAACAGTAATCCTATAGCTAAAAGATCTGGTTTGTACCAGGGAGAGTGTAAGGGGTGGTTCCCTATTCCATATGTGTGTGGTGTCATGTCTTCTAAATTCATTCCTCATCTCGACTTGACCAGCTGTGTTGTGCCGCAACAGGCGGATAAGGAGTATGTTGGGGAAAGGAGGGGCGTGGAAATCGATAGAGGGCTGATTGATATCGATCAGGGTGTATCTCCTTAGTGACACCCCAATATTGTCTAAACAACTCATGGGGACCCGCGAGGCAGTCTAGCATGCCACATTGTTTCATTATTTCGGTTGTCCTCCTCATCTGTAGTCTCAATCATGGAATGTAGTTTGCCTAGAACATAGGTTCCTAATTCATTCGAATCTTGGGATAAAATATCCCAATGAGGGTCCAGAATCCGATGGCTAATGACAAGAGGATCGTCCCATTCAGCTGGTCATGAGGCCTTCTTTGGCCCATCGTATTGGTTTCTTCCCTGGTACCTTTTTGGTGATTCGACTCTTCGATCCGAATCTCTTTGTTACGATGTTGGATGTCTTGTGTTTTTGCTTGAGGCACACACGTCGAATGCTACTCGGAGTTGTACTCGGATTCCACATCCCTGCAGGAGTTGTTGAGATACTCTTCCAAAAGGATCACTGAAGACTTCGTCCGGGAGGACCCTTGCATAGTGGTGAATCGTCATCAATGAGAAAGAATTGTCCTTAGGATGCCAGGTTTCATGCACTGTTTTCGGCCTCGATCCCAAGATCCCCTTCAATTTCATGTTGGCCTAGTTAGTACCATCCTAAGGGTATGGTGTCGTTGTCTTAATATAGTGCGATGGTGGATCATACCTTGTCGGTCTTTGCTTTGCTGCTTCACGACTACGTGTCCCAAGTGATGTCTCTATCGGCTTCAAGCGGATAGTTGGTTCCTCTATTGTGCCCATGGTTCGAACAAACTTGCTAGGTAGTAAGCGACGAGTATCCTCTGTAGTAGGTTGTTCCGGGGGGTGTTTTTATATCATCTCATGGGGAAGTTTGAGACGATAGTTGTTGGTGGGGTGGATTCCTCTCTCGGGAGTATCCATGGTCCCTATCGTGTCATGCGGCTGACAATTGGACGACGAGATGGAAAGCGTGATGTCGTCGATGATAGGGGCGTACCTGATATGGCTTCATAGGTGGTAACATTGGCAAGAACGATTAGAAGAGGGGTTGGAAAAGAGGAGGCGATAACTATGATCGCAGGGAGTGTTTTTCGAGAGATTGAGAGAAAAACCCCATGTTTCAGTTTTTTTTAAACTTTATTTCATTTACATCGTTATGTTTTGTTATTTTTAGATATAATATATTCATTTTCTGCATTAAATTTTAATTCTCCAGCAGCTGTCAAAATATTTTGTTCGTTTTTTTTCTATAATGGGTGTTGAGCGTAAATTACCTTTCCCCAAAGAATCTTCAAATTTTTGGAGTATAAGAAAAACAAGACAATGGGAAATTCATACAAGAAGATATAAGTATTGGAGCTCTCTCAAAAAACAGAGAAAGAAGAAAAAGGAAGCCAAACCCTAGTCGTTGTCGTCGTCGACGGTGGCTCCCTCCTTCTCGTTTCCCTTTTGTTTTCTTATTTTTTTTATCTCTCCTTTCTCCTTTTTTTTATCAGCAATTTTTTTATTTTTGTATTAAAAACCTGATTTTTCGAATTGAAAAAAGAAGGCAAGGGACAAGCCCTCCGGTGACAAACAAAAGGCCCAAGGCCCATAAACATTTAAGCCTTTTAGGCTACCTTGTGCATCAATACATTCAAAAGAAACTTGAGCTTCACGCAACGAACTCAACGTGGTAGTACCCAAACCTCCAGCTCTTCAGAAGCTAAACAATCTCCAACAAACAGCAAATTCAGTCCATAAAAAAACCCCAGTCCCAGTTCCTAATTTATGAGGACTAAATAATCCAAAAACAAGTCCATATTGCAGAGAACTCCTATGCAGTTGTATCGGTCTGCAGCTCGGTTTAAGGCTAACATATTCGAGTTTGAGTGTTGGATGAAGTCGACTATTTGGCTGCCCGTTTGGGTGAAATCGTATTATGAGCTGATCTTTCGAGAAAGGTTGTCGGAGTTTATGCAAACGCATGGTCCACCTTACAACCCTCATATAAACACAATCACATATGTGGCGAATCAAGATGACAGACCGACAAGACCGGAAGGTTTCGTAGTCTTATATATTCGTTTATGTGTTTATTTGTATTTATTTCTCCTACGATGTAAAGTAGATAGCTTCTACAGCTCCATGAACGCTGATAGACCTACGGGTATACTAGACTATAATCTAGATGCTATGATTTATGATCTTGATGGTGTATGTTTTGAGTCAATTCGTTGAATAAAAATACTTATGTCTTTTCTTTTGAAAAAAAAAAGACAAGGGGAAATTCTAATTGGCAACTCTGACCACTATATATTTATGTATTGGAATTCAAGAGATGGACAAATGAGGATTTATATACACGTCTTAAGTTGATAATGTCAGATTTATCAACTTAAGACATGTATTGAATTATAAAATAACCTGTAATTATGTCTTATAATAATACAATTGTTCTTCATTGACCCAAAAGACACATACACAGTGACGATTTCAATCTAGCAGACTCTTCCAAGGTGTGCTGTTATCAATATGATGATTCGAGCAAAACCGCATAGTGATGCAATGGAGGTGTTAACTCTCTATGCGGATTTTTTCTATAAAAAAACTTCAAGCAAAAAATCAAATTATTGGAGACTTCATCAATAATGGGTCAAATGCCAATTTGTTTAAACCACAAAAAACTGTTGCTAATGGAAAAATCGATTAGTAACATGTGCTATAATAACGCTCAACACGTATTACAGGACCGTGAAAAGTTAAAAATTCGTCTTTTCATCTACGCTGTCTATTTTTTTTGATTTGACGGTGTATAATAGTTTGTAGTTTACACAATAAAGACAAATTGTATTGGATAGTCTCCCAACATTAGGTTGTTAACTATCAATTGTCCTTCTCCTTCTCGAATTTGATCACAACTCCTTATTGGTTGAGGCTCAAGAAAAGGACTTCAAGACCTCATCTCTGATTTTCCCTCTTCTTTCAGCTGCTCTTCTTGTTTTTTTGTTTTTTGTCTTGTTTTTGCAGCAGTGATTCTACTTGTTTACTTTTGACTCTATCTTTTTTTTTATCAACAATTTTTTTTATAAATCCAACTGCTACAAAGTGTAGCAGAAGGATAAGGGCAGAGCCCTCAGGTCTTACAAACAAGAGCACATGCAACAAGCACTGTCTCAGAACTCTCACCCATCGAGGGGTGGAACAAACAACAGATATAGAGGTCTACAACCTAGATCTACTAATATGAAGCACAGCATAAACAAAGGCCACAACAACAGAACGGGCCACAATAATACAACAACCCAAACAATGGCCTAAAGCCCAAAAACAACTAAATAATCAAACAAGGCCTCAGGACCAAACAGAAACCCCCTTCCACCTCCAGCCCCGCTCCAGCGACGCCAAAGAAGCAACATAGATCAATCCACCCCCACCGAGCACTACTACCGGCCGACAACTATCGACCAAACCCAACGAACAACAAGTGTGAGGAGAGGAAGAACAAGACCCAAGTCGCCCCCAGCAGCTCCACCAAACGCAGCAGAGAGATGTCACCCAAAATCACTCCAATCAACACCCTACCCCAAGAGCTCGAATGTTCACAACTCCCTTCGCAAAATACACCACCCAAATACCCAGCACCCAAAATGAGGGAATCCAGGACAACTTCCCATGACCCTGTGAACCCAAAACCCAATCCTCGAACCTTTATTCCCAATTCTCCCAAACGCCGTTAGGCAAACACCCAACAGTGGCCAACCCCGAGTGTTGGGCCTCATCACCCAGTCGAGGATGATGGAAAGGAGAATGGGTAAAAGGAAGGAGAGAAATGGGTGAGTACATAGAGCTTAGGAGAAGAGGAAAAAGCTAGATCTAACTCTCAGGTCTTAATCGAGACCTCGCCGGTGGTCAACACCAGCCCGACGACCCAAAGTGAGAGGTCAACGCAAAAGCGAAGCACATAGATCTGGTCTGGGAGGAGTAAATTGAAGAAGAGAGAAGAGTTTAACCGTAACCTTACCGAAGAGCAAGACGTGAAGGCTGGAAGCCGAGCCGCACCACAAATCCAGATCTGAGCCTCTGTAGAAAGCCAACCAGCCCCGAGTACCAACTCCTCCATTTCGAGACCAAAGAAGGCCATAACGCCTCGTCGCTGGTCCGACGAGGCCCGGAAGAGCCGAGAACAGAAGAGGAAGAGTCAGATTTGAGGAGAAGTGATCCTCCGCAAACAGACAAAAACCGGAGAAGACGGGAGGCCAAGCGAGGCCAGTCCCAGATCTCGCCATCTCCAAGGGGAGAAGAGCGTCCCACAAGATCTGGGACTGACTCCGCCGGTGAAGACCCACGCCGCCGTGCCAAAGCAGGAGAACCAAAGACGAAGGGAACGAAGAAAAGAGAGGAGTCAAAACTACGACGAAAGAGAAGAAAGGTAAACGATGAGTGCTGGCTCACCTGGCCGGAGCCAGATGAGCCACCGACGGCGGCAGACAAGCATGGCATAGGGTTGAAGAAAGAGGAAAATTCTAGAGAGAGGTCAAAGACCTTCTCTCTATATTACTTTTGACTCTATCTATAATCAGTTTGTACTAGACTTTAGGGCCATTTCAACCTCTGAAATAGTCCTCATTTTAATTTAATTCTCTTTCGTTGTTGATAAAAAAAAATTATCAACCAATCTAGAGCCATCCATTTTTTAAATCTAACAGCCATAAACTTTCAGGCATAATTATCCTGAAAACAATAGAAAAATCGCAAAAAGGTGATTTGATAATTCCGTTTCCCTTCATTTTTAACTACATAATTATTTATTTATGATCCAACTCTGATTTTTTTAATATGTTATTATTTTTATCTTGCCAAAAAGTAAATAAATTGTTTCTCAGATTTCGTACATGATGTTACGATATGTGTGGAATTCTAAAAAATTATATTGGATGTCAAAAGAAATTATATATCAGATATTCTAGACATCAAAAATTAAATAGGAAAAGTATAGAAAATTTACGGAATATTATAGAAGTTTATATAATTATTTATACAAAATTAATAAATCAAAAATTACATAAGTTTATATAAGAATTTAGGGAAATTTACACATAACCTTCCCTACTATTAACGTTTTTTCACATCACCTCCTTAACTATTTTTTTTGACATTTAAACCCCCTAACTTTTTTTATTTTTTTTACTTTGCTCAATTTCTATCCAAAATCAGACGGAAAGCTGCATGTGCAAAGCACATGTTTTTATGTTTTTTTTAAATACCCAACATAACCCTGCTATATAAAATATATCCCAACTCATAACTAACCTAACCCTATCTTATTTCTCCCTTTCTGCGTATCACCACCACACAAGACCTCATCTCCCTTTGTTCTCTATGAAGGATCGGTAAAACGAAATGGGTAGAGGGACTCGATCCAGGGAGGAGAAAAGGGGCGGAGGAGGTCCAGCCATGGATGCGGTCGAGCATCACCGGGATGCAACTCGCCGTGGTGGCTTGTTTGTCCCTCACAGCCAAGGTGAAGGATTTTGGTGTTTGGCTGTGGATTTTGTTTTTTTTATCAGCAATACTTTAATTAGATTGAAACCTCTTTAGAGGATAAAAAGGAGTACAAGGGCGAGCCATCTAAGGATCAAGCCACAAAAACCACAAAAAGAAACAAAAGGGTAATAAAATGTAAACACCAGAGCTTAGGGAAATCTGAGAGCCCTAAGCACATTATGAACAAGGCTCAAGAAATCTGAGGAGCCGAGATAAACTTTGTAAATTTTGTAACCCTCTCTGTCATGGAAGAATATGTAGACAAATGATGAGGGTAGTGAAATGCCAAACTGAAATGATGAACTTCTGGAGGGAATGGCCTTCAATGCTGATATGTGTTGGTCGTACTAATGAATCATCTGGATTGAAGTGGAGTGCCTTTATGCAGAATGTTGGATGGCACCACAAATGAGAAAGGTCCAAAATTGATCCAATCTAGAATGTTGAAGTGTTCTGAACTGAGTTGGAGTTGCTTGACCCCAAAATTGTAGAAATTCCATGACTTAACCTAGCTTGAGTCTTGCTGAGAAAATTGAAGAAGTTTCATGACTTACATAGCTTGAGTGTTGATGTGATCATAAGGTCTGCAATATTATGCAGAAACAGACCTATAGATAGACCAATGATTAAAGGTTGCCTTGAGTTGAAATGTATTGCCCTGAAGAAACCTTAGCAAATTGAATAGTTCTGTAGGCTTGCAAGAAGTCATAAGTGTTAGTCTTAGTGCCCGTAGTTCAATCCTAAATGTCCAAATGTATATATCATCGTTAGCAATAAAATTAAAGCGGATTTATATTACTTATGTGTTGGAGTAATATATCGATGTGTGCTCTGATCTATGCCCACCATGCGAATAGAACCATAGATCGAGATAGATCACACTCGATGGGTCCCTAGTCAACAAAGCTTCACTAGAAGCGACTAGTATGAAAGATGGCTCTTTATGGCTTACGTTCTGTTAGTCATTGGAATGAGATTCCGGAGTCTGATCATAGATATCATGTGGGACATGATATTGGACGACCCGCCCTGAATATGTGCCATAGATTAAGTCATGAACATATTCAGTGTTGTAGCTTGTCATGTATCCTTAGACCAAGGAGTCTTTGTGATCGCTATGTAGTCAACAACTGAGTTTGACCTGAGCCTAACGTTGTCCGTAACAGGGCTTCCATAACGGCCAGGATTGGCTTGGGGACGGGCTACATGAGTGACACGAAAGACGGCTAAGGGATTTATCCCTCATACTGAGGTATGAGAAAGATATCGGTTCTCGGCCGCTTGATCGAGAGTGACTGAAAGAATAGCATGGCCATGCACATGATACTGGGTATCATATCTTTAGTCATCTCACATATCAAGGAACATTGATTGAGAATAATAAGGATGACGGCTCTATGCCTTATCTCAATCAGGATATCGGAGATAAAAGGATAATGACAGGGATGACGGAAAGGTTAGAATCGACAGGGTCGATTCGTTATGCAGTGTCAGGCAATACTAAAGTCTCGTTAGTTGCCACTTAAATAGGATCAAGTAAAATGGGATTTTACGTTGATCAATTGACATGCATAAACCTAAGGGTCACACCGGAGGATGAAACTCATTGACACATTTATGGAGAATGGCCAAAAGGGAGTTGTCTCGGGACATGACCAAAACTGGGTTTTGGGTCATGTGCCCGTAAGTGAATAGGACTTTACGGATCGAGACAAGGCTTGGAGTCTTGGGATTGATCGCGTCGGATAATGTTGGACATTTTCGGTATGGAAGGCATGGAGGCGATGAGCGAATCACGGGACCTCGTTGGAAATGGCCACGGGCCATGTTCTAAGAGGCCCATGAAAGGCCCATGCAACCAAGGCCCATGGAACTAATTAATCAAGTCTTGATTAATTAGTACTAAGTAAGCAAGACAAGGATTAAGGTGTTGGTGATTCACCACCTAACCCAATCTTGTCTTGCCATACTTTGTCCTATTTACACCTTACTTGACACCATACTTGTCCCATGCCTTTAGTTGGACAAGTATGGGTTTTGTTATGTTTAAGTCATCTTTTTTCAACATAACAAACACAAGACAAGAATAGGAAACACATTTTCTCTCCCTCTTCCATGGCCATTTCGGGTTTGGCTAGTTTCCACCTCCATGTTTGTGTTCTTGAGTCCTCAAAGAGAAGAACTACGTGGCTTTGATTCCCATGTGGATACGTAGGCGTCTTGGAGACTCAAGCCAATCATTCGTTAACCGGTGTTCTTGTTTTGGTAAGAACTAGTGCTGAATTTTTCTCTTGTTAATCCATTCTTTGTTAGTTGTTTCATGGTTTTAATTGTCTCTTGGTTTTTATTGATTTTCCGCTGCGAGTTGGTTCATCTCCAACCCTACCTTGAGTAGAAATGTATTGCCCTGAAGAAACCTTAGCAAATTGAATAGTTCTGTAGGCTTGCAAGAAGTCATAAGGAGTCTGCAAAATTTTGCAGCAAAGGCCTTGAGAAGGGAACCTGCACAGAGAAAAAAAGCATGAAGCAAAAGACCACTCAACCTAAGATGAACTACCCACACACACAGGACCTAAAGAGGGAGAATAACCACACTCACAAAGGACCAACACCCAACTGGAAAAAAAGCCTCACCACCTCACAACACTCACCAAAACCACCCTGATCCCATCCCAGATGTCACGCCCCAAATCCGGTTCTTGCCCGGACTCGAGGCATGACTAGTGATAAAGGATTTAAAAAGGCAATAACTCAACAATAAGGTCCTGAAAAACTCCAATATGAGACTCAAATCCACAAAATTCGGTTTAAAACATAAATAACCCTCAAGGGGTGTAATAATAATCCTCCACAAGGTTTGTTCCAAACAAAAATAAAATAAAAGAGAAGTCTCTACAGACACCCACACCAAGAAGCTCCCGAGCCTCTACTCCTCAATCAAGCCTGTAAACACAACATTAAACTCATAGGGGTGAGCTTGCGCTCAGTAGGGAAAATCCATAACAAGGTGGACTTTAAACGCACTAAAATCAACAGCAAAGTCAACAAGATAGTTCTTAACAAACACGGGTAATAGGTAATCCAGCCAATGCCGTGGCACATGAAGTCACCATCCTCCGATCCACATATGATGTGTCCTCTCGGATTTTCCCTCAAATCCAGAGGAGACGCATATCATTGAGGCGACCGGAAACAACCCTTCGGGGCGCTTATCATCGGGATTCTCAGAAACGTCTCCAAAGGATTTTATTTCCTCGGGAACCAAGGTATTACTCCCATAGGAAGCATACACTTGGGCAATTCAATAATAGTCAGATAATAATTGAGTGACACACTCAAACCGAACCACGAAGCAATCCAATCCCAACGAACACCAACCCACTATCACACATAGCTCACGCATCACCGTTTCACCACAATACACCGCACACGAATCACATAAGCAAACACACGAATCACACAATTACAACTTACCATTCACTTACCAGTCACGACCCATCGGGGCATCGATCACCTGATTGCACCGCTCAGTACAACCAGTCATACTCGATGCTCCAAGCAACCATTTAAGTAAATCAAGCAATCATTCAAATACATTCAACAGTCAAGCGGGAGTTTAATCAACCAATCATAAAAACCTTCAATCGAGCATTCAAATATGCAATTCAACTAGTTCCATTAGACTCTTTAGCCTATCCACTAACCAACCAAACAATCAAGCATGTGATCCTAACACGCAACTAATCTGAGGGCTTTGCCAAGGCCGCTCTACCAGTAAAACAATTCCCAAGTATTGAAAGCGAGTTACACTAGTGATTGGCATCCTAATGATTCACCACTAGACACTTCCGGTTATTAGTAATTGAAAGACAATTATTCTAGTTATTCGCATCCAATAGGCAATTCTAGGACCTTTCCGATTTTATTATCCTAGCATGCATACTAAGCATTTAAACGAGAAGTTAAGACTTTCCCTACCTCGAGGTCTTCCTCTCAACACTCTGATGATAAGCCCGGTGGTCACCACTCCGTTCTTCACTCGGGTCCCGGCGTGATCTTTGCTCCTCTAGCTCGATCCCCAAAGTATTGGACACAAAGAAACGTTAATTAGACTCCTCGTAACAGCAAGTAAGACCCCCAAAGCC
This sequence comes from Erodium maritimum, assembly GCA_963921825.1. Classification (NCBI taxonomy): domain Eukaryota; kingdom Viridiplantae; phylum Streptophyta; class Magnoliopsida; order Geraniales; family Geraniaceae; genus Erodium; species Erodium maritimum. The sequence continues at coordinate 50,983,268 of OY997595.1, read as the reverse complement.
CTTCCAAAGTTCAGCTCAAAAACCAAGATCAACCAAGATGAAAAACCCTCAAAGAAACCCCCACCCTGCTCGGCCACGGACCTGGTCACGGACCCGTGACGCCAAACATCACGGTTACCATCACGGAGACGTGACGTGTGCCGTCACGGACTCCCTCACGGAGCCGTGACGTCGCCCGTCACGGGATCCGTCACGGACTCCCTCACGGAGCCGTGACGTCGCCCGTCACGGGATCCGTCACGGATCTGTGGCGCACCAGGGCAGTTTCGCCCTTCTTCAACCTCCAGCTCCTTTTCTCCGAAAAACCAACTTCAAACCCCAAATTTTACCCCTTCCAACTACCAAAACAGCCCAAATCCGTCAATACTCCTCTACCCATGGTAGGAATCAACAAATAAGCAAGTTTCTAATGATTCATCAAATCAAAACCAACTTAAAAGCTCCAACAAACTAAGGATTTCTCACAAAAACACAACAAAGCTTCTTATCAAAAACATCTCCCACCATTTCTACTCAAACCCAACAACATCTAGCAATTTCACCCAAAACCCATGTAAAGAGATGAAGGGAAATGAGGATTAGAGAGTTCCATTACCTCTAGAAGAGTGAGATGAAGAAGATGGTAAGGATTCTGAGAAGGGATGGCTAGATGAAGACTTCAAGTGGCCTCCTTTTCCTTGATTCTTCTTCAAAGCTCCATGGGAGCTCTTCTCCCTTGCTCCTCCTCCAATTTTCGGCTACACCACAAGAAATGAGTTGGTTTTGCTCTTCCAAACTCAAATAATACCTAGATGTAACAAATGACTAAAAGCCCTTGAGCTAGAATCTCTTGTAGAAGCTTTTAGGAGGGTATAATGGTCCAAGACCACTCCCCTCTCTCCCTTCCAACCAAAAAGGGACAAGTGTCCAAGTAGGTTATTTAGTTTTCTAAAATAATTTCCAACACAATAAAAAATGCTTTTAGTCGATAAAAAGTCTCGTTTTGACCAAAATTGACTTCCTCCAACATTATACTCAAACGAAAGGAATTTCTCCCCTTAAGCCAACCGTGATGATGGCTAAGTCGTTTGGGTTCCGGAAAATGCCCGAGTGACTTCTTGAGTCATCGGTTGACTTTCCGGTAGCAAGTCAAACTTGCTTGAAAAGTCGCCGGTTCGACCGGGAGGGGGTCTTACACCAGAACCCAACCCAGAATTACCAAACACCAAGCAGCAGGGATATCAATGAGCAGCCACTCTTGGCTTCAAATACTTCCAATCAAGACAAGCTTTAGGAGCAGCTTTCCAACCAGTTATTGTGAAGAATTTTCCAGTTTTTTGGAAGGAAGACCACTCCTAAGAATAAGATTGTTGAACAATTTTTTGGAATATTTCAGCAGCAGAAATAGTGTTGTCATTGAAAATACTATCATTCCTAGCCAACCATATTTGCCAAAGAGATAATTGAAATAACTTGATCCAATTCTTTTTGTACTTTCTCTTTTGTAGAGAAGACCACTGCAATAGCCAATCTTTGACTGATCCAGGGATAATGAAAATAAAGCCCCACCAATTAGCCAGCTAACACCATACTTTCCAGGCTCTAGCACAATGTAATAAGGCATGGCTCCCATCTTCTAGATCCCACTGACAAATATGGCAAACCAGATCTTGCAGGGACATTGTTAAACCTCTAGCTTCTAGGAAACACTTAAAAGGGAAAGCATCATGACAGGCCAGCCAAGAAAAGGCTGTGATCTTTGGAGGAATACCAGGTATCCAGAGCAAATTGCTCCAAATTGCAGTTGCAACAGATTGTGTGCCTTGCTGCTCAAGTAAAGAGTAAAGTTTTTTATAGAGCAGCCATTAGGATCCCAGTGCCAAATAAGAACATTCTCAAGGGAATTGATTCTAACTCCGAACAGAATGGAGGATAAAGAGACCCAATCAGGCTCAGCTCTTCCACTAGGAACTCTGCAAAAGTCTAAGTCCCAAGAGACTCCATCCCAAGCGTCAGTCACCAACAATTTTTTTGACTGTGATAACACATACAATCTAGGAAAGAGGTGTTTAAAAGAAGTGTCCTCCACCAAATGTCCTCCCAAAAGAATGTTCTTTCCCCATTGCCAACTTTCCAATGTATCCTTTTATTTCCAAAGATAATTTCAAACATTGGATCATTAGCCAGATTTAGGATGTGAGAGATAAAACTAGTTGATCCAATCTGAGTATAATTTGAGAGGTCCCATTCATGACTTCCCCATCCAAACTTTGCACAAATGATTTGCTTCCACATAGCATTCTTCTCAATAGTAAACCTACACCACCATTTAGCTAGGAGAGCTAGATTCATGGAGGATAAGTTTCTAATGCCAAGCCCTCCCTCTTTTTTTGGATTTGCAGACCATGCCCCAATTCACCTTCCAGCAACCCTTTCTAGAAGCCTTGCCATAAACCAAGAGCTTGCTTGTATTTTTGAACTATTGGAGTCCAAGTACTCAGTCTTCTTGTATTAGCACCAAGAGGGAATCCCAGATAGATCATAGGTAAGGAAGAGGTTGGAAAATTTATAATAGAGGATATGATCAACTCTTCACCTTCAGTCAGATTGAAGGGAATGATTTGTGACTTTCCATAATTTACAGCTAATCCACTAGCTGAGAAAAATAGTTCTAATGCAAATTTGAGGCATCTCACATGCTCAGGAATGGCCTTGAGAAAGAAAATTGAATCATCTACAAATTGTAGATGTGATATATTTGGACCATTTGGAAAAGGTTGTATTCCATGGAAAATATTATTTCTGACTCCTGCTTTCATGATTTGATTCAAACCTTCTGGAATCAACACAAAGATTAGGGGAGAAAGTGCACACCTTTGTCTGAGGCCTCTAGTAATTTGGAAGTCTTTTACTTGGAGAGCCATTGATTAGCACTGAGACTGAGGCCTTGAAGCAATACAGCATCCAGAGCTTCCAAGTGGCTCCAAAACCCATTTTGGTTAAGATTTGGAATATATAGTTCCAGCTCACACCATCAAAGGCTTTATGGAAATCTGCTTTGAATACTAAAGCTTTTGTTTTTGACTTTCTGATGGAATCAACCACTTCTGAGGCTATTAAAATGCCATCAATTATCTGTCTTCCAGCTATAAAACCTGTTTGCTCATCCCCAATAAGGTTATTAATGACTATCTTGAGTCTGCAAGAGAGGAGCTTTGATAATATTTTGTATGGACCACCCATTAGACTTATAGGTCTATAGTCAGCAAAGATTAGAGGGGAAGGACCTTTTGGGATTAATGTCAAGAATGATGAACTGATACCTTTTCCAAGTTGTCCAGTGGAATGAAAGTGATGTAGAAAATTCATGAGATCAACCTTGATAATGTTCAAGGTCACTTGGAAGAACTTGAGAGAAAAGCCCTCTGGGTCTGGAGCTTTGTCTCCATTACAGGCCAAGATAGCTTGTAGAATTTCCTCCTCCATAAAAGGCCTTTCAAGCCAGACCTTTTCTTGAGCTGTAATTGTATTAAAAGGTAGATCTTGGAGTTCAATAAACTCTGAATTGTCACTTTGGAAGCTTCTTTTGAAGTGATCTGCTGCAGTTGATTTTATCAGCCCTGGATCAGATAATGTAACCCCATTAACCTCTATGGAAATGATCTTGACACCTTTGTAATTTGCAACTTTGTGGAAATAACTAGATCCCTTATCACCATCATCAAACCATCTTTTCCTTACTTTCTAACTCCACAATTTTGCTAGCAAATTGTATTTGTCGATTAATTCTGCTTTGAAAGCCCCTCTTGCAGAACTTTCTTGATCAGTGAGTGCCCTTACTTCTACTAAGTTGTCTAGCACATTAATGCTTGTAGTGAGCTGTTCAATTTGAGTTACTACTACTCCAAAGACTTGTCGGTTCCACTACTTGAGATCTGATCTTAATAGCTTGAGCTTCATCCAAAGAACATATTGGGGAGTACCTGCCACTGAATAGCTCTGCCAAAAGCTTGCAACTGTTGGGAGAAATCTTGAGTCTTCTAACCAAATATTTAGAAATTTGAAGGGTCTTGGCCCCCAGTCCTGACGGTTGTTGTAGAGTAACAATGCTCTATGGTTGGGATCCAGGGCCATACCAAGTGAACTTTCCACCTTGTAATGGCAGGTCTATCAAACCAGTATTATTTAACAGCCTTTGAAAATTGTGCATTGAGCTTCCACCACTTCTTAAACTGAGTCTATCATGAGCTGATAATATTGCATTGAAATCCCCTCCCATAATTATCAAAGAATCTATCTGTTCACTCAATTCTCTTTCAATTTCCAACCACAGAGCTACCCTTGCTTTAAGATTATTTGGAGCATATATATATATTAATAATACAACAAGGCTTATTGAATTTAGAGATCATGCCAAACCAGAAAAGAGCTCCTTGTATAGGTTTAGTAGAGGTCATGCTGTAGTCTGATTTATTCCATAGAGTTAATATTCCTCCTGAGGCTCCTATGGCATCAATTGCAGCAGCTTCCCAATCTGAGGACAATCCACACATCCTAGGGAAATTTGATGGCAGTTTTTGGATTTTTGTTTCATGTATAAGTATGAAATCTGGTGATTGCTTGTGTATCAAGAAACTAAGGCTTCTCATCTTTTGACTTGAGGAGAGTCCTCTCACATTCCATGAGAGGGCCTTCATGGCTTTGCTAGAAAGAGGAAAGATGGATGGAGTTGTCCCCCATCAAGTTGTGATCTTCCAAGTGTAATTGTCTTTCCACATTTAAATGTTCCCCTTCTGATTCTACCTCCAACTCTTCTGATATAACATCTTCATCTAGACCCTTGAGTCTTTGTATGAAAACCTCATCATCAAGTTTGGATTTCAGACAAATAGCTTTCCCAAACCTCCAAGCTTTCCTTGCCTCAGATTCTTCTGGTTGCAACTGTTGATGCTTCTTGCTCTTTGCAGAAATGGAACCCTTCTCCTTTATTTTGGACCTGGTATCATAAATTCTTGCCTGTGCTTTTGTTGATTTTTTTCTTTCCTCTCAATTTGGTGTTTGTATCTGATACTGCAATGGCTTTGCTTAGCCCCAAGATGTCTGCCACCTCCTGAACTTGGGGAAATTTAAATTATGAGATTGAGAAGGTAAACCTGTCTCCTCTAAGCCAGTTTCCACGGAGTCAAGACCTTGAGTTCCCTCCAAATTAGCTGTTATTGCAACAATGTTTTGAATCCCATCAGATGCAGCTGTAAAATGTATTTTATGTGTCTGTGTAGGGCCATCAGAGTTTAAAGCCTTTTGTAACATTAAATGCCCATCTCTTCCCATAGAACTTATGTTCTCTTCCATAGGAATAAGATCTATACCAGTCACTTCAGCTGTATTATTTGCATCAGAACGTCCAATAAAATTTACAGCATGGGGAGAAGGAGTTGGTTGTTGTAACTGAATTGTACTGAGGATAGAAACTGGTTGAACTTGAACTTCAGGAGTTAGTTGCAGACCAGAAACCATTTTTGTAGCAGAGGCACTATCACCTTGAATTGAAGAAGAGAGCTTTTCCATTTCTTCAAACTCATGGAGAAATAAAATTGAGGTAATCATATCCACAGGTTCATAAGTATCTTGTTGATTCTCTCTCACATGCCAAACAGATCGGAAGCAATCACCAACAACAACCTCCCCTTTTTTCTTGATTTTTGAATTTTGGGTTCATTTGATCACATATCCTTGACAGTGATTTCCACCATATACTCTTTTGTTTTTAATTCATTATTTTATCAAACCCATCTCATAACACTCACCCTCACCAGCAGATTTGTTTTTGAGCTCATGGAAGCCATAGCGAAATACACCACGTTGAGAGAAATAGACTAATGGATTTTTATTCTGGGTATGTATTAGGAAAAACTACAAATGACTACCTTTAAGTTGACATGTTTAACTGATGTTTACCCTAAAGTTCAAAGAATACTGATGCATACCCTGAAGTTCCGAGTTGTAACTAAACACTCCTTCCGTTAGTCACATCCGTCAGTTTACTGTTCATTTTTCCAAAAATACCCAAACTGCCCTCAACTATCTATCAATATTACACTCTCCCTCAACCCCTAAAATTAAAAAAAAAATAAAAACAATAAAACCCTAAATCTACCCCCTCCCTTTCAAACACTCTCCCCCAACCCCTCTTCTCCTCTCACTGTCGACCCTCAGCTAGCCACCAAATCAGGCCACGAAGACATGCCGCCACCATCCTCGATCTATCGCCGCCTCCGCACGTCTACTGTCGGCAGAGGACATCGTCGTTGGTGGAGTTAACCTCGCCGGAGAAGACGAGAGCCGAGTTTGAAGACGTCGCACACGGCTGTGCCTCATTCACAGCCACCGTTCTCCTCCTTGTAATAACCACTTCTGGTCAACGTCAGTCAAACCTGCGAAAAACAGGAAAATTTAAAAATTTTAAGACAGACACTTAACTTAACTTAAATTGACCCCGAGGGTCATGCCGGACTTAAGTTGACCCCGTTATCGACTAAAATGAGTTACGGGGGACTCAGGGCAACTTCCTGGTCATTTTGGGAAAGATTGATTTTTCGCTGGAAAAGTCACCCGAGCGACGTTTTGGTCCATTCGAGGACCGTTTTGGACCCGAAAAGCTTAGCCGTTGTCGTAGCGGTCTTAGTTGGGCCGTTTCCTTGAAGCCCGTCCAGTTTAAATTTTTTTTGGGAAAAGTGCCCGTTCGGGGCCCGAAACGTCCGTTTTTCGCGAATCTGATTGGAAAATATCAACTAGATATTTTCCAAAAGGTTGGGACCCACCTTGACACTTGTCAATTATATGGTGGTGTAATTTTTGGAGGGAAAAGGTGTGGTTGGGAAGTGTTGGCCGAACATGGGTAAAAGAGGGGAGTTTTTGGAGTTAGTTGTTAGTTTTAATTAAATTAGGAAGAAGAAGAGAGGTTTTAGAGAGAGAAGAAGAAGGAGAAGAAGACAGAAGAAAGGAAGTGGAGTTAGGGTTTGATTTTCAACCCTTGGATCGATTCGAAGCAAGGAGAAAATCTCTTCCCCTCGTCTTCCTCTCGAGTAAGCACTAACCCGATTCTCGTTTCGTTTATTTTCTTGAAAGCTAGGGTTTAAGTTTTAAACTAATACTTAGGGTTGTGTAGAGTTTGGGAGGTGTTGGAGACGTTTCAGAGGTGTTTGGGGGTGTAAGGGCACGTTTTCCGATGACCGGAGGCTCGGGAGGAGCTCCGGCCACCGTGGGTGGTGGTTGGCCGGAGGTGGCAGCAGCCACCACTTGGTGGCCGAGCCCCTCCCTCAAACCCTAGGGTCTCGGCCAAGCTTCTTGGGTGGGGCCCACGTGCTCGGTTGCTCGGGTTTTAATGTTCGGGTGGTTTAAAACGTCCCCCGGACCACTTTTTCCTAATCGAATCGAAATTTGGAATTAATTTGGAGAAGTTGTAATTAACGGGTTTCGGGAAACTTTAAACGTTAATTAATTGACTTAGAAGTCGGTATTCAATTCCGTCAAGTGCGTTGGGTTCCTTGAAATATTCTAAGACCGTATAAACGAAAACGGGGACTTTTGGAGCCCCGGAAGGCAATTAACCAAAACCGGGCAGATTCGCCATGTCGGGCGAATCTGGCCCTTACGGGTCCTTTATCGACAATATCGAGTATTTGGGAAGTTTGGGAGTGATCGGCATTGTCGGGGTTACGTTTGGGCGTTAAGTTTATTAATTTTCGGTTTACTCGTACTAGTTTAAAAGTACTTTAAATTTGTGTTCTTTTAGATCGTGCTACGGACCGAGGCAAGGGGAAGCTCGGCGAGTGACTGAGTGTGCTTCGGGTGTTGTTGGAGCGCTTTTGGGATTGTATACGAGGTAGGGAAAAGTAGCCGGATCTCGGCCCTGATTAGGGAAAGTTAATAGTAGAATTGCATGTGACACCGGGGTGTCGTGGGTTGAGTAGATTTATTTAATTATTAGAAAAGCATGATACGGGATTGTGGCGTTTAAGAGAAAGGCATGTGACACTTAGTAGTGTCGTAGGAACAGAGAACTTAGCGATAATTGAATTACTGGAGGCATATGACCATGCCCGGAGGTTGTTTGTGAAACTAGCGATTTTAGGACCGTTGGAGGCATCGAGTATGCCGGAGGTTGTCGTGCGTTTTATTTAATTGTTGAGTTTGGGTGGCCTTGAGAGCCCGTATTTAATTGTTGAGTTTGGGTGGCCTTGAGAGCCCGTATTTAATTGTTGAGTCGGGGTGGCCATGAGAGCCGTGTATTTAATTTGGTGTCTTGAGTGGCAGCGAGTGCCTGTGGGGTTGTTGAACCCGAGTCTTGACTGTTGAGGTGTCTTGAGTGGCCTTGAGTGCCTGTGTGATTGAACTTGCCTGTGATTGTGATTGTGGTTACCGGGGGTGGTGAGTTCTAAAGGTCGACAGCCTGATCCGACTTAGTGTCGATGAATTGCGAGTTCTAAAGGTCGACAGCCTGATCCGACTTAGTGTCGATGAATTGCGAGTTTTAAAGGTCGACAGCCTGATCCGACTTAGTGTCGATGAATTGCGAGTTCTAAAGGTCGACAGCCTGATCCGACTTAGTGTCGATGAATTGCGAGTTTTAAAGGTCGACAGCCTGATCCGACTTAGTGTCGAGGAATTGCGAGTTTGAAAGGTCGACAGCCTGATCCGACTTCGTGTCGAGGAATTGCGATAGGTCGAACCCTGACCTGATTGAGATTGGTTACTGAGCAGCTGGTGTGCGATCCTTTGTGATCTTGTTTGGTGTTGTGTCGTTTCGTTCGAGTCCTTGAGGAGGTCGTCGATAGTTGTGTCGGGTCTATACTGTTTTTATCGAGTGTCGAGCCTGTTGAGGAAGGTGACGGGTTGTGGGTCTGTTGAGTACTTGAGTTGGGGACTGTAGTCCCGGCGTTGGGTTTGGTTTTAGTGTTACTGGCTTTTTCTGCTAATTATGCCATAGTCAGTCTGTTATCCGTGGAGGTGAGCGAACGCTCACCCCTAGCTGCTTTTCCTACAGGTACTGATCACCGGACGGACTAGGTTAGCTCTTGAAGTTCATGGAGCTTGGAGCGGAGTCTGGTCTTTACTTTTGTTGAGTCTAGTGACGGATGTTGTACCTTGTCCACTTGTTGGGACGTTTTTGTATTGTAAATACTATTATTTTGAGAAGTAAATGGAAATGTCAAAGCTTTTATTGAAAACAGGTTTCAAGTGTTCATGTTTTTAAAAGTTCGCGCCCGAGTTCGGTTCGCTGAAATTGGGGCGTGACAGCTTGGTATCAGAGCTCGAGGTTTCAAACCTCGTACTGTCCGTCACTTAGGGGGGGAGAGTCGAGTCGGTGTAGCCCCGTCACGTCTTGAGTCTTGTTTGTGTTTGTGCGTATGTTACAGTATTTTGTTGCTGGCATACTGAGTGTGTGTGATTGCGTGAACTGTTTTTAACTGTCGCGGGTCGACTCAGGAGCGCTCCTGTAGTCGAACGTGACGGTGTTGATGTCAAGTCGGTACAACGTGGTTCGGGGACGCCTGAACCGGGTTGTAACTACGTGATGTCAAGGAACGAAGTTTTAAAATGAAAGGGTGAAGGTTTTAAAATTATTGGCCCTGTTGGCATGTCTTGAACTTGATTGGCCCTATGGGCATATGTTTGATTTTTGATTGGCCCGGTGAACGGGGGTCGTCGTGTTGTGTGGGTTGGTTTGCCGTCGCTTGTTTGGTGCACGTCGGTGCGGTCTCGTTGAGGTCTCGTTTACTAATGCTAGTATATAAAGTACGTTTAGCTTGAGCGGTGTAGCGCTTTAGTGATAAGCACGTTAGTGTAAGCTTAAGCGGGTGGACGTTAGTGCGTTTGTACTGTCGTTTTTATTTAAGTTCGCAAACTGAACGTTTGCGTGTATCCGTGCAGAGGATACTGTTTATGGCTCGCGGTAAGCGGGGACGACCATCAGGAACGCGGGGCCAGGCACCCACGCGAGGCCGGCGGGGACGGTCAGCAGGGGCACCAGGGAGGGTGCCGACCGTCGAGCCCGCCGACTATGCGGAGGCACAGGGTACTCCTGTCGGAGAAGACAGGAGGAGTGATGCGGGGCCGTCTGCAGGCACCCCCAGTGTTCCGCCAGTCGCGGACCCTCCAGTGATGACTGCCCTGGATGAGCTTACCAGGACCGTTCAGAGTTTGGTGGCGATCATCGCCAGCCGAGAGTCGGCTTCGCCAGCACCAGAGGCAGCCGCAGTCCCGGTGAGGACCGCTCAGACAGAGGATCTCACCTCCCGAGCGCTAATAGATTTCCTGAAGCTCGGGATACCTGTTTTTGTCGGGGAGCCGAATCCCGACCTGGCCGAGCGATGGATAGAGCAGGTCACACGAGACTTGGACACATCGGGTGTCGAGGATGGCCGTCGGAGAGTGTCCTTCGCGGCCCATCAGCTGAGAGACAGCGCCTACCACTGGTGGGGGCGGGTGAAGGACACGGTCGGATACGACTACAGCGTATTCCAGGAGGTATTCATGGCACAGTACTTCCCCGAGTCGGCTCGGCTGGAGTGACATCGGCAGTTCTTAGACCTGGAGCAAGGGGGGATGACGGTAGGAGAGTACGAAGCCAGGTTCACAGCCTTGGCCAGATTCGCCCCTGAGATGGTGACGAGCGAGGCGAACCGTTGCCTGCGGTTCCAGGACGGATTGAGGCTGGGCATCCGGAACCAGGTTCTCGCCTTGAGGATACGGAAGTATACCGACCTCGTGGACACCGCAGCTACAGTAGAGCAGGGCGCCAGGGATGCAGTCAGGAGCCGTGAGGTCCGACCTCGGCCGATCAGTTGGGCAGGGCCGTCAGACTCACGAGACTCGCGGAGGCAGAGGACCGCGGGATCCTTCCGACCACCGCCTCATCAGAGTGGATCGAGACAGCAGGGGTCAGTGGCATCAGTGGGGCCAGTCGCCTCAGAGAGGAGGCCGTCATGCTATCACTGCGGGCAGCCAGACCACTTACAGCGAGACTGTCCGACGAGGGGAGGAACCGCGGCAGTACCAGCTACTAGCCGGACAGGCCAGGGCTCGGGGTCGAGGGCTGACGAGATCAGCTGTTACCGATGCGGCCGGGCCGGTCACACTATGGCATGGTGCCGAGAGCAGTTGGGGGAGACATCAGTGCAGCGACCGCAGCAGTCGCGGACAGTACAGTCGCCCAGAGGTCGCCCTCGACAGGGTCAGCAGCCGAGATCATCACGGCCGTCTACGAGCGCACCAATTCCGAGACAGCAGCAGAGTCACGTGTATCCAGCAGCCAGTGCGCAGGGTCAGAGGCAGCAGGCCTCGCAGGGGAGAGTATATGCAGTCACTGACTCCAGAGCCCCAGGACCTAGCACGTACCGTGAGACCATCCAGGGTACGTGTTTGTTGTATCATTTATGGGCTTTGTTCTTGTTTGATACCGGGGCATCGCACTCTTTTATTTCGTCGGGTTGTGCTGAGAGGTTGGGGTTGAGCTTAGAGCCGTTGAGTCCACCCCTATGCCTGGACACCCCAGTTGGGGGTGGTGTATCGTTGACTAGAGTATGTTGTGCCTGCGAGATTAGAGTCGCAGACTGTCCTTGCCCTGGTGACCTTCTCGTGTTGGGGATGACTACCTTTGATGTGATTTTGGGTATGGATTGGTTGTCGAGGTACCGAGCCAACATCGATTGCTACAGACGACGAGTGACAGTGACAGTGGGCGGTACGAAGGTGACGTGCGTGCTGGGGAGTAAGAGTGGGGTCCTCCTGTCGGCGTTGTCCGCAGAGGAGGAAGTACCGGCTGTGTAGAGCCGAGAGTTACCGAGAGTGGTATGCGAGTTCCCCGAGGTCTTTCCTGAGGAGTTGAGCGGGCTGCCACCGATTCGTGAGGTGGAGTTCGGGATTGACCTAGTGCCGGGAACGGCGGCGATATCGATGGCGCCTTACAGGTTTGCGCCGGCAGAGTTGACTGAGCTGAAGCGTCAACTGGAGGAGCTTCAGCAGAAGGGGTTTATCCGTCCGAGTGCATCGACGTGGGGAGCACCAGCACTCTTCGTGAAGAAGAAGAGTGGAGAGCTACAGATGTGTATAGATTACCGGAAGCTGAACCGGGTTACGGTGAAGAACCGGTACCCGATGCCGAGGATCGATGACTTGTTTGACCAGTTGAGAGGGGCGACTCACTTCTCGAAGATCGATCTGCGATCCGGTTATTATCAGTTGCGAGTCCGTGAGGGGGACGTCGCAAAGACTGCATTCCGGACACGCTATGGGCATTACGAGTTCCTGGTGATGCCATTCGGACTGACGAACGCGCCAGCAGCGTTCATGGACCTGATGAACAGCATCTTCCGGCCGTACCTGGATCAGTTTGTGGTGGTGTTCGTGGACGATATCCTAATATATTCGCAGAACGAGGCGGCGCATGAGGCACATCTGAGGGTTGTTCTGACCCTACTGCGCGAGCACCAGCTATATGCCAACCAGGAGAAGTGCGAGTTCTGGCTCTCTGAGGTGAGATTCCTCGGCCACATCGTATCCCGTGACGGTATCCTGGTCGATCCGTCGAAGATCGACGCGGTCTCGAAGTGGGCACGGCCCACGAGTGTTTTCGAGATCCGCAGCTTTCTGGGATTGGCAGGCTACTATAGGCGATTTGTCCAGGATTTTGCACGACTAGCCGCACCGATGACTCTGTTAACGCGCAAGGGTGTTGGGTTCGTGTGGACAGATGACTGTGAGCATGCGTTCGCGGAGTTGAAGACTCGACTGACTACAGCTCCAGTGTTAGTGGTGCCCGAACGAGGGTTTGGCTATGATGTTTACTGCGATGCATCCGGAGAGGGACTGGGTTGCGTGCTGATGCAGTCGGGCAGAGTTGTGGCTTATGGCTCCAGGCAGTTGAAGATACACGAGCGCAACTATCCTACCCACGACTTGGAGCTAGCAGCAGTCGTGTTTGCGCTAAAGAGCTGGCGATATTATCTGTACGGCGAGGGGTTTCAGGTGTTCTCGGATCACAAGAGCCTCAAGTACATATTTTCCCAGCGAGACCTGAACATGCGTCAGCGACGGTGGATGGAACTACTCGAGGAGTACTACTTCGAGCTACACTACCACCCAGGCAAGGCGAACGTTGTCGCCGACGCCTTGAGTAGGAAGTCGGCTCCGAGCCTCGCCAGCATATCTGTCCGAGAGTGGGACATGATGGGGGAGCTGAGCACATTCGGGCTTGAGCTAGAGGAGGTTACTGGCGGTGTTGCCATGTGCTCCCTAGTGGCTCAGCCCTCACTGCTTGCCCAAGTGTTGGAGGCGCAGAGGGAGGACGTCGAAGCATCAGAGATCCGCGAGAGAGTCGTCAGGGGTGACGAGGTGGTGGGCTGGCAGGACAGTACTGATTGGGGACTACGGTACCGCGGGGGGCTGTTCGTACCAGTTAACTGTAGAGATGCCGTGTTACGAGAGGCACACCATTCGCGTCTCGCAGTGCATCCAGGGGGCACCAAGATGTACCGTGACCTCAGGAGGCACTACTGGTGGCGCGGCATGAGGAGAGCAGTCGCAGAGTTTGTGTCGAGATGCCTTGTCTGTCAGCAGGTGAAGGCAGAGCATCAGCGTCCCGCGGGATTGTTACAGCCACTACCGATTGCTCAGTGGAAGTGGGAGCACATTACGATGGATTTCGTGTGTGGACTACCGAGATCGCCCAAGGGAAACGACGCCGTGTGGGTGGTAGTCGACCGGTTGACCAAGTCGGCCCACTTTCTGGCTATGAGGATGACAGACCCGGTCGACAAGTTGAGCAGTCTGTATATCCAGGAGATAGTGCGCCTCCACGGGGTCCCGGTGTCGATAGTGTCTGACAGGGATCCCCGCTTCACGTCCAGGTTCTGGCCGAGTCTGCAGAAGGCACTGGGGACAGAGATCCTACTCAACACAGCACATCATCCTCAGACAGACGGTCAGTCTGAGCGTACCATTCAGATCTTGGAGGACATGCTGCGAGCATGTGTGCTGGATTTCAGGGGATCTTGGGAGACCCACCTGCCATTGGCCGAGTTCGCCTACAACAACAGCTTCCAGGCCAGTATCGGGATGGCACCGTTCGAAGCGTTGTATGGTAGGCCGTGTCGGTCACCAGTATGCTGGGCAGAGGTGGGGGACTAGAGTCTGCTGGGGCCAGATCTTGTCAGAGAGACGACGGAGAAGGTCACATTGATCCGCGATCGGTTGAGGACCGCGCAGAGCCGGCAGAAGAGTTATGCAGACAGGCGACGTCGACCTCTTGAGTTTGCAGTCGGGGATCACGTGTTCCTGAAGGTGAGCCCGAGGAAGGGGCTGGTGCGGTTCAGGCGCAGCGGGGGAAAGTTGGCTCCGAGGGACATAGGCCCGTTCCAGATCTTAGACAGAGTGGGAGTCGTGGCTTATCGTCTGGCGTTGCCACCGCAGCTTGGGAGAGTACATAACGTCTTCCACGTATCCCAGTTGCGGCAGTACAACGCAGACCCCTCCCACGTCATCGAGTGGACTGATATCGAGGTGGCTGATGATGTCTCCTATGAGGAGCAGCCGGTTCGGATCATGGACACACGGCAGCAGATTCTGCGGGGAGGCAAGATTATCCGCTTGGTCCGAGTGCAGTGGAAACATCACGGAGCTGAGTCGACGTGGGAACGCGAGGACGAGGTTCGCGCGAAGTATCCCGGCCTGTTCGACTCCCGAGGTACGTCTGTTTTAAATTTCGCGGACGAAATTTCTTTAAGGGGGGTAGACTGTAATAACCACTTCTGGTCAACGTCAGTCAAACCTGCGAAAAACAGGAAAATTTAAAAAATTTAAGACAGACACTTAACTTAACTTAAATTGACCCCGAGGGTCATGCCGGACTTAAGTTGACCCCGTTATCGACTAAAATGAGTTACGGGGGACTCAGGGCAACTTCCTGGTCATTTTGGGAAAGATTGATTTTTCGCTGGAAAAGTCACCCGAGCGACGTTTTGGTCCATTCGAGGACCGTTTTGGACCCGAAAAGCTTAGCCGTCGTCGTAGCGGTCTTAGTTGGGCCGTTTCCTTGAAGCCCATCCAGTTTAAATTTTTTTTGGGAAAAGTGCCCGTTCGGGGCCCGAAACGTCCGTTTTTCGCGAATCTGATTGGAAAATATCAACTAGATATTTTCCAAAAGGTTGGGACCCACCTTGACACTTGTCAATTATATGGTGGTGTAATTTTTGGAGGGAAAAGGTGTGGTTGGGAAGTGTTGGCCGAACATGGGTAAAAGGGGGGAGTTTTTGGAGTTAGTTGTTAGTTTTAATTAAATTAGGAAGAAGAAGAGAGGTTTTAGAGAGAGAAGAAGAAGGAGAAGAAGAGAGAAGAAAGGAAGTGGAGTTAGGGTTTGATTTTCAACCCTTGGATCGATTCGAAGCAAGGAGAAAATCTCTTCCCCTCGTCTTCCTCTCGAGTAAGCACTAACCCGATTCTCGTTTCGTTTATTTTCTTGAAAGCTAGGGTTTAAGTTTTAAACTAATACTTAGGGTTGTGTAGAGTTTGGGAGGTGTTGGAGACGTTTTAGAGGTGTTTGGGGGTGTAAGGGCACGTTTTCCGATGACCGGAGGCTCGGGAGGAGCTCCGGCCACCGTGGGTGGTGGCCGGCCGGCCATGTGGTGGCTGGCCGGAGGTGGCAGCAGCCACCACTTGGTGGCCGAGCCCCTCCCTCAAACCCTAGGGTCTCGGCCAAGCCTCTTGGGTGGGGCCCACGTGCTCGGTTGCTCGGGTTTTAATGTTCGGGTGGTTTAAAACGTCCCCCGGACCACTTTTTCCTAATCGAATCGAAATTTGGAATTAATTTGGAGAAGTTGTAATTAACGGGTTTCGGGAAACTTTAAACGTTAATTAATTGACTTAGAAGTCGGAATTCAATTCCGTCAAGTGCGTTGGGTTCCTTGAAATATTCTAAGACCGTATAAACAAAAACGGGGACTTTTGGAGCCCCGGAAGGCAATTAACCAAAACCGGGCAGATTCGCCATGTCGGGCGAATCTGGCCCTTACGGGTCCTTTATCGGCAATATCGAGTATTTGGGAAGTTTGGGAGTGATCGGCATTGTCGGGGTTACGTTTGGGCGTTAAGTTTATTAATTTTCGGTTTACTCGTACTAGTTTAAAAGTACTTTAAATTTGTGTTCTTTTAGATCGTGCTACGGACCGAGGCAAGGGGAAGCTCGGCGAGTGACTGAGTGTGCTTCGGGTGTTGTTGGAGCGCTTTTGGGATTGTATACGAGGTAGGGAAAAGTAGCCGGATCTCGGCCCTGATTAGGGAAAGTTAATAGTAGAATTGCATGTGACACCGGGGTGTCGTGGGTTGAGTAGATTTATTTAATTATTAGAAAAGCATGATACGGGATTGTGGCGTTTAAGAGAAAGGCATGTGACACTTAGTAGTGTCGTAGGAACAGAGAACTTAGCGATAATTGAATTACTGGAGGCATATGACCATGCCCGGAGGTTGTTTGTGAAACTAGCGATTTTAGGACCGTTGGAGGCATCGAGTATGCCGGAGGTTGTCGTGCGTTTTATTTAATTGTTGAGTTTGGGTGGCCTTGAGAGCCCGTATTTAATTGTTGAGTTTGGGTGGCCTTGAGAGCCCGTATTTAATTGTTGAGTCGGGGTGGCCATGAGAGCCGTGTATTTAATTTGGTGTCTTGAGTGGCAGCGAGTGCCCGTGGGGTTGTTGAACCCGAGTCTTGACTGTTGAGGTGTCTTGAGTGGCCTTGAGTGCCTGTGTGATTGAACTTGCCTGTGATTGTGATTGTGGTTACCGGGGGTGGTGAGTTCTAAAGGTCGACAGCCTGATCCGACTTAGTGTCGATGAATTGCGAGTTCTAAAGGTCGACAGCCTGATCCGACTTAGTGTCGATGAATTGCGAGTTTTAAAGGTCGACAGCCTGATCCGACTTAGTGTCGATGAATTGCGAGTTCTAAAGGTCGACAGCCTGATCCGACTTAGTGTCGATGAATTGCGAGTTCTAAAGGTCGACAGCCTGATCCGACTTAGTGTCGATGAATTGCGAGTTTTAAAGGTCGACAGCCTGATCCGACTTAGTGTCGATGAATTGCGAGTTCTAAAGGTCGACAGCCTGATCCGACTTAGTGTCGATGAATTGCGAGTTTTAAAGGTCGACAGCCTGATCCGACTTAGTGTCGAGGAATTGCGAGTTTGAAAGGTCGACAGCCTGATCCGACTTCGTGTCGAGGAATTGCGATAGGTCGAACCCTGACCTGATTGAGATTGGTTACTGAGCAGCTGGTGTGCGATCCTTTGTGATCTTGTTTGGTGTTGTGTCGTTTCGTTCGAGTCCTTGAGGAGGTCGTCGATAGTTGTGTCGGGTCTACACTGTTTTTATCGAGTGTCGAGCCTGTTGAGGAAGGTGACGGGTTGTGGGTCTGTTGAGTACTTGAGTTGGGGACTGTAGTCCCGGCGTTGGGTTTGGTTTTAGTGTTACTGGCTTTTTCTGCTAATTATGCCATAGTCAGTCTGTTATCCGTGGAGGTGAGCGAACGCTCACCCCTAGCTGCTTTTCCTACAGGTACTGATCACCGGACGGACTAGGTTAGCTCTTGAAGTTCATGGAGCTTGGAGCGGAGTCTGGTCTTTACTTTTGTTGAGTCTAGTGACGGATGTTGTACCTTGTCCACTTGTTGGGACGTTTTTGTATTGTAAATACTATTATTTTGAGAAGTAAATGGAAATGTCAAAGCTTTTATTGAAAACAGGTTTCAAGTGTTCATGTTTTTAAAAGTTCGCGCCCGAGTTCGGTTCGCTGAAATTGGGGCGTGACACTCCTCCTCTCCCATTTCACAGTGACGCCGCCGCGCAGGGCCTTCGCCTTCAACTCCGCTAGTGCGAGAATCCCATTTAGAGTCGCCGCCGCGCAATTGGGTATTTTGATTTCTGCAATCCCATTTAGAGTCGCTACCGATTTTATTTTTCTGGGTTTTTTATGAACTGATTTGGATTTGGGTGGTGAAGGAGATTAACCTCTTATTGTAATTTGTACCAAAATTCGGGAGTAGTATATTTGTGCATTAAAATGGACTCTGTTATTACATCTGCTTGGTTTGAAATTGATATTGTTAGCTTCAAGGTTGTCGTTTTAGTTTGTTCATGTATGCAAAGCATCGTGAAGATTAGGGGATGAACAATGATTTTTTGGTTTTTGGATAAATGATAAACCGAGACTTTTGTGGATGATGAATCTGGATTATTGTTGCCTTTGATGTTCTCTGTACAACGAAAAGAAGAAATAGAGTTTTATTAGTAAAATTGGTTTTGAAAAATAAAAATTGGTTTTGGAAAGTAAATTGGTTTCTCTGCACAACTGATTTTTAAAATTAAAATTGATTTTGAAAACTAATAATCAATTTTAATAAATAAAGCTTATTTTTCAAAAATAAAACTATTTGTTATATAAATTTTTTTTGTTCTAAACTAAAAATATTTTTTGTAAATAAAAATTAATTTTTTTTAAAATAAAAATAATTTTTGCAACTAAAAAGAATTTTTAAAAAATTGATCATGAACTCTTAATTATTTTAATAAATATATAAATCATAATTAATAAAAGATATAAGAAAATTTGAATTTAGTCATAATGGTATTTTTGTAAATAATTAATGAAATTTTCGTAATTAGCTGAAAGATAGGTCTGGATTTAGCGTTGTATAAGTAAGAGTAGTTTGAGTATTTTAGAAAAAAAATCACAAAGTATGGATGGAAAAATGGACGAAAGGGGTTTTTAGTTACAACTCGTAACTTTAGGGTATGTCTCAATATTTTTTGAATTTTCGGATAAACATCGGTTAAACGTGTCAACTTAAGGATATGCTTTTTTAGTTTTCCCTATTTATTATGCAGATGCAAATGTATTTGGGCAAAACAAAATTGGTCTCTGTCCATTGCAAAAGAATTTGCTTAGAAAAAATTGTTCGAAAATTGTGAACTGTTCAAAATTGGGCTAAGCGGTAGTTTCAGGCTTTACTTCTCTTATTTTTCCTTGATTTTTTATTTTTAAGTTCTGCGTGGTTCTGAATGATGAAATTATTGGGGAAAAATACAATAATGGTTTATTTTCCTGCATTTTCTCTTAACCAAAAACCTGTTAAAGGATTTGAGCGTCCTTGTTTTGGGGGTTTGGTTGAATGTTTGGCAACATCTGGATTTAATATCAGTTGAAGTATATTTAACCTACATTTAAAAGCAATAAGATTAAAAGGAGGTACTGCAATATCAGCTTGCACTTTTTGTTCGATGAATTTAAAGGCCTTGGTTCATGTATAATTTAATTCATTAATATTTTATTATATTCGTTTTCAATAAAATATAAAGAGGAGAGAGAGAATCTGTGTAGAAAAATGAAAAAATAAAAATAAAATATTAATTAAATTAAAAAATGATTTTTTTATGTATTTTTAAAAATAAAATCTGTTTTTATGTAAATTTTAAATTAAAATATTATTTTTAAGTATTTTTTAAATTAATTTTTTTTTTAAATAAGAATAATTTTTATAAATAAAAAATTAATTTATAAAAATAAAAAAGAATTTTGAAAATAAAAATAATTTTCATAAAAAAAATAATTTTAAAAAAACTGATTTTATTTTAAAAATAGTGAAATTTTCATTTTAACACCATAACAATGGAGGGTATTATTGTCATTTCACTTATTTTTAAGTTCTGAATTCAATGGCATGAGTTTCAAAATTTGAGTAATAGTAAAGGGTATTATGGACTTTTTAACTTTTTCCATCCAAACTAACAGAAAGTTAACGGTTGGGTATGAACCTGTTATTAAATGTTTGGTTTATATATGAAAGTGCAAAAAAAATTTGCCAGGATATTATACTGAAATTAAATTTTTAGCAGGGTATTATAATGAAATTTTCCCTTTAATATACATTACCTCTGGGTTTAAATAAAAGAGAAACGAATTTTAAAAAGAAAAAAAGAATTAAAAAAACACACTTGTTAAAATTTAAAACAATTTATTTATTAAAATTTTAAAATAATTACTGGAAAAAATAATGATTTAAAATAACAGTTACAATTTTAAAAAAATTATTGAAAAAAAATTAAAATGAATAAATAATTTCTGAAAAATAATAAAAAGAAAATAATATTAATAGGTCGATTTTGTGAAACTAAATAAAATAAAGGGATAATTCCATTTTAGTACCCTAAAACTTTCGGATTTCGTTTTTAGTACCCTAAATGTTTTTTGTGCCACTTTAGTACCCTAAATCTTCGTTTATTCCAGTTTAGTACCCAACGTCTGATTTTTTATCTATAAAAAATCATTTTTATTTTTCAAAAATTCAATTTGTTTAAACTACCGAAGGGTAGTGTTGGTATTATTATAAAAGATAGGGTCATGTGCAAGGCACATGACGTTTTTCCATCCAAAAATGGATGGAAAATCAGACATTGGGTACTAAACTGGAATAAACAAATATTTAGGGTACTGAAGTGGCACAAAAAACATTTAGGGTACTAAAAACGAAATCTGAAAGTTTTAGGGTACTAAAATGGAATTATCCCTAAAATAAATAAACACATAAAAAAATAAATTAAGTTTTTAAAATAAAAATAAGATTTTTATAAACTAATTAATTTTTTATTAATTAATTGATAATAAAAATAATTTAATGGCATTGAATAGGTTTTAGGTTTTACAGAGCAATGACATGGATTTTAAAATTTGATGGTTATTGAGGGGTAGTTTTGTCTTTTTACATGTTTTGGATGGAAAGTTAACAACGTCAGACTAAACTAGAAAAAAAAATAAAGTTAAAGGGTTTAAATGTAAAAAAAATAGTTAAGGAGGGCATGTGAAAACAAGAAAATAGTAGGGGAGGTTATGTGTAAATTTCCCAAGAATTTACTAAACAATGTATAAAAATTACAATTTTGTTTAGATTTACAGAAAACTACATAAAAATGACGGAAAAATACATCTTTGTGTATCAACGGAAAAGATAAAATTTAATGAAATAACATATCAGTGTACCAAAATCAATATTCAAAGCTAGAAATAAACCTCGGAGGATATAGAATTTAACACGTCAGAGGATATTCAACTAAAGAACGGTGGCGACAACGACGTTTGTTGATGGCCGGCGGAGAAAAAGCATAGACTAAGGAAGAACGAAGGCGTTGATAGAGGAAGAACGAAGGAGCTGGACCTTGAGAGTGGATGTGGTCGGTCTTCATGACGAGGTTCCAATGACGTAGCCATTTCCAGCTTCTTTACCTTAGGAGGTTTCCCCGACTTCGCAAAGCTAACTTGTTTCTTCTTTCCGAACACACATGGTTCGCAAAAACTAACCTTCACATTCTTCAGTTCTGGAATCTTCCCTTTTGAAGCTAACATCTTCATTCCTTACTCACTCATATGCCCAAGTCGTTGTTGTCAAAGAGTTGAAGGATCTGGCTCATCCGTAACTGCATTAACCTGTTCCATTGGCATCTCCGTCATGTACAAAGTTCCCCTCTTTCATCCTCAAGCAATAATCAGGTTCCCTTTTGATACCTTCTATTGATCGTCTTTAAAGGTATACCGTATCCCAAACTGTCAAGATGACTTACAGAGATCAACATTCTCCTTATGGTAGGGATATACCTTATATATTTTAACGTCCAAATTGTACCCATGGGAGTTTTGAGATTCACATCTCCTATGCCCGCAATTTCTTCCGTCTCATCATTAACTAGATAAACTATACCTTTTATAGGTCTAAAATTCACTAGCATATTTTTATAATGGGTAGTATGGAAAGAAGCACCTGAATCCATGATCCATGACTCAACCAGGCTTTCTACACAACATATCAAATCTTCATCTCCAAATTCCTCTATCGCATTCACCGAGTTGTTCTCCTTTCTTTACTTCTTTGGGTTCGGGTATTAATTCTTGAAGTGGCCAATTTGTTGACAATTATAGCAAGTCACGTTTGCTCTTCTTTCAGATTGTTCTCTCCTTTTGGACTTCGATCTGCCCCTCTCTTTGTTCTTCCCCCTTTCAGAGTTCCTACCTCTTCAATCCACGTTCAACACGGAGCTTGACGATTCTACGGAATTCCTTCTACGACTATCTTCCACGAGAATCAAGTCTCTAATCCCCTTGAACGCAGCTTAGTAGATCCAGACGAACTACTAACTACTGTGACGGTTCTTGACCAACTATCAGGTAACGAAGACAGCAATAACAAGGCTTGTACCTCATCATCGAATTTAATGTCCACTAACACTAATCTGGATAGTATCGTACTAAATTGGTTCACATGATCGGTAACATTAACACCTTCCCTCATCTTTGTATTAACCAATGGACGAATCAAATATACCTTGTTTGATGCAGATGAATTTTCGTACATATTTGGTAGCGCCTTTATGAGTCTGTAGGTAGTCGTCTCCTTCAAGACATTGCAGGCAACGTTCCTTGTCAATGTCAATCTCACCGCTCCAAGTGCTTGTCGATCCAGCAACTACCAATCGGCTGAACTTAGATTTTCTGGTTTGGTCTCTGACAAGGGCTCGTGTAGCTTCTTCTGGTACAGATAATCCTTAATCTGCATATGTCAGAATCCATCAAACTTGTCGATTCGAACTTTTCCATCTTCTTCCATTGCTCCAACTTTCCACAAACCAGGCTCTGGTACTAGTTGTTAGGGTATAATAACGTGGAAAATATCCAAGTAAGAAGAAAGCAAGAGAAAATAAGCAATCACATAAGAACACAAGAATTTACGTGGTTCGACAATTTGCCTGCGTTCACGGTCTCACTATTCTCTTCTTATTGCTCTCACAATGAATGAATGATTTAGATTTACAAGTACATTGTCTTTATAGAAGAAGACAATGGACAAATAAGATATGAATCAAGTTTCCTAATCCTAATAGGAAATATCTTCTAATTGTCTACTCAAATCTTTACCTAAATATATTAGGAAGACTAAACCTTTCCTAAATAAATAGGAAGTCTCCACAACCCTAACACCACCTGCCTGGTACACGGCTGACTCTGTTCCACGTTGGGACCCTTCGGAGTTAGCCCTGGCCTCCTCGGGCCATAAGGTCTGTCTTTGATGATCCTCGGCTCAAGGAGATATTCTGGAAGCCCAAATTCGGCAGCCAAATGAATAGAGCCCTAGCCGACTCTTTCCCCTCGCATCGTCTCCATGTTACTCTCTCCTGCTGGTCGTTCGGTACCGAATCAACATGGATTGATGGAAGCCGTTCCCCATAAGTCCCCATGACCTGGATGTTAGGGTCTGCATACCTTAGCTCCTTTGTCAATTCCCGACCCCAACAAAACTACTCAGGTTCTCCACCGTCATGAGCACTTATCGGAGACGATAGGTCCGACAACCCCATCCCCAACCCTTGCTCTGTATGTCATTGATGTGGTCTTGGACCCCTCACCAAAGTGCGTCGCACTAGGCCACGCGGTTGTTCCAAGAGATGGCCCTAGGTTTTCCATCCTTCCTTTCCCCGAGAGAACGTCAGAGTTATCACCCCCGTCCTACTGGCAGAGAAGACATGATGTTGTTCTCCCGACGCCGCCCCTCTAGAGGTCGGAGGAGTTGCTGCAGGAGATTGTGAAGACTCATGAGACAACGAGGGTGGAGAGGCCGACGGGAAGAGACCACCGCACATGGCTCAGAGGCCCCTCCGCTCGACGTGTGATGGATGTCGTGGTTGGAGAAGTTCGCCATCGCTATAATCGCTAAAACCCTAATCGCAGAGAGATGGGAGTCGTGTATTTTCTTCTAAACCAGGGAGACTAGTTATAAATTCGTGATAAAATCATGATCACCTCAATATCATTATGATATACATATAATATACCTGACAATCAATAAATTATGATTTTACGAAAGATTTTAGATATAGTATTAAGATGATCAAAATACTAGATCTAATTTAGTTTTTTTTGGGTGAAAAACTAAACTTACGATATCTAAAATTCGAAGGATGAAATTATAAGTATATATAATAAAAAGGTAAAGACCAATATGTGAATTCCTTGTGTTATATATAGACTATAGTATGACCTTCCATAGTGGGATTAGACCGAATCGGTCTAATCCCGATCTAAATAGGGATATTTGGGGAGGTGGGGGTGGGTGAATTATAGGATAATAGACCCGATTCGTGGGTCTATTGGTTTTGAGATCACAATGAGAATAGATCGATTCAGCCTATTCAGACTTCATTGTTTTAAAAAAAAATAAAAAAAAATTGTGAAAGCTAGTAATATTATTTCCGAAAACGAGACAAGGATACTACAATGCAAACCCGATAAAATCCAAATCCGAGAACCTAGAAAAAACACCTCCGACCAACCCTCGCGGATGAGAACTAGAGGTTGGGAAACCCGTTTATCAGGCGACATTTCTGACATTCTCGAACAGTCGCCCACCACTCATGCTTGGTAAAGGGGATAGCGACAGTACGGGCATACACTCAATTTGCCTCGAAACAGTACAAAAAAGTCTTAAAATTAATTTCCAACTCCAACATATTATTAATTAACTTCCGACTCAAACATATTATTAATTAATTTAAACATATAAATATTATTATTAATTAAATAATCTTATTCTTAAATTAACAAATAAAAAATAATCTTATATTAATCAGAAATTATTAAATTATAAATAATAAATTACTATAATCTTAATTAAGAAATATTAAATTAAAAAAAATTATATAATCTTAATTAGGAAATATTAAATAATAAATCAGAAATATATATAATCTTAATTAGGTAATATAAAATTATCAATTATGAAAATATGAAATAATATAGTATAATTTAATAAAGAAATTATTGAATATCTATATTTAATGAAATTTATTTATTAAGAAAAGTTATTTACTAATGAAATATATTAAGGAAATGTAATATATTCTTAAATTATTGGTTGTTACTTAGCAATTTTCCGTAGATCATATTCGTCAAATAAATCAAAATCGACTTTATTTTTGGCCCGATTCGACGCGTAAATGTAATATATTCTTAAACTATTGCGGCTTTTGGCCCGATTCAACGCACAAACACCCCGGTTGTGCAAGGTTTAAGATAGGAGACGAGTTTTCTATTGATTCGCCTTTGTTCTGTTGAGATCAATAGGCTCATCACCCATGTCAGGCATCGGGACCACATGCCAAATAGCACAGCAGTGTGATTCAAACAATAGTATGGGGTGAGAGAGGCTCGAACTCTTGACCTCAGGATAACTTAGAAGCTATGAGGCCTACGCGCTAGCCAACCGCGGCACCACCCCTATCGAGATCCCATTCTCAACGTTTTATAAAGTTCATATCGAATTATGTAGTGTAGAATCAAAACCTTATGATCTAATCAAGTGTATTGCCTTTTTTTTTGATCAGCGAATTTTTTGTTTAAAATTTTTATCTTCGAAATGAAGAAAAAATCAAGGCCATGCCTCAGGTATACAACTACAAAACATATAAAGACATCTAGGGGAAAAATAAGGATTAATCCCCTAATACCAACAAGACTTTCTGAGAATCCAAAGTGAAATGTAAAAGCCATGCCCACCCCATTACAATTTGTATCAATAACACCCCAACGAATTATGCAGCAACCTCCACATTAAAAGAAAGTTCCAAACCAAAACTGTCACGTCCCAAATCCGGTTTTGGCCGGACTCGAGACGCGACTTGAAATAAGAGAGATAAAAGTAGTAAAGCAGTAATAAACTTCTTTAAAGCTGAAACGAGTTCCAAGATATTCCTCAATTAATTCAATTCAAATTTCAAATATAATGTCAGAGTTCAACGAGTAACATAAGATAAATAGATTTCAACAACTTGACCCAACACGTCTCTAATACAACCCTCAAGACATCCAAAAGCTCCAGAGCCTCGAATTCCCCAGACATTAAGTACACCTGTACACACAATAAAGAAACAAACAGGGATGAGCTTACGCTCAGTAGGGAAAATCGTAAATAACTTTAGTCTCCGAGTTTAATATTAAATCTACTTTAAATCGATGTCACAAAAGTATTTAAAACCCTTAGACCAAAAAGTATAATAAACGAATAAGAAGCAGCGATAACAATAACGCATTCTCGAGGATAAAGATGAGCTCTCAGAGAATAAACAGATAACATTATACTAACATAGAAAATCGACACAACGGAAACGAGTAAATTCTATAAATCAATGAAATGTCATAGAATCCAGATAACAGAATAGTATCGCTTTTTCCCAAGATAACAGTAACTTAAAAGAAGTTTATAATAAATACTTTAACGGATCAATAATATTAAAAATGGGAATAATCGATGTCTTGCCAACCACTCGCTTTCTCAAGCCTCCGATCCATGGATAGATTCTGGGATCACATCGGTTCCCACATTCCGATCCACCAGAGTATCCATATCATATCAGATTTTCCCTTGGTCCAGAGGAAGCACATGCGTCGGGGCACCGGAAACAATCCCAAATGGGCGCTTATCATCGGGATTCCCAGAAATGCCTCCAAAGGACCTTATGTCATAGGGAACCAAGGTAGTGCTCCACTGGGACACACATCCTTGGGTGAAACCTTGGTAACCATCTCTCAAGAAGTAACCCAAATAATATCCCGCAGGATCTGCTCATAGTCAATCTATACATCCCGCAGGATCTGCCAATAGTCAATAATATCCCGCAGGATCTGCCAACAATCAATAAATATCCCGCAGGATCTGCTCATAATCAATCTATCTATCCCGCAGGATCTGCCAATAATCAATAATATCCCACATGAACTGCCAATAATCAACTCTCGTAATATCCAATAGCCAATGCCCTCAGGCTCCAATACTCAGTCCATATCTCACTGTATCTGTCCAACTCCAACCACCACAACGGCACCGGATTACCCCCCCGGTGTAGTACCAAACCAAGCAAACAATAGACAAACCAATAAACGAGCATACATTCAAGAATAAGAATAAAGGAACAAGCATTTCATTCATCCATCAAGCAACACACGTCGGAACACACTTTCATCACAACCCAGACAACCAACACCATTTCATACTTACCGTACACTTACCAGTCACCAACCATCGGTACATCGATCACCTGATTGTACCCCTTTGGCACAACCAGTCATACTCGATCATCCGTTCAACCAACAATTATATCAACGTAAACACTCAATCAACCAAGTATGCATTCAACCAATCAATCATCATGTGAACGAACAAAATAGCATTCAATCATACGAGATAATCTAATTTCATTAGACTCTTAAGTTAACCAAGCAATTAGCAACCAAGCATGTGAACCTAGCACACAACTAATCCGAGAGCACTTCACAGCCTCTCTACCAGTAAATCAATTTCCCAAGTATTGAAAGCACACTTCACTAATTGTCATTGTCCTAAGCATGCATACTAGACTCATCCATTTATTAGTAATAGAAATACGATTATTCTAGTTATTCGCATTGAACCTAGCACACAACTAATCCGAGAGCACTTCACAGCCTCTCTACCAGTAAATCAATTTCCCAATTATTGAAAGCACACTTCACTAATTGTCATTGTGCTAAGCATGCATACTAGACTCATCCATTGATTAGTAATAGAAATACGATTATTCTAGTTATTCGCATCTTATAGGCAATTGTAGGACCTTTCCGATTTTATTATCCTAATCATGCATTCTAAGCGTTAATTACGTAATTAAGACTTTCCCTACCTTGCGGTCTTCCTCTAATAAACTCTGATGAAAAGCTCGAGTGATCACAACTCCGTTCTTCACACGGGTTCCGGTGTGATCTTCGCTCTTCTAGCTCGGGTCCAAGCCCTTGTGCTCGGGCGAAGTCCCGTCTAGGTTTGACAAAATAAAACGTCTAATCAAAACCCGCAAATGTCCAAAGGTCCACTGATTTAGTCAAAATTGTCCTTAAATTCTCACCTTGAATTAAATCAATTTATTAAATCTGATTTTGAAAATGATTTTTCTTTAAATCTGGGTTGACCCGGATCCGACCCGGATCCAAGCCTGATCCGGATCCAGATCCGGTCCAAGCCCGAACCCGGATTCAGACCTGGGCCCAAGTCCACTTTCCAGACCCAACTTCGTCCTGGCCCAAAAGCACACTCTGGCCCAAGGCCCGTTTCCCTTTGAACTGGCCTGAGTTGGGGAACGAAGAGGGTGACGGTGGTTTCGTCTCAGGTCGCCGGCGACGGTGGCAACTATGGCGGGGAGCTCTGAAGGACGTCCGGCGACGCTCGGGAGTGACGACCGTGGCTGGGGGAGGACTTCAGGGTCTCCGGCGAGGTCGTAGCCGTGGTTCTGGTGGCTGAAGAGTGGCCTGACACCACTGTCCCAGATCCGGCGAGGTTGAGGTCCACCGGCAACGTTTCCGGCTAAACCCGACTCGAACCCGTGGCGCCGTCAGAGGGGTTTAAGGAGGGCGACGCTGGAGAGGTGAAAAGATACGAGAATCAGCACTATGCGTGTTGATTTCGTCGTCGCCGGAGCGGCGTTGTTCGCATCTGGAGAAGACGCGCCAGAGAAAGGAAGGGCTGGCTGCAACGACGTCAGTCTGTGGTGGTTTTGGTTCGGTTTACGGACGGAGATGAAGGCTCCGTAGGTAGTGAGGTCGGAGTTGAGAGAGAGGAGAGGGAGAGACAGACTCGAGAGGCGAGGGAGAGAACTGAGGCTGCGTGAGTGTCTCGGGTTGCGTGCCAACACAAAGGAGAAGACGACTGAGCTTTAGGGTTGCGTTGAGTTGGGCTTGGGCTCGCGTTCGTGAACTGGGCCCGAGTCCAGCCCAAGTTCAGCCCAGCCCACCTGCTCTCAACCTATAATCCCCCTTTTTTTTTGAATTTCTTTTAATCCAAACACAAATGACAATTCTCTACCCCAATGTTTCAGATTTCACAGCACTACCCCTTTTGTAGTAGGCGGGGTTTTACAGTCTACCCCCCTTAAAAGAATTTCGTCCTCGAAATTTAAAACGAACGCGCTTCTCTTGACCTCGTCTCAGCGAACATCCTACTCAATACTCGTGAGCGAGGGATCCTGCAGTGTACTTCCGCAGTTTGGGAACACGCGAAAGTTGCTTTGGCAACGACTCTAATCCTGGCTGAAGATCTCAAAAGGTTCGATAAGCTGCGGGGCCAACTTGCCTCCGACGCGGTCGAACCGCTAAAAGTCCTTCTTAGCCTCAATTTCAGAAATGCGTGCTCACCGACTGTAAACTCCAGAGGTCTGCGCCTCCTACCTGCATAATTCTTTTGTCGACTCTGCACGGTCTTTAACCGTTTCCG
Organism: Erodium maritimum; assembly: GCA_963921825.1. Taxonomy (NCBI): domain Eukaryota; kingdom Viridiplantae; phylum Streptophyta; class Magnoliopsida; order Geraniales; family Geraniaceae; genus Erodium; species Erodium maritimum. Next base: position 50,953,908 of record OY997595.1, on the reverse strand, counting down.
AATTTACGCAACAATCACTTAAACACGCTTCACTTGATCACGCTATTTCCTCAAACGCCAAACTTGGCGGTACAAAACCGTCTCATCCAACTTTACGAAAACATGCGCAACGTTTCACCAACTTAAGAAGACCGAGTAACCACACAAGTCGAGCAACATCTAAACACTTAAGAAAACTAAGGTGAAGATCTCGAAATCTCACACCCGAAATTCCGATCGTCAAAGGTACCATGCTGGACCCCTTTACAGTCAAACTAAGTCAAAACCACTCATAACGTAACTCAACCGATTTCTCCTTATTGATCGTCACAGGATCAACCCCAACCGAACTCAAATACTAACAAGTCAGGGCCAACCACAAACAAAACACAAGGAAATAATACGCACTCCAATCAACAAAACGAAAGACCTCACTAACACTGTACGGTCTAGAACCAACGTTCGATTCATCACATCTCGTGAGAAGGTAAGCGTACTTCAAACAAGTGAATAATACAAAGCACCGAACTCTAGTCGGAAGTCGGCACGCCTCAAAACGTACTACCATTAGAAGCTCACGTTATCCGAAGTGCGACATACTCGCCCAATTCTAACGACAGGTCACACCTGGTAAAACCGTTCAAGATTCTCAACCTGACAAAGATTCAACCACTCCACAAGTATCAAGATTCTAAAATAAGGAGAAAATAACCATTCTCAACTACGGTCGATCACGAAAGTTAACCAACTTGCTATAAATTTCTTACCGTCGATACATTTCCACACTTCTGTCCAACCCATCTTACAAGTTGCTTCGTTTGAGTTAATGTATCTGCAATACCACGGTTCTCAAACCTGGTGCGTGGTTCCGTACATCCACGAACTCTACTAACATCTAGTCGGACGAACGACGCACAACAACAAGAACTGTAGAACCTCGTACTGGCCTTTGGCCGAAAGTAGGCGTCCTTCAAGACAGCAAAATGAACGTACAATATTCACACTTGACGGCCAAACACAATCCAAGATTTATCCATAAAGTTTATCTCGATCGGTGGTGATCCTTAGACCGTTGTCACTCGTTCACGAGTTGTTTATCAAAACAACTTATAGTCATGTCTATCCAAGTCATCCCATAAGGAGTAATCATCAAACACTAATATCTCGATAATTTGAACGGTTCATAAACTAGCACGGTTCTTCCATCGTTACTCGAACAACTTAAAACTAACAACGATTAACCTTTAACTTTCCTTATGCCCATGCATGGCACAAAATCCGATCTACCACACAACGCTTCGTTTGGTGCCATCTTGTTACTGGCCTGAAAGCTTGTGGTAGTCGCCCTCGGCTATCTGTTGCCGGGTTTTAACGTGAGGTGTTCTCACTTCTATGGCGTAACCTTATGGTTATGCTTAGTCCTCGCGGGACGAACGTCGGGAGCACATTCTAATTCAATCTCTGAAGTACGGCACACACTTATGCAACTTTTCGCTCACTAAACGGGATGTTGAAACAAAATCGCCTTGAAGGTTAGAATCTTATGACCTAAACCTTCTAGCGGAGGTAAAAGAAGCTGGAGATTACTACTCCTGTGGGCCCACCACGCTTCCGTTGCGCAACCTATAATCCCCCCCCCCCCCTTTTTGAATTTCTTTTAATCCAAACACAAATGACAATTCTCTACCCCAATGTTTCAGATTTCACAGCACTACCCCTTTTGTAGTAGGCGGGGTTTTACAAAAACACTTCAATGATCTCCAAAAACCAGGTCCAATTGTGTAAGAAGACAGTATCTTTTCACAGCTGCAGTACCCTCCCAATTATCATCTGCAAAAACCAACAAGTCATCTACCAAAATCTGCAAACCAGTTCTACAAGTCCACAGACTAAAAAGGGAGAGTTCAAGACTGATAACTGGCCAAAAACCTCCTTTGCCCCCTATCAGAAAACTAACTCTAGCCCACACTCAACTCTAAAGTTGTTAAACACATCTAAACCCAAAGAAGTAGTGAATCAGAGTAAGGTTCACAGCCAAATCTCACAAACACACACGACATATTACTCCAACACTTAAGTAATATAAAAGCAGTTTTATTTATATTTCCAACGATGATAATTACAATTGGATATCTACGATTGGACTACGGGCACTGAGGCTAACAACCATTTCTCACAGAGTAACCCATCCAACTGCCCCGTAGGGTCCAATAACCAATGCCCTCAGGCTGCAATAATCAATCCCCGTAGTATCCAATGACCAATGCCCTCAGGCTCCAATAATCAACCAATATCCCGCAGGATCTGCCAACCACCAACGTGTTAGTCTTAGTGCCCGTAGTTCAATCCTAAATGTCCAAATGTATATATCATCGTTAGCAATAAAATTAAAGCGGCTTTATATTACTTATGTGTTGGAGTAATATATCGATGTGTGCTCTGATCTATGCCCACCATGCGAATAGAACCATAGATCGAGATAGATCACACTCGATGGGTCCCTAGTCAACAAAGCTTCACTAGAAGCGACTAGTATGAAAGATGGCTCTTTATGGCTTACGTTCTGTTAGTCATTGGAATGGGATTCCGGAGTCTGATCATAGATATCATGTGGGACATGATATAGGACGACCCACCCTGAATATGTGCCATAGATTAAGTCATGAACATATTCAGTGTTGTAGCTTTTCATGTATCCTTAGACCAAGGAGTCTTTGTGATCGTTATGTAGTCAACAACTGAGTTTGACCTGAGCCTAACGTTGTCCGTAACAGGGCTTCCATAACGGCCAGGATTGGCTTGGGGACGGGCTACATGAGTGACACGAAAGGCGCCTAAGGGATTTATCCCTCATACTAAGGTATGGGAAAGATATCGGTTCTCGGCCGCTTGATCGAGAGTGACTGAAAGAATAGCATGGCCATGCACATGATACTGGGTATCATATCTTCAATCATCTCACATATCAAGGAACGATGATTGAGAATAATAAGGATGACGGCTCTATGCCTTATTTCAATCAGGATATCGGAGATAAAAGGATAATGACAGGGACGACGGAAAGGTTAGAATCGACAGGGTCGATTCGTTATGTAGTGTCAGGAAATACTAAAGTCTCGTTAGTTTCCACTTAAATAGGATCAAGTAAAATGGGATTTTACGTTGATCTATTGACATGCATAAACCTAAGGGTCACACCGGAGGATGAAACTCATTGACACATTTATGGAGAATGGCCAAAGGGGAGTTGTCTCGGGACATGACCAAAACTGGGTTTTGGGTCATGTGCCCGTAAGTGAATAGGACTTTATGGATCGAGACAAGGCTTGGAGTCTTGGGATTGATCGCGTCGGATAATGTTGGACATTTCCGGTATGGAAGGCATGGAGGCGATGAGCGAATCACGGGACCTCGTTGGAAATGGCCACGGGCCATGTTCCAAGAGGCCCATGAAAGGCCCATGCAACCAAGGCCCATGGAACTAATTAATCAAGTCTTGATTAATTAGTACTAAGTAAGCAAGACAAGGATTAAGGTGTTGGTGATTCACCACCTAACCCAATCTTGTCTTGCCATACTTTGTCCTATTTACACCTTACTTGACACCATACTTGTCCCATGCCTTTAGTTGGACAAGTATGGGTTTTGTTATGTTTAAGTCATCTTTTTTCAACATAACAAACACAAGACAAGAATAGGAAACACATTTTCTCTCCCTCTTCCATGGCCATTTCGGGTTTGGCTAGTTTCCACCTCCATTTTTGTGTTCTTGAGTCCTCAAAGAGAAGAACTACGTGGCTTTGATTCCCATGTGGATACGTAGGCGTCTTGGAGACTCAAGCCAATCATTCGTTAACCGGTGTTCTTGTTTTGGTAAGAGATAGTGCTGAATTTTTCTCTTGTGAATCCATTCTTTGTTAGTTGTTTCATGGTTTTAATCGTCTCTTGGTTTTTATTTCTTTTCCGCTGCGAGTTGGTTCATCTCCAACCCTACCTCGAGACCCAACACCTTGGGGGGTAAATAAGGAGACCAAAGTAGAGCAGGCCACTCTAAAATGCCAACCTGTTGATCATCTAAGCTTTGATACATTTTGTGAACTGTGAATCCTTTGAGATCATGTACCCACTAAACCAAGTCATCACCCTAAATAATTATCTGCTGGTTGATCAAATCACTAAGAATGATAAACTGATCCCATTCCCAGCCTCTCAGATCTCTTCTGAACAATAGTATCCAATCATCTTGGTCTCTAAACTGTGAGATCAAGCACTTCTTCTGAGAACTAAGATGAAATAACCTCACAAATACCAAGTTAAGAGGAGTGTCTAAAATCCAACAGTCTTCCCAAAAATGGACTGTATTACCTGATCTTACAGTCCATTTCAAACCAGAAGCACCAAAGGCATTTGCAAAGGAAGGGATGGAGAGAAGAGGGTTAATGTTGTTAGTCTTAGTGCCCGTAGTTCAATCCTAAATGTCCAAATGTATATATCATCGTTAGCAATAAAATTAAAGCGGCTTTATATTACTTATGTGTTGGAGTAATATATCGATGTGTGCTCTGATCTATGCCCACCATGCGAATAGAACCATAGATCGAGATAGATCACACTCGATGGGTCCCTAGTCAACAAAGCTTCACTAGAAGCGACTAGTATGAAAGATGGCTCTTTATGGCTTACGTTCTGTTAGTCATTGGAATGGGATTCCGGAGTCTGATCATAGATATCATGTGGGACATGATATTGGACGACCCGCCCTGAATATGTGCCATAGATTAAGTCATGAACATATTCAGTGTTGTAGCTTGTTATGTATCCTTAGACCAAGGAGTCTTTGTGATCGCTATGTAGTCAACAACTGAGTTTGACCTGAGCCTAACGTTGTCCGTAACAAGGCTTCCATAACGGCCAGGATTGGCTTGGGGACGGGCTACATGAGTGACACGAAAGACGGCTAAGGGATTTATCCCTCGTACTAAGGTATGGGAAAGATATCGGTTCTCGGCCGCTTGATCGAGAGTGGCTGGAAGAATAGCATGGCCATGCACATGATACTGGGTATCATATCTTCAGTCATCTCACATATCAAGGAACGGTGATTGAGAATAATAAGGATGACGGCTCTATGCCTTATCTCAATCAGGATATCGGAGATAAAAGGATAATGACAGGGACGACGGAAAGGTTAGAATCGACAGGGTCGATTCGTTATGTAGTGTCAGGCAATACTAAAGTCTCGTTAGTTGCCACTTAAATAGGATCAAGTAAAATGGGATTTTACGTTGATCTATTGACATGCATAAACCTAAGGGTCACACCGGAGGATGAAACTCATTGACACATTTATGGAGAATGGCCAAAAGGGAGTTGTCTCGGGACATGACCAAAACTGGGTTTTGGGTCATGTGCCCGTAAGTGAATAGGACTTTACGGATCGAGACAAGGCTTGGAGTCTTGGGATTGATCGCGTCGGATAATGTTGGACATTTCCGGTATGGAAGGCATGGAGGCGATGAGCGAATCACGGGACCTCGTTGGAAATGGCCACGGGCCATGTTCCAAGAGGCCCATGAAAGGCCCATGCAACCAAGGCCCATGGAACTAATTAATCAAGTCTTGATTAATTAGTACTAAGTAAGCAAGACAAGGATTAAGGTGTTGGTGATTCACCACCTAACCCAATCTTGTCTTGCCATACTTTGTCCTATTTACACCTTACTTGAAACCATACTTGTCCCATGCCTTTAGTTGGACAAGTATGGGTTTTGTTATGTTTAAGTCATCTTTTTTCAACATAACAAACACAAGACAAGAATAGGAAACACATTTTCTCTCCCTCTTCCATGGCCATTTCGGGTTTGGCTAGTTTCCTCCTCCATTTTTGTGTTCTTGAGTCCTCAAAGAGAAGAACTACGTGGCTTTGATTCCCATGTGGATACGTAGGCGTCTTGGAGACTCAAGCCAATCATTCGTTAACCGGTGTTCTTGTTTTGGTAAGAGATAGTGCTGAATTTTTCTCTTGAGAATCCATTCTTTGTTAGTTGTTTCATGGTTTTAATCGTCTCTTGGTTTTTATTGATTTTCCGCTGTGAGTTGGTTCATCTCCAACCCTACCTCGAGACCCAACAGTGGGATCAGAGCCGTGCTACCTTCGGGATTCACAAGACGGTGTTCAAAGTTTCGGTTTTGCTTGAAAGTTTCGTTTTTTGGCATGTTGTTTTGCTAAATTGTTTGATAACATGTTTTAAATTCTTGTTCATGGATTTAATGCATGTAAAATGAATTTTTGAAAATTATTTTAAATCTGGAAATTTTGAAAATTTTTTTGATTTTTCGGGTCTCGGGAGCGGGACTCTCGGGGAGCCGAAACCGGGACCGAACGGGGCTCCGTTGGACGAAGCTAGGCCAAGCATGACCATTGGATGGTTGATATGCCAAGGCTAAACCGTTTTGTTAGTTATGACGAGTTTGGAACCGTCATGACGAACTCGAAGATCAAATGTTCAAAAGTTTCATTTTTGAACGGTTTCGATAAACCGAGCATCAAAAATTTTCGAAACTTGGCTATTAATTAAAACCGGAAAATCACATGATGTTTGATAACATGCTTGTTTGATAACACTATGTGTGATGTGATGTTGGCATGGTGTACATAATAGCCCCGAGCTCGATTTAATTATGTATCGCTTTTCACGGCCTGCGAGCCGTTAGAGTTAGCGTGTAATTATTATTTCAAGGTGTGGTCGTCGAACCACTTGTTTGTAATATTTATTTATTCCCGACCTGCGAGTCGTGTATTAAATTGTAATATTTTACTCAAGACGAAGAAAGGGTGAAAAGGTCATTTGGTGGCTTTTCGGGTGTTGGCATCGGCTTGGAGTCGGTGGAGCTCAAGAAGCTAGTGGGAGTTAGTTTAGGGGGCTATTATGTGCACATTTATCGCTTTATGCTTGGTTTAGTTTATGCATGATTAATTCTATGTGTTTTAGAATTGCATGCTTAACTTTATTTACCGAGCATATCACCTCACATGCAAAGATGAAAATGGAATTTTAATCCTTGTGTGTGAACTCTTAGAACCGTCATTGCATTGGATGTAGTTGACGGGTTCAAAGGAAGAATTACATTGGATGTAATTTGAGGCATCATTGCATTTGGAATGTAGTTGATGTGCTCATCGCATCTAGGATGTGCCAAAGTTTTGAACACAACTGGACAAGTAAAAGCGGGTCATGTCCGATACCTCCCAATCATCAACACCTTACTACCTCCCCGTCCTATGGGTGTCGTGCTCATTAGCGGAGCATCCATGGGGAAGCGTGGTAGTAGGTTTGGACGACATATGTGGGTGTCGTGCGCATTAGCGGAGCACCTACATAGTGACGAGCCATAGTTGAAAATTGGTGGACCCGACTACGATTCTCAGCCTGAGGTTGAGCTAGGGTAACAGATAGGGTAAGTCGTGTACATAAGTACATACCCTAGCCAGGAGTCACATTGGATGTGATTGGATGGAGTCCTACCTACATAGCTCGATTAAGTGGTGAGCATTAGTTCAGCTTAATCGAGTGAATCAAGGATCTTGGTTTTAGATTCTAAAGGTTTAGAATTGATTGTTGGTGTTTAAGCTTGATCTTCATAAAATTTATTTAGTTTACTGATTGAATTTTATCTGTTGTAGATCAAATGGCAAATTCAGCGAACATTAATAGTTTGTCATTAAAAACCATTCTTGACAAGGTCAAGCTAAATGGGACAAACTATTTGGACTGGTACAGAATTTTGAGGATAGTCCTCAAGTCTGAACGCAAAGAATATGTCCTTGACAAGGCTGTCTCTAAGACCATATCAGAGTTACATGAAGTGTCATTAACTGCTGAGAAGAATATCTCAGGGATCTGGGATCCAAGGATATTCTGATGGTCAACAAGGGAATTGGAAGTGGCAAGGGCTGGGCCCATGCGCACTTGGCAGGAAAGATGAGACACCTGAGAATGTCTGCTTCTACTGCCAACAGCCTGGTCATTGGAACCGGGATTACAGGAAGTTCACGGCTGATCTGAAGAAGGGCAGTGGGACTGCGCCTTCATCAAATAGCCTGGATGATCTGAAGAAGGGCAGTAGGACTGCGCCTTCATCAAGAAACCTGGATGATCTAAGGAAGGGCGGTGGGACCGTGCCTTCATTCGGTATTAACTCTATAGAGCTACATCTCTCTACTTCCAAAGATTCATGGGTATTAGATACCATGACTGAATCTCACACATGCACTAATATATGGTGGCTGAAAGTAGGAGAGATTTGGAAAGCACGAAATGGACCTCAGAGTTGTGGCAACTACTGTAGGATCCATGAGTCTTGCTTTGCCAAGAGGCCTTGTCTTAGTATTGTATAATGTATATTGCATACCTACTTTTAGTAGGAATATTATATCTGTATCCGTGTTTGACAAGGAAGGATATAATGTTAATATTGGAAATGGAGTTTTCAATGTTCTATGCAATGATATGTTTTATACCAGTACTGACATGGTTGGAGGATTGTACATATTAGATATGGGTAACAATGCCTCAAGTTCTATATATTCCGTTAATACCAAGAGGTTTAAATCCAACAATTTAAACCTAACTCTGTTATGGTACTGTCATTTGGGTCGCATAAACAAGAAGCGCCTATCAGCACTTCAGAAGTGCGGGCTTTCAGGTTCATTCGAATTCCATTCGATCGATAGGTGCAAGGTTTGTTTGATGGGCAAAATGACTAAAGTGCCCTTTATCGATCGCGATGAAAGGGTGGGTGAATTATTGGGGCTGATACACTCGAATGTGTGTAGACCAATAAGTTCACTTGCCAGGAGGGGTTTTAGCTACTTTATCACATTTACTGATGATTACAGTAAATATGGTTATGTCTATTCGGTGAGACATAAGTCTGAAGCTTTTGATAAATTCAAAGAGTTTAAGACTATAGTAGAAAACCAGCTCGACAAAGGTATTAAGGCACTTCGATTGGATCGAGGTGGAAAATACTTGACCACAGAGTTATTAGATCATCTAAAAGAGAATGGGATCCTTTTGGAATGGACTCCTCCTAGGTCACTGTAGTTGAAAGGTGTAGCCAAACGGAGAAATCGGACATTGTTAGACAATGGTCTGTTCCATGATTAGTTGGACTGATCTCCCAATCTCTTTTAGGGGTTTTGCTCTAGAGACGACCGCATTCATAGTGAATCGGGCTTCGACGAATGGTGTGGAAGGGACACCATTTTAAAAATGGTACGGGATGATGCCCGCTTTGTCCTTCCTAAAGATTTTTGGTTGCGAGGCTTATGTGAAACATTTGGTTTCGACTAAGCTCGAACCAAGATCTGAGATATGCAACTTCGTGTGGTATCCCAAAGCAACAAGGGGATACTATTTCTACAATCCCAGTGAGAACATGGTGTTCGTCGCTTGGGGTGGGGTCTTTATGGAAAAGAAGTTTTGTTTCCAAAGACGTCATTGGGAGGACTGTGCATCTCGAAGAAATTCAGGATGGTGCAGATCTGTCTAAACCAATTGACAACCCAGTAGAAAGGAGCCAGAGATTGTCGTAGGGTGAGAACCAATTCCTGTTACAATTCCGGAAGGTCCAAGGCGATTTGAAAGGGTCAGTCTTCCACCTCCAAGATATGGTATCCAGAGGTGACAATGAAGTCATGGTGGATCACGATGATCCAGCCACCTTTCAAGAAGTCGTGGATGGGCCCAACTCCGAGTTATGGCTGGGAGCCATGAGGGAGGAAATGCAATCCATGTCGGACAACCGAGTCTGGGAACCGGTTGATCCCATCAATGGTGTGAGGACCATCGGATGCAAATGGATCTTCAAGGTGAAGATGGACATGGATGGCAAACCTCTGACCTACAAAGCTCAACTGGTGGCGAAAGGTTATAGGCATGGATTGACTATGAGGAAACCTTCTCCTTAGAGGCTATGGTCAAAATCGATCCAAATTCTTCTTGACATAACTGCGTATCATAATTACGAGATATGGCAAGTGGATGTCAAAACCGCTTTCCTAAATGGAAATTTGACTGAGTACGTTTGTATGTCTCGGCCCAAAGGTTTTGACGATCCGAAGAATAAAGGAAAGATTTATAAGTTGTTGAAATCCATTTATGGATTGAAACGAACTTCTCGGAGTTGGATCCTTCGTTTTGATGAAGTTGTAATTGGATTTGGCTTAATCAAGAGCGAGGATGAATCTTGCGTTTATAAGAAGGCTAGTGGGAGCAAGATTACCTTTCTGGTTCTCATTGAAAACGACATCCCAACCTTGCACGAGACTAAAGCTTGGTTGAGGAAGTGTTTTTCAATAAAGGACTTAGGCGATGCTTCTTATATCTTAAGGATTAAGATATGTAGAGATCGCACCAAGAGGGTCTTGGATTTAAGTCAGGGAACCTATGTGAACAAGGCATTGAGTAGGTTCTTAGTGCTCGATTCAAAGAAAGGACTCTTACCCACTAGTCATGGCATTCATCTCAGCAAGACTCAGTGTCCTAAGACACCTGATGAGCTGAAAAGGATGATGAAAATCCTATGCGCCTGGGGGCAGGATCGATCATATATGCCATGACATGTATGAGACCAGACGTCTCGTAAGCCTTATGTTGTACCAGTAGACATCATTCTAACCCGGGGGAAAGATGATGCTGAACTAGTCGTCGAAGGATGAGTAGACGCTAGTTTTCCAAGACAAATCCAGATGACTTTAGAAGTCAATCAGGATATGTGTTTACGCTGAATGGTAGAGCTTTAGCTGGGAGAGCATAAAGCAAGATATCATTGTCGAATCTACGACAGAGGCCAAGTACATGGATGCTGCAGAGGCAGCTAAGGAGGCTATGTGGATTTGGAAATTCATGGCAGGGCTGGGTGTAATTAAAAACCCATCCGGCTCGGTGAATCCATCTTGCGACAACACAAGGGCCATTGCGCAAGCTAAAAGCCTAGATCGTATAACAAATCCAAACATGTACTGCGGCGTATCCACCTCATCAGATAAATACTGAACTGAGGTGAAGTGAAGATAACCGATATTGCAACAGATTATAACATAGCCAACCCTTTGACTAAGGCAGTGTCACTGCCTGAACATGTTAGACATGTAAAGTCGATGGGGACATATTGGAGTTTAGATTGGAACTAGGGCAAGTGGGAGATTGTTAGTCTTAGTGCCCGTAGTTCAATCCTAAATGTCCAAATGTATATATCATCGTTAGCAATAAAATTAAAGCGGCTTTATATTACTTATGTGTTGGAGTAATATATCGATGTGTGCTCTGATCTATGCCCACCATGCGAATAGAACCATAGATCGAGATAGATCACACTCGATGGGTCCCTAGTCAACAAAGCTTCACTAGAAGCGACTAGTATGAAAGATGGCTCTTTATGGCTTACGTTCTGTTAGTCATTGGAATGGGATTCCGGAGTCTGATCATAGATATCATGTGGGACATGATATTGGACGACCCGCCCTGAATATGTGCCATATATTAAGTCATGAACATATTCAGTGTTGTAGCTTGTTATGTATCCTTAGACCAAGGAGTCTTTGTGATCGCTATGTAGTCAACAACTAAGTTTGACCTGAGCCTAACGTTGTCCTTAACAAGGCTTCCATAACGGCCAGGATTGGCTTGGGGACGGGCTACATGAGTGACACGAAAGACGGCTAAGGGATTTATCCCTCGTACTAAGGTATGGGAAAGATATCGGTTCTCGGCCGCTTGATCGAGAGTGGCTGGAAGAATAGCATGGCCATGCACATGATACTGGGTATCATATCTTCAGTCATCTCACATATCAAGGAACGGTGATTGAGAATAATAAGGATGACGGCTCTATGCCTTATCTCAATCAGGATATCGGAGATAAAAGGATAATGACAGGGACGACGGAAAGGTTAGAATCGACAGGGTCGATTCGTTATGTAGTGTCAGGCAATACTAAAGTCTCGTTAGTTGCCACTTAAATAGGATCAAGTAAAATGGGATTTTACGTTGATCTATTGACATGCATAAACCTAAGGGTCACACCGGAGGATGAAACTCATTGACACATTTATGGAGAATGGCCAAAAGGGAGTTGTCTCGGGACATGACCAAAACTGGGTTTTGGGTCATGTGCCCGTAAGTGAATAGGACTTTACGGATCGAGACAAGGCTTGAAGTCTTGGGATTGATCGCGTCGGATAATGTTGGACATTTCCGGTATGGAAGGCATGGAGGCGATGAGCGAATCACGGGACCTCGTTGGAAATGGCCACGGGCCATGTTCCAAGAGGCCCATGAAAGGCCCATGCAACCAAGGCCCATGGAACTAATTAATCAAGTCTTGATTAATTAGTACTAAGTAAGCAAGACAAGGATTAAGGTGTTGGTGATTCACCACCTAACCCAATCTTGTCTTGCCATACTTTGTCCTATTTACACCTTACTTGACACCATACTTGTCCCATGCCTTTAGTTGGACAAATATGGGTTTTGTTATGTTTAAGTCATCTTTTTTCAACATAAAAAAGACAAGACAAGAATAGGAAACACTTTTTCTCTCCCTCTTCCATGGCCATTTCGGGTTTGGCTAGTTTCCTCCTCCATTTTTGTATTCTTGAGTCCTCAAAGAGAAGAACTACGTGGCTTTGATTCCCATGTGGATACGTAGGCGTCTTGGAGACTCAAGCCAATCATTCGTTAACCGGTGTTCTTGTTTTGGTAAGAGATAGTGCTGAATTTTTCTCTTGTGAATCCATTCTTTGTTAGTTGTTTCATGGTTTTAATCGTCTCTTGGTTTTTATTGATTTTCCGCTGCGAGTTGGTTCATCTCCAACCCTACCTCGAGACCCAACAAATGTGAGATATGAAACTTTTTCCATTGAGAAGCAAGAATTTTGATAAGTCCCACTCTGAGTTCTCCCACCCACATTTATCACACAACAACTGCTTCCATAAGGAGTCCTTTTCCAATGCAAATCTCCACCACCATCTAGCCAAAAGTGTCATGTTCATGGTCTGAACTCTCATAATTCCCAACCCACCTGCAGCTTTAGGTCTACAAACTGAACCCCAAGAGACTTTATGCAATCCTTTCCTAGAATTAATCCCACACCACAGATATCTTCTCTGCCACATCTCCATTTCTTTAATAACACCCTTAGGAGCTTTATATAAGGACATATAATACAGAGGTAATGAAGACAAAGAGGATTTGATTAAAGTAATTCTGCCCCCAAGGTTCTAGATTTGCTTTGCCACAGCCTGAGCTTGTTTTTGAATCTATGAATAACAGGTTCCCAAGTCTTGATGAGTCTTGGATTAGCACCACGTTTAAATCCCAGATAATCAAATGGAAGGGACATGGAGGTACACCCCAGAATATTGATTATCTCCTCAACATTAACAATGCAAGGATTTAACAGGAGAACTTTGGACTTATGGAAATTTACTCTCAATCCAGTTGCTCTTTGTAGACACAACAAAGTATGTTTGAGATTGGTAACTTGATGAATGCCAGCTTCAATAAAAATTAGAGTGTCATCTGCAAACTGTAAATGAGATATCTCAGGGCCTTGTTCTGAACATCTAATCCCTGAAAACATCCCATTTGTTCTTCCTTTAACCATAAGTTGATGTAATGTTTCAGCAAGTAATGCAAATAGAAGAGGGGACAATGAACAACCCTGCCTAAGGCCTCTAGACAAAGGAAAATCTCTAGAAGGAGAACCATTGATGAGAATGGAAGTCCAAGCTTTGATACATTCTCCAATCCAAGCCACCCAAATATCCCCAAAACCCATAACCCTTAAAACATTCAAAAGGGCACCCCAATCAACATGGTCATAGGCCTTTTCAAAGTCTACCTTCAATATAATGACTTCCTGGCCAGATCTTTTTATGTTGTGGATTAATTAAGAAGCAATTAATACTCCATCCATAATTTGTCTACCACTTATGAAACCAGTTTGCACATCATGTACTAGAAAGTTCATAACCCTCTTGAGTCTTGCAGCTAGAATTTTTGAGATGATTTTATAAGCACTTGTAATGAGACTTATAGGCATGTAATGATCAAAATTAGAAGGAGCCTCAGATTTTGGAATAAGAGTGATGAAAGTAGAGCTTAAACCCTTCCCCACAGGACCTCCATGAAAGAAGTAATCAATTACAGCCAAGAGATCAAGTTTAATGATATCCCAAGCCACTTTATAGAACTTCAGTGAGAAACCATCAGGGCCTAGAGATTTAGCTCCATTACAGGCCTTGATAGCAGACCAAACCTCACCCTCAGTGATAGGCAGCTCTAAACTTTGAGCTTGATTCAAAGAAAGAGAATTAAAAGGTAAGGATGAGATGCCAATGGAAACTCCACCAGTGTCTTTAAATCTCTTAGCAAAATGTGTCTGAGCAAGAAGCTTAATCTCAGAAGGAGAGGTAAAATCAAGTCCATCCACAGAAATTTGTACAATAGCCTTTCTGGAATGATTAAAATTAGCAATGATGTGGAAAAATTTAGAACACCTATCCCCATCTTTAGACCATTTGAGCCTAGCTTTCTGACTCCAAAGCTTTGCTTGCAGCTTAAGTTTTTGTGTTAAAAAAGCTGACAAATAACCCCTCTGGCTAACTTCAGGTGGTACAAGATCTCTGACTTCTATAATCAAATCAAGGAAGTGAATTTTTGTTTTAATGTCCTCAACAAGTTTGTCCAACCACCCAAAAGTGGACAGATTCCAGCCTCTATAGAAAGTCTTCAAGGCTTTCAGCTTGTGCCAAAAAATATAAGTAGGAACCCCAGAGACTAAAAGTGAATCCCAAAAAGCTTTTGTGTCTTTGAGGAAACCAGGATGAGAAGTCCACACATTGATGAACTTAAAAGGTCTTGGCCCTCAATCAATATTGGGCAAAGTCAGAGAAATAGGTTTGTGGTCAGAGTGAATTCTTGGTAAAGATCTTTGGGTGATATTAGGCAAATGGGAGAGAAGAAGTGGAGTGATTAAAAATCTATCAATCCTAGTAGCCACTGAGCCAGTACCATACGAAGTATATTTGCCCCCCACCAGATTTAAATCAACTAAACCCAGATTTTCAACAAAAGTACCAAAATCTCTAATGCTTGTGCTTGAAGTAGCTGATCCAGACTTCTCTGAAGAATGAAGGATAACATTGAAATCCCCAGCTAGCAAATAAGCAGGATGAAAAAGATGTTTCCTCAGACCAATGTCACTCCAAAGAATAACTCTGTTAGCAATATGGCAAGGGGCATAAATGTTAACAATTGTGACTGCAAGATTCAGAGGGATGTAAGTACCAGACCAATATAAAACATTCCCATCTGCCACTGTTGAATCAACTGTGAAGAAGTTCTTATCCCATAGAGTAATAACACCTCCAACAGTCCCAATAGAAGAGATAATAGAAGCTTCCCATTGCTGTGAGAAACCACAGGAAGTTAGGAAATCAAAAGGCAAAGAGGTCAACTTAGATTCTTGTAACAAAACCATCTCAAAATGTTGTTTGTTGCACACATTTCTCAGGGCTCTTCTCTTCTGTCTAGAAGAGGCCCCCCTCATGTTCCATGAGAGTAACCTCATGGAGAGGAAAGTCTCTGGGTTGGAAGAGAAGGAAAAGAGCTATCCTCGTCTTCTACATTCTCCAAATCACATAACTCATCTTCACTGTTAGTCTCCAAGTTAACTGTTTGATTCATCTCAAACTCCAAATTATCAAATTGATCAGCTACTAGATCATCATCCAGATATGCTTTCAACCCCAAGGCTTTGCAATAATCCCAAGTACCAGCTCCATCTGGTTTAAAAATCTGCACATTCTTCTTTTGAACTTTGTTGGCACTTCTAGCAATACCAGTAGGAATAGGTACTTTGGATTTGGACCTGGTATTGTATGCTACTATCTCCTTCCCTTTCTCAAGTTTTTTCTTCAGAGTAATTAATTTAGGAAAGGTGGGAGCCACAGGTAAAGAAGGATTAGTAAGGGGATTTGAAATAATAATAGTTCCCTCAAAATTTTGTTTTTTGGAAACTGGGGTTTGAAAACTGGGGCCCAAGCCAACTGTCTGAGAAGTGAGACCAAAATCACCATTAATGTTTCCAATTACCAAAGTATCTAATGTCTGTGCTAGACCCAACTCAGTCCCATCTCCTTTAGTCCTAGCTTGAATAGTGTCTTCTTCCTCAATGACTTGTTCTTCCACTGTGTCAGGAACAATCAAAGCTTCCTTAAAGGAATGTAGTCGAAGAGTAGGAGAGAAGTTCTGAGAAGGTTTTGGCAATAACTGAGGGAAATCTTTGTCTGAAGCCAACATCTCAGAGGACAAAGAATCTGCTACAACTAACTCAGATGCTCCCAAGGGTGTATGTTCATTAATAACCCCCACTTGGTCAGAGTCTCCCTGTAACAATGTACCCACCTTCTTCAATTTCTCTTGTAAGGAAGGATCTGTGGCTAACTCATTAGGAAGAGAACATTCAGTCGATTTTGACGTCCCAGTATCAATACTTTCAGAAGAAGAGAAGTTGTCCTTTGTTTGAAAAATCAAGGGTACCACTGAGATATCCACGGAACAGACCATATAACTATACTCTTTGTCTTCAAGTTCCAAAACCGAATCTTTATACACCTTTAAATACTCTTGTGAATGTACCAAAACAAAAGTTGTGCCCATAGAAGTCCCTTGTAATGAAGATGGATGAGCACACACAAAGGTACCTAAGTCTGCAGTAACTGCTTCAAATGTCTCATTCCCCCAACCCAATATCGGAATTCCATGTAATGCCAGCCAAGAGAATTTGCCACCCTTGCTACACAGGGAGGCTTTATCAGGGATTAACTTCATCCAACTTTGCAGCCACTCTCCACCATCCTTTAGTGCATCCATTTCCACTTCTGGATCAGGGAAATACACAAGAACCACTCTATTGCCCAAGTTTATAATGACAATCTTCTCATGTCTCTCCAACTTGAAGTCCTCCATTATGGCCTCAACATCAAGATCTTTATGTAACAGAGCTAGAAGTCCCTTCTCAAGCCAAACTCTGTGTTTTTCAACTACACCTCCTCTGACTTTTGTAGGAGGAGGAGACGCTGGAATCTGTTCTCTCCTTCCCCAATCTCTAGTCAACAACTGTGTACCAGAGCCCCCTGTCTTCGACCAAGCCTTAGCCACAAACAACTTGTATCCTTTAAGAACATACCCGTTGAAAACAGAGATGCCTTTCTGCACACTTTCTCTCAACTTGAAGGTAATGAAGCCAAACCAACGACGTCTAGCATTTGGTTTAATGGGAGTTTCTGTCTTAACAATATCCCCACACTCCAGAAACAGATTTTGTAACCAAATATTTGACGTACCAGGAGGAAGATTGTGGATGAACACTTTATTCTCTTGCAAGTGAAAAGTCTCCCCCTTTCTCAACGAACCAAGTGCAGGACTGGACTGAGGTGGTGAAACGATGACAGACCTCAAGTTTCTTTGATTATCCAAACCATTTTCAAAACCCGGCGGAGGACCACATTTTGAAGAAGAACCCATCTCCAAAATCAAGTAGTAGTATAAAACAAACAATGGTTCCGAGCTCACCAGTGCCTACCAATCTGAGCAACCCAAGGCAAACGTCAAAGGTGGTTCGATGATCTGTGATGATCACGCAGAACACTACACCCAAACTATACCAATATCTAGCCCTGCAAACTCAGAAAGATTGAAGATTCATCCTAAACACTGTAGCAAACAAACAAAGCTCTAAGTTCTTCAAATACAAATACATAAGAAGAGAAGAACAAGATCTTCAACTCTTTCAGAAACCAAACTGCTCGCCGACTGGATATTGGATGTGCTTGCTGATGAAGATCTTCAACCTGTTCTTGAGCAGCTACTGTAGCTGATGAAGATCTTCAACCTGTTCTTGAGCAGCTACTGTAGCTAATTGAGAGTGTTGTCATCTTTCGTATGACTACTTAGTTAAAGCCAAGTGTATTGCCTTAACAACAAATTTTATACGGATAATAATACTATTATAAGACCAAACCAATGAAAAGTTCAAATTGATGATTAATGAGCCAATTATAACCTGCACGTACTGCTAAACATTTAAACGGGCTATCATCTAACCCTAAGAAAAATTAAATATACATAATAATACCATTGTTGGTATTCGAACCCTAGTGTCTAGGACCAAAGTTTAAGTACTTGACCACCAAATTCACTGTTAAAACAACTAATTCTAGCACGGATTTATTTATTTGATTTTACATGTATCAATTGTTGTGTATCCAATTTCATACAGAGAAGTGTTCTGGAGAGCAAAACCTTTAGCAAGTATACACATAAAGGCCACATAAATCCTTGTAAGCAACCATTTGATGATGATAAGGATGTCATCGATAACTCAACTCCTTGAGATCAGAGATTCGAACCTGAATGGTTAGAACTCTGGTTTACTAAGATAAGGAGGAGATGGTGAAGTGTTGGTAGGGCTAAGCTCAGCGAGGTTGAACCAAAGAGAGTGTGACATGATTGGCAGAACAAACTCCTTGGCTGCTGCTGCTGGTGTGGTCGCCTGCTGAAGCAGTTTTGTCACTTGCCTTGCAGGTAAAGGCAGGTTGGCTCGGCGATGGAAGCCGATAAGTTATGTCATTATTCCCCAACATGAACACGACCGCTGACATTGTTGGTCTGTCCCCGGCACATTCTTGCACACACAAGAGCCCTATTTGGATGCATCTCATCGCTTCATCCCTCTCATATGATCCCTCCATTCTCTCATCAACTAGTTCTAGTGCTCTTCCTTCATTCCACAGCTCCCAAACCTGACAAAAACCCGACGTACCTTCAGATGCCAGCCTGCGATAAGATCGAGATCACATCATGTACAAATAAACTTACATGACCAATCAAGTTTGAAGGCCAACTCTCATGGTAGTAACCACTGTTTCTTTTGCCAGTGACAAGCTCAAGTAGCATAACTCCAAAGCTATAGACGTCTGATTTTATCGAAAATAGGCCTCCCATTGCATACTCTGGTGCCATATATCCGCTGCACACCAACATCCTTACCTTATCAGCATTTTCCTGCCATCAACATGCAAACAAAAATGACCCACTTACTAAGTTCCAACAACCCGTCTTGTGCATCCTTGGATCTGGTCTCCTCCAAATATTCTGGCCATGCCAAAATCTGAGATCTTTGGGTTCATTGCAGCATCTAGAAGCACGTTGCTGGCCTTGAGATCTCTATGGATGATCCTCAGCCTCGAGTCTTGGTGAAGGTAAAGAATTCCCCTTGCAACCCCGTGAACAATGTTGAAGCGTTTTTTCCAATCTAGCAGTGACCTTTTGGCTTCATCTGCACATAGAGAAAAAACAAAGGCCCGTTCCCATGACATACATCTCCTCATGAGCACATAGTCATAGTCCTGACTACATACCGAAAAGAAAAAAGTCCAAGCTTTTATTTGGCAAGTATTCGTAGATCAACATCTTTTCTTCTCCTTGAATGCAGTAGCCTAAGATCCTCACAAGATTCCTGTGTTGGAGTTTGGCAATAAGGGAGACCTCGTTCTTGAACTCCTCTGTTCCTTGTCCTGAACTCTTGGATAACCTTTTTACTGCAATGTCTTTTCCGTCCGCCATCTGACCCTGACAAAAAATGCAAAGCATATGGGAAGACAACATACATACATCTTCTGATACTGAATGAATGATTTTACCTACCTTATAAACTGGTCCGAAACCACCTTGCCCAAGCTTATTGGCAAAGGAGAAATTGTCTGTGGCTGCGGCTATGCTTGCCAGATCAAAGAATGTTGCTACATCTTCATTTCTACAACTTTCACTCATACTGCTCAATGAATGTTTCATTTTCCTTCCACTTGCACTCCCTGCCAATCCACCAAAAAGAAGAGATCAATGAGTTCAAATGCCCTATGTATGTGTCACACCTATCCAATGATTAGTATTTGCTAACCTCTTGGTTTTCTTGACAATCTCCAGCAACCAAATATGAGCAGCAGAGCCATAAAAAGAGCAATAAAGATGAACAACGGCAGCATCCATCTCCTCCGAGAAGAAGCCTTGTCATTTTCCTTAGCTAAACCCAAAATTAAAGTGTGAGCATCATAAACTAAAACAAACAAACATAAGCTTTTGATTACCTAACGTCACTGAATCTACACGAACGTATAAATCTTGACCCATATCCGAATATTTTCTGGCGTCCACCAAATCTCCGTGCCACGTCATGCACCCCGTCCCTCTCTCATCAGCATTCGCGTAGGCCTTGCAGCTGCAATTCCTCTCGCACTCTTTCTCACACGCTTCCAAACTCAAGCTCATATCCACACGTGCTAATTTAGTGTCCGGCAACTTTACATTCGCCATCTTCACAAAACCCTCTCCACTGCCACAAACCGACGGGCCTTCGATCCGAACACACCCACCCGACCCATCTCTTAAATCCCACTCTCGGGCCGATTTGGGTCGAAACCCCGGCAAGCATTTGCAATGAAACGACTCCGCATTGGATGGGTCGCAAACCGAATACATCCCACATTCCTTGTAATAGTCGCACGGTTCTTTCGGGTCGTACCAGAATTTAATCCATTTTTCGGTTTGATCGTTCCACGTGGATCTACTAACGAATCCTGAGGACTCTACCACCATTCTCGTGAGAATAGATTCGTTTCTAACGCCGTACAGAGCATAAATTTCGTCTGGGTTGTTCACGAATGTAGCAGTGAATATGAAATTACTAGTCATTTCTGGTACTCCGGTGAATTTTGCGCCCGTCCACGACCCGACCCGCCACCACGGGTCTTGACCCTTGTACAGGAACACCTGCGGATACCCGGCTGGATCAACAGCATAGGAGTAGTTCCCTGTTCCCGGGTCATCTTCAGATATCCACGAGCTGTAGACCCGGTTCAAACCGGTTCTTCTGTCCACCCCGAGCTTCATGGATGGAAGAAAAGTGTCGGTGGGATGGTCAAAACTCTGCCAGATGACAGTGGTGTTATCATTCTTGAGCAAAACCAGATTTCCTGAATCCAAGAGCCGAGCTGTGGGATATGGGCTTGTTGTCGATGACGCATTTGACGACCAAACGGTGTCGTTTTCGCCCAGGAGTACGAGGTTTCCTTGGGGCGTCACAGACAGGACTCCAGAGCCATTACTGACAGGGTTGTCTCTGTTTGCAACCCAGACTAGTGTCTGAACTGAAACCTTGTTGTACCAGATTCCGACAAAGCGGCGGCTGGATCTGGTAGGGCTGAAGAAGCCAAGAGCAAAGACTTGCCCACTAGAGATCAAGGTGTCACCGTCTCTAATGGGTTGGTGTTGAGTGATCGAGTCATGATAAATTGAACAAGTGCAGAATTGGAGAAGAAGGAGAAACAAAACAGGAGGGATAGACAATTTTACCGGGTTCATGGCAGAGCTAGAGGATGGACAGAGGATTGGGCATGCTATGCTACTGCGAATTTGGGTACCTCCAGCTCCGATAACTGATATGTATTAATGGTACAGTTGAAGGTCGAACTACTTTGTGGGGCCTTTCTCATGACATCACATATTCACATGGTACATGTATTATCTTCTCAAGGCAAGTTCATCTATCACTGGTTTGATGATAGATTAGTTTTTCTAACTCACTTATATTCAAATTTTCCTAATTCATAAACTCTAATGTTAGTTCATTAGTGTCAAAAATAAACCCCATTCATCAATTTATGCTATAATATTAATTTTCTGTTTTTTTATAGAAATGTTATGCTTTCATTCATTCGATTATCAAAGCAGAAACAAAACAGGTGATCCAGCACACTTGGTTGAAAATAAAAAGATTTCTACACAGTAAGGTAGAAGAGATTCGACAACTGAAGATACGCACAATGACGCGATCCATGGAGCTAAATGCCAAAAGGGTGGTTGCCTTGGATCACAGGCGTATAAGCACTACTGTGGATTTTCATTTCGGCAACAGATTAAATGGATCCGTTGCTCTAGTTTTGACACTTGACTGACGGATTTGGAATCTGTGGTTCAAGTACTGAATCTTGTATCCATTGGTCAAGTGGTTACTTGGGCCACGGATCCACTGGATTCGTGGCTAAAGTGATAGTACTTTAGCCACGGATGTGGTATCTGTGGGGTTATGTGTTAACTTGACCAACGGATGAAAGCTCAGTAATTCAAGTTTTTTACATCCGTGGCTAAACCTTTGAGACTTTACCCACGAATTCACCATACATGGCTAAAGAAATATTTGTCCAACGGATGTTATATATCCGTCGAGCAAGTGTGATAGTGTAGTAAACTTTGTCGACACATTGTAGATATATATATATATAGACAAACATAAATAGGGCCAAGAAAAGGTTGGGAGGTACACAGGAAAAAAACCTCCCAACCAACCAAGCACCTATCATAATTCCCGACGAGGCTGCTTAGCAGCCTTCGTCGAAAATCGTGGAGGGAAAGTGTGGTGACCATCCTTAGCGATCAGATCAATATCCATTAGACCAAAAACTCGCTTCTTGGAGTTGTCCACAACTTTTATTGCTCGGTTACTTTTCTCTCGGGCAAGGTCCTTCATAGACTTTGCCTTCCTTGGGCCTCCCTTGACATAATGTTTCTTCAATGTCTCCTTCTTTGGTTTGCCACTGTTGAGGAGAGCATCTTTTTCTGGTCAACCCCCCTAAAATTTCGTGCTTGAGAATGTGCTATACTAGGTGAGATATGAGTGGTTTCTCTCGTGACCGTGGTCCCATACCTTGCTAAGACAATTTATCATAACATACAATCGAGGACAAAGAAGTTACCAGGTTAGGCGGAACTATAGGTTGAATAGTATGCGGGGTTGGGGAGGGTACTATCGATCCCTTCCTGCATACCATTTCCCTTTCCATCACCTCCAAAGGGGCGTTTTTGCTACTCTGAGCTTTAGGCATGATTGTGGGTTGAACTTTGGTGGTTCCCGAGTGGGGGTAACATCTTCCAAGCGGCAGTTTTGGGTGGACTGATGAGGCTCCAACCGCCCCTGGGAACCAACAGCAAAAGGAGAAAATTTTGGATCAGCAAGGGTTCTATAACTGTGACTAGAGCTGGTGGTGGCGTGGCTTCCCATTTCGAGCGGAAATACCCATGCATGCCCAGGGTTATGTTTCCAAGCCGACCACACCGGTTGCAAAAGTCTGGTAACTTTTCATATTCGAGCCGGACCGTAAGAGGGTCTGAGTTTGCATCAATTTGAAGTTTAAGATGACGACGAAGCGGTCAGACAGGATATATCTCCACCCTAAGCCATAGGCACGTATCTCATCCCCATGGCTGGCTCGGGTTTTTTGGATTGCTCAATCTACGGATTTCTACTCCCATTTCTAGATTATAGACCATGAAAACTCTTATTTGGGAAGTCCTAGCCTCCACCAAAATTTCATAAGCTCTAACCAATATGTGAACATCTAGGAAGCTTAAGGTTTCCAGTTGGGTGCTTGGAGGTAAGGGAGTAAGGAGCAACACAATCTCATCTAAGGACCATGGCTTCGTAGCTCAAATGTCATCCAATGCGGCTTGGGAAGGGAAGTGGAAAGTAAAAATCTTATCCCTTAATGGTTGGACCGTCAAACCCTTCACATTTCACGCATATTATATCACAGTACGAAGAGATCGGGGTCTTACTCGTTTATCGGAAAGGAGACGATCGGCAAGGAAATATCAGTATTGAGCGTCGTCCACCGTCGGGACTGTGTTGGCCGAGACCGCATCGTCTTTTGGGTGGTGTTCAATGGAGACCTTGATAAGTTTTTCCTGGATGGTGTCAAAGGTAGACAGATTTGACACTAGGATTTGGTGTGAAGGAGGGGCCAAAGTGGAAGCACGATGATTTAAGCCTGGGTGTTCCCCCAATAAGGAACCCATTGCATGTTGCTCGGGAGGTCCTAGATTGCACGAGAGGGTGAAGGTATGGACTTGGGATGCAACTATGGGAGTTTGGGGATCGGGAGAAACGACAACGAGGTCGAGGGTTTGGCTCCTTGTAAGGGGTAGGTCGGTGAAACTTGAGGTTTTTTCGATGATGGGGAGGGTTGTGAGGACATGGTAAAGCCAGAAAGAGGTGGGGTTGTCGGAGAAGAGAAAGACGTTGGAGGAGAAGGGTGCTCTATAGAGCTCGAATGAGAAGATAAGAAGAAGAGGGGAAAGCCCATCGTCATCAACACAGACCTCGAGAAGAAAGAGGAGTGTGAGAAACGCGATAAAGAGAGCACGCGAGGGGAGAGGCTTAAAACGGCAAGAACATATTTTTTAATTTCCTGGTTTAAATCTTATTGAAACATAATTTTACATATAATTGCCTAGTCTAATATATATGGTATATAAACATTTGATTGAATTGTTAAACTGAACTTAATTGATATTATACCTTTACTTATAAGATTCTTGTTTTAAATAAAACATACTATCCTAAACCAAAAAAAAGTAGGACAATATGGATTATAAGGGATTGTGTTTGCTTAGCTGTTTCTCTCCTTCACCTCCTTTTGCTCCAGTTTGGTGGCCTCATAAAATTGGGAGTAGAGGAGCAGGGAGCAAACAAACTCCTCCGGTTGGTAGAGCTTCGGGCTGGGTCAAAGCGTTGGCTAGAGTCCGACGACCTTGTATGAGATGTCGGGAGCCTTAGGCTGGCGTTTCTACTGGGAGCAAGATGATCCGAAATCTAGTGGTAGGTGGTGTAGCCAAAGCTAAGGACAAAGTCAAGTCGTAGCTGTCCGAGGTGAAGGATATGGTGCCCAGATATCAGGTCCTTTTGACACTAGTGGGTAACTGCAACCAACTACTTTGGATCTGGCACCTCCATTCAAGTCTGTTCTGAAGGTTGGTCTGAGTTCGTCTAGGTTAGCAACGCTACGGGAGGGAAGTAGGGATCCATCTCATGTAAACCCTATTGAAGTTTTCATATGTAATCTACCTTACGACGTCATAGAGGTTTGGGTCCGTAATTGTTTTGACATTTTTGGCGAGATCACCGAATGTTATGTTTTGAAGAGACAAAACAAAGGAGGGAAAATGTTCGGTTTCGTCACGTTTGTGTCACCGGTAGCAGCTTCCAAAGTAGTGAAGACCTTCAATAGGTTTAAGGTAAACAGACATATACTATTCGTAGCCTTGGCGCGTCCATAGTCAGCTATGATGGGAAATCAGATTTTGGGTAGGACGACGCCCTTATAGGCTCGTTTTGAGTCCACCAGACAATTTTTGATCGAAAAACAATTTACGCAGGCTAGTTCCAGTGTTGGTAAGATAGTTGAGTGTGTTTTCCGGAGAATGTTCCAGCCATCGAGGAAAACTCCACAGTTCGTTTACGTTTCCACGATTCCCATGTGTTCGAGTTTCAAATTCCCCTAGATTTGCAGGATTGCCAGGGTACAGCGATTCACGGTGATTTGCTATCCATTAGTTGCGGCGTAGTTACTGGTAAATCACCAGAAATCATCGGGGAAGATGATAGTATTACGGATGCTGACGTGGGTTTGGGTTTATCTGAGGAGCGGGCCTAGACGGTGAGTGAAGCCCAAGTCCTTCTTGTGATAGGCCCGGGTGGGCTGGAGAATCAAGCCCAAGTAGGTCTTTATGAATAGTTCGTTCCTGATATTGGGCCCGTGAGCGAGGCCCAGGTCCAACTTGGGAATGCTTTGGTTGGACTAGAGGCTTAGGCCCAATTAGATCAGGCGCAATCTGAACAAATTGTTCTTGGTCTTGGGTCGGGTGCTTTTGGGTCCTAGTGTTCAAGCGGTACCCAATAGTTTGGGTTGTGGGTCGGGTGTGGAGGTTCAGGTAGGGAGTTTAGACAAGGTTCTGGTGGGCCATGGCCTTGGCCCTCCTCCTATGGTCCCGAGTTCTACTGCACCTCAGGTAGGCCCGATTCAAGGTGGTTAGATGGAATCAAGTCCTTGAAAAGGGACTCTGGTTTCTAAGAAGCATCCCTCTTCAGGATTTGTGACTTATACCAAACCTAGAACGAGGTCCATGAGTCAAGAAATAGTTATTCAAGCTGCCCCTTCAATGACGGATATGTGGAATCAATCATCCAAGGGGCGGCCTCATGGTTTTAAAAGAAATTAGCAATTTTTTTTGTGTTTTCCTTGTTTTTATTTTATTTTCGGGGACTACTCTTCTTGGTTTTAAAGGTTTGTGCCTTTAAGCTCCATTGTCCGGGGCTCCTCCGTAATCGTGTTTTCGATCCTCAGCCTCAATTTTTCTTTTATTGTTGGAAAGATTCTTTTCTAATAAATTTCTGAGCTGATCCAAATAAAAGTTATTCTTTTGAATTGAATATGTAGGCCTAAGCTTAGTGGTTGATTTAGTAGCTAACAGCTGCTATATTTGTCCGAGTAAGTTGTATAAATGCATAGAGCTATTAGAGCACTAACAATGTTGCAATTCACTACGCGATTCAAGGTTCGCGATTTACGGTTTAGCGAATCGCGGACTATGTCGCACCGATGTAGCTACGGCTAGCGTGCAATTCGCGTTTCGCGACTCACTAAACCGTGAACCGCGAGTCGTTATCGACCAATCATAAAGCGCCATGTGGCCTCTAATAAACTCGATTTTGTGCAAACAGTGTCCAAAATTTACAAATCATAGTTATTAAGTTGATATTGTTCTAAAATAATTACTTAATGTATTTGATCACAAAAAAACATTGATTTACACTTCGAATCGAGAACACGAACAAAAGCCAAGCATCCAGTCAGCAAATTCACTATTATACATAGTCAGTAGGGGTTCAAATTCATAAGGAACCATTGACTTAACATCTGCTGATTTCCACCGTGGGTTTTTGGTAGAGGTTCACTAGGAATTCTTATCTACTAACTGGATAATTAATATTGTTTAGCTGAATTTATTAGATACTGAATTAAAAAGGTGAGTAATACTGAATATTGACTAATAAAATATTAAATGAAGAAAATAAATAAACTTTTATGATTTGATGATTAATATTGTTATTCTGAATGATGTTTTTGTTCGTTTTCTCGATTCGAAGTGTAAATCAAAGTCTTTTTGTGATCAAAGATATTAAATAATTGTTTTAGAACAATATCAGCCTAATGACTATAAATTTATAAATTTTGGACACCGTTCACGCAAGTTAGTTGGGTTACTGAATTAAAATTTAGTAGTTGTTGAAACTTGTATTACCACGTCAATGCCACATGGCATATTCTGCTTGTCCGCGAGCGTTCCGTAATTCTCGCGCATCCGATTCACGACTCAGATTCACAATTTAGTGAATCGGAACCCCACAAACGTGACGCCACATCGTGAGGCTCAGGACTCGCGATTCACCAATTAGTAAATCGGAACCGTGACCCTAACACAATATATGTGCTATTAGTTCTCATCGATTTGATATTTTATGTGTGAATCAAAATTAGTATGAAAAAGTTACTACTGTTCAAATATTTGTTAAGTTTTATAATTTTTCAACAAAATTGTAGGTCCAAAGTCTTACCATATGTTACATCAGAACCTGAGGTAATATAAGTAAACTTTTAAAAATGAGAACAGACGACCTCAAAGTGTAAATGTTTAACTCATTTTTTTATAATTTTTTTGAGATAATATGAGATTTTATTTAAATATCGGCAATGATGATGTTTTGAAGAGGTTCGGGGACATGACCCCCTTGCCAATTCCAGACAGGGTTAGAACAAGCCGCCCTGACAAACCAATGAGCTGCTTTGTTCGCTGTCCATTTTACAAATTCGAGCTGCACGCACTAGAGTGTTGATAAAAGGGAATTACAATCTGTGACGATTGTTCCCAAAGGAGAGAGCAACCTCCCACCTCGTCTGATCATATCCACTATGACCTTGCAGTCGCTCCGAACTACATCCCTCTGGCGAGGATATTGTTGTAGCCACATTAGGGCTTCCCGGATCGCAAAGGCTTCCACTAACCCCGGGTTCTGGGATCCATGGAATGATGTGGACCGGGCACCCCTAAGATGGCCCCTATCGTCTCTGCATATCCATCATGTTCCCACTTTGTCTGTCGCCGCAAACAGAGCTCCATCTGTATTTATGACCCACGCGCCCTGAGTGGGATGTTCCCACACGTCTGTAGCATGTACCCTTGAATGGCAGGGAGCAGCCTGTGCTTGTAACTTCCTCCTCCTGGCTTTCATCCACCCTGTCTGTAGGTGGAATGGTGTATGGAAGATACTGGCTGCTGGTTGAGCCACATTCTCCCAGACCACTTTGTTCCTAGCCTTCCACACCTCCCACAAGAGATATCCTTTTCAGCCCCCCGCTTGTCGGGGGGTTGATGTTAAGCGTTCTCTGCACCCATTCAATTATCGTCTGGGCTTCTTGGGGTATATTCAGTCCCGACTTTTCCCAGCACTTCGCCGTCACCGGGCATTGAACCAACATGTGTAGAGCCGATTCCTCCGCCCCAGAACAGACTGGACAAGTCGCCGCCATATCCACATGTCGTCGCCTCAGATTAACTGCCACCTGCAAACAACCTGAACAAGTGCGCCACAGAAAAGATTTGACCTTCGGCATCACCTCCATCTTCTAGATAGCAGGCCAGATTTCTGGTTGGGTTTGGAAGGTCGCCTGGTCTTGGTGGCCCATACTATATGCCGACCTCACCCTGTATTGGCCCAAGTAGTCCCCCACCCAGTACCAAGAATCTCGTGCGGCCGTCCTACTTATCGGGACCGCCATTATAGCCCTCTGATCCTCCGGACTGAACAATGTACCGACTGTCTCTGCGTCTCATCTCCTCTCGTTCGGTCTCATTAGATCCGACACTAGCTTCCCATCAATTCCAGGGCCCGACGACTGCACCCTTTCCACCACCCCTGTGAGCCAAGGATGGTCCCAGATAGACGTATCTGTTCCTGGACCAATTGACCTCCGAGCCCCGCTCTTGACCATCTCCTGTGCGGACAGGATACTTTGCCAGACGTAGCTCTGATTCTGTTTTCGGACTGCTTCCAACACCGAGGACCTCGGGTAGTACTTAGCCTTCAATACCCAAGCCACTAAGCTGTCTTCCTCTGTTACCAGTTTCCACAGCTGTTTACCCAGTGGGGTTGAATTAAACTCATACAAATTCTTGAAACCCAGCCCTCCTTCCTCCTTCGGCCGCGACATAGTTGTCCAGGACTGCCAAATAACCCCTTTCCCCTCCGTCCCTGCCGACTTCCACCAGAACTCTCTGTTTTGCGCATCCGTCAGTTGTTGGCGGAATCTCGGAAAATTTGCCCCATTCCCCCTTGTCCTCCGAGATAGAGTTTTATAGAACTCCAGAATATGGTCCCCCAATCCCAACTCCCAGGTTAGTTAGTTTCCATCACCATCTCGTAGCTCGGACACCTTGTTGATACTCTTCCTTTGCGACGCTGAGGCCTAGAAGAATTTCGTGTTCTGATCACTATCCGTGAGCCAGTGTTGTTTAGCCCGTTGCCTCCAAAATTCCCCCTTTTGCTCCAAGGCCTTGACATACAGTTTCTGTAGAGCCCTGCGTCGACGAATACTCGTGCGATCCTCCCTGCCATTCAACCACAACATATCCTTCTCATATCTTGGGATCTTCCTCGCTAAGGCATTGTACACCTCTCTGCCCCAAGCCTCCAGATCAGTGCCCGTCTCCCGTATCTTTGCTCCAATATCTCTGTCCCCCGGAGCACCCCACCTCGCCTGAATCAAATGTCCACATTCCGGGTCCTCCACCCAGATGTTCTCGAACCGGAATTGTCTTGACCCAACTGGTTCCACACGCCTGTCTGAATCCACCAGAATAGGTAGATGGTCAGACGTCGAAATGCCCAGATTGGCCAAGTGGGCCTCCGAACAGATTAACCTCAGTGCCGGGGACATCAATGCTCTGTCCAACTGCACCTCCATTCTCGTCTCTGGTTCACTCCCACTATGCCAGGTGAACCCATATCCCTGAAGTGGAAGATCATGCACACCCACATCCCCCATTGCACCTCGGGACCCAGCAATCAGTCGTTCCGGATAGCAGCGACCACCACGTTCCTCCTTATTTCTCAGAATATAATTAAAGTCCCCATCAGGAGCCATTTTCGCGACGCCCCCGCCCTCGCTCCTAGGGATCGAATCATCTCCCACGTCTGCCATCGCAAATCCCGGTTCGCCTCTCCGTACAGCCCAGTAAATCGGAAGCTATTCCCAAGAGGTCCTTTAATTTCCACATCGATGTACCTCTCTCCACTCGGGTGTGGCGTGACCGACAACTCTGAAGTCCACAAGAGAATCATTCCCCATTTGTGGCCCACCGCTGACACCTCACACCCACTAGTAAATCCCGTCTTTAGCTTCAAGTTATCCACCTCCCCTTTCTTAGCCAAAGTCTCACTAAGGAATATAACCTGCAGTTTCCGACGCCGGATCACCCCTTTCAGATACTCCACCGTCGCCAATTTCCCCAATCCCCTACAATTCCACAACAGAAACTTCATTCAAGTCCCCGCCGGTATCCTGATCGTTGGCCCCCTCGTCTCCTCCGCAACACCTTGCCTTCAACACACAGTCCCCCCGTCCACCGTAACACCAACCTCCCAACGGGATCCGATCAGAAACCGGCCAAACACCACCCAACCCGGACCAGCGATGCCCGAGTTGCTCGACTCACCATCGGATTCACCGCCGACCGCACTCTCGCTTCCCCAGAGAAACACTCAGTCCCCACTTCCCCAGGACAACAGCCGCTCCCGTCATCTCGTCCCCGACACCTAGAATCCGACCAAAATCCAGCGTTCCCGGCCACACTACCAACCACTCCGTGGGCGAGCCAGTCGGTCGTGGGGCAACAGAGGGTAAAGCTCCCAAAAAAATCACGTGGATCCTTCCCTCCGATCCAATCAACCCTGATTAAGACGTGATAAACACATGTTAACAGAGACGTACCTTCTCCCCTCACCAGCCAGAGCCCGAAGCTTTATAATAAGTTCTATCATGTTATG
Source organism: Erodium maritimum (assembly GCA_963921825.1). Taxonomy (NCBI): domain Eukaryota; kingdom Viridiplantae; phylum Streptophyta; class Magnoliopsida; order Geraniales; family Geraniaceae; genus Erodium; species Erodium maritimum. Next base: position 50,922,860 of record OY997595.1, on the reverse strand, counting down.
GACACAATTATCTTCGACTGTTACTCCTTAATTAGGGAAAATTTCAATTTAATACCTTGGCTAACTTTTATTTGCGATATAACACCCTAGCATGTTTCTTTTGCATTATAATACCCCTGACAAACTATTAGTTTCAGTTTCATACCCAATCGTTAACTTTCCATCCAAAATGGATGGAAAATGTTGTTTTTTTTTTCCAGAAAATACCAAAAAGACCTTTCACCCTTTGATTTTTTAAATATATAAAAAAATGATTTTTTTATATATTTTTTGAAATAAAATATAATTTTTTGAAATATATAAAAACTGATTTTATTTTTTTAAAATAAATCTGATTTTTGAATTATATTAAAATATGATTTTTGAAATATATAAAAATTTAATTTTTACATATATAAAAACTGATTTTTTTAAAAATATTTTTCGAATTAAAATCTAATTTTTAAAAATATATAAAAAAATCTGATTCTTGTAATATATAAAAACTGATTTTTAAAATATTTTTTGATAAATAAATTTGATTTATTCAATTATATAAAAATATTATTATGAAATATATAAAAATGTGATTTTTCAAATAGATACTGATTTTTTAAAATAACTTTTGAAATAAAATATATTATTTAAAAATTGATAAAAATAATATTTTAATATGTAAAAACTGTTTTTTGGAAATAGTTTTTTGAAATAAATCTGAGTTTTTGAATTATATAAAAATAGGATTTTTGAAATATATAAAAATGATTTTTTTTAAATATTTTTTGAAATAAAATATAGTTTTTTGAAATATGTAAAAAAAACTGACTTTTTGTGGTAGGTTTTAAAATTTTGATTGGTATTAGGGATATTTTGGACTTTCCGTTCATTTTGAATGGAAAGTTAACGGTTGGGTATGAAACTGAAAATAATAGTTTATCAATATATTATAATGAAAAAAAACATATTAAGTTATTATATTGCAAATAAAAGTTTATCAAGGTATTAAATTAAAAATTTCCCTTAATTATACTATATTGAACCAATCATGATGTAAACAGAACGGGTAATCATAGACAAGCATCAGCATGTCTGCAGATGATTTATACATCCGTTACCCGTATCATAAATTATGGAGTATTACTCCCTCCTTCCGTGACTTATTTTCTTAGATGATGTCACACAACAAAATTGATTGGTACTAAGTTTACGTCATGACTTGTTCAATATTCAGCTAATAATGCACAGTCTTAATCTAGCTACTTTCGAAGTATTTAATTTTCAACAACCTTTTTTAAGGCTCAAACTGGTGACAAATCGTAGATTTCTAGCCTCAGATCATACAGGCATACCTGGTCAAAAGGTGCTCTCTATATTAGTTGATTGCATGAGCCTTAACTTTATAAGCCTTCCATTTGAAACTTAAGAAAAACCTCCAATATCCTATGTAAAGTTGAGTCGCGGTCAAAGACTTTAAGAGCATACACAACGGGTCGGCCCTCGCACCCGATCCGTACGCGCGGTCGCAGTCTTCGGTCCGTCCCGTTGTAGGTTGGAAAAAACGCGGTCCGCGGCCCTGAAACACGCGGCCCTCGGTTCGCTCCTCGCCCCTCGCCCTCGGTTCGCTACTCGCCCCTCGCCCTCGATCGCGGTCCGGTCTCGCGCTCCCCGCTCCGCGGCCCTGCCTGGCGTCCCTCCTATCGCCAGCCGACATGTGGCAAAGCCGACCGTTGTCAAACGGTCGGCAACGGCTATAATTTTTTTTAATTAAATCAAAACAATTTAAACCCTATAAATACCTCAACCCCAACCTCATTTTTTTCAGACCCATTCTCCAATTTCACTCTTTCATTCTCACTTTCTACTCTCAAATTTCTAAAATATCCGACGATGAGGTTATGTCCGACGTACATGCTTATGTAACAGAGGAGGAAGAATAAAAGGGTAATCGAACATGCTTACCAAACACACAAGAATGACAAACATTATTGAATTTATTCGACGTACAAGAAATAACTTTAGAACGATGAAGTAAATCAAAAATAGGGGATCCCGGGTGACCAAGACGAGAATGCCAAATATCTGGAGACAAAGCAACTAAAGCCAAAAAATTAAAAGACAAACTAGGTGAAACAGTAGAAGTGACAGGGTACAATTCTCCTATGCTATTGCATCTCAAAACCGGGTGTCCCGTCCGAAAATCCTTCACACAAAAACCAAAGGGGTCAAATTCTATTAAGGCATTGTTATCCTTAACAAAACGTCGTACTGAAACTAAGTTTTTAACAATTTTAGGTGCATGCAGGACATCATTTAAGGTGCAGTGAGGGTGAGAAGGAAAAATAGATGCTCTTCCGTAACCAGAAATGGGAATAATATTGCCATCGCCAACTATAATAGAACGATTTAAGTTCGAATTAACAAAAGAATCGAGGATACCTGAGTTGGCCGTCATGTGGGAGGAGGCGCCACTGTCCATGTACCATGTGGAGTCGGGAGGCTACTGCCATTGATAGATTTGCCATGGCAGAATTAATATCCGTAGGAACCGCACGTGGGCCTGATGAGAACCGGACGAGCGGGGGCCCAAAACTCCAGCATACTGCTGGTTGGGTGAAGCACGCACCCACTGCCCAGGTGTAGTCGAGTATGGGCAGGTGGGAGGAACTTGTATTGGGCCGGCCCAAGAACCATACTGACCTGCCCAATTAGCAGCTTGCGGGCCAGGCCATATTGGCTGGCCATTCCAAGACATGGGCCAAGAGGGAACCGGCTCAGAATGCAAATCTTGGCGTTGAGGCTGAGATTGTCAACCACGAGCAGCTAGAGAATTGGTCTGTCTACCACGACCAGCCATGCGACCACGAGAGGAGCCACTAGCAGGGGATTTATCACCACCATCCTTGGGAGAAGTAGGAGCTGAATTCGTATACAAAGCCGAGCTTGATAACTGAGCCCCAGAAGCTGCTTGTTTCGACTTGCGAGTCTCCTCCAAAATTAGCTTAGACCGAGATTCATAAAATGGAGAAAGCGGGTAGCTTTGCTGAATCAATATGGCAACATTGTCATATGCCTCCGAGAGCCCCGCAACCAATTGAAGCACCAGTCGGTTATTGGATACAGGAGCCCCCGAATCCGACAGCTGATGTACAACAGTTTTAAGCTCTTGACAAAACCCAGAAACATTAGCGAAATTATCTAATTTCGTAGTAGAAAACTGATGCTCTAGGTAAACGGCACGGGAATGCCTATTATCCTGAAAAATAAGGCGAAGAGAGTTCCACGTCTGGGCAGCGGTGCTATCCGGTACAAAAATTGTTCGAAGCAAGTCGCTAGAAATTGTACCATAAATCCATTGGAGCACTGTGGCGTCGAGACGATCCCAAATATCCATGGGAACGTTGGTAGGAGAGGAAGAACCGAGGACAACCATTGTTTGGGGGAAGACATCTGGTACTGTGGTCGCCAGAGGAGCTGAATCCGTTGCCTCGGTAGATACCTTAGTTGAGGAATCTGTTGCATCTGCATCATCAACAACAACGGGGACGACCGAAGCAGCAGGAACGGTGGCCGGAGCAGCAGGTGATGGCGGCTGAGAGGAACTCGATCCGATCGTATCCGGCAGAATGTGGTGAAGAACTCGGTAGACACATCAATGGATTTTGAGGAATTCCGCCCACGACGAGTACTGCCCCTTGTCCATCTCAAGGGTGATCGGAATCGCAGCACGAATTTTTGACACTATAAGTACAGGATAGTGTCGTGGATCAGCCATGACTTGCTGTGCAGAAAAGAGACAAAGGCTTGCAGCAATAGAGACGCGCAAGCAAACTGGAGAAGAAGCGATCGCAGAAAAAAAAAATGAAATAGGTGCGGAAGCGATTGAGAGAAAAGGAAATAGGGTTTGAAGCTGGTAACAGGCTATGATACCATATTGGAGTTTAAACTGATGCGTTTATTATCATTCAACACAAGTATATGTAATCAATTTAAGACATGGTAAGTATTTTGAATACCTATACAATATTATCTACAGGGTTTGAATTGTTTCAAAACTCTTGATATATTCTATCTTTAACAGTCACCTTGAATCAATAAGAAACCAAATCCATCAAAAGCAATACAAATTGCTTCAAATCTTTCAAGAATATTTAGGCTGCGTTTGGATGATACGAGGAGATGCCAAGTTTTTGTGATCTTCCGGTCATTTTCTCCGTAATTGTATATAAATTAAGATCATTCTCATGGTAAACTTCATTAATTCCTTATTGGTCAAAATACAAATATTCTCTTTACTGTTTTGAGCAAAAAACACTTCAATTTATTAATTGTTTGTGGAAAGGATACATGAGAGCGCATCGGGCAGGTGTTGCCCTGACCGCGTAAGGACATGAGATGAACGAGTCTCCTTGGAAAGATAGTGAAAGGCCTTATATGCCACCTTTTAACAAAGACGAGTTTTGATTTCTCGTTTTTAAAAAGAAAGACCGGAAAGCTTGAAGAGTAGACCCTAGTGGCGATGCAATGGGGCTTCCAAGTGACCATCTAGGGGATGGTCTGGGCGTCAGAGAGTATAAATATCCAAGCCCATTTCATAGAAGGAGCCCATAGAGCTAGTAGAACAACACCATTCCTAGCTTCCAGAACCTGGCCAGATGCCGCCCAAATGTTAAATCCGCACCTTAATTGCACGATGTCCGAATATAAAGTCTGTCGACGGTAATAGAAATCCAACACGGTGGTGGCGGAGTCCAAATTGTTTGTTCCCTTGGATGGTACATGGTAGCAAATGTCTGGATTTGGGAATTTTCCTCCTTCAGTTCTAGTATATTTTTCTTAGTAACAGGCAGGTACCCTATGACAGATGGGTTGTTGTTGCCCCAAACCTTGGCGTTCTAGGCTTTCCAAATCTCCCACAACCAATCCAAAACTCTAGCTATAATCTATGGTGTCTCCCTTGTAGTGATAATCTCCCAATACACTACGAAGGTAAGACCGGGACGAAGTAGTGGGAGGTCCCCAAACAAGGACTAGCAACATCTAGCGAAACCACAATAAAGAAGGAGGTAGCTAATCGTTTTCTTAGTGGTGACCACACAATAGGAAAGTCGGGGATACCGGGACAAAATGATGCAGGAGACGATCTGCCACCTGTAGGGAGTCCGGTAGTGCTCTCCAAATAAAAATAGGGAGAAGGGGTCGTGTTGGGATGTTCTAGATGTCAGACTATAACATCATGGAAGATGGAGCCCGGGCTTTCACTCTAATCATTGAGGACCATGTATCCGACGCGTGTGGTGTAAAAAGTTTTCTTATCTTGAATCAAATAAAGGAATAAAAACAAATATAAAAAATACAGAATTTAACAGAGAGTTTTCTTATCTTGAATCAAGTGATGAGAAGTCAAGGGGACGGGTTCATCGAGTTCATTCCATAATATTGAACACATTTGATTGTTGTGATGTCGACTTATTTTAGAGGCAACGAGTTATCTCAATTCTATTCTTAACTTCTTTCGAATGATTAGGAGCCTAATCCAATCTTACCACCTTGTTTCTTCGACTCATGATGTAGGAAGACCCAAAGCATTAAGCTTTACTACAACTTCTAACTTTCGACAAAACAAGTCTATGACTATTGCAATTCTATTAACCCCACTAGTTTTAGCTAGGATTTAAATCCAACCTATGATCGATTTTTAACTAATTAGAATCCTCCTCTTTCAAGTGCTAAATCCTAATTCAAATCAATTACCAAGCCTACATGGGAGGTAAAGTGTCACGCCCCAAATCCGGTATTGACCGGATCCAAGACGCGACTTAGTGAAATTTAAACAATAACAATTTAAAACCATAATATTCGATAACGGTAAATAAAATAGTTCAAGGTATTAAAATTTCTGAGTTCTACGCTCAGTAAAATACATAAATTCAAATATCCGCTACATCACTACGAAACATAAAATAACATAACCCGGACCCTCGTTAGCCCCATGCTCCGCGATATCCTCTACTCCAAGTCAAGACCACTACTTGTAGAAAACACAGTAAAAATAGGGGATGAGCTTGACGCTTAGTAGGAAAAATCATCAAAACCTCCTTATCTCGAACTTACCAAAACGCTTTTCCACAATTTAAAATATAATAAAGGTTTTAACATAATACAACATTTAAACCTGATAAAAGCCAAGACCCCTCTTTAAACTCGGATACTCAATGTCCAACTATACCATCACCGATTCCACACAACGCCTACCCCGAAGCCACCCACGGAACAACCCAAACACAATTTCCCCAATACATAGTCAACGACACTCACAAGTGCAATCATAAACAATCCAAGCAAGACGTTCTTAAACACACACTCATAACCAAGGAAAACACCCAAAGTCACAACACAGCAATACACATTCAATTCAGGCAATATCAAATACACAAATCGTAAACCTTGCACGGTCTAGGGAGCAACCCTCTCGGCCCGACGCAGCCGTACGCAACTTCCCCAACACAAAGTCGGGATAGGCGGTCGACCTCATCGCAGAACACAACGTTTTACCGATACACGGAAGGCAGGGAAATCGCCTCTTCGCGGCCTCATCTCTCGCGGTGCTCAACACAGCGTTTTACCGATAAACGGAAGGCAGGGAAATCGCCTCTTCGCGGCCTCATCTCTCGCGGTGCTCAACACAGCGTTTTACCGATAAACGGAAGGCAGGGAAATCGCCTCTTCGCGGCCTCATCTCTCTCGGTGCTCAACACAGCGTTTTACCGATAAACGAAAGGCAGGGAAATCGCCTCTTCGCGGTCTCATCTCTAGCGGTGCTCAACACAGTGTTTTACCGATAAACGGAAGGCGGGGAAATCGCCTCTTCGCGGCCTCATCTCTCTCGGTGCTCAACAGAGCGTTTTACCGATAAACGAAAGGCAGGGAAATCGCCTCTCGCGGTGCTCAACACAGCGTTTTACCGATAAACGGAAGGCAGGAAAATCGCCTCTTCTCATGTAACCAAAGTACCACAATCACAACACCTTACTGATTACGCGCCGGAAGGTACGATACACCTGACGGAAGTACTTCTCTCACACTTTACCGGCCGTGCATCAAAACAATCGCAATCACACTCACAACAGGATCACAACCACATGTAATCACAGTACCATCACCACAATCACAATCACGTTGGTCTATCACTCACTCGACCATATCACAAACAATGATTCTCATCAGAACAATCACGGCACACTTGCCTGCACATAACAACGACATGTTACACCGAACATAATATGCTTTGATCCTTAAATGACACTCACAACTGTTCCGCACTTACCATCACTTACCGTCACCATACTCCACGTGGTTACCCCACCGGCTTAACCGGTATCCCCAAACATTCCCAATCCAACATATCAAATAAAACAGGGAAAAGCACTCAAATCACGGATCATACGTTCTCTAGTCAATTCTACTCATTTACTTGCTTATTGTTTATTAACCGATTCAGACAGCACAACACAATCCAACAATCAGCAATCAATCATACGGGTACGACATGGCCCGATTCTATCTGCACGACAATTTCCAAGACAAAAACGTAAATGTTCGCAATTCAATCGGTCACGCTAGTTGTTCTCGTCCTACATGCATACTAGTTGTTTACCGATTATTAGGTTTCCCTATATGCATTCTAATACGATCGAATTAAAACGGATTTGAGGAAATCTCTACCTCTTGAAAAACCGCAACTGCGTCTCCTAGCTACTGACGTCCGGGACAACACCGGTCTTCTCCGTGCTCGGGGTAACGTCCTGGTTTAACACAAAAGGGACGTATCAGTCCTAGTCCAACCCGTAACGGTCCTCAAAACTGATAATTAAATCCAGTAATTTGTTTTGTTCAAGGTCCTTTAAAAGTCCGATACGTTGTCCAAAACTCCAGGTAATTAATCTGATTTATGTCAATTATTTATTTAATTACTTAATTCTGATCTGACCCGGTCCGACCCGAGTCCGAGTCCGAACTTGGTCCAGACCCGGCACCAACCCGGCTAAGGACCCTGACCGTAGATCCAGCCCGGACCCGAGACCCGGACCAGGTTCAGGCCTGAGGCCCAAACCTAGTCCGGCCCAAGGCCCGGACTAGAGCGAAGGCCCAAGCCCAGCTCAGGCGTCGACCCAGGCCCAGACCAGCTCGCTCAGGTCCGGTGAGCTATCTAGGTTTTCGGCGGTTCTTCGGCATGGCGGCGGCGGCGCTCGAATGCGACTCCACGGCGGTGAGGGGTATCAGAACGAGGGTTTGACGACGGGGGAAGGTTTCTGGCCGGCATGGAGGCGTCAGGGAACTCAGAAGGTTGATGGGAGGTCGTCGGGGTTGTTTTCGAGCTCCCACGATGGGTACTGGCGTCGTAGGAAGCTCGCCGGCGTCCAGATCTCAGATCTGACCCTTGCGAGCACTGGCGAACTTCTCTACTCCAGATCTCGTCCCAACGAGCCCGGACATGCTCGATTCGTAGAGAAGAAGAGATGGGGAGGACAATTTTAGGTCGGGGGAAGCTCGCCGTTGAAGGTCTCCCCGGTTTCAGGCGCGGCGAGGCGCTGGATACGGTGGCTTTACTAGCTCTCACGACTCGAAGAGTAGAGGGGGGAAAAAGGGGTGGATTCTCTAGGGTTTTGGTGTGTCTGAAGAAGAGAGGGAAAACGTGGTGGTTAGGGATGAAGAAGGTGGACTTAGGTGGCTTCTCCGGCGTATGGTTCGCGGGGAGACGGCGAGTTTTCGAGAGAATTCTGGCGAAGCGAGGAAGATGTATTGGGAGACGTGCGGGGAAATGGGAGGTGAAGCGGCGGAGTCGTGGTTTTGTGCTAGGGTTTGCTGGGTGGGCCGGTTTTCGTGGGCCTCAGACGCGGATTTGGGCCTTGACTGGCTCGGCCCAAAGGGCTGGCCTGGCCTGGTCAGCTCTCACATATTTTTTTTTTTCTTTTCTTTTTGATTTCGTTTCAAAAATCAAACTCGTTCCCAACCTCGACGTTAATATTTAAAGATTCAAATATTTATTTTCCCGGTCTTTACATAAAGCATTACACACAAATTAATCATAGACACTAATACAAATCAACAATCACCGCAATCGAAGCATCCAATTTATATAAATCCCTAATCTAATCCCTCATAGCCCTAGAAATTGGGGTTTAGGTGTTCATGGTGAGAAAATACAAGGCTGAGAAGAAACAAACAATTAAACTCATAATCAAGATGGAGAGTAAGATATAATCACCGAATTAATCGTTTAAAGCTCGTTCCTCTTCTCGTCCCAATCTCTAGCCTTGAAGCTCTTGTAAATCCTCCAAAAGAAATCCACTTGTGTAGTCAACAATGGAGCTTTTCTCCAAAAAATCACTACCTCAAATAAATCTCAATTTGATTCACTACCCACAAAAATTGATCCTCAACAAATGATCCAAAATAATGAATTCTCTACAAGTCTATGAAAAAAGCGAAATCGAAGTTGTACAAACTATATAAAATAATATCCAAGTAAAATAATGAATAACTAAAGTCGAGTTTCATTCCTTGTTATGCGTCCTTTGTGTCAAAATATGAAGGAGATTCCCTTCATGAATTGCGGCTCATCATATAACAAAGGAGAGGTATTGATGTTTCCTTGCTTGATCCACTAACGAGAGGCCAACGCATGGTCAGAGGTGGGAGGCTGCTGGGCTGGACACATGTCGATCAACAAAAGAGGTGTACGAGTCGTCGTCACGTGTTGAGCAGACATCAACCATGCCGTAAGATGGGGAGAGGGCGACACCACATGTTAAATAGAGGAGACGCCACGCTTTGAAAGGAATGTCGGGTTGCCATGTGTCGGAATCAAGGGCAGCCATGCGCAGGGAATGGACCGGCTTCGCCACGTGTCGACCTGTTGGGACCCTCATCTACTATTGCTCCTTTTTCGCTATTAAATCACAATATAGCACTAGATAATATTACACGCATTTTTCAAAAGTTCCAAACTCAAGGCTAATCTCATCTAGCTCGCCTTCACATAATAATTATAATTTGACTCGTCTTGGCACAACTTGATAGGGATATGAATCCCATGGAACGGAAAATGCTCATAGCAACAATGGTCAAGGTCATCTACCCTAATAGAGTAACAGCTCACTAACGGGAAAGGATTACTAGCAATAACATCACAAAAAATATGCTTTATATTAAAAAACTCTATGCTCAATATTAAATGGGATAGGTTGAACATATAGAGTTGACTTGCTAGAATCCAAAAATGAATCTCTCACACTAAAGAGAATTTCGACATCATGCTCGATGTCTACCTAAATAAAATCAATGGGAGATTCAAATACAACCCCTCTCTTAAGAGCATCTTCCATAGTACATCTTCGATATCTAATAGACTTGTCAACCAACTCTATGGATACTATGGAAGGATTCGTCTTAACTAGATTTTGTGAACTATTTTCTACAGTTATACAATCATTATTTACATCTAAAGAATTTATTGCATCAGAATTACTTGGATATGACATAGATAGTATACAACAGGGATTTGAATTTGATACCTCACATTCCACACTTACCTCCAAAATCATGATTGAATCATGAGTTTCTTTCTCTATTGTGTCACATAAGTACTCAGAATGATCATCCCCAATGCGAGTTGCTTGATTATGTGGAGCTCTCCCATTCGTACTCCTCTATATATAGGACTTGAAGACCCTTTTTTCCTTCTCAAATTCGGATTTGGAATAGGAAAATTTCCCTTTTTAATTAGAAAACACGCCTGAAAGTTTTCAAGTCCCGTGTGAGTTTGATGGAGGCCTGAATGGCCTTGAGACCTTAACGAAAGTTGTATATCTCTGAATTTCCTTTTATTTGATTTAAAATTACAGGCAATATGAGTTTGTATGAATAAATTATGCCCTTCGTAAGATCAGGCAGCTTTCAAAACTACTAAAACCAGGGTTTCCTCTATTTCAGCCCTTTTTCGATCAAAGAACGTACAAAACAAAATGAGAGATAAAGTACGAGTATAGAGAGAAAAGTGGACCAAATTATATAATCTCGAGACTAAAAAGCTAAAGAATGTGGGCTAAAAACATCCAAAATCGATGCAATTTACGTCCACATGAAGCTTCCCTTCCTGTATTGCGGCTCTATATATAACAAAGGAGAGGTGTTGATGTTTCCCTACTTGATCCACCAACAAGAGGCCAAGATATGGTCAGAGGTGGGAGGCTGCTGGGCTGGACACATGTCGATAAACCAAAGAGGGGTATGAGTTGTCGCCACGTGTCGAGTAGACATCAGGCCATGCGCGCAAGGTGGGGAGAGGACGACGCCACATGTCAAATAGAGGAGACGCCACGCTTTCAAGGGAAGTACGGCTTTCCACGTGTCAGAATCAAGGGCAGCCAGGCGCTCGGAAGGGACCGGCTTCACGATGTGTTGACCAGCTGGGACCCTCATTCACTTTTGCTCCTTTATTGCTATTTTGCTCGTTCCGGCTTCATTCGTGTTCTGAATGGTCTCGTTCTCGCGCCAAAAAATTTCTCTTCTCGAGACCTACAAAATAAGACCAGTCACGAACATATCATTGAGTGAACAAAATCTACCATTTTGATGATCCACATGCATGATACACCCAAAACACGTCAGTTACCCATCGAAACACCGAACACACTAAGAAAAACAGTTATTCATGCTAAACCTAACTATATGATACGAAACGATACTAAAAGTCTATATATCTCGATATAATGTGGCCTTTGTGTTAAAATACACCCGCATCAGGTGTAGGTGTCCTTGGCATCTATGGCCCAATACCACTCATCTGTAGCACGAGAGACGATAATAGGACGACAAGGATTTCTCTCTAGTCCGCTTGCGAAAAAGACGACATATGAAGGGTACGTCCCATATCCCGATGCTTGGGATCATGATACCTACAGCATGAACATTAAGAAGAACTAGGGACTCGGTATAGATGGTTAGGGTATCCCTCAACATCCATGGTTGTTGAAGGATATGAGTGTCCATCCTAGGCCCAACAAATCGATGAAGATCTGATTCAATAAGCGATTCAGTGTCAAATATGCTAGCTGAGACTGATGCAGGTGCATTTTAACACATAAAAGAGCCATTTTTTTATCGAGTTATAAGGACTTTAAGTCCCGATTTTCTATCATATATTTAGTTTATCATGAATAATTGATTTTATCGATATGTTAGGTGTTTTGATGGATTTTCGGCGTATTTTGGGTGTTCTGTGCTTGTGGACCGTCAAGAGGGTCGATTTTGGTTGCTTCGAAATATACTCATGACTGGTCTTGTTTTGTAGGTCTTGAAAAGAGGATTTTTTTGGGTGCAAGAACGAGATCAATCGGAGCTCAAACGAAACCGGAGCGAGCAAAATAGCGAAAAAGGAACAAAAAGGGAAGAGTCCATCAGAAGCAGACACGTGGCTTGATTATCTCTTGGTGCTTCTACACTTGGATTTGTTGCCAACACAAGAAGATCAAAGCTAGGGTTTGGAGGAAGGGGAAGAGCAACCATTTTGTCAATTAGTTGTGGTGATTGTATCTAAACCTTCTCTCTAATTCTCATTATGAAATCATTTACTTGTTGGATCATCTCTATGTCATTGATTATCATGAACAACTAAACCCCCAAATTTCTAGGGTTTTGGATGATTAGAGTAGGGATTTCCATGTTTTAAATGCTTTAAATTGTTGTGATCATTGAATTGTTTTAGTGTTTATGATCGATTTGTGTTTAACGCTTTATCTCCCGGGTAGGCTTGATAATTGATTTGAATTAGAATTTAACGCTTGAAAAAGGAGGATTCTAATTAGTCTAAAGTCGATCGTAAATTGGATTTAAACCCTAGCTAGAACTAGCGGGGTTAATACAATTGCAATAACTATAGACTTGGTTGGTCGAAAGTTAGAAGTTTTCATAGAACTAAACGCTTTGGGTCTTCCTACATCGTGATTCGAAAGAACTCGGTGGTTAGATTCCATTAGGGTCCGAATCGTTCGAAAGAAGTTAGGACTAGAGTTGAGATGACTCGTTGCCTCTAAATCAAGTCTTCATCACAACAATCGAGTATTTTTGACTTTATGGAATGGACTCTATGAACCCGATATCCTAGAAATTTCATCATTTGATTCAAGAAGTTAAGAATTCTCGGTTTCGTGCTACGAGTGCTCTACTTGATTTGCATTACTTGTTAGTTTATTTTAGAAGCATAAAAACCAACTTTTTATAGAAATAGCTTAGCTACAAGCTTTAAATAGTAAGTGTTTGTTTATTGCTCCTTTGGGCTCGATATTCCGGACTTCAAATCCGATTACTACTTGACGGCCGGTGCACTTGCCGTGCTCAAGTTTGCGATTAATCCCGCAGGGCGTCAAGTTAAGTCCGAATTATCGTACCCAAGGGAGTAGTTAGACAAGCATTTTAATTAATTAACCCGTTTAACAAGCTACTTCTAAAGATATGGTTTGTTTGTTTTCATAAAACAAATGATTTAATTCAAATATAATGAAATGTAAAATAAGTCGAAAACAAGAACACAATGTAAAAAATACTATCTAAATCAGAGATTACATACGATCTAGGACATTGGCGGGGTTCTAATATGATGAGTAACTTATCGGGACTCAGTTTACACTTACAACTAATATGAATCTAGAGGCAATGTGTATTCTCTTTAACTAACCATCTCTCGATTGCCTTAGGACCTTTATTGTTGGACATGATGCCCATAGCTCAATCGTAAATTGCCAAATTTCTTGTTTGTACTTTGCCATCATGTACAATAAATCTAAATGGCTTAATATCACTTATGTGTTGGAGTGATATATCGACGTATGTTATGATCTGTGTCCACCAAAGAAGTAGAACCATAGATCGGGATGGATCACACTCGATGAGTCCCTAGTCAACAATGCTTCACTAGAAGCGACTAGTATGAAAGATGACTCTTTATGGTTTAGTTCTATTAGTCATTGGAATGAGATTCTGGAGTCTGATTATAGATATCATGTGGTACTCAGGTGTTTTTTAACCACATTTCTGACCTACACGAGAGTACTAGTATTTCCTATTGACATTGATGATATTATGGACCGTGTTAACCATCCAAAACAGATTAATGATCATAATACACCTCACTAACAACCAAATTTAGGGTAAAGTTAACGGTTGGTATTAAAATGGAATTAATGAAAGTTTAGTGTACTGAGGTAACACGAAAAAGATTTAGGGTACTCTAAATAGAATATGAATGATTTAGGGTACTGAGATAGAATTATCCCTTGTTTTAAATCAGAATTTAATAAATTCAGCAGCGAGCTTTTTCTCTCCAACCCGCAACAGCGTCCCTGCGTTAACCCTAGCCGCCGCCTTGCCCACCACCGACGACGCCAGGCTCTCCGGCCTTGGCTGTTGCCGGTGGTGACCTCTCCCCCATTCCCTTCTCTTTCTTCCCCCTTGCTCAGTTCCTCCCCTCCTTTCTGCCGTGTTTCTGGCCTTCTTCGACCATGGCTCCTACTCAGCGTGCTATCCTAGTCGGGGTTCTTCACCTCCAACCGGCCGAATTGTAGCTGTTTCTTCTTCGCTAGATCCAGTTCAATACCTTGTCTTCGCTGGAAGGAGGTGGGGTTCGTGGTTTGGTTTGGTTCTTCGACCACGTGCTCGTGCCCATCGCACCTGGTGCACCAGGTAAGGTGTGGCTGTGGTTCGTGGCCTTCGGAGGTCGCCATATCTGCCGGTTTCTGGGGGCGTCTAATTGTTCGGTTGGTAGCATCGCCGACGCTTGATCTATGTTGTGGTGGAAGAAGTAGGATGGTACGGGTATGGGTCTAGGGTTTGGTTGGCATCGGGTCGAAGCGGGTCTGGGCCGTGTGGGCTGGGCTTCGGGTTTTGTTCTGTTCGGGCCGGGTCCTTCTGGGCTGGGGCATTTCCGGGTCTGGTCCAGGTCCGTGGGTCGTGACCCGGACGGGGTTTTGGGTGGTGTCACGCCCCAAATCCAGTTTTGACCGGACTCGAGACGTGACCTGAGTTAATAATAGAAAATAATAAACAACTGATAGATCTTTTAAAATTTCAAATAGACTCCATCAAATCCTCATAAATAAATAATCCGAAAACCTCAAATGTGAGTCAAAGCTCAACATAAAGTGCAAGATAAATAATGTTTAGTACAAAAGACCAACACAACTCTAGAATAATCCCCAAGACATCCAGAAGCTCCAGAGCCTCTAACTCCCTAGACATCAGGTACGCCTGTAAAAACAGTAAGAAAACCATAGGGGTGAGCTTGCGCTCAGTAGGAAAAATCGTAAACAATTTGACCTTTAGTTTATTCATAAAACTGCCTTAACATGACAACGCGAATAACAATTTAAATACTAATAAACAATGAAAATGCTAATAATCAGAATAAATAAGAATAGTACCGCATTCTCAAAGATAACATTGACTTAAAAAGATTTCGTGAAAAGTACTATAGATATCTCGTGACTACTCAAACGGGAGCAAGTAATATCATACCAACCACTTGCTTTCTCAAGCCTCCGATCCACGGATAAATTTTGGTGTCACATCGGTTCCCATACTCCGATCCACCAGAGTATCCATATCATATCAGATTTTCCCTCGGTCTAGAGGAGACACATACGTCGGGGCACCGGAAACAATCTCAGAGGGACGCTTATCGTCGGGATTCTCGGAAATGTCTCCAAAGGACCATAAGTCATAGGGAACCAAGGTAGTGCTCCCGCAGGACGCATACACTTGGGTGAAACCACAAGTAACCATTTCCCCGTAGGGTCCACCTCCAATGCCCTCAGGCTCCGATAATCAATGCCCCACAGGGTCCAATAATCAATGCCCGCAGGCTCCAATAATCAATGCCCCGCAGGGTCCAATAATCAATGCCCCGCAGGGTCCAATATCCAATGCCCGCAGGCTCAATAACCAATGCCCCGCAGGGTCCACTAACATTGCCCGCAGGCTCAATAACCAATCTTTATCCCGCAGGTGTAAGTACCATACCGAACAACCAAACATTTTAAGAACAAGAATAATAGAAACACACAATAACACATCAACCAACCAACTTTTATTGAATCACACTTTCATCACAACAAACCAAAGGCATCCACTTGGCCCCCTACACTTACCGTTATACTTACCTGTCACGATCCATCGGTCCATCGATCACCTGATCGTACCGTTTAGCACAATCAGTCATACTCGATCATCCGTTCAAGCATTCAATCAATCAACCCATCAAGTAAACATTCAATCAACCAATCAAGCATACAATTTAACTAGTTTCTTTAGACTCTTAAATTAACCTGAACTAAGCAAACCAACATGTGAGGCAACCACATACAACTAATCCGAGGGCTCATCACGGCCTTTCTACCAGTAAAAAAATTCCCAAGTATTGAAAGCGAGTTACACTAGTTATTCTCATCCTATGCATGCATACTAGACACATCCAGTTATTAGTAATTGGAAGACGATTATTCTAGTTATTCGCATCCTATAGGAAATTCTAGGACCTTTCCGATTTTATTAACCTAATAGGCATACTAGTAATCAAATACTCGAGTAGTTAGGACTTTCCCTACCTTGTGGTCTTCCTCTAATAAACTCTGCTGTAAAAATGGTTAACCTCTCCTCCGTTCTTCACACGGGTTCTGGAGTGATCTTCGTCTCTCTAGCTCGGGTCCAAGGCCTTTCCTCCTCTTAAGCTCGGGCTCACGGTCTTGGACCATAACAATACCAAAATTAGTAATCCAACGGAGCGTTCCTCAACCAAAGACACAGAACAATCCTCAAGCAATGGAAACAAGGTCAAAGAAGTGATCTAGAAATCGAAATGGGCTAAAAGGAAGGGTTTTTGGATCTGGAAGTCTGATCCGGAAGGTGGCCCTGACCGTAGCACAGGCCGTGCCGGAACCTGGCACGGACCGTGTCACAGACCGGCCCGGTAACCAGCACGGACCGTGTGACGTACCGGCCCGGAGTCTGACACGGACCGTGCGAGGTACTGTGTCGGACTCACGCCCGTTCTGCGCCGTACACCATGCCGGTACCTGGCCCGTTCCGTGCGGCCTGCCGTGCCGGCACATGGCCTGGTCCGGGTCTCGTTCCGTGCCAAACCTGACCAGAGCCTTCCCCTTTCTTCCCCAACTCGGATTCCACGAAAATCACACCTAAAACTCCATTTCCAGCTCCAAACAACTCCAAAATAACCAACAAAAGTCCCCAAACAACAACCCCCTCAATGGGTTCATCAAACCTTCAACCAAAACACAATCAAAACAACCTAACTTCACTACTTCTTCTCCAAGCAACAACCAAAATAGCTAGTTCTTCAACTTCAAGCCAAAAACTCACAAAACCTAAAACTTGAAAGTGGATGAAATGGAGAGTTAAGAGCACCCATACCTCTAGGAAGGTGAGACGATGAAGATGGAAGGAAAATGGAGGAGAAATGACCAAGAACAAGCTCCAAAATGCTAGCTTTCCTCTCTTTCTTCTTCCTCAAGAAATGAAGCTCTCTCTTCCTCTCTCCTTTGGTGAATTTCGGCTGCTACAGTAAATAATGAGCTGAGTTGTGTGCTCAAGTTGCTTTAAATGACCTATTGTGTCAAATTTCTTAAAGGCCCTTAAGGTCTTATCCCTTAAGAGGTAAATTGGGAGGGTATAAGGGTCAATTGAAGTCCCTTTTTCATCCTCCAAGCCAAACATGCCAAGTGTCATGTGGGGTCACTTTCACTTAATTACTTTCCAGCCTTCCAAGATTTTATCGGAAAAATAACCGATATAAAGTCCAAGTTTGACCGAAATTTGACCTAACCAATATTACAGTCAAACTGAAGGAAACGGCCCAACTAAGCTAACCGTGATGACGGCTAAGCTTTTTGGGCCCCGGAAAGGTCCCGAATGACTTCTTGAGTTATCGATTGACTTTTCCGGCCGAAACTCAAACTTGTCTAGAATTCACCGGTTCGATCGGGATCGACCGGGAGCAGTTCTTACAGGTGGATTTGACCGGTTCGGGTCGGCGGTTTGGGCCGGGTCCGGTGGGTTGTTTAACAGACCCGGTTTGGCGTTTTCTACCCCGCTTTCGTCAAGCTTCGTCGTTTTGTCATACTGCTCCGGAGTGGGAGGTGTTTCTTCTCCTTTCGGGATTAGATCGTCTCGGATCAGGTAAGTCGACTTCCGGCTTAATTGAGGTTTGTGTTCTGCTAGTTTCTTGGGTGTTGGCCCCCAGTATTTCCTTTCCTTAGTTGAATCTTGGGTTGGGAGCTCCTGTTCTCAAGACTTTCGCCATCTCACCTCAAAGCTTGTGTGGGACGCGGTTCTTCGTTCTTGCCGTTGATCGTTGAGGTTTTGGGGTCGTTGGTGCTGCTCGGGTCTAGGGTGCCTCTGTGTCTTTTCGATTCGGAACAGGGCAGGCTCTTGTTCGGTATTATTACAGGTCTTTCTGGTTTTGGAAGGCTCAACTAGAGTTTCAAGCTCAGCTCCGCGATCGATTTGGCTTACGTGGTCAGAGGATCCAGTTGGTTCACCTTGTGTTGGTGACTAGCCCTTTAGTGGCCTTTTGGAGTTACAGTCGTCCCCGATGCTCAAGGACCGCCCTTTCTAGTTTGTTGTCATTCTCCTCCTGCTCGAATCCCCGATGTGTCTCGCCAGCTCTTCCTCGTCCTGCTGTGGGATGCGCTTCTCAGCTTTGGTTCGTAGATCGTAGTGCTGCGGTAGAGACTTTCTGGTGTGGCTGTTGTAGGTGTTGGCCTCAGCTCGGTGTTCTCCGCGGACGGGTCTGAGTTCTTGTAAGAACCGCCCCCGGTCGATCCCGGTAGAACCGGCGAATTCCAACCAAGTTTGACTTTTGGCCGGAAAAGTCAACCGAACACTCACGAAGTCATTCGGGACATTTCCGGGGCCCAAAAAGCTTATCCGTCATCACGGTTAGTTTAGTTGGGTCGTTTCCTTCAGTTTGACTGTAATGTTGTAACGGTCAATTTCTGGTCAAACTTGGACTTTATATCGACTTTAACGACTAAAATTGGACTGCTGGTTTTTTTATATTAAAATAAAGTGGCTCCCACAATGCCACATGGCATTGGAGGCTTGGATGAGAAGAAAATGAGATGAAATGACCTCTTGACCCTCCCTAAAAGCTCTAAAAGGATAAAACTAGTAAGGGTCTTTTAGCTTGTAGGTCATTAAAGGCAATTGTTGGACACAAATTCAGCATTTCCCCTCATATTTGCTGCAGAGAAATTCTAAAGGGAGAGAAGAGAGGAGCTCTTGGCTTGAGCAAGAAGAAAGAGAGCAAAGAGAAGGTTTTTGGCTCATCTTTCCACCATTTCTCCTTCCCAAGCTTGATAGCTTCATCTCCTACACATCCTCAAGGTATGGATGCTCTAAACTTCTTATTCCATCCACTTTCAATCTATGGGTTTTGTGGGTTTTTGGTTTGAAGTTGAAGAACTAGCTTTGTAGTTGTTACTTGGAGAAGAAGTAGTGAAGTAGGATGTTTGGATTGTGTTTTGGTTGAAGTTTTGATGAACCCATTGAGGGTGTTGATGTGGGTAACTTTGGATGAACATTTTGGAGTTAAGAGGACTTGGAAATGGGGTTTTTGTTGTGATTTTCGTGAAACTCGAGTTGAGGAAGAAAGGGGAAGGAACTGGTCAGGTTTGGCGCGGAATGTGACCCGGACCGGGCCAGGTGCCGGCACGGTAGGCCGCACGGAACGGGCCTGGTACCGGCACGGCACGCGGCACGGAACGGACGGGAGTCCAGCACGGTACCTCACACGGTCCGTGTCGCACTCCGGGCCGGTCTGTGACGCGGTCCGTGCTGGCTCCCGGGCCGGACTGTGATACGGTCCGTGCCAGGTCCCGGCACGGCCAGCCACACGGTCCGTATGGCATTCCGGATCATACCCCAGAACCCAAAACCCTTCCTTTTAGCCCATTTTGATTCCTAAATCATTTCTTCAAACCTTATTTCCATTACTTGAGTTTGTTCTGTATTTTTGGGGAGAAGAGCATCGTTGAGTTATTAACTTTGGTCTTATGGTGGTCTAAGACCGTGGTACCTAGCAAGGAAGGAAGGAAGAACTTGGTTTCGAGCTAGAAGAACGAAGGTCACGCCGGAACCCGTGTGAAGAATGGAGTTGTGACTACCGAGTTTGACAACAGAGTTTTAGAGGTTTACCAAGAGGTAGGGAAAGTCTTAACTTCTTATTTAACGATTAGTATGCATGTTAGGTTAATAAAATCAGAAAGGTCTTAGAATTGCCTATAGGATGCGAATAACTAGAATAAACGTCTTTCAACTACTAGTAACCGGAAGTGACTAGAATGCATGCTTAGGATGAAGATGACTAGTGTAACTCGCTTTCAATACTTGGGAATTGATTTACTGGTAGAGAGGCTGTGTTGAGCTCTCGGATTAGTTGTGTGCTAGGTTCACATGCTTGGTTGCTAGTTATTAGGATAATCAAGAGTATAATGAAACTAGTTTAACTTTATGTATGTTTGATTCATTGCATGTTTACTTGATTGGTTGAGTGATTGTGTTGATATAATTGTTGATTGAACGGAGGATCGAGTATGACTGGTTGTGCCAAGGGGTACAATCAGGTGATCGATGTACCGATGGTTCGTGGCAGGTAAGTATACGGTAAGTGTGGAGTGTTATTGGATGTCTTTGCTGTGATGAAAGTGCGATTAGAGAAGTGTTCATTGATGGGTGAATTATATTGCATCTGTTCGTTTTTCTTATTCTTGAAATGATGTGTGTTCGATTTGGTACTACACTGGGGGGGGGGGGGTAATCCGGTGCCGTTGTGGTGATTGGAGTTTGACAGATACGGTGAGACATTGATTGATTATTGGAGCCTGAGGGCATTGGTTATTGAATATTTTGAGGATTGATTATTGGAGCCTGAGGGCATTGGTTACTGCATATTATGAGGATTGATTATTGGAGCCTGAGGGCATTGGTTATTGGACCCTACGAGGCAGTTGGATGGATTACTTCGTGAGAGATGGTTACTGTGGTTTCAACCAAGTGTATGCGTCCTACGGGAGCACTACCTTGGTTCCCTATGACATATGGTCCTTTGGAGGCATTTCCGAGAATTCCGACGATAAGCGCCCATTTGGGATTGTTTCCGGTGCCCCGACGCATGTGCCTCCTCTGGAACGAGGGAAAATCTGATATGATATGGGTACTCTGGTGGATCGGAATATGGGAACCGATGTGATCCCAGAATCTATCCATGGATCGGAGGCTTGAGAAAACAAGTGGTTGGCGTGATATCAATTACTCCCATTTTAATCATTATGATACGTTTAATATTTCTATGAAACCTTTCAAGTTACAATTATCTTTATGAGTACGATGCTTATATTGTTTTATCCTGTTTATTTAATATTTCATTGTTAATCGTATTATATCATTATTTGAGTTATCTGTTTAAGCAGTACGGTTTGATCTAAGGGTTGTGTTGTTAATATTTTTCCTACTGAGCGTAAGCTCACCCCCTTTGATTTCTTACTGTTTTACAGGCGTAGCTGATGTCTAGTGGGTTCGAGGCCCGGGAGCTTTTGGACATCTTGGGGTTTATCTCAGAGTTGTGTTGGTCGTGTGTCCTAAACATTATTTATTTGACTCTTTATGTTGAGCTGTGACTCATTGGAAGTTTTGGAACTATTTACCGTTGTTGATTTGAGAGAGTTTATCTTGATATTATAAATGTTTTTGTTAGTTATTTATTTCTTTGCTACTTTTAATTCTGGTCACGTCTCGAGTCCGGTCAAAACCGGATTTGGGGCGTGACAGTTCTCTTGACATTTAGAGTACTTTTGCTGGTACGTGATACTGCCTGTCGGTTTAGGTCTGATCCTGGGTAAGGAGCGTTTTCGCTGAACTGCTTGTTGGGACGTCTTTTCTAATTTCATGCTTGCCTGGTTTTTTTTTCTTGTCTCATTTAGGATTCGTCCGGGTCCTCCTCTTAATCGTCGGAGATGTGTGGTCGGATTCGCCTAGCTCTCCGATTGGATCGTCGGTGTGTGTTGGCCATCGACGGGTTAACTTGTTTATCGAGTTAATTGAGCAGTGTGAGGCTTGAAAGGCACGATTAAGCAGTGGAATTTTGAGGTTTTGGATCTTACTCCAATGCTAAGGTGGGTGTTCGCGAGCTCGACTAAGCCTCCCCATTCCGATTTGTCGTGGTGGGTTTTGGGGTCGGCAGAGTCGACTCCTTTCGAGTCGATCCATGGTGCAGGCCCGGATTGGGTCTTCCTTGTGAAGACTGAGCAATGCTCGTTTGCGTCGCCTGACATTTCAGTTTAGGTCTGTTACTCTCGGCATCCCCGTTTGCTGAGTATTGGAAAGTCGTTCTTGCTAATCGGTTTATTTGTGCTTCATGTTGGTAAAATCTTGGTGGTAGACCTTCTTTTATGTGCTTCAAGGTTGTAATATTCGGTAGTTAGGCCTTCATTACTGCTCCTTCCCTTGCCCAGTTCCCTTAGTTTCTGTGAGGGTTTCTTTATCTGTTCTCGGTTGTTTTCTCTGTCTTTTTCTTGTTGTTGATTCTCTTATAAGACGACCTTGAGCGTCTTGGGGTTTCTTTTGAAGATCTGTAGCTGGGTCTAGCTTGTAATCCTTTTTCATCTCGAAGAGGGTTTTATAAAATTTCAATATGCATTGCCGATCAAAAAATAAATAAATTCAGCAAAACATTAATTCAACATTCACTCAGAACCATAAACCTCATAGTAAACCTTATGAATGTGAAACACAATTTATCTATGAGGTTCAGACTTATTATTATGTCCAATCAGTATTATTAATCTTTAACCATAAGCCTCTATTGCATATACATGCGCTACATAACATTACTACTGTCTTCATCCTAAGAAGAATATTACGCTACAGATTTTTGTACAAGATATACTCCCAGACCTTGTGACAATTTCGTCAATAGCATGTCATTTGATATCAAGGGACTCAACCAATTAAGGCCACCATCGTTCTCAAACCCTTGTACAAAAGCAACTTAATGATGGGGTTTGCCAACGACAACAAGTTCTGGATAACGCTTAGATAGTGAATCTAGGATTTATTAGTTACATAACTAATTACAAACTCAACGAGGTTCAACCAAAGAGATGGTCAAGGAATTAACAGAGCCAGCTTCCAAGCTGCTGCTAGTTGGATGCTGATCAGGCTCACCATTTCTATCACTTCTCTTGCAGCTAAACGCCGGTTGGTTCGGAGATGGAAGCTGATAACTTGTATCCTTATTCCCCAACATGAACACAACCGCTGACGAACTTGGTCTGTCCGCTGCAAATTCTTGCACACACAACAACCCTATTTGGATGCATCTCATCACTTCGTCTTTACTATACTTTTCCTCCATAGTTTCATCAACTATTTCTAGTCCCATTCCTCTTGTCCACACCTCCCAAACCTGACAAAATATTAACCAGCAACTGGTTAGAAACATTTCTACTATTAGCACATTTTGGATCCATATATACCCACATGACCAATCAAATTTAGCGTGGAGCCTTCTTCATGGTAGTAACAACCAGTGTTTCTTTTGCCGGTGACAACCTCCAATAGTAGAACCCCGAAGCTGTATACGTCTGATTTTGTTGAAAACAGGCCTTCCATTGCGTACTCCGGTGCCATATATCCACTGCAGAAACAAAATTTTCAACATATCAACCCTTTCCCTCTATGGAACCAACATTGATCTAGTTGACAAAATGTGCTACTTACTAAGTCCCCACAACTCGTTTTGTATTTCCTTCAGTCTCGTCTTCACCAAAAATTCTGGCCATGCCAAAATCCGAAATCTTTGGGTTCATGGCAGCGTCTAGAAGCACATTGCTGGATTTCAGATCTCTATGGACGATCCTCAACCTCGAGTCTTCGTGAAGGTATTGAATCCCCCGAGCAACCCCGTAAATAATGTTGAAGCGTTTAGTCCAATCTAGCAACGACCTTTTGGTTTCATCTGTATGTATAGGGCAAAAGTGTTAGAATCCTCACTACATTGGTTGATTTCACCATTACATTTGTTCATGGTAAGGGTACTAGTTACAGACCGAAAAGAAAAAAGTCCAAACTCTTGTTTGGCAAGTACTCATAGACTAACATAGTCTCTTCTTCAATGCAATAACCAAGAATCTTGACAAGATTTCTATGTTGGAGTTTGGCAATCAATGAGACTTCATTCTTGAACTCATCTGCTCCTTGTCCTGAGTTTTTGGACAACCTTTTAACTGCTATATCTTTCCCATCCAACAAATGACCCTGAATAATACACATGTCGAATGTCATGAGGTAAATGAAACTGTTGGTGCTAGTTGAGGAATTACCTTATAAACAGGTCCAAAACCTCCTTGTCCAAGCTTATTAACGAATGAGAAATTGTCGGTAGCTGCTGATATCGTGGCAAGATCAAAGGGTATTGGTAAATCTCCTGCATTTGCGCTGCTTTGTCTGAGCTTGCTGAACGAAAGGGTCAGTGGTTCCCCATTTGTTTTTGCAGATAGTTTGCAGTAAATAATGGTGGCCACCAGAGCCAACAAGATGCCAAGGCAGATAAATAATGGCAGCATCCACCTCCGATGACGAGAACGATTGGAATCTTCATCTTTACCTAAGACAAGAATAAAACATCATAAGAGCAGCTGTAATGTTCGTGGCAGCGCTGTTGTAGGCTCTGCCACGGCTCGCTGCCACGACCAGTCGTAGCAGGTGTCGTGGTAAGGGGTGTCGTTGAAGGTGGTCGTTGCAGGATCCTGCAACGACTCGTCCAGTCGTGGTAGCCCCAAGCTTAGTCGACACGTGGCGACAACAAATTAAAAACATGCAAATAATTTAATTTCAATTGCAAACAATAGCTCTCTACCACTAGTCATGGTTTGCTGTTGGAGAGGTCATAATAGGATGTAGTAGTATAAAAGAGAGAAACCTAAAAAACTCTCTTATCATGACTTCACACTACTCGTAGTATACCATTGCAGGTGCTCTAAATTAGTCACCAAGTTTATTATCATCGCAATCTGGTATATGAACACTAAACTCTATACCTTTGATCTGTTTAGTTCTTGATCTATTATGACTTAACTCTTGGACTAGCGAGTTGGTCAAGGCGTCATACCTGAAGTGGAACGCACGTACAAGTCTTGACCGGAGCTTGTGTACGTTCTGATGTCTATTAAATCTCTGTGCCATGTCATGCATCCCTTCCGTCTCTCATCCGCATAGGCGTAAGCCTTACAGCTGCAATTCCTCCGGCACTCTTGCTCGCACGCTTCCAAGCTATTCAAGCTCATATTCACTCGACTAAGTTTTGTATCCGGCACTTTCACATGCAAAACCTTCACAAACACGTCCTCATTTTGACATATTGATGCCCCGACACACCCACCCGACCAGTTTTTTAAGCCCCACTCTGGGGGAGACTTGGGTGTGTGTCCTTGTAAACACTGGCAATGAAATTCTTGTGTATCGTACTGCTCGCATATAGAGTTAGCCCCACATTTGTCGTAATAGTCGCACGATTCTTTCGGACCTTGCCAGTACTCAAACCATAGTCGGCCTGGTTGGTTCCAAGTAGATAGGCGGAGAGATCCTGATGTATCTAACACAAGTTTGACTAGAAGCGACTCGTCTGTAACACCATGGCTCACATAGACTTCATCTTGGTTGTCCACAAACGTAACAGTGGAGATGTTGACGCTGCTATCCATTTCCGGGACGCCGCTCCATTTGACACCCGTCCATGACCCCATCCGCCACAAGGGCCTTGCACCCTTGTACAAAAACGCCTGAGGGAACCCGGTCGGGTCAATGGCGTGTGAGTACATCCCGGTTCCCGGGTTGTCTTCTGACTTCCAGGACCTCATAACCCGGTTCAGCCCGGTTCTTCTGTCCAGCCCCAGCTTCATATGCGGGAGATAGGTGTCGGTAGGGTAATCAAAACTCTGCCATGTAATAACACCGTCAGTATCACTTCCGGACAAGACTAGATTTCCCGAATCCAAGAGCCGAATTCTAGGATGGTTTGTTGGCACCGACACGTTTGATGACCAAATGGTAAGGTTTTGTGCGAGGAGTACTAGGTTTCCTCGAGGTGTCACCGACAGGACTCCGGAGGTATCATTCGCTGGAGTGTCTCTGTTTGCAGTCCACACTATGGCCTTATCTGAAAGATTGTTGAACCAGATGCCTACATAGCGGCCCGTCGACTTAGCGGGGCTGAAGAAACCAAGAGCAAAAACTTTCCCACTGGAGATGAGGGTGTCACCATCTCTATCTCTAATGAGCTGGTTTGGAGTGATTGCGTCATGGTATGTTGAAGCAATGGTGCCACAGAGTTGGAGAATAAAAAAGAAAGAAAGAGGAAGCAGAGATCGTTTTGCAGAGTTCATTGTAGGATGCAGAAATGCTATGGCTGCTACTGCTAATTTATGTGCTTCCTTGCAAGGACTAATTGGCGTTAATGGGGTAGTTGAGGTTTTGATAGCTCAGGGCCCTTTATAGGGACTCTTACTCACAATTTGATCAGGCCGACAATCTTACGCATCATGTGACCGGTAGAACAGAGTGATTACAATAAGTGCGCGACCACAAGTCTTGCAAGTTAACGGGGTCACCTTGTTTTCTAACAAAAAATCTAAGAGAAAACTCCATAATACACGGCCATGCCATATAGATAACTCAACATGCCTGAATTTAATATCGTTACTCTCTTACTATCAAATGGTTATCAGACGGTAAGTCCAATCATAGTAATGTGGTCGTGTTGAGCCGGCCCTAGTATACGCCCGCCCACGCGTCTCGTCCCTTCCGTTCGTTTCTCCGGTGAAGCTTCATCTGAATGTTCAGAGGTTACAGCGGGTTCGTTAATCCCTTCTCTGTTCGTGGACCTGATGTTTCGGATCGCTGGTAGCAAGCTCGTCCGGCTTTAGGTCCTCCGAGGTTGCAGTCGAGCTTTTGCCCCCTTTGGTGTCCTAGGACTGGCCGGTGCGTAATAGTGTTCCTATCGATCGCCATTGACATTCGTCGTGCCAGAATGTTCGGTTCTGGGGCTCTGCGTCATCGTGGCTCTATCGAAGTCACCGTTGAAGGTCGTCGTGCTAGAGGAGATCGGTTGTTCGTAAGCCGGACCTTTCATCCACGAAGCCTTCTTCTCCGTTCTGTATCCAGATAATTCCGTTCGTCTGCAGCCCAAAGTCTCCATTTTCCACCGGAACAGAGGATTGTCCTCTGTTCTTTCTGGACAGTCTTCGTGCTGTTTCGACGAACGTGAGGAGTACTCAACTTCAACCTTGCTGTTGCCGGCCAGGTACAGTCTCAGTTTGTTGTTGTTTTGGTGATTGGTCCATTTGTTGCCAGATCTTGTCTCATACCAGTCTCAAAAAGGTATGATACGATAATCAGTCACAGTTGCTGGCGTGGTTTGTAGCTGTCTCATACCGGTCTCAAAAAGGTATGATACGATAATCAGTCACAGTTTGTAAGACTCGCCCCCGGTCGAATAGAAGGTTTTTGGCGAAAGTTGACTTTTTACCAGATTAGTCAACCGATGACTCCGGGAGTCATTCAGGACCTTTCTGGGGCCCAAAACGCTTAGTCGTCGTTACGGTTAGCTTAGTTGGGTTGTTTCCTTTCAAACGACTGTAATTGTGAAAAAGTCAACTCGGGGTCAATTTCGGTCAAACCTCGAGTCTTAATGAATTTAATTAATCAGTTGCTGAGATATTTGAATAAGAAGTGGTCCCCATATGGACACTTGTCCATGGTGTCTTGAGTGAGAAGAAATGGGGCAAGATTACCCTTTTACACTTAAAACTTAGACATTTGGGGCTTGTAGCAAGAGGGCATTATGAACATCTCTCACCTAGGTTTTAAGGCTACATTGGGTGACATTTCAGCCCATTTTGAGAGTGGTGGCCGAAATTACCAAGGGAGGAGAGAGAGAGGAGCTCTCATGGAAGCTTGAAGAAGAAGCAAGGAAAATGAGGAATCTTTTTGCCCATTTCTACCTCAAATCATCTCCCAAACTACATTTTCTTCATCTCCTTTCCACCTTTAAGGTAAATCATCTATCTATTTTCGTTTTGGATGATTTCTACTTAGTGGGTTTGGTGGAAAAATGCTAAGAACTAGTTGGGTGTTCATGGGTTTGGGTTTTAATTGGATTTTTGGAGTTTTGATGAAGACCCATGATGGATATTGAGTTATTGACGGTTATGGAGCTGTTTTGGAGGTTTTTGATGGTTAAAAATGGAGGTTTTCGAGTTGTTTTCGTGAAATCTGAGCTGGAGGAAGAAGAAGGACGAACCTGTCCAAACCCATCACGGATCCGTGACGGGGACCGTGACGAAGGACGTCACGGCTCCGTGAGGAAGACCGACGGCGCCAGTCATGGCTCCGTGAGTAGAACCGTGACGGTGTAGACCATGGGTCCGTGACCCGAACCGTGACAGACCAGAGTTGGGCCTTTTGGACCCATTTTGTTGGATTTCGAGTAATTGGGACGGTTATCTATAACCGAGTCCTTTTGGGGTTAATTAGGAATGATTTCCTCTTTAAACCATTGGTGAATTACTCTTGATTTGAGTATTTATTTGTGATCCAAGACTTTGGGCCCGAGCTTGACGGAGGAGGAGATTTTTGGACCTCGTGACGTGACTAAGCGTTCGGAAAGCGTTCGAGGTAGGGAAGAGTAGTAAATTTCCGCTTTGAATTTAAAGAATGCTAATAGTATGCATATAGGATAATAATAACCGGAAGAGTCTTAGTTTGCATATAGGGGTGATTCACTAGAATAACCGCATTCATATATGAGAATTGTCGTGCTGTAAAATGGCCATGTCGAGCCTTAGGATTGCGTGTTGGTTGTTTTTTATTATGGTTATGCGTCCTTAAATGTCAATGCATGATACACTCTTGGATAAATTAAGAATCATAGTATGTCATATGAATTATGATGAATGTGATATGATTGTTGTCTTGTGATATAACTGTTGTCTTGTGATATGATTTGGTGAATGATAGACCGATACGGTGTTCTTGGTAAGTTGTGGCGATAAGCTTTGTTTGGGTGATAAGTTCGGTGTAGTGTGGTTGTGGCATTGTGTTTTGTGACTTGTACCCCGAGTGACGGGAAGATACCCGACTGAGGTATGTGCCGGTCCGGTATGTGTGCATTGAGATTTACCCCGATGTGTGTTCCGGGAAGACATCTAGACCGAGGGATATTCCAGTATGATGTATGTTGTTTCACCCCGATGTTGTGTGTCTGGGAAGACATCTAGACCGATGGACATTCCGGTATGATGTAGTGTTTCACCCAGATGTTGTGTGTCTGGGAAGACATCTAGACCGATGGACATTCCGGTATGATGTAGTGTTTCACTCCGATGCTGTGTGTCCGGGAAGACATCTAGGCCGATGGGTATTCCAGTATGATGTATTTGCTTCACCCCGATGATGTGTGTCCGGGAAGACATCTAGGTCGATGGGTATTCCGGTATGATGTACTTGCTTCACTCCGATGCTGTGTGTCCGGGAAAACATCTAGGCCGAGGGTATATTCCGGTATGGTGTATTTGTGAGTTGTGCGTGTGATCGGTTTGTCATGAGTACTTGTCTTAAGTCGTGTGGTATCAGATCTGAGTAACGTCCGTAGTGGTCTTAGTAGTCTAAATGTACCGTTGTTCGTGTGTTCTTTAGTTGGATGCCCTTATCGATATCATTATGTTCCTGTTAGTTCCTATTTACTTTATCTGTTTTAATAAGAGTTACTGATCGAGTATTTCTGGTAACGGAACGGGAGTCCTTCCCCCTTTTACTACTTTTTCTTACTGAGCGAAAGCTCACCCCCCTCTGTTTTTACTGTTTTACAGGTTTCGGTGATGAGTCGGTGTAGAGGACGTCTCAGAGCTCGGGAGCTCCTTGAGAGTCTGGGGCTTCGTTATTTAGTAGAGACGTATTTTCCATTTTTGCACTGAACTTTGTTTTACTTGCTGGAGTTGAGCGTTTGAGTCATGTTTATCGGAGTTATTTATGTTTGAACTAAGTTTTGAAGATTTATTTCGTTTAAGTTTACTTTTACCTTTACTATTTAATTATTATTTTAGTTCACATCTCGAGTCCGGTCAAAATCGGATATGGGGCGTGATACAGTTGCTGGCGTGGTTTGTAGCTGAGGGGAATAACTGTTGTTGTAGCCGGAAAGGGACATTTACAGTTCAGAGACAGATGTGTGTATCTGCTTGTCGTATGGTTTCCCTAGTATTCGGAATTTCGAATCAGATACACAGATTCAATAAAAAAATGGCTCCACTCTTCTTCGCCTCCTTCTGCTCAGTGTTGCTCTCGGCTTATGGTTCCTACTGCAAGATTATATCTCCTGTAAAGAGATATAGGGTCCGTACCCCGAAGAAACCTGAAGCCCGTACAGATTCAGCTTTAGAGGAAGAGTTTCTCCCGATCAAATCTTGTCGATTTAAGCGACGACCCAAAACGGCTCCGGTTGCGAAAACAACGCAGGTCTCAGATGACCAAGGTCAGAGCGATTTTAGATAGTCAAACAGGCTACTCCCAAACAGATATCTCCATCTGGTGATCGCAAGAAGAATTTGGACTCTAATTCAGTTCAGGTTGCTGAGCATGTCTCAATCCTTAGAGGCGTTACGGAGACGTAGACGGATTCTGTTGTTAAGCAATCGGTCGCTTCAAGGCGTGTTTGTCGAACCCGGGCTGTGAGAAAAGGTAAATACTTTGAAAAAGAGGATGAGGTGTTTGTGAGTAATTTACCGTTTCAGTCATCGGAAGATTGGACTCGGAATATTTTCAGTCCTTTTGGTACGATTATGTCCTTGACTGTTCATAAACGACCAAGCTGAAATGGTAGATACTTCAGTTTCATTTGTTTTGATTCCAAAGGAGCAGCGGCTAAAGCTTTTGAGGTTTTAAATTGTTTTAAAATCGATGGGTATATTTTATTTGTCGTTGTGGCGTGGCGTTGCCGGTCGAAATTGGAGCTGATGTACGATCCTCAATATCCACTCTCCCCAAATCCTAGTCAGACTCCTCCGCTCCAAACTTTGCACAAATAGCCCGTTTCCATAACGAGTCAACTTCTAAGGAAAATCTCCACCACCACTTCGCAAGAAGACTTTAATTCACTTTATCCAAACTCCTTATCCCCAATCCCCCTTTCTCCTTTGGGTAGCACGCCACACTCCAACTAACTTAGTAGATTGCTTTCTTCCTCATCGATCCCCCCCCCCCCCCCCCCCCCCCATAAAAACTTCCTATGTCATTTCTCCAAATCTGCTATATCTCTAAGGGACAACCTTCTTTTACTGGTCTTACAAAAAAATTATATTTCGATTATTTGTACTTGCGTACCTAACTTCTTGGGTCAATTCGAGATTCTGACGTCGTTGATTAAACATATGTCCTTATTCTGAATGTAATGTTGAAACTTAATGATCAATTGTTTATTTTCTCTAGCTTGCTTGGCACTTGATTAGTGCAAATACTTGATTTTTTTTATAAGCTCGAAAATTTATTAATAAGACCGACTCCAAAAAAGAATCGGAATGCCCTGATTTACGAAGAAACAGGGTGGAAACCAACGATTACAGAGGAGATCCATCAAAGGGAGCCAAAAGGCCAAGCCTTTACTAAAAAGAAAACAAGGAACAAAAACCAAAAAATAAAAACCGTCAAACCTTGCCTCCTGAAGTCAATGACGAGACGTCGCATCCTTCTTTTTGGCAGCCAAACCACGAATTGTAGTCCAAGCGTCGGTTCCTTGAGACGAAATTACAACTTTGTTTCCATTTCGACCTTGCTCAACCTATTTTCCAATATCGACGGGACGAACATCTCTTTCCCGATCCGAAGAAACCTTTGGTTACATGACATGGTATAAAGCTTTGTTAAATGCTTAGGTGGGCGACTCACCCGCTTCGATTTGGCGAGGGCATCCTTCCACGGAGATGCCTCCTGTTGCGATGGTTGATATGTTGACACATTAACAGTTGCTCCACTAACAACAGGTTCAAGAAAATCAAAAACACGAGCCGAAGCCACCACCTGCTGAGACTTGAAAACAGACTGATCTAAATTGGGTTGATCAAGGCCTTGAACAGGCCTAGACCCACCTGTAGACCCAATCGTAGGCCCACCCAATCCATTCTCAGCGCACGAAAACTCGTCATCATCCTCATGTGTATCGCGATCTCTGGTATTGCAATCACCAAAATCAATGGCGAGAAAGTCACCATCCCTGCCATCCGGAGAATTCAAAATCGCTTGAGACTCGGAATCAACAACGTGCAATCCAAAATCTGGCGAATCACCGGTCAAAATCCCTCCCAAGGCGATCTCTAGAGAGCTCAGAACGACTTCACCCTCTGTGATTTGCTTTGCCGACGAAACGGGCTCTTCCATCCTAAGAATGCTTTGTTTCCGAATACCAGGAATAGAGTCAACCTTCTAAGCTGCAATGTTATGATCCAATTCCGTCCGTTGACGCCAAACCATGGCGACAAATAGAATATAACCATTTATTTTGAAACCATTAAAGACCTCAATCGCCTTAGTCGCTGCTCCTTTTGATTAGAAACGAATGAAACCAAAGTACCTACCATTTCGGCTCGGTCGTTTGAGAACATTCATGGAAACAATCGTACCAAAGGGGCTGAAAATATTTCGAGTTGAATCTTCGGAAAATTGGGTTGCGATGGCTGTTTGTCTCGCAGCAAACTTCGGCTCCGAATTCTACTCCTCTTGTACACTCGAATTGAACTACGATCTCTACCGGTCAGGGCTCTCTTCCCCAATTGTTGTGTCTGACCATGGCGATCAACAATTGTACAATACTAGGAGTATGAAGACATCAAAATAGAGCAAAAAGAGGAGAATGACATCCTTCCCATTTCACTGGTTTCAAACTCTGTTTCAAAACAACTA
Source organism: Erodium maritimum (assembly GCA_963921825.1). NCBI lineage: Eukaryota > Viridiplantae > Streptophyta > Magnoliopsida > Geraniales > Geraniaceae > Erodium > Erodium maritimum. The sequence continues at coordinate 50,889,806 of OY997595.1, read as the reverse complement.
GAAAACGTAAAGACTCACCGCTGTTTCAACGATATTGTCAGTCGCCTTTCACCAATAGGGAACGCCGGCACCCCAAATCGCACGATGATCGACTGTGGATACCACCCCACGGCCTTCCACCGATGAAACTCTCCAGCGAGATAGACCGTCTCTAAACTGTTGTTCGCTCCACAACTCCGATGAAACGAGAACGAAACCAACCTCACAAGAAACGCTGGCTGGAAACCACCACCGCACCTACAGTCGCTGACTGGCTGTGGATCCACCCCACGACCTTCCCTTCATACCAGAACGCCACGGCGGCGAAAATGGATGTGACAGCCAAAATCGGAAGATGCGACTTAGGTTTTTACCGCCGTGCGTGAAGGACCATGTCATAGAGAAACAAATATTGAACAGGGGCTTCTGATAGCGCAAATAGTTGATTAATTAATCTTTTACCGTCCCTGTATATCTGAAGTAGTTATTTCAGTACTACAAATATTTTGCTCACCTGGTTGTCAGGTCGGTCCTATTAGTATATTTGAATGTATTCATCCTTATGACAGAAAATTAATTAATATCATACCCTCTGGTAGTCCAGACTATATGTACAACATTAGATAACTTTTCTTTACACACGCATCATATGCAATAGAATAAATTATTTTTCTCCAAAAATTATTTAATATCATACCTTCTGGGTAATCCAGACTATAAGTACAATGTTAAATAATTTTAATTTCATTTGCATCATATGCAATAGAATACGACATTTTCTCCCAAAGTTAATTAATATTATACCCTCTGGGTAGTCCAGACTATAAATACAATATTAGACAACTTTCCATTTCCATTTGCATCATATGCAGTCAAACTTTGAACTACAAGTCCCCTAGTAGTCAGGTCGTTTCTTATAAACAAAAATAAAATTTATACACTTTATACTTGCATCATATGCAACAGAGAAAGAAAAACATTTATCTTTGAACTACAAGTCCCCTGGTAGTCAGGTCGTTCCTTGTAAACAAAATTAAATTTTATTTCGAACTACAAGTCCCCTAGTAGACAGGTCATTCCTTGTAAACAAAATATAGTTTTATACTTGCATCATATGCAATAGAGAAAAATAACATTTATCTCTGAACTACAATTTCAATATATGAAAACACATGCATCTATTAAAGGGTAAACTACAAATGCATACCCTAAAGTTGGCATGTTTAACCGATGATTACCCTGAAATTCAAAAACTACTAATGCATACCCTGAAGTTACAACTTGTCACTGAGGGTATTTTCGTCATTTTAACTGACGGATGGGGTTACAAGTTGTAACTTCAAGGTATGCATCAGTAGTTTTTGAATTTCAGGATAATCATCAGTTAAACGTGCTAATTCCAAGGTATGCATTTGAAGTTTACCCTCAATTACACATATATGTATACACAACAACATATACATCTCAAATAATGTCAATAACGCCACTGTTTTAATCAAGAATCAATGATAGTAACATTAACAGCTTTATCTTTAACAATCAATCATTAATAATATAACATCTTGATTTAGTAATATAATACAAAAGAAATATTATGTATGTACATACATTTGCATTATATCTAAGTAGTAAAATTGTAAATATTAATCAAGTTTCATGATAAAATCCCATTTGTTTCTAAACATCTGAGTTCTCACGGGGATAAGACAAAGTAGAAATTTCCTTTTTAATTATGCTAATTCAAGTAGGGAATCACGTGTAAATAAACATATATATAGGGTAGCTTTCCAGTAAAAATCATCCTTATCGTACAAACTACGAACCAATCTAAGCTACAAGATGCGGTCAAAGTGACGTCAGCAGAACGCCCCAGATGCTGACACGTGGCGCGCGCTACTGGTGCACGCGTGCACCAACAACGCGCACGCACACAGTGCTGGTCCACGCGCGCACGGTGCTGGTGAACGCGCACATGGTGCTGATAGTTTACATAGCACAGTGATGATAGTTTAGTACAAATGTAACCTATCAGCACTTTTGTACGAAACTATTAGCGCCGTGTTATGCAAACTATCAGCACTTTGCGCGCGCACCAGCAGCGCGCGCGCCCACGTGTCAGCATCTGGTGAGTTTGTAGTTTGCACAATAAGGTGTGGTGTTTTATATATTTCATTTCCCACGTGTCAGCATCTGGTGCGCTCTGCTGACATCACTTTAGTGGGATCCTATGGCTCAGATTGGTTCGTAGTTTGCACAATAAGGGGTGGTTTGTACCTGATACCAACTATATATATATGTACACTTTCAAGTGTTACCAAATACTTAAAATGTTACATGTTACATAAATTTGGACGGTTGGATCAAGTTAATTCAATGGCTATTAAGTTAATGGCATGCAACTGCAATTATTTTCAACTTTAAATTTATTTTGGTAATATGACATATCCAAATGGCATAATAGTCTTTTATGTATACAATTTACCTTAACCCTAAACCTACTCTCACAACTACTCATACATCAGATTCTCTCTTCTCCCAAAAAAATGCCGCCACCCACAATTCTCCACGCCGCCGCCGCTCCACGTCGCGCTGCTCCACCTTGCTCCATTAGCACAATATGCTTCAGATATCCGGCCGAGCTTCTTCACCTCCGTGACGCTGTGCTCAACACCCAATCGTGCTCCAGCCGCCATGGATGAGCCGAGCTTCTTCACCTCCGTGACGTTGAGCTCAACCGCAACAATCACCGTCATCCTCACTCCGTCCACGGCACGTCGCACGAGTTTATCCCCGTGAAGAACCAGATGGGTACAACGCCGTGCTCGCCTTCTCCGAGCTCAGATCTACTACCGTCGTGCATCGAGGTGAGGCCACCGTGGAGATCCAATCTGGGTTGAACCGCGCCCAACTCGCTGTTATAATTGCTGCGTGAACTCTAGGCTTTCCGTCATCTACGTCGAAAACCTGGGTGGACTGGTTGATCGTCGCCTCCTCAAACTCTACTCACGGCGGCGACCACCTATGCTCTCCATTGTTGTACCAACAGCAAACATGGTTCGCAGATCCTGAACCGCTGCCGACCGGGCGACCTCCCAACCTCATATGGTTCTTTCTTTTCTACAAAAAACAAAGGCTCGCTGATTAGTCTAATTGAATTTTTTTCCCTTTCTGCATTTCTTCTTTGCTCAATATCTTTTTTACATTTGAACCAATTGTTTTTAAAACAAAATTATTTTTTCAAGTTTGGGGCATTTTGTGTTCTGAATTAGTAAGCATCATATTACCAGTAGGGATTTACACTCAAAATAACCAAATCAGATATGTTTTTGGTTATTTTTGAAAACATGAGTGATTTTTTGTAAAGATGGGTGTAATAATATGTGAACATGGGATAGTGTTATGCAACCCACCAGCCTGATTAATTGCAAAAGTTTAATTTTGTATCTTTGGGTGTAGTTATTTGTAACATTTTATATAAAATATTGTAACTTGTTGGAGAGTTATTTGTAACATTTTTTAGTATGTCAGTCCATGTTTTTTAGATCTGCATATGATTTTGTACCATTTTACAGAAAATTTTGTATCTATATGGTGTAGGTATTTGTAACTTTCAGCTTATAATGATGTAACTTTGTTTTTCGAGATCTATAATTCTGGGTACAGTGATCTGAAACAATCGATAGGTGTATTTGAAGTGATGGTTTATGAATTTGTAACACAGGGTTCAAAAATTTGTAACATTGGTTCCAAAATTCTATAATGTGACTCCAAATATATGTAAAAACTCTATAATATTGGTTCCAAAATCTATAATTTCGGCTCCAAAAATATGTAACATTGGCTTTAAAAATCTGTAATTTCTATAATTATGAAATCTCCAATAAAAAATTTATAAAGTTTCTGTAACATTCTTTGCAAATTTATTTAATATTATACATAACATTCTGTAATGTGTTCGGAATTTGAGCAACGGTCAAATTTTAAAATTAAAAATATAAAAAAAATTTAAAAAAATCAGATCGAGATCGTAAAAAAATTATTCTGCGGTAATTTTTTTCAAAAGAGACAAAATTACAAAACTAACATTTTGTTAATATTTCTATTTAATTTATAGATAATTAAGGCTAAAAATCTATAACCATTGGATTTCAAAATTTAATGGTTTAGATTTGTGTAACAAGTAAAAAATAAGGGTGGGTAACACTTGAAAGTGCCCCTATATATATATATATATATATATATATATATATATGAAAGTGCCCCTATATATATATATAGGTATGTATTCACGCGTTACCTATACCCCAAATTGTTACTTGTTACCTAATTGTGAGCCTTTTGATGAAGTTGATCCCATGGTCATAAAACCAATGGCATAAAACTGTAATTATTTTCAACTTTAAATTCTTTTTTGTAATATTACATCTTAGAAGGAAAAAAATGTCTTTTCATAATTGCATCTTACCCATACACTAAACCTATTCTCACATATCAAATATAAACGAAAATTTTCTCTCCCAAATCAGCGCCTCCGCTCCAGTCCGTTGCCGTCTCCCATTCTCCCCTCGACGGCGCACGACCAGGACAAGACGGCGTTGCTCCTGCTCAGCTCAACCTCTACCAAACTCCTCCCTCGCCGACAGCACAATCACGCATCCAGATCTACCCGTTCATTCACTGCTCACCGTCGCCGCACACGAAGAATATGCTAGTCATGCAGCGCCTCGCCGGAGTATAGGGAAGAACGAACGAGGTCCGGCGCACCGTCGTTGCACTCCTGCTGTTATCACCTTGGATGGAGCTCGTCCGTCTGGTCCTCGCGCCGTCCACAAGCTAAGCCTGAAGCCTGCACCTCTCCCCCGAGCCGCCTTCGCGAGCACCGTGCTTGAACGACCTCGGCAGCGGCGTGGCCTTGACTTGAACACCGAGATCTGGAACTAGACTTCACCAGAGAGACGTTATGATGAGCTGAGCGCCGGTGTCCCCATCCAACACTTCATCCGCTGCACGGGAAGCCGAGGTCCTTTCCGGTGAGCAAAGTTGCAGGGCTGGTTTTGTGGAATTAATACCCACCAAATTTGTATCTTCACTTGTTCAAAAAACCCTCCACCATCGTGCTACTGTCCCGATCTACAACTCGGGATCTTCATTCTGGTAAGAAAAAATAGTCACAAGTTTGGGAATGGGATCAAATGGTCTTTCATTCTGGTTATTTTGATTTTATGTGTTATGATATTCATGTAAATTTAGTTTGTTTTGGATTTGATTAAATTTAGAATATCTTTGGTAACAGTAGACTTAGAATTATGTAACACAATGATACTAATTTTGTAACAATATGATATTAAATCTGTAATTTACTGTTTTGATTATGTAACATTCTTGTAATTCTTTCTAATCTTTAGTGTATATTTCTGCAACATGTAATGTATAGTTATGTAACTTGTTGGATCTGTTCACGGTTGGGTTGCCAGACCAATATGCTGATGGTGTAGATATGTTGCAGATGGTGAATGTTCATTATATTTGATTCTTTTTCTTAAATCATCTATTACTGTTTTGTGGTTTTATTCATCTGATGGATTTGAGTATTGAATATGATGTTAGGTGAAGCTATATTTTTTGGTATTTGTATGAGATTTTTATTTATAATATGTAGCTTAGTATTTTGTAACATATAGTTTATATTTTTGTAACCCATTCCTTACACAACATTAATGTAGATTTTTGCAACTATGTAATTTAGTTAGTAATCTGTAAAGTCTAATGTATTTTCTGTAAAATAATATTTAGTAGTCATGTAACTTTAGTGTAGTATTATGTAATGTCTAATTTATTTTTATGTCAAACAATACTTAGTTGTTATGTTACTTTAGTGCAATAATCGGTAACATATAATGTAATTTTCTATAACACAGTAGTTAATTGTTATGTAACTTCAGTGTAGTAATCTGTAACTCTAAGTGTGGATTTCTATAACCTATAAGTGTCCATTTCTATAACTCCCATCCTACATTTCTGTAATATTTAATGTATAATTATGGTAATTTTGATTTATGTAGCATTCTTATGAAATATTTGATTTGAAAGTTGTAATACCGATATAAAAATTATGTAACATCAGATATACATTTGTATAATATTGTACATAATATTATGTATTTTGACGGAAATTGAGTACCTATCGAAATTTGAAATTTGAAATTAAAATTTTAATATTAATTTTTTAAAAAATATTTTTTTGAAATAAAATATTAAAAAAATCAGATTGAGGTAGTAAAAAAAATTCTACAGTAATTTATTAAGAAATACGTATTTACCAAACTACCCTTTTGTTGATTTTTCCATTTTTTGTGGATAATTAAGCATGAAAATCTATAACCATTAGATTTTAAATTTCAATGGTTTAGATTTTGGTAACAAGTAACAAAATTCACTATGGTAACGCTTGAAAGTGTCCATATATATATATATATATATATATATATATATATATATATATATATATATATATATATATATATATATATATATCATACACATATACTCATCAATTTTAACAGAAAACAAAGTCATAATACAAGATCGAAATCCAAAGTAATAACTACAGCTCCAAGACCTGCAATTGTTCTTCTTGAAATTTCTGGGTTTGTACAAACATTCAAATCTGGAGGAGAGGGGGTTTGGAATTCTTGTAAAGCATTGGGATGAAAAGCTTACATTGCTGATGAATTAGTTGCTGAGCAATTTGACAACTTGGAAATTGAAGCAAATCCAACAGTAGATCTTGGTGCTACATCAGAGGATGACTTCTGTGATTTGGAGGAGCTAGAGGACAGAGGTGCCTCTAATCCTACCCAGAGATTATCTTCACCATGAGAGGCTTCTTCTAGACAGAAGAGAAGAGCCTTAGAAGCCTGTGCAACAAGCAAAACCTGGATATGGTTCTTCTACAGGAGACTAAGTTGTGTAATTTACCTTTTCACTTCCTAGCTAGCTGTGGATTCTCACAGGCTTGGAGATTCTTTTTTACCAGCCAGTGTCAACTCTGGAGGGGTGATGACTTTATGGAACAATGATATATTTGAAATACTTGACTCTCAAATTTTGGTCTGGGAGATTTTTGGAGACTGAGTTGGATTTTTCCATCATCAATGTGCATGCTCCCTGAGACATTCCTGAGAGATCTCTCTTATGGGTGGATATTGGTTCAAAAATCAAGATGTGCTTTGATTCATTGCTGGTAGCTGGGAACTTCAAAGCTATTCTGGCTCCATCTGAAAAATCTTGTGCTTATTATTCTAGGACAAGCCTCAGGGACTTCAATGCTTTCCTGTAAGATTTGGATGTTATTGATTTGCAGATGAATGGGGGAAAATACACTTGGTATGGGTCAGGATCTATGGCTTCTAGGTTGGACATGTTTCTCATCACTCCTTAACTACTTTCAGTGTTTATTAATCTCACTCAGTCTTGCTTGAGTAGATTCTCATCAGATAACAAACCTATACTACTCAGCAACCCTTGCACTGATTGGGGACCAAGACCCTTTAAATTCATAAATGCTTGGGTGAAGCATCCTAATTTTTTTCAAAGACACCAAACATTTCTGGTCCAATATATGCGTTCAAGGCTCTCCTTCTTTTAATTTTTTGTTTAAACTGAAAGCTCTGAAGGGTTTCCTTAGGGACTGGAATTGCAGTAAATTTGGCTGGATTGATAAAGACATTTCAGACTTGATATTGGAAATCAATGGACTAGATCTTCTTATTGAAACTATGGATTTACTTCCCTTTGAGGTATCTGATAGGGCTCTAAACAATGCAAGACTCATATAGAAGCTCAAACTGCAGGCCAAGATTTGGTGTCAGAAGGATAAATTGCAGTGGACTAAGGAGGGGGACAGATGTACAAAAAAAATTCATATTGTGGCCAACTTCAATCACTCTAGGAAACTTGTCACACAAGTATTTGAAGGGGGCACTACTTGGTCATCTCCCTTGGATATCAAAGTTGCTAATAAACCCATTTTGCAAGGAGATTCACCTGTTCTACTATTGTTAACATTGATCTCACCATTAATGTTTTGCAATCTCAAGGTTTGGAATTGCCTTTCACTGAAGTTGAGGTGTTTCAAGCCATTATGGCCTGCAATGGGGACAAAACTCCAGGTCCAGATGGTTTCACAATGAAGTTTTTTCAGATTTGCTGGGATTTTATCAAAGATGATATTATGAGATTGATGTCTCATTTTTATGAGGGTGGACTTCTAGGCAAAAAGATTGAATTCTACTTTCATTACACTTATCCCAAAATCTGCTTCCCCGTTAACCTTTGAGGAGTACAGACCCATAAGTCTTATCTACAACAGCTCCAAGATAATATCAAAGGTCTTAGCAGCTAGACTCAAGGGTGTGATGGATGAATTGGTTCATGATACTCAGTCTGGATTCATTGTTGGAAGACAAAATCATGGATGATATCCTCATTGCCTCTGAGCTTATTCATTCCATTAAATTGTCAAGACAGGAAGTGATTATTTTCAAAGTGGATTTCGAAAAGGCTTATGACAATGTCAATTGGGAGGCACTATTTACTTTTCTGAGGAAAATGGGTTTTGGAGATAAGTGGATCTCTTGGATTTCTGTATGTGTTAAAGCTTATTCATCAATGCTTATACATGGCTCCCCTCTGAGGATTTCCCTCTCCCAAAAGGCCTTAGACAGGGCTGCTCACTATCTCACTGCTTTTTGCACTATTTTCTGAATGTTTACACCAACTCATGGTCAAAGGCATTGAATCCAACATGTTTTATGAGGTTAAATGTAATGATAAGGGTCCCTCAGATATCCCACCTTCAGTTTGCTGATGATACTTTGATTTTTATCAAGGCAGGACTACAACATACAATCCATCTCAAGCATACACTGAATGTCCTTCAGCAAGCAACATGCCTCAAAATCAATTTCCAAAAATCTAAGGTCCTGCTTCTCAATGCTTCCACTGTTTCTATTCAGGAAATTACATCAATTTTGGGATGTCAAGCCATGGTTCTACCCTTTGATTATATTGGGTTTCAGTTGGGATCTAGTCTAAGGAATAAAAAGACCAGGGAACCAGTGATCAGAAAATTGAAAAACAAGTTATCCTTATGGCAGGCCAAAAACAGATCTTTGGGGGGGGGGGGGGAGAATCACATTAATCAAATCCTCTCTCTCTCTTCTTTGCCTCTATATTGGGGTGATCAAGGAGATGGAAAAGTGGCAGAGGAGATTCTTGTGGAATGGAACAATTTCTAAAAAGGTTATGTATAAAGTCAAGTGGAATTTGATTTGAAGACATAAAAACAGTGGGGGTTGGGCATTAAAAACTTGCATATCATGAATAAATCCTTGCTTGCTAGATGGTGGTGGTGATTTGCTTTGGAAAGAGATTTTTTATGGAAGCAGCTATTATGTGCCAAGTATAGTTGGGATATGGCTTCATGGGATCTGTCCAATTTTATGCTTCAGGATGGTAAATCCTTTATAAATCACATTGGCTCTCTCCTTTCTTCTCATGTGTTTGCTAATGCTTTTGGGGCTGTGGGACTTCAATGGTCACTTAAGGAGGGTAACACAATTCTCTTTTGGGAAGACATTTGGGCTGCAGATGTTCCTTTAAGATATACATTTCAGAGATTATATCATTTAAGCTCCCAGAAGAGGTTAGTGGTTTCAAAATTTTGGGTAAATGGGACTGGATCCTTTATTTCAAAAGGGATTTGAGGGGGTGGGAAGAAGGACAGTTCTTTATCTTGAGTGATCTAATAAATACTCAATCCATCTCCTTGGGGCCAGACATTGTGACTTGGATCCATGACATCAAGGGATTCTCAATTAGAACTATGTATAAGTTATTGGATGAAATTGGAGATCAGAATTTGGAATGGCCTGCATTGCTTTGGGCTCCAATTTTACCCCCCAAGATTGCAGCCTTTACTTGGCTTGTTTGTATGCAGACAGTCCCAACCAGATGCTTTCTATTGGCTAAAAGACTTTACACATGTTGCATATGGTGTCCCTTCTGTAATGAAGACCCAACGGACATGGATCACCTTTTTCTCACTTGCAACTTTACTTGGGAGGTCTGGAGTTTATGTCTAAATTGGTGGGGAATATCAGTGGCTTCTCCAGACTCAATTACAGAGTGGTTCATCTCTTGGAATTCTTTGGCACCTAAATCCACTCATTGGGAAATGTTAGCTTCTATTGTCATCTAGAGGGCGTGGATTGCTAGAAATAATTCCATCTTCAACAGGGAATCTGTCTTGCCAGATCAGATATTTTAACACATCCAGAGTGATTCTTTTCAGCTGTTATGGGCTAAATTCAACAATGACAACAACTTTCCTTTCATGAAATGGATCACTGATCCAAGGTCTTGTAAATTGAGGAAGAGGGCTTTGGGCCAGTAGTTCTTTTCCATTACTTAGGTCTCAAGGTTCCTACACTAGGTTCTGATCTGAGTATATGGACTGGTCTGGGTTACATGTTATGGGTTTGATTACTGAAGTGAGGATATCCTTGGGTGTGATTATTGTGCAGATCATAGCTTCTTTTAGTGGTGATGCAGATCAAGCTACATAATTTGGGAGTTAGGCAAATTATTAAACTGGTACTTTGGGAGGGGGTGGTGAGCTAAGAGAGGGGGGGGGGGTGGTGGTGGTTTATTGTTCTTCTTCTATAAGGTACCATTTGTACTTATCTCTTTTGGGTGGGTTGCCTGGGTTTCAAGGTACCGACTGTACTTTTGTGTTTTCATTCTGTTTGGGAATGGGTACCATTTGTACCCCAGTCTCTGTTGGGGCTTGAGTGGATTTTCAGTGTTTCATGGGTGTGTGGGTAGAAAATACTAAGGGTCAGTTCATTTGGTTGGTTTCTTGGGTGCCAAGGTACCTTCTGTACCTTAGATTTTTCTCTCTGGTTTGGACTGGGTACTATTTGTACCTTAGGCATTGGTGGGGATTGACTTTTATACCAGTATTTTTGGGGTGTGTGGGTAGGAAGCTCTAAGCGAGAGTCTGCGTCCTTTTGTGTTCAATACATCACTTGGTTTATTAATTGTTTATGGTCTTTGGATGACTAATCAAAACATTATCTTTGGGACTATCTGGGACTTTGTACAGGTCTTGGAATGAGGGGTCACTTGGGGGTTTGGTGTAAAGACCGAATTTTTTAATACATTAAATCTTTGTGGAACATCGAGGGTTGGAGAACGGGTTTATTTTTGGAATCGAATTAAAAAAAAGGAAAAGAAAAGAAATCAAAAAAAAGAAAAGGGGGATTGGACCAGCCCAAACCCATCCATTTGGGTCGAGCCAGCACCGGCTCGGTCAATCACACTAGGCCCAACCAACACCTCAAGCCCCAAATGCGCGCGCGTTAACCCTAGCCTCGAAGACCCGCAACCTCACTTTCCCTTCGCGATTCCCGAGGCCATCGTCGTCTTCCTCTCGCGCGATTCTCAGCTTCCCTTCGTCTTCTCCCTCACGTGACATCGTCGGAGCTCCGTCCTCCGTCTCCTTCGTCTTCTACCTCCACCCCGACAACCCCCTCACCTCCTCACCACACAAAAGAACCAGAAACCCCCTCCTTCCTCTTCTTCTTCCTCCTCGACTCAAATCGAGCCATCGTCGCTCGCGTTTCGAGCTCGCCGCGCCTGCATCAGACAAATCCAGTGACGGTAAGTCACTTCCCCGACCTCGACTCACCTTCCCCGTTCTTTTGTTCCCTGAGATTCGAGCTCTCGTGGCTCAATCTCGCTTGGAGAAGCTTCGCCGGAGTTCTAGCGTTCCAGGTCTAAACTCCCTCGCCGGCGAGCTCCTCTAGCCGTCAGATCTGGACGGAGAAGCGCGGTACTCGTCCTGACGATCTTCCCTATTCATCCCGAACTCTTGACGCCCCTCACCGCCGTTGAACAAACCCTAGAACTCCCCTGGAGCCGCCGTCGTCGCCGGAGTGAAGCCGGACGAGAACCCTAACCCTAGCTCGTCTCTGACGGGCCTTGGGCCAGGAACGAAAGTCGGGCCTCGGACTTGGGCTAGAACCGGACTTGGGCTCCAGCTCTGGTCTGGGCCTGGGGCTGGACCTGGTTTAGGCCTCGGGCTTGGACCGGGTCTTAGTTCGGGTACAGACTCGGGTTGGGTTTGGGTCTGGGTCTGGCTCGGGTCAGGTCCGGGTTTGAGATCTGGACCGGGTCGGATCCGGGTCATGCATTTAAATTAATTTAATTAATTAAATATTGGGTTTAAAATCAGATAATTACCAAGACTTATCGGACAATTTAAAGGACGTTTGACAAACAAACTACTGGACTAAGTTATTAATTTGAGGACCGCTACGGACTGGACCGGGACTGATGACCGTCCCTTTTGTGTTAAAACCATGCCTTTACCCCGAGCACGGAGAAGACCGAAGTTGGCCAGGACTTCAGCAGCTAGGCGACACAGATAGAGATTTGAGAGGTAGGGATTACCTCGATACCCGCTTTATTACGGATGTACTAGAATGCATATAGGGAAAACCTAATAACCGGATAAATAACTAGTATGCATATAGGATGGTATTGACTAGGGTAGTCTAATAACATGCGAACGACCTACGAGCCATGTCGTGCCGTAGGTGTTGGTATGCTGTGCTGGTAGAATCAGGCCATGTCGTGCCTGTAGGATGGTTTGCTGGTTGTGTGGATTGTATACTATATGATGTCTGCACGGTGAATAAATAATGAAAATGAAGACGAGTAGAGTTGAACTTGGTGATGCATATTAGTTGACTTGAGTGGTTATTCCCTGTTTATCGTATATGTTGAAATGTGGGGATGTTATTGACTGGATACCGGTTAAGCTGGTGGGTTTGCCACGTTGAGTGTGGTGTCGGTAAGTGGTGGTAAGTGCGTGATGGTTATGAGGGTAAATTGAGAAGCATGATATGTTATATTCGGTGAAGCACGTGTTGCTATGTTTTGGGCAAGTGTGCCATGTATGAGTGTGATCGTGATTGTGGTTGTGGTACTGTGGTACCTGTAAGTGTGATTGTGATTGTTTTGATGACACCTGGATGAGTTGTGCCCGAGAGGGGTGTCGTACCTTCCGGTGCGCGGCCGGCGTTAGGTGTATCGTACCTTCCGGCGCACAATCGGTAAGGTGTGAGACTTGTGTGTGCTTTGGTATTGTGGTTGTATTTGTGGTACTGTGGTTATATGAGAAATGTGGTTTCCCTACCTTCCGACCGAGAGTAAGTAAAATGTTGTGTCCCGCGAAGAGGTGATTTCCCTACCTTCCGACTAGCACTCGGTAAAACGTTGTGTTGAGCACCGCGAGAGATGAGGCCGCAAAGAGGCGATTTCCCTGCCTTCCGTCGATTGGTAAAACGCTGTGTTCCGCGATGAGGTCGATCGCCTATCCCGAATTAGTGTTGGGGAAGTTGCGTGCGGCTGCGCCGGGCCGAGCGGGTTGCTCCCGAGACCGTGCGATGGTTACGAGTTATGTGTTTGAGATTGCTTTGAATTGAATGATTATTGTTGTGTTGTGGCTATGGGTGTTCTCCTTGTTATGAGTTGTGTGTGACCGTGAATGACTTGATTTTGATTTTTTGATGATGAAGTTCATGTGTGTGGCTTCCGTGTAAGTTAAAGCGTCGTCTTTGTGTTTATCCGTGAGTCGGTCGTGAAGGGGCTTGGGACGAGGATTTTCGGGATCGTTTGTGGTCGAGTAAAGTTAAAGTTGTTGAATTTGGGTTACATGTTCTCGTTGTCGCCTTCCCCTTTTAATTGTCAAAAGTTGGTTTGGAAACATAATTGGGTGTCTTATTTGGATTGTTCCCTTCGGTGTGTGCCTTAGTAAAATGGTTGGTGTTGAGTTAAGTTGGTATGGTTGGCCTAGGAGTGTCAGATCAAAAGGAGTATTGACTTTTAATTGGCTTAAGTGTTGTACCGTTATATCAAACTTTTTAATATACTTTAAAATGTGGAAAGGCTATCTGGTAAATCTGCAATGAGGTAGTTTTCGTGTTTTTCCCTACTGAGCGTCAAGCTCACCCCTTACCGTGTTTTCTACAGGTTTTAGCTTTGACTGGGAGTAGAGGACATCACGGAGCATGGGGCTAGCGAGGGTCCGGGATTTACCTTGGTTTATGTTTCGTAGAGACGTACCGTTTGTTTTTGGACTTATGTATTTGACTGAGCGTAGAACTCAGGGTTTCGAACTTCTGTTGAATTATGTTGTTCATATTTTCAGATAACTGTTACTTTTGAACTGTTTCATTAAATTTCACTAAGTCACGTCACGGGTCCGGTCAACACCGGATTTGGGGCGTGACATTTGGGTATTGGAATGGTTGGTTATTCGGTAGTAACACTTCTTCATTGGTTTGATTGGGTTTTACTGGGTTTGCATTACTCTCTTGTTTGCTGCAGAATTTTGCAACATCGGTACACTGGAAGGATAGGATTTTTTGGGGTGGATTTGGGCATTTAGTGTTTAAGGAAGGTTGACTACATTGGTGGCCATGTTGAGGGGGGCAACTGTACTTCATCAAATTGTGTTCTTGGGTTTTTTTGTGTGTTGGAAGCTAAAGGTTTTGGGTTGTTGAATACCTGTAAGAATTTGGGACAAATAGTCACATTTGGGGTTTTTGGGGTTAGAAACTTGGGGTACAAGTCTTTGTTGAGGTTTAGAGGTCATTTGGTAGTGGTAATTTTATTTAATTGTATTTTTAAGGTATGATTTGGTTTGGTTTGGTTTGATTGTAATTGTGTGGAGGGTTTCCCTTATCCGAGTCTTTATTTCAAAGGCTCGGATTATAAAATCAAAAAAATGCTGATAAAAAAAAACAAAGTCATACTCACGGCTTCATAAAAAAAATTATAAAGTCAGATTTCAAATATGATTTAAATGCAAAAAAACCAATACTCTAATACCAATTGAAGGATCGAAAAAACATTACATGTTCGCAGCGGAGTTAAAACGTTCGATCCAAATCCAAAAATTGCATCTAAATCAATGATAAAATTGTAGGGGTTACTTACTTGATATGTAGAACAAAACTCACATAGCTTCGAAGATACGAAGTCTCTAGTGTATCCACACCGAGCAACGATTTGATGCTTTCAAGCTTTGAGATGACTATGAATATGAATAATGATTCTTTAATTTTGTGTTTGGGAGAGAAGAGAAAAAGGGGTTATGGAGAATAATCTAATTTTTCTCTTAACCCTAATCTCTACATTTAAACAATAATCATTATTGGGTCTAAGGACCAATTGAGCTTAAACCCGATTGGGCTTAGGGCATAATCCAACAAAACTGTCTCCAAATATCTCTTCTATGCTGAGTTGCTAGAATTTTCTAGTCGATCTTAGTTTAGCTCGAGTTTCCATGCTAAAGGTTGTGATTTTTTGTCTTTTTTGTTCCCTTTGGCTTTTTTAGTTGTTGCTGGAGATAGAGTAGGAAATGCTTGTTTAAAATTAATCACCAATTTTTTCGGATCCTCTATAGTGATAGGGACATAAATAATACAGCTTAAACCTAAAAGAGGAATGACTATACCTAACACGTGAAGGGAATGTTCGAAACTTAATGACCAATTGTTTATTTTCTCCAGCTTTCTTGGTCCTTGATTAATTAATCTTCTACCGTCCCTGTATATCTGAAATAGTTAGTTCAGTGGTGCAAATATTTTGCTCACCACTCCACGGTTCCATATAGCCTGCCCCTGAGTAAGAAGATCCGGAGAAAAAACCAGGTTCTTTGGGTTGGGGCATACTCGTCGTCTCATTGCTTAGCATAAAAATGATTGATGAAATTATTGGTCTGTCATCGGTTCTTTGTTGAACACATAGCAACCCTACTTGGATGCATCTCATCACTTTTTCAACACATATCGATGCCTCCATGAATGGATCCACTAGTTCTAACACATTCCCTTCATTCCACAGCTTCCATGCCTGAAAAGCTATCACATTAGTACGAACTATGTAGCAAAGGGACGAAAGAGAGGTATATTTGAGTACTCACATGTCCTAGAAGGTTGAAATTGTGGTCGGGGTGACGAAAACTCCAATTATTAGTGCCACTTATCACCTCTAGCAATAACACTCCAAAGCTGAACACATCCGATTTGATCGAGAAATGTCCTCTGATCGCGTACTCCGGAGACATATAACCACTGCAAGACCGATAAATAAAATGTGAATACATACTATGAGTAGAGTTAAGGTATATATTTGTGATAACATATGTTGTTACTTGTTTATGCAGGGGACTCACTAAGTTCCAAGGACCCTCCTGGTCATTTCTTCGGTTTGGTCTCCTCCAAATATACTTGCAATCCCGAAATCTGAAATCTTAGGGACCATGCCGTTGTCCAACAGTATGTTGCTTGTTTTAAGATCCCTATGGATAATTCTTAGTCGTGAGTCTTCGTGTAGGTATAGAAGCCCTCGCGCTATCCCTATAATGATGTTGAAGCGTGTCTCCCAGGTCAGTAAATGACTCCTTGATTTATCTGTAGAGTAACAATAATGTTCATCATCTGTAAACAAGTTACATAGATACATACCAAATATATAAGGTTTAAAATGAGGCAGAACCGAATAGGAAGTAATCCAGGCTTTTGTTAGGCATGTACTCGTAAATCAATATCCTCTCTTCTCCTTGGATGCAACATCCGAGGAGCCTAACGAGGTTACGGTGTTGAAGCTTTGCAATCAGAACTACTTCGTTCTTAAATTGCTGGAGGCCTTGACTTGTACTCCTCGACAGCCTTTTCACTGCTATTGCCTGTCCATTTGGCAATACGCCCTGAACAAACATTATGTGGTTACTACACTAATTAACATGAAATCAATGTTCTGTTGACAAATTACCTTGTAGACTAGACCAAAGCCACCTTGTCCAATTTTATTCGATGCAGAAAATTGGTTCGTTGCCACAGAAAGAGTGGCCATGTCATACAGGGATAACTGGTCCATACCGTCCTGGTTAGCTGCTTCACCATGGTTTTCGGGCTCAACGGGCAATTCTGTTTCTTCTCCAGCTGTAATGCATTCATGAAATTAGTTCTACTTTCCGCTACATAACTTTGCAAACACAAATATGTAATGTTAGTTAAGATGGAGGATAAATTATAACACACGTGCGTACCTCTTCTGTTTTCCATTAAGACGGTGATAACTTTCCATCCAATAATGACTAAGACGCACATCATACAAACTACCGACATAGTAATAAATAGAGTTATTTTAATTTGTCGTATCCTCTTCTCATGATTGATTGATTCTGCAAGCGGACAAAAAATATCTGACCTTTATATCGAGTGACTCAACAAAATTGTTAGGAATAAGAGTAGTAAAATGTACCAATTTCTTGTGGACTCATTCTTATATAAATATCATGGCCGCCGAAAGGAAAGGTCCTCATGTCAAGTAAATCTCCTAACCACACGACACAACCAAAGCCAACAACGGTGTAGGCCGTGCATGAAGAGTTCGCCAAACACTCCATCTCGCACTCTCGCTGACTCAACTTGTTGTGGTCCTTGGGCGGGCGAGGATGATCGGGCAGCTTGAGTCCACTGAACCTGACGAAGCCGTCACCATTTCCATAACTGAGCCGCCGTGTCCTGGTGCACCCACCACTCCAGTCCATGGAGCCCCAATCCTTGCGATATTTGGGCACGAACCCATCGAAACACCTGCAATTGGGTTCGTGATCATGGTAGTAGCAGTAACCATTAGGCCCGCATGATCCGTACCTGTCGCAGCTGTCTTTCGGGAAGGTGGCGACTTTGAGCCACTCCTCGTTGCTTGAGAGATACGAGACGAGACCCTCTTGGTTGAGCTCTAGCATTACAGGGACTACTGGTCCGTCGGGGACCGAGAATGTGTAATAGACCTCTTCATGGCTCGAGATTAGGCTTTGTTTGAAATTGGGGTTGGGATTGGCCCCACTGAATTCGGACCCGTCCCATGGACCCCACCGGTTCTCTGTCTCCCCTGCTATGCGGAGGACTAGTTGGGGCAATTCCGGGGACTCCAAACTCAACGTCAGATCACCGGCGGCGGGATCGTCCCAGGACCTCCAGGACGTCATGTTCCGCTGCCGCCCCGTTCTGAGGTCCCAGCCCAGCTTCATGCCCGGAAGCAGAATGTTGCAAGGATGGTCGAAGCTCTGCCACAAGTATCCATCCTCGCCGGTTGCGTCTCTCAGGACGAGGTTGCCGGAATCCAGAAGCTGCAGGATGGGTCTCCTGGCCGCCCTTATTGGGTTCACTCGCCAGATTAACCCGGTGTCGTCGTACAGTACCAGAATCCCAGTGGCGGTCAGCTCTAGCTCGCCGGCGCCGGTGATGGGTCTGTCTCGGTTTGCCACCCACACCACCGGAGAAGAGAGGTTCCAGTAACAGACTCCCAAGTACCGGCGGCCTGATATCCCGCCTGGGCTGAAGAACCCGAAAACGAACCGTCCGCCGGATGACACCAGTGTCTGACCCTCCCGGAGGGTACGCATAAAGCTCATGGAGTCGCTCCCGGAACTTCCCACGAAAAGATCAGAACAAAAAGATGATTTTGAATTTGACTCAGACATGACTGATAGTAGTAGAGAAAAAAAGACGGCGCAGAAGATCAATTGGAGCAAGAAAGAGACAGCCATTGCTGACCAATTCTATCTTGATGGAGACACAATTAGTAGATGATGATGAGTTTAATTTGGACTAAATTGAACAGAGCATCTGCTGCAACCGGATATTATCTTAATAAATGAGTTAATCCTCCAAGTCCAATTATGGCTATGGTGCCGTTTATGGTAATCAGTTTCCATTCCCTTTTGTGATAAATGTTGAAATTTGATTTCATTGTCTCGTATTTGCAATTGATTTGAGAATCATGAATTTCTGGGTTGGTCTATTTATTGTGTGATTAATGGTTGTAATTAATTAAGGAAATAGTGGCATGGGCTGTAAATATCTTCTAAAGGATACCAATGCCAATAATAATATAACTGAAACAAATTAAGTGATATGTGTGTCTGTTACTGTCATTGTTAACACTCAACAAGTTTTCAACTCGTAACTGTTATTTACTTATTTGGATGTCTTTGATGAATCTGGTGATCTTTGTTCACAAACAAACTGGTTAATGTGAAGTAATTAGTACCTTGACCTAGGACTACATGCATCAACATGTTGGGTTTTCTTTTGGGAAACTCAATCAGGTTTCAATTATTCTTGAGGGCTTGCAATTGATCTCCAATTATTTTAATTCCTCACTTTAAAATAATAAATTACAAGAAAGTTAGTACCAAAGAATATTTAGTAATACAATAAAAGCGAGGAGAAAATAATATGAATTTAGATCCACAAATATGACAAAAACATTAAAGATGATGGCAGAATCTGAGTTGTTATATATGTTCAAGCACAAGTAACCTCCAGTGCATATATGTTTCTACAGAGTTGAGTTTACCTCCCTTCAGCTGAAAAGCTGTAAAGGATACTCTCATGTGGCCATCCACGATCTCCGACGTATCCAAGTTGCGGGTGATCTGTTCCAGCCACCTCTCGGCTGCCTCGAGATCCGACTTCCTGGAAAAGACAAGATTATCCAGCCTGAGGAAGTCCCTCAGCGCCTGGGTTGTGTAGCTATCAGCCTGACTCGGCCTCGCAGCAGCAGCTGCAGTGGCAGCATGCACAGTCTCTGGTGTCGGTGCCGTAGTCTCCCTTTGGGCGCTGATCGCCGCGAGAACTGCGCGAACCAACTCCTTCAGAGCGGTCGCCTGGGTCGGCTCTGCGACCGGAGGACCTCTGGACGGTAGCCCTGACGGTCCAGCCTCATCTCTCTCTTTCTCCTCAGAGGAAGCATTTTGGGCACTTGCTGCCTCTGCCTACTCAACGGTAGGTGGCTGGCTGCCCTTGGCCCCTAGCTGGGCGACTCCTAGTGCATCGCGGTACGTCGGAAGGTGTCATGTCGTATATCCACTACACCAATAACGCACAAGTTCAGTTTGTTAATTTCGAATAAAGCGGCTTGCTTAAAACAGTAACGTTCACACACATTTCACAAGGGTCAAACTCGGACCAACAATATATTTAGTCTTAGTATAGTTATAGATAATCTCATATGATCACAGAAGTCTGTAAACTTGTGCGTCTCACGAAATTAATCAAACCACAAGGGACCCGTACACTTGTACGTCACACAAGTCGATCACACAGTTCAACAATCCCACACAGGGTCACACATTTCACATTGCTCATCAACTCCACTAGTATCAATATCACTTAGTTTCAAGGTTTTCAACACTTGTTCTTTCTAACACAACATTCATGTCGATATCGTGTCGTTACAACCCGATTCAGGCGTCCCCGAATCTCGTTGTAACCACTTGACATCCCCCTATCACGTTCGATTACAGTGGCGCCCCTGAGTCAACCCGTGATAGTACAAACACTTCAGTTTTGCAGAAAATTGGTCAAGACCCGTTTAAATATTCTACTAACCATACGCTTAAGTGGGACATTGAATATACAACTTGCACCAAGCATTCATCACAACCACAACACATAGCAAATCATCGCAGCTATACACCTCGGGTCTCGGCAATCACACGATTACCACCCAGCCAAGTCAACATTTCGATTTAACCAATCAATCAACGGCCGACCAAGGCGGCAACCCAATAAACGATCACTTAACACACACGTCATAAACAACATTGAATATTTCTCGCTAAACCGACCTCGATCTCAACCGATCGGCATAACAGTTCAACCAAGGCACACAGCATAACACAAAGTAAGGCAAGACTTAAACAAGGCACTTCGCCATCCGAGACTATCGTCGTCTCGGATCTACGCATAGGACATTTCCGACTTTCGTAACCGGACACTAGAACCTAAACAACCTAACTTTACCCACCTAATCGACGTACGGTTCGAAGTTTTGAAAAACCAGGCTCTGATACCAAATTGTCACGCCCCAAATCTGGTTTTGACCGGACTCAAGACGTGAACTAAAACAATAATTAAATAATAACGATAAAAGGAAAATTAAATGAAATAAACCTCTGAATAATTCATAATAGTTCCAAAATAAACAACTCCGATGAACATGAGTCAAACGTTCAAATCCAACAAATAAAAACATAGTTCAGTACGAAAATAGAAAGTACGTCTCTACTACAAGTAATCCCCCGGACCCTCAATAAGCTCCCGAGCCCTGAGATGTCCTCTGAGCCTACTCACCAACGAAACCTGTAAAACAGTAAAAGCAGAGGGGGTGAGCTTTCGCTAAGTAGGAAAAAGTAGTAAAGGAAAAGACTCCCGCTCCGTTGTCAAAATTACTTGATTAATAACACTTGTTAAAAAAGAACATGAATGGAAATCAACAGGAACCCAATGTCAACGACAATAGAATCATGCTAACGAAACAAGTCAACAACAGAATATGTAAACCAAGATAATCGATCACCATACGCAACTCAACATATCATACCGGAAACGCACATCGGCCTAGATATCTTCCCGGACACACAGTCAGCGGGGTGAAACCGCATACATCATACCGGAAACGCACATCGGCCTAGACGTCTTCCCGGAAACGCACATCGGGGTAAGCAACAATACACCATACCGGAAACGCACATCGGCCTAGGTGTCTTCCCTGAAACACACCTCGGGGCAACAACAACATACCTCATACCGGAAACGCACATCGACCTAGAGATCGTCCCGGAAACGCACCCTCGGGGTAAAGTCAAACAATATATCATACCGGAAACGCACATCGGCCTAGATATCTTCCCGAAAACACACCTCGGGGTACACAACCAATATATCATACAATATCATACCAAACATAATACCACGAACTCAACATACCAACAAAACTTACCGGCACAACTTACCAAGCATACCACATCGGTCTATCATTCACCCGATCATATCAAAGACAACATTCATATCACATTCAACACATTCATTCAACCAATCATGTCATGAAGCAACCATTCATATCACATTCATCATACTTCATGTAGCATAATATGATTCTTAAATTAACCAAAGAATATACTATACCTCGACAATCGTTGACTAATAACCACAATCAACCACAAACAACAATCAATCCTAAGGCTCGACATGGCCACATGTGAATCTACAACACGACAATTCCCATAATTGAAAGCGGTTATTCTAGTGAATCACATCCTATATGCAAACTAAGACTCTTCCGGTTATTAACGTCTTATATACCTACTATTAACATTCCTTAATTAAAAGCGGTAATTACTACTCTTCCCTACCTCAATGTTCTCCAAACGCTTAGTCACGAAGGTCGTCTAGTAATCTCCTTCTCCGAGCTCCGGAACGCCATCTAGGACCATAAATTAATACTACAATTAATAAGGAAACAAAAGACGGTTCTAATGAGAAACTACCGAAATTACCCCTAACGACGAAACGTGGGCCAAAAGGTAAATTGGGCCAAAATGGTGAATTGTGTCGGACCAGGCCCAATTCGGGTAGCCCACTGGCCCAAAACTCGTCCCGGATCGTGCCCCTCAGAGGCCCAGAACCAGGCCCGGACCGTGCCCCTCAGAGGCCCGGTCTGGGACCCGTTCCGTGCCGCTAAGAAGGCCGGTCAGGGACCCGTTCCGTGCGGTTCAGAGGGTCGGCGCCAAACTCAGACCGTGCCGCTTAGAGGGCCGGCACCGAGCCCGTTCCGTGCCGCTCAGAGGGCCGGCACCGAGCCCGTTCCATGTCGCTCAGAGGGCTGGAACCAAGCCCTTTCCATGCCGAAACTGGGCAGACTCAACTCCTTCTTCTCCAACTTCGTTTCCATGAAAATCTACTTCAAAAACTCCATTTCTAACACCATCAAACCTCAAAATCAGTCACAAAACCCTCAAGCTTCAATACCCATAATGGGTTTCCTCCGAACATCAACAATTAAATGACTTCTAACCAAAACTTCCATTAAACTTCATCAAAACAACCATCTAACTACAAATGAATCAAAACCTATTTAGTTCAAGAAAAAACCATGGAAACCCATAACTTTAAATTGATTGAGAGTAGAAGTTAAGGGGTTACTTACCTTGAGGATGAATAGATGATGAAGTTTAGAAGACTTTTGAGAAGTTTTGATGAAGAAATGGCTTCAAGCTTCCTCCTTTTCTCCCTTTCTTCTTCCTCAAGTCAAGAAGCTCCTCCTCTCTCTCTCCCCTTCTGAATTTCGGCTGTAATAGTGTAGAATGGGCTGAGTTGTAACCAAAAACTTCCTTTAACCTATAGTTGAATTGACCCAAAGCCTCCTCCTTGCTTCTTTCTTCTATTTTGGCACTTATGAGGGCAAATGGGTCATTAGAGACCAATTTCTTCTCCTCCAAGCCACCATGGAAAAGTGTCCATGTGGGGACACCTTGCCTTTGCTAAATTTCCAGCACTTTTAATTTGATTAGGTTTAGTCGATAAATAGCTTTAGTTTGACCGAAAGTTGACTTTTTCATAAAAATTGTCAATTGAAAGGAAACGACCCAACTAAGCTAACCGTAACGACGACTAAGCTTTTTGGGTCCCGGAAAGGTCCCGAATGACTCCCGGAGTCTTCGGTTGACTTTTCTGGTCGAAAGTCAATTTCCCTAAAAATCACCGGTTCGACCAGGGTCGGTTCTTACAGTTTGTATTCAATTCAAGATACTTATTGTCACGCCCCAAATCCGGTTTTGGCCGGACTCGAGACGTGACCGAAAACAATCGAGATAAAAGTAGTAAAACCGTAATAAATTCCTTTCAAACTGAAAGCGAGTCCAAAGAATTTCTCAATAATTCAATCCAAAATTCAAATAAGGTGTCAAAACTTGACAGGTAACATAAGGTAATTAAAGTTCAACAATATGGACCAATACACCTCTAATACAACCCTCAAAACATCCGGAAGCTCCCGAGCCTCGAATTTCCCAGACCTCAAGTACACCTGTACACGCAACAAATAAACAAATAAGGGTGAGCTTACGCTCAGTAGAGAAAATCGTAAACAACTTTAGCCTCCAAGTTTGATAATAAAACTACTTTAGTTCGTTGTCACAAAATGCTTAAAACTCTTAGACCAAAAACTATAATCAACAAATAAAAAAACAACGAGAACAATAGCGCATAACGATAACTTCCCAGCGAACAAATAGGGAACAATATAATAAAATGGAAAACCATCACAACTGGAAACGAGTAAACGCTAGTAATCAATGAAAAACTATAGAATCAGTAAAATGAAATAGTATCGCTTTTTCGACGATACCAGTAGCTTAAAAGATTCCATGAAAAAACTAAAACGTAACGTAACGATTAAAATGGGAGTAATTGATATCACGCCAACCACTTGCTTTCTCAAGCCTCCGATCCATGGATAGATTATGGGATCACCTCGGTTCCCATATACCGATCTACCAGAGTATCCATATCATATCAGATTTTCCCTCGGTCCAGAGGAGACGCATAACGTCACAAAGACGTATAACGTCGCGAATACCAGAAACATCCTTAGGAGGACGCATATCATCAGTATTCTCAGAAACGTATCCAAAGGACCATATTTCCTAGGGAACCAAGGTAGTGCTCCAGTAGGACGCATGCACTTGGGGTGAAACCATAGTAACCATCTCTCACGAAGTAATCCATCTAACTGCCCTGTGGGGTCAAATAATCAATGCCCTCCGGCTCCAATCATTCCCGTAAACCATTCCCACACCGGACTCCTCAACAGTGTGGGTACCATTAATCATTTCTCTTCCTACACCGGACTCCTCAACGGTGTAGGCACCATCGCGTATCCACCATAATCATTATCTCACACTACACCGGACTCCTCAACGGTGTAGGTCCAATAACCAAAGCCCCGCAGGGTAAACCGCTCCCCACACCGGAATCCTCAACGGTGTGGGTACCATACCAAATCACCATTAATCCTTCTCGTACACTATCCCCGCACCGGAATCCTCAACGGTGTGGGTACCCTAGCCAGTATCCCGTAGAATCTATCAGACAAAGTCCCGCAGGGTCCATAATCAATCATAGAAATACACACGTTCATCAATACACACCACACGGGATTCATACCCATAATCACACTTACCATCACTTACCACTTGCTCTCCACCGGTCAATCGATCACCTGATCGTGCCTCCTTGGCACAACCAGTCTTACTCGATCAACCATTCAATCAACAATTATATCAACACAATCGTTCAACCAATCAAGCAAACATTCAACTAATCAACAGTAAAGTAAACTAGTTCCATTAGACTCTTGACTTCCTACTAACTAACAACCAAGCATGTGAACCTAACACACAACTAATCCGAGAGCTCTTCACAGCCTCTGTACCAGTAAATCAATTCCCAAGTATTGAAAGCGAATTACACTAGTCATCTTCATCCTAAACATGAATTCTAGACACTTCCGGTTATTAATATTTGAAAGACGATTATTCTAGTTATTCGCATCCTATAGGCAATTCTAGGACCTTTCCGATTTTATTATCCTAATCATGCATACAAAGCGTTAATTAAGAAATTAAGACTTTCCCTACCTTGCGGTCTTCCTCTAATAATACTCTGATGAAAACTCGAGTGGCCTTTCCTCCGTTCTTCACACGGGTTCCGGCGTGATCTTCGTTCTTCTAGCTCGGGTCCAAGCCCTTGTGCTCGGGCGAAGTCTCGTCTAGGTTTGACAAATGAAACGTCCAAATCAATACCAATAAAAGTCCAAAGGTCCACTTAATTAACCAAGTTTTTCCTTTAAAAACTCACCTTGAATTAATTAAATCTGATTTTTAAAATAATTTATTTAAAGCTGGGTTGACCAGGATCCGACCCGGATCCAAACCCAAACCCGGATCCATATCCGGCCTGACCCGGTCCGAACCCGTGCCCGGTCCAGACCCGAGTCCAGACCCGACCCGTGTCCGAACCCGAAGTCAGTCTGGGCCCAAGGCCCAAGTCAATGCCCGAAGTCGTCTCGGCCCAGAACTTTCCTGGCCCAAGGCCCAAGCCCAAGACAGGTTCGAAGGGCTAGGGTTCCGTTCTGGTTCCACTCCAGCGACGGCGCCGTCGTGAGGAGGCTCGGGGAGGAAGCTTGACGGCGGCAAGAGTGTTCGGGGAAGAAGGAGAGGTGAAGGGAAGTCGCTGGCGTGGTCCACGGTCCAGATCTGACGGCGAGGACAGTCTGCCGGCGTGGGGGCTTCGGATCTGGGACTTGCGAGTTCCGGCAAGCCTCTCCGACCACTCTCGGCCCAAAACAAGTTCGGGCGTTCACCTTTCCCAGGCTCGGAAAGTGGCTTCACCTGTCACGGTTCTTCTCGTTTCAGGTGCGGCAAGGTTCGGACGACGGCGGCGGTGTCGCTGGCTTCGATTCGAGGATGAAGACGAAGAGAGAGAAGGGGGTTTTGTCTGGGTTGGGTTTTTGTCGATGGCGGTCGCCGGTGGAATGGAGAAAGTGAAGGAAGTGAGGGAGAAGGTGAGAGGCTCCGGCGATGTCACGAGAGGGAGAAGACGATGAAGCTTCTGTGAATCGCGCGAGAGGAGAGCGAGCTGGCCTCGGGATTCATACTGGGAAAGTGAGGCTGAGGGTCTTCATTTCTAGGGTTAACGTGCTGCTTGGGCCTGCTGCGTTCAGTGGGCCTGATCTGATTGACCAGGTCAGTGCTGGCTTGGCCCAACTGGGTCAGGCTGGCCCAACCTCTCTTCCCTTTTTTTTGATTTTTCTTTTCTCCAACAATTCTTGTTGTAAAAACTTACCCCAGCGTTTCAATTTTCGAAATATTACCCTATAGAATTTAGTGGGGTTTTACACTTATGCTTACAATGTTTCCATAACCCTGTGAGAGTTTGCCAGATCTTGTGTCCCTTCAAAAATCCGATCCAGCCCAAAATCTGATATTTTGTGGTTCATACTCTCATCCAACAAAATGTTACTGACTTTCAAATCCCTGTGGATTACTCTCAGGAAAGAATCGCGATGTAGGTATAGCAACCCTCTTGCATGAGACAAAACCACATTCCCACTAACAGCAAAGACCTTTTACAAATTATAATCCTAAAATACCTAACAATGGCGAAACCCCTCGACCCCGTTCCAGTTCCCGCTTCTCTCTCCTCTCACTCTTCTCGAGTGTTCGTCTGCAATCTCCCTTTGAACTTCACTCAGGATGACCTCTTCTCCCTCTTTGCTAATTTGGGTCCACTCAACCGCGCTCATCTCCCGGTCAATCTCTCCTCTTCCAGTAAGAAGTTTGGTTTTGTCTTCTTCCTTTCAGCCCAAGCTGATGCTGCTGCCGTGGCACAGATGCATCGGAAGCTTATTGTCTTTGAGAGGTTAACCGTCGATTTCTCCCTTGGCCCTGCCCAAAGCTTCATGGGCAGACATAAGCCTGCTCCTTCCATCCCTGCCTCTAGCCTCCCCTCCTTCCGTGACGTTGTTTTGGGGTCCAATCTTGCTTCTTGTGCGGCCTGGTCCTCTGCTTCGTGCTCTGGAGCCTCCAATCCCCTATGGTTAGATTTCTTGTCTCGAAGTGTTATTGGTGTTCTTCCTCCAAACCTCCCTTACAAGACTCCTCCCGGCTTTCAATCTAGGCAATTGGGTTTGGGCATTTTTCTCATCACCTTCCCAACTACATCAACTTTCCTCTCCTCTGAAGCTTCTAATTGGTCTGCTCTCCGGCCAAAGTTTATCGATATCTTCCCGGCAGTCAATCAGGTTGCAAAAGGGGGTCGATTCTACTGGACGACGATTGATGGTATCCCTCTCTCCGGCTGGACGAAGCAATCTATTCGAAATGTTGCAGCAGTGGTGGGAATTCCAATTTCAATCCATCCTTGATCTTAAAATCAACTACGCTTGGACTCAGCCTTCATCCTCATCCATTCTCGTCAGCTCAACTTGGTGGATTCTAGGGTTGATCTCGAAATTGGGGGCTCCCACTATCCAACTCGCATCTGGGAAATTGAGGCACCCCTCGTCCCTTCCTTCCCTAACTCTACTTGCTTTGGGCGAGTGGATCTGCAGGATGGCGAGATTCAGGTCCCGGTCTCCCCCGAGACTCGCGGTGCTTATGCCTCTCCTGTGATTGCCGTGAAGAATTGGGTCCAGAATATGCAAAGTTCTCCGTCCTCCGGCCCCTTTTCGGCTAATTTTTCCGACCGTCGGTCTTCTCCGGCAGCTCCGAGACGTTTCCACTTTAGTTCTCCTCACGCCGCCTCGTCTCCTCCCCCCTCGGATGATGTGCTTCAGAATCTCGAGAGTTCCAATTGATTAACTCCTCTCGATCTTTCGCGTGCGGACGCTTCTTTTCCCGAGAAGGTGGTGTCTCCTTCTGGGCCGGCCCAAAGCACATTCCCTTTAATGGGTGTGGACCTTTCCTCTAAAGTAGGACATTATCTTGATTGGGCCCCAACAATTCATCTCTGCCAGGACCCTTTCTCAAAAACCTGACTCCTTTGTGGCTCAGTCCAACGTCTTCTCATCATTCACCGCGGACATCAAATCTCCATCACAAGATCCGAGCTCTCGTTTCACTCGAGCTAAGCGTAAAAATAAACGATCAAAAAAAGGCGTCTCAAGCATCCCTCGCTTAAAGACGTTAGCCCTTCTCGTTCCTTACGTAAAAAATCTGGGGCTAAGAGAGCTTGGGTCATGTACAAATATTTGGGTTTCACCTCTTCTCACCCGGAAGATGAGGTCCTCAAGATTTTTAAACCTCCTTAATTTTTTGTCGTGTTTTATCCCATCTCTCTTCTTTGTGGCGTTTGTGTCCCTTGGCTAGCTTGGTTGCTAGCTCTTCTCTCCCCTCTTCTCCCTACTATGTAATTCCTCTAGATTATTATTGGGTTGAATAAAAATATTTGTATTGCGGAGCCAAAAAACACCGTGAATGATGTTGAAACGTCTCACCCAATCTAGCATGTGCTTTTTTGATGGATCTGGTTAACCAACCACGCCCGAAAAGAGCACGTGCATATGTTAGTTCCTTATTCAAATACATTGTGTCCTAAAATACAAAAGAAGATAGACTTGATGGGTTGATCAATAGCTGCACATGTACAATGTTTCTAACCATAGAGATATGTGTCCAAGCTTTTGTTGGGCATGTACTCGTATACCAGCAGCTTCTCCTCCCCTTCAATGCAGCAAGCCACGAGCTTGACGAGCTCCTGTGTTGGAGTTTTGATATGAATATGATTTCGTTCTTGAACTCCTCTATGCCTTGCCCTGAGCTACTGGACAGTTTCTTCACTGCTAGGTATGATCATCTTGTAGCTTGCCCTGAACAATGTCCACACAGTTTCTGAAAATGTATCTTGTTAAAAGCCTAATAGTTGCTCATAAAAGAAGGAAATGGATCACCTTATAGACTGGGCCAAATCCTCTTTGTCCAAGTTTGTTATCAATGTTGAATGCATTGGTAGCCAGCAATATGTCATCTAAGTCAAGCATGGGTAACTCGGATTGATCCTGCTGAAGCAATTGGCTCTGTGTTGATCTTGAAGACGAAATCTTACCACTGAAAAATGTGTGTTTTTCCGCACGTTCACTCTTCCCTGATTGGCAAAATCAGTTTTATCAGACTTTACAATTCCAAAACATACGAAAAAGAATGAAGAGTTGTTTATCTGTATACAACATAACTGATGTTTTAGAGCTATTGTTGGAAGAGCTTTTGTAAGAATGTGTCCAATGGTATCTTACCTCTTTTATTTTCAATGTGTCGCCACTTGCGCAGAGCACGTGCTATAGTGCCCAAGATGAGAAGTAAGCAGCAAGACTTGTGAGGCTGATGATGAGTAGTTTATGTTGCATGTCTTCACCTAGCTCTGAATGAGGAAGGAGAAAAAAGAGATCTTTGCAACTGCTGCATATCAATGAGGTCGGTGGTGCAGAGCATACATCCTATAGCAGTAACATATGCATAAGCTTTGCATCAACAGCTTAGCAGGCAGCGACAATACGTGTCTGTTTCATTCGAGTCAGCTTCCGAAATCCATCTCTTTTGCAGGTAGAGTTTCCATGACACCGTCTGGTCCAGTTACCTCTGGCCCATTCAAGCAGCTACAAATGGGAGATGAAGTTTCTCTATAAACCCAAAAAGGGTCACATACTCCATACAGATTGCACTTGTTGTTTGTGGATTCCCATAAGATTGTCCATTCCTTGTCCCAAACAATTAACCTCATGGCACCTTTAGGTGTAATGACTATGTGTCCCAATGAGGATTTGTTGTACATCTCAATATGCAAGTAAGCCGTTCCCAGGTGAACATCTTGCAGCAGGCCAAATCCGTCCAGATAGGATTGCCTCATGGATGGTTCTCCGATGAAGCTTGACTTATCCCACTGCCCAACTCTCCAGTTAGGAGATATACAAGAGTTTGGCCTTGTGAGAGTGGTGAGGAAGGAGATATGGTATTTGTAGCAACGCCATGACTTGTTGGCAAAAACAACAACAACCACGAATACAACACACCAACAAGTTTCTCTCCACCACCCATGGCTCAAATCTATTAGGCCTTTCTCTAATCTCTTGAGGAAATCATTAATCCATCAAACTATGTAATTTCCAGACAAGGAAAACAAGTTGATATGTGTGCAAGTAAGCTCAACTCACATGGAACTGGAAGAGTGTATTGTGAAGCTGAAACAAGAACCAGAAGGTATCAAAAGGCCAATGTCAAGAACCAGCCCTATTCAACAAAATGAGATCTAAAGCTACTCCAACCAACCATTATTAGCGTCACCTACAGCTACAACCTACAAGGCACTTGTGGATTCATATCTACTTTAAGGCTTGAAATTTAGCACAAGAAAGAAAGAAAGAAACAAGGAAGGAAAGAAAATATCCCCGTGACCACGAGTACATGACCTAGAATTAGACTATTCCTTAGCTTTACCATGGTTACCAAGCAACCAGACAGTGAAAGCAATAGCTTCAATTTCTAGAAACAACATTGCATGTCTTTTGTTTCTTTCTAAAATTGGATTACTTATCTTCTAAAAAAGTTGCAGAGGATTCAAGTTTCATTACTAAATAGTAAATAGTAGCACTCAAATGCATCTATCACCATGTCTGGAGGAAATTGTACTGAGAGCCTTATGTGAAGATGGAATTTGAGGGGTATCTGTCACGTCCCAAATCTGGTTTTGACCGGACTTGAGACGTGAATGGAATTTGTAAAGAAAAAGATAATTAGCAATTATAAACCTTTGAAATAGATAAGTAAATCTCCTCAAATCAGCAAATAAAGTTCAGAATTTCCAGTGAGTCACAGCTCAACAAGTAAATTAGTAAGTAAACGTTTAGTGTGACGGCCAACATAAGTCTAAACTAAGACCCAAGATCACGGAAGCTCCCAAGCCTCTCATCTCTAGACATCAGATACTCCTGTAAAACAGTAAGAGAAACAAAGGGGTGATCTTACGCCCAGTAGGAAAAACCTTAACAATTTACCCTTGTATCAACATTGTACTGCATAAACGGATGACTTAAATAAGAGTCAACACGACCACAATGAAATAAAACGTAACAATATAGACTAAGATAAGTACGATGGGACAATAAACAAATGAAATAGAATAAGATAAACACGAAGAAAGAAAGTATAACTAAAATGGAATACCATAGAATTATACTCTCGAAAATAACATCAACTTGAAAGGGGCCATAACAGGATTAATATAAGATATCGTAACGACTAAATGGGAGTAATTGATATTACGCCAACCACCTGATTTCTCAGGCCTCTGATCCATGAATACAATTTAGTGTCACCTCGGCTCCCACATTCCGATCCACTAAAGTATTCATATCATATCAGATTTTCCCTCAATCCGGAGGGAGACATATAAGTGTCGGAGTACCGGGCACCATCCCATAGGGATGCTCGCCTTCGGTATCCTCGAAAGTGTCTCCAAGGGACCATAATCATAGGGTACCAAGGTAGTACTCCCGTAGGATGCATACCATTGGGTGAAACCTTAGAACCCGACTCTCATGAAGTAATCTCATCAATATCCCGCAGGATCTGCCGAGCCGTAGGCTCCTCACATAACTCAATATCCCGTAGGATTTTCCGAGCCATAGGCTCCTCACATCACTCAATATCCCGTAGGATCTGCCGAGCCATAGGCTCCTCACATCACTCAATATCCCGTAGGATCTGCCGAGCCATAGGCTCCTCACATCACTCAATAACCATTGTCTCTGTCAAACTCCAACCATCACAACGGCACCGGATTACCCCCCCGGTGTAGTACCGAACCAAGCAAACAACAGACAACCCAACAACGACCATACATTCAAGAATAAGAATAAAGGAACAAGCATAAATGGGTCACCAATCAACACTCAACCGATCACACCTTCATCACAACCAAGACATCCAATACGCTCCATACTTACCGTATACTTACCTGTCGCGAACCAGCGGTACATCGATCACCTGATTGTGCCCCGTGGCACAACCAGTCATACTCGATCATCCGTTCAATCAACAATTATATTAAGATAAATACTCAATCAATCAAGTTATATTCAACAAATCAATCAGCAAGTGAACAACTATTTAGCATTCAGTCATACGAGCTACTCTAGTTTCATTAGACTCTTAAGTTAACCGAGCAATTAGCAACCAAGCATGTGAACCTAGCACACAACTAATCCGAGAGCTCTTCACAGCCTCTCTACCAGTCAATCAATTTCCCAAGTATTGAAAGCACACTTCACTAATTGTCATCGTCCTAACATGCATACTAGACTCATCCGATTATTAGTAATTGAAAAACGATTAATCTACTTATTCGCATCCTATAGGCAAATCTAGGACCTTTCCGGTTTTATTATCCTGAGCATGCATTCTAAGCGGTAAATAAGTAATTAAGGCTTTCCCTACCTTGCGGTCTTCCTACGAACAAATACTCCTATCAACAGCTGTCCGGCTCGCCTCGTCACCTCGGCGAAGTCCTGACTACGAATCTGGGTTTACACACAAACGATCCAAAAATCAGATCGGGTCCAGATTACCCAGTTCTTTAAAATTAACAGGTTTTCATTTCTGTTGATTAAACCGTTTAATCCGATAAAAGTCCGACTTAGTCCCAAGTGTTGTTTAAATCAGTTTTAAAAGGTTAAAATAACGAGTTGTCCAAACGGTCCGTATCCGATCTAGTCCCGGGGTCAGGCCCGAGTCCGGGCCCGAAGTCCAGAGTCAGTCCGGGCCATGGCCCAGACAAGATTTGAGCCCAAGGCCCAAATCTAGTCTAGGCCGAGGCCCAGCTGAGTTCCGAGTCCAAGCCCAAGGACTCTACCTCGTCCGATCTGAGCTAGGAATGACAATGGCTAGGGCTAGGGTTCCGGCGACTCCGGCGGCGGCGGCGTCAGGTAAGCACAGGGGTTTCTGACGGTGGTGAAGGCTCGAGAACTCGAAGGGACGGGTGCAGGTGCTAGATCCGAGCTTTTCCGGCCAGTTCCGACGGCCAAAGGGCTCGCCGGCGCGCGAGTTCCAGATTTGGAACTCGAGCGCTCCGGCGACGCTCTCAGGTCCCGTCCGACCCCAGAGTGAGCTCGGAGCTCGAGGTTCCAAGCGAAGAAGAAGGTGGGGAAGGTGATTCTGGTGAGGGTTTAACTCACCGTCGTTGGATCCCCACGGATCTGGTACGGTGGTGCTCGGAAACGGCGGTGGCGGACGGGAATCGAAGAGGGAGAGTACGGGTGGAGCTCTCTTCTGGGTTTTTGGGGGTTTCGTCGCGGTTGAGAGATGAAGACGGAGTAGAAGAGAACGGAGAAGAAGGAGAGGAAGGTGGACGTGAGGTCGGAGAAGAAGAAGCAGAAGAAGTGGTGGCCGGAGAAGGAGAGGGATGCGGCGGCGGGTTCTGGTTCGGTGGGAGAGAGAGAGACGATGTCTCGTCTCGGGAGGTGTGCGCGAAGGATGGGGCTGAAGCGGTGAGAGGGGGTTTTAAAGCTAGGGTTGGGGAAATCGGGCCTTGGGCCGATCCTGGGGCGCGCGCGCGAAACGGGCCTGGTCTGGCTTGGCCCAAAGCCGAGTCTGATCAGGCCCAAGCCGAAACCTGATATTCCTCCTTTTTTTTTTTAAACCAACTCGATACAAAACAACCCTCAAGTATCGGTTCGCACTTTAAACCCCCTTTTTAAACAAACTGGGTTTTACAGTATCCTTCGTCTTTTATTCCCTTATGAAAATACAATTATATCCTTCATTTTTTTATTTTAAAACCTTTTGATTTCATAACACCAACACAATCACCATTCTTCATCTTCTTTCTCTCAACTTCTCTCCTTTTTTTTCCATCTTCTTTCTCTTCAAACTTCCATCGTCTTCTTCTTCTTACTTCTCCTACCTCCATCTGTCGCCGTCCCGTTGAGTTTGTCACGAAAACCACCGCCGTCCCGTCGAGCTTCTCTTCTTCTTCTTTCTCTCAACTTCTCTTCTTCTTTTTTGTATGGCGGATGGGCCAATCCGCCGCGGAAGGGCCAATCCGCCGCGGAATGGGCCAATCCGCCGGCGGATCGGTCAATCCGTCGATCGACGAATTGGCCGATCGGCGGATTGGCCCATTCCGCGGCGGATTGGCTGGCCGATTGGCCAAATTTTGTCCCGAATAAATGGGCGGGATTTTCAAAATTTGGGGATTTTCGAATTTTGAAAATTTGGGGGGAAATCAAAATCTGAAAAAGGGTCAAATAGGGAATTCATTAAAGAGGAGGTTTTTTTCAAATTCCATCTTCAGTCAATGTTTTTTTCAAATTCCATTTTCTAATAAAGCTATAAACGAAATTGATCCCCATGTCTGCTCTATATGAAACAACCCTTCATTTGTGAATTGTGAATTGAAAAGAGATTCTAACTGATACTACAAACTCAACTCTATTTACATCAACTACATAATCATAAAATATCCAACATTGTACCTAATTGCATGTGTATGGGTATCAACATGGAGAAGAATGAACAAAGGCACGACACAGAGTGGCAAGAAACTAATCACCTCCCTATTAACATTGTAGCTGTCATGTCGTTTGAGGACACAATATCATGACTTTCCAACAAATTCTCAATATCTATGGAGCTCCTCATTGAGGTCATGGTGGGTGGCCTAGGCAGGTCAATGTTCACAGTGTCACTTTCCAGCATCAACACCACCCTCGCCATGGTTGGCCTGTAAGCTGCATTGTCTTGCACGCACAGTATCCCAATCTGTACACATCTCAACACTTGATTTTGGGGACACGAACCTGCAATGGATGGATCAACAAGATCCATCACTTTCCCTTCATTCCAAAGATGCCATGCCTGGAACCATTCCAACAACAAGTCAGATTTATCATTAGTTTCTCTGTTCACATGTGATTTGAAACTAGATAGATATACTTACGAATCCAATAAGGTTTGCATGGTCAGACAGGCGAAAACTAGTGTTCCTGCGGCCACTGACAATCTCTAGCAATAACACCCCAAAACTATAGACATCTGACTTAACTGAAAACAGACCTTCCATTGCGTACTCCGGAGACATATAACCACTGCATTTAAGCTTCATATTAGTCAAACTGTTAACTATTGATGAACCTGTAGTGGCGGATCTAGCTTTTTCAATGAGAGGGGGCACCACTTTAGTTTTTAATATAGTAATAATTGACGTAAGAGTGATATTAAAATTGTTAATATCCTATAAAAAGATAATAATTAATACATATTACAAAGTATGTGCCAAATTTTCATATATTAAAAATGTTATAAAACCTTTTCATTGTCAACAAATAAAAAAAACATTTTTCTCAACATATACAATAATCATTGGTTTTTTACTCGATTTCTTATATTATTATTATCAAATATTGTGGAGTCGAATCTTTTTTTGAGACATTTCTTGATGATTGTAGTAATTTTATAGATAATTAAATTTAAATTAACAATGGTCTCAAACACTAACTAAACTTAAAGCTTAAAATAATTATAGTTTAGAATTTATAAACAATGAGTTAAATTACACTTTTTTTTGAATAAAAAATTACACTTTTATAAAGATTTAAATAATTAATAATATAAAATAATTATAGAAGTAAAAAGTTAATATAATAAAAAAATCCAATAAAATAAAACTAGAAATTATAATAATTATAATAAAAATACATAATTTTATAAGTAGAAACAAAACAGGAATTAACAAAGGATTATCTCTTCTTTTTTTTGAAATTTGAGGTGGGCATTCTTAACCAAAAAATCAGTATTTTATAGAATGAAATATAAATATATAAGTAGTAAATTCTTTTTTTCCAAAAATTTGAGGTGGGGCACGTGCCCCACCTGGGCCCCTGCTGAATCCGCCACTGCCTGTAATGATGTTATACTTACTACGTTCCCACCACTCGGTTTGTGTTTGCTTCGTTCTGGTTCCCCCCAAATATTCTCGCCATACCAAAGTCTGAAATCTTTGGGTTCATGTCTTGATCAAGTAAAACATTACTAGCCTTGAGATCCCGATGAATTATTCTCAGTCTGGAATCACGATGAAGATAAAGGATTCCCCGTGCAATCCCTTCTATAATCTTAAAGCTTATTCTCCAGTCTAGTAGAGGTCGCTTTGCTGGGTCTGTAGTAATAGATGAGCAAATGTCGATAACAGATGGAATAACAAGTTGATTGCCATACAAGTGAATTGACATTCAAATCACAAAAGCTTTGTCACTAACATTAAACTAATAGATATGGATTGGTGTTGACTTGGGAGTTAGATAGCATTATTAAGTGAATCTGAGGTTTACGGAAAAGTGAAGCAATTAAGGTATGAATGGGAAGAACATACCGAAAAGAAAGTAATCCAAGCTTTTGTTCGGCATATACTCATAAAGAAGTATCTTTTCTTTTGGTTCAATGCAGCTGCCCAATAGTCTAACAAGATTTTGGTGTTGTAACTTTGCAATCAATATGATCTCATTTTTAAATTCCTCTAAGCCCTGCCCAGACTTCCTCGAAAGCCTCTTTACCGCCACTTCTTGTCCTCCAGGAAGCTTTCCCTGATGATCAAATATATCCATCTTCAGTAAATTGTAAAGTCACCTCATACTAGACTTGTTTTTCTGTAAAATAAATGCTTTGAATAAAACTCACCTTGTAGACAGGACCAAATCCACCCTGGCCTAGCTTGTTTTCTTCAGAGAAGTTGTTTGTAGCTGCTACTATACTACTGAAACTGATCATTGGTAACTCAGATCCGCTTATTTGGCTTCCTTCTATGTCAACATCATTTGCTCCCGAGTTATCTGCTGACATCGCCCTGTTCTTGTTCATGTCTGAACGGGATTCTTCACTGCTCCTCAGCCAAGAAATTGTAGAAACTATGGGCAAAACTAGTGATGAAAAAGAGGGCACATTAGAAAATTGGTAAGCTAATATCAACAGATAAGTTTATACTCTTCCTAAGCCAATTTATAAACTAGTACCTTTCAATTTGGCTCTGAACCTCCATATTAAGATTAGCATTGCACCAAGGAAAAGTGTCCCCCCCACAGTAATTAATATAACCATAAGTTGAGATATTTTAATCTTGCTACCTGCATGGTAAGTGGAAAAAAAAGTCTCATATATTGCATAAATGTCAAAGCTTGATAGCAGAAAAGATCAGCAATCAACTAGTATCTGGAACATTGTCTCTTGTTTTCTCCTTTTGCTTGATCATCTACACAAGTAAACTAAACCCTCCGGAGCAGTTCATCAACCATTTGGTATCTCATACAAGCGTTGAGTTATGATATCAACAACATTCAGCTAAGACCATTGAAGACGAGAATGCAGAAAGCTAGACTAGCACAAACAAAAAACTTTTCTAACTCAACAATAATAAGAAAAACTGGTTTAGCTTACCTAGATCAGAATCATTGAGCCTGAAGTTCAGCGCCACTGGTATCCCATAGCCTGCAAAATGCTGGACATCCACCAGATCCACAGAGTGCCATATCAAACACCCGATCCCACTGACATAAGCATATGCATTACAGGAACAATTTGCTGAGCAAAGTTCCTCACACTGGTCTCTGTCTGTGGCGTCATCGGCTTGATCTGCAAAATCCGGCAGCTTCATGCAGCTCTCAGCAGCAAACCCATCTCCCCCTCCGGTGCCATTATTCGCCGGGCACTGCAATTGAGTCTTCCTCACACACCCACCAGACCAATTCCCACTATCCCATTGATGCTTATCAGCTGCCACAAACCCTTGCATACAACGACATATAGGAGACAGAGACATGTCACAGATACTGAAATTGCCACATTTGTTGTAAAACTCACACTCATTAGCAGGCTGTGACTGATACACACTCCATTCCTTGGACTCTAGAGCCCATCTCAGCTCCTCCTCAATCCCATCCCATCGAATCAAAAACCTTAATAAAATGGAATTTTCATAAGGAACATACGAAAGGTAAGCACTCCCATCAGAACCAGGTGGTGAGACCTTAAACCCGTAGAAAAGGTTTGTGGTCATGTTTGGTACTCCGAGGAACATGATGCCGGTCCAATGCCCACTTCGCCACCGCCGGTTGTTCCCATCCTAGACCACTATCTGAGGAGCTCCGCGAGGGTCAACGCCCAAATAATACCTTCCCGGCGACGGGTCGTCGTAGGATTTCCATGACCGGAAGAGACGGTTCTCTCCCAGCGCGGCATTCACCTCCACCATCATCCCCGGAAGATACGTGTCCGTCGGGTCGTTGAAGCTCTGCCAATACGACTTCCCTGGAGCTCCGGCGGTCCGGAGATTGATGTTTCCGGTATTGTCGAGAGCCGCAATGGAAGTGTTGGACGAAGTTGAAGTGTTTGATGTCCAGATTGAGGCCCCATTTCCGTTCAATACCACCAAACTACCGTCACCCCCAATCCGCAAGACTCCATTTTTATCGACGATCGGAGTCTCCCTATTGGCCACCCACACAACCTGACGGTCTGGGATGTTGTTGTACCAAACGCCGACGTATCGGGCCGTGGAGTTACCGGGGCTGAAGAAGCCCAGAGCGAAGTCTCCGTTGGGACTCACAATGGTGTCGCCGTCGAGTATCTGCTGGCCGGTGGTGAGGTTACTGGCTGCGTGGCAAAACAGAGCAACATGGTACAAGACGCACAACAGAAAAATACCAAGTGGGTTTGTCCGTGCACATGTGCCCATCTCAAATCGGGATCTACCTGGCTGCAGAGAAAACGAAGAACCACGAGAAAGCTTCAAGACTCCATCTGGGTTCCGTGGACTTGTAAAAGCACTGAATCGCCGCCGATAGTGACCCATATGGCTTTGACATTGAATAGCAGATTAGGTATGGATCAACCACAATTGAATAGCAAACCTTAGGATTGAGTCAACATTTTTTATAAGCTGGGAAGGTGTTTTCTATTTGTCAGCATTCGCGTAGGTGTTATTTAGGCCTGGCTGTGACATACAGTTTAAGCATCGTTGACATACACTTTAAGAGTTTGATTTTATCAAAGATTGTTGTTTGTTTCTGGACGAAATGATATTGGAAGATAGCAAATCATGGACGGTGACTTGAATAGAAAAACCATTGACATTGACTTACCATTTGATTCTTGTTTTCTAGTTTAGATTTTTATGTCCCATGCGGTGTGAATGTGTGATACTCATCTATTTCCTAATAAAATAGAGAAAGGCGTAATAAAATAGTCATGAAATTAGAAAATTATTCATATTTGAATGAATGGGTTTGTTGTGTGATTAATTGAAATTGAGTGCAGAAAAAGATAGGTGTCGTGCTTTAACAAAAACTATCATGTTCTTGTATTCACATTAAGGTTGTGGCTCAACTGATTCTTAAGTCACAAGTCACATTTCCATTTCAGTCTCTGAAGCTTGGACTGGTTCTTCATGGGATGTCCAATTTAAAAGGTCTCCTAAAGGAAGGGCAGAACATGATTGGATGTCATTCCAATTCATTTTGAATAACATTCAGATCCTTCCGCATGATGATACTCTTATCTGGTCTTCTGACCAAAATGGCTTTTCTGTGAAAAAGATATATACATTACTTGATCACCAAAGTACCACTGCAAGCACCTTTAATTGGTCAAGACACCTTTGGATCACTGGTATCCCTCCCAAAATCACTACCTGCTCTTGGTTGGCCTGCCATGATGCCTTGCCAAGTAAGTGCTTTTCGGATAATAGAGGTCTCCATCTATCTCTTGAAGAGGTTCTTTGTCAGCATTGTCATTGGGATTTTGAGGATACCTCACATATTTTTCTGCATTGTCTCAAATCTTGGTCTGTTTGGACTCTGATCTTTCATTGGTGGGGAGTGGTTTTTGTCATTCCTGGTTCTATCAAAGAGTTATTCTCCTCTTGGCCATATCTTATAACAAAAAGGAAAGGTTCTTGGGGGGAAATTGTCCAATTATGTTGTTGGCAGATTTGGTTGGCTAGAAACAATCTGGTTTTTAATGGCCTTAAGTTAATTGCCCTTCAGATTTTTGATATCATCCTTAATCAATCTTATACCTGGGCCTGGACATCTTTCCATAAATCTAGCAAGTCCTTTTCCTTTCTTGAATGGAGAATTTCCCCTTGGCTTTGCTGATCTGCACACTGTTATATTGTTCTTACTGGGGCTTGGGTTTGGGAAGGGTTTGGGCTGGGTTTGGGATGAGTTGTGAGTTTGGTAAGTTGCCTTGCTTGCTCTCTTAGTGTAATTTTTGGACTCTAATCACCTGTGGCCTCATCCTTTACTCTTCTCGAATTGCTGCATAATTTTTGGATGCATCTCTACTACTGCAACCGGGTTTCTTTTGCGCAGCAAAGCTTACTTCAGTTGCAAGTTTCAGTTGGCGCGGCTTATCTTTCTTCAGATGCAAGATTCACTTGGGTTCCAAGGTTTCTGGTTTTATTTGTTCATTACTTTGCTTTTATGTTAGTTTTGGATCTCCTTTATAGGTGGCTTATGACCATCTTGAGGTATCCCTCTCTTTTGTAGCCTTGATTGGCTTTGTTCCTCTTTTAACTCAAGAGAGGTTCTCTTAATGAAAAATTTGCCTATTCAAAAAAAAAATTCTTCTCAGATGAAAATAAATCAAGATGCACCATAAAAAGACTCATATATGTATAAGGATATGAATCACAAGGAAAGAGCAACTTACACGGAACATCACAAATAGCTCTCAAAAACCTAGCCTAACTTTTCAGTCGCCACCTCCTTCTTTTCTCCACTGGCGACGGCCGGGCGCTCGGGCCTGTCTGTCGCCGATGGAGACCTTCCCTTCTCTTCCTCTCCCTCCCCTTTCATGTCCCTTGCTTCTCTTCAGTTTTTTGGTGTTTTCGACTTTCCCTTCGCCGGCGACCGGCCCTGTGCTACCTTTCTTGGGTGTAAGGTCTCCTACTGCTCATATGCTCCAGCTCTTCTACTCCATGGTGGTGGAGGTCGCCTGTAGGAGCTCTAGCCTCGAGTCAGATCTGACACCGGAAGCTCCATTGGTCTCTGTTGGGTCGCCGGCTTCTCGTGAGTTGAGCTCAGGCGAAGGGCTTGCTGGTGGAGTGTGTCTTCTCCGTGAGAGATTCGGCCGGAGTTCTTTCCATGGTGACTGGCTTGCAGGTGGCTCGGCCGGCAACAAAATGGAGATGGCGTCTTCTACCGTGGGGTGATGGCGGGTTATGGCCTAAGTCGGACCTGCTACTCGGGTCTTGCACCGGTCCAGGTCTGTTGGCTAGTAGGCTGGACCGGGTCTAGGCCTGACAGGTCTGGGCCTGTCTAGTCTAGGTATGTTTGCATGTCTGGTCTGGACCTGACTAGTCTGGCCTGACAGCTCTGGGCCTGACTGGTCTTGACCTGGTCTAGGTCTGCTCTTGGGTTCTTGCCCTCACGGACTCAAGGGTGGATCGTCTTTCGGATCATTTGAGGTTTCTAGTTTCGTCTCTGGTCGTGGGACGCGCTTCTTCATCCTCCCGGCTGGGGATCGTTGCAGAGCTGTTCTTCCTGCTTTTGGTGGTTCGTCTGCTTGCCTGATGTTTCGCTCCAGATCGGGTCGTGGGACGCGCTTCTTCATCCTCCCGGATGATGATCGTCGTGGGTCTAGCGGTTCATCGTGGTACTTATACTGGTATATCCCTCTATGCAGCTTAAGTTTTGTCCCCCCGCTTTGCCCCTTTAGCGGCTTCGGTTTGATACGTATCTGCTTCCTTCCACCTTTGTGGTTAGGTCTCGCCGGTTTAAGGTGTTGGACGTCGGTGAGGTTTTAGGCCTTTGTGCCTTTCAGTTGTCTTCTTACACGATTCTTTTTATGGGTTTATTTGTTCTGGTAGGTTTTACTCATCGGGACTGTCTTTATCGCTTGCGGTGTTGACCGTTGATGTGTTAGTGCTCGTCTTTCAGTATGTGTGACTAGTTGATGATACTAATGAGACAGAGTGCTTTCCTTGCTTAGGTCGTAGTTGAGTTTTATATCAGTATCGCTTGTGCTTATTGGTTGACAAATAAGGGTTAAAGACCTTTTTTTAGCGCTTAATGGTTGTAACATCCGGGTGTTAGGACCTCTTACTTTTTCTTCGGTTGTTTGCTTCAGGGTTTGCGTACCCTCTCTTTGCTTCGGGGTCTGCGTGCCCATTCTTAGATTATGGGTCTGCGTACCCATTCTTAGCCTCTGGTCTGCGTACCCATTCATTGCTTCTGTGTTTGCGTACTCATTCTTAGCTTCAGGGTCGATGTACCCTTTCTTTGTTTCTGGGCCTACGTACCCATTCATTGCTTCAGGGTCTGCGTGCCCTCAGAAGAGGTTAATTTAAATCTGTTTTCACCGATAAAAAAAGGATATGAATCACGGGCTTCAATGTCTTGTGTGCCCTATTTTTTTAGAGGCTCTACATGTTATCATGTGGTTGCCTATTACCTCGGTCATTGCACCACCGCTCATTTTATCAATATCATAACCTTATTTTCACCTTCATGAATGTAATCACCTCGTCAACTGGACTTATCATGCTCATGTGCCCCTTATCGGAAGTCATCCGGCCACTCAAAGTAAAGAGGAAGAGGCACCCGAAAGTATATTCCTCTTCTCTTCCTACGGTACCAGTTAAATTTGTGGATTCATCGTCTCCGATGAATTCCTTCCTAGTTCACTTCCATCATGGTCGCATCTTACCGACGTTCTTGTCGGCCAAACCGAAGAGGGGTCGCTTATCTAGGGTTTTATCCAAAGCCTCACAGTCACGGACGTTGTCGGCGAGCGACCATTTACCTCAGGATGGTCTTGTTTCCATGAGGACGGAGGGTACGTCACTACTGCATGCTCCGACGTTCTTACCACCACCTCCGCTTGGCCTGCTCCACAAGTCATGACGTCGCCTGCGGTCGATCCCGTGGCACTTCTAGGGAACCTTCCTCCGGTTACATTCGAACCACACCCCCCACGGGTGGTGCCGTCACCCATGTCCACCGTCAAAGATGGGTTCTCGTCTTTCTCCATAACGGAGGAAGCAGATACCAAGATTATTGTCCCGCTCACTCCGGTGGACCCCACAATTTTTGTCTGTCAAAGCTTCGTCATGGTCGGGAAACTTCTAGCACTACGACCTCCTCACAAAGACTTCATGCTAAGGATCATCACTAGGGAATGGGGACGAGCGGCGTCAAGGTTTATGATTAAGGACCTCGAGCCGAAAGTCTACACCTTCTACTTCGAATCATAAGAGGCTTGGTTTTGGGTTCGTAAGAATGAGCCATGGTGCTTTGATGGCTACCCACTACTGCTCGGGGACATTGATCCAATGGTAAGGGATCCCCCTTAACTAGATCGTCTACAACATTGGGTCCATGCCAAGGGTCTTCCACCAATTGTTCGAACCCGGTCAATAGGAAAAACCATTGGAGCTGCATTAGGAAAATGTGTGGACGTTGCATGTGATCAATGGGGCTCTTGCTGTGGAGG
This sequence comes from Erodium maritimum, assembly GCA_963921825.1. Classification (NCBI taxonomy): domain Eukaryota; kingdom Viridiplantae; phylum Streptophyta; class Magnoliopsida; order Geraniales; family Geraniaceae; genus Erodium; species Erodium maritimum. Next base: position 50,845,801 of record OY997595.1, on the reverse strand, counting down.
AGCGGTGAGGGTGCGGTTCTAGATGGCTATTCATCGTCCGTTGCGTAGGTAATGCTCCTACGATTTCGGGAATTCCAAGAACTAATTAGGGTCACCAGACCTACGACAAACTACCCATACTTTGCTACAAGTATTGTAGGATTGGTCATGTGGCACGGGATTGCGACCGAGAGATTCCAGTGGTACCCCGGTTTGATAAATCGCTCATAGAATTCAAATTGGATATTTTGTTGCAAAATTATGCTACTGATTGGGAGACTGAGGCACGTACACCATTTATTCCAACAGTATTTCCTCCCTTAACCTCAAACACTATACATAAGGGACCCTCACTTCAAGGGACATGCCCGATAGTAACCCCGAACACTTTACCTAACTCATGGGATAGAGCCAAATGGATTGGGGAGCGAATAAGGGCCCTTATGGAGGAGGGTCGAGTTGTACTTCATGGATTGTACAATTTAGGGTACTAGGTACGAAAAAAGGGTTGGGTGGAGAACCCCAAGAAGATCAATCGAGGGCTAGTTAGCACCCTCGCTAGGAGGAATGATAGAAAAACAAGGCTTGAGGGACTGTGCTTAGGAGGGGTCCCTGGTGAAAGCCTATCATCCCCTTGGTACTATTGAGATCAAGTTCGATTGTTCTCCTCACGAAGAAAAGAGTCCCTCATGTTTTTACATTTGTGGTTGGCAATATTTTTGTCAAGTCAGATGTTAACTATGATGTAGTTTGACATCATTTGTTTGCAGCCGGTAACAAAGATGAGAAAGATGTCAGTTGAAATGTCAATAGAGGGAACGTGTGTGGCGTGTGTATCTATGTTTACCTGGTTTGCTGATTTGTTTTCTAGTTTACAGATACCTCTTAATAAATATCTTCTGTATTTTAGAAATCTATAAAACAAGGAAACAAGGAGATTCATCTTAATTGTGACTCTAGATGTTGAGAAACCCTAGGAGGATGATATAAGGAGGATCAGAGCTATAAATAAAAAATAGTATTCATCCAAGCTAGATTTGGATCTGTTGCTACGTTCAGAGAATATATCATACACATTATTCATTCGTGTGTGTCCTTTTGAGGACTATTGTTCATGAATAATATTTTTACAAATTACACCATTAAAAATTATTTATTTTCTATAATACATTTTTTAATAATTCTACAATTCCTTTTTAATTTCATTAATTTTTCATTTCTTTTCGGGAATCATTTTTCTTTTTCTTTTTTGATAAGCTCGAGTTTTTATTAAAAAGAAACACTTTCCGAGGAAAATGCCTAAGATGTCAAAGACCATAACAACAATTACAAGGAAGCTCCAAAAGGGGGAGCTAAAAGGCCAAAGCCTTTTTCTAAATTGAAATAAGGAAATCAAGGAACAAGGAGATCTCAGTCATTCCTCACCTCTCGAGGTCAGGAACGAATCGTCGCATCTTTTTTCTTGTAAACCAATTCACAAATTTGAGTCCAAGCGTTAGTCCCACGAGACGAAGATGCAACTTCTCGAGCCTTTGACCCACTCTGGATAAGATTACCGTTTCGTCCATGCGCGCCCTGTTTCCAAACATTAATGGGACTAACAAGTCTTTCCCGATCCAAAAAACGATCCTTTGTTTTACACTTAACGGTATTGTAATCTGATAAATGCTTAGGGGGCGACTCTTCTGTTTCGATGGTTGGAGTAGAACATCCTTCCATGGACTATTTTGATGACCCCTACAAAGATCAGAAGATGCTACATGTTGTGGTGATTGACCCACTACCACATACGGATCAGTAGTTGATCCAACAACAACAACAAGTTCAACCGAAATAGACCCAACACGATACGAAGTATCACCACCAAAGCTGAATAAGTATCTAGAGAAGTATCAAGAGCAACCCGAGAATTAGCCGAAATTAAAAGGGGCGTTTAAATGGGTTATGTTACAAGGCCTGGTGGCGCAGGCCAGACCCAGGCCCAAGCCCAAGAACAAGTCCATTATCCACAACAGGATGAGCTTGTTTCAGGGACCCCCTTACACGCACGACCTGGTAATAATTTTTCTTTAGTTCTTATTTTTATTTTTATAAATATTCAGTAATTATTTTATTTATAAATATATATAGATTCCTTTTCATTTTTATTCCAAAATTTGGATGAAACCAGCTCATGTAGTTTTATTGTGGCGTCGCCAACGAATATTGAAACTAGTTCAGAAACCCCATTTTCCCAGCACATATGTACGAACCGCCCCCCGGCCGATACTGGTCGAACCGGTGAATTTCGACGAAAGTTGACTATTTTACCGGAAAAGTCAACCGAGGACTCCGGGAATCATTCGGGACTTTTTCGGGACCCAAAAAGCTTAGCCGTTGTTACGGTTAGCTTAGTTGTGTCGTTTCCTTTCAAACGGCTATAATTGTGAAAAAGTCAACTATCGGTCAAACTAGGCCTAATTAGAGGATAAACCGTATTAAATTAAAGGTGCTTGAAATTATGAAGGGCAAGGTGGTCCCCACTTGGGCACTTGTCCATAGTAGCTTGGAGGGGAAGAAAATGGTCTAAAAAGACCGATATGACCCTCATTTGTTGGTCTTGAGAAGATAACAGCAAGGGGGTACTTTGGGGACTTCACCTTTAGCTTAAATGTCTTATTTTTGGAGCAACTTCAGCTCATAATCACTAGTGGCCGAATTTGAGAGAAAGAGAGAGCAAAGGAAGAGCTCCTATGGTAGCTTGAAGAAGAAGCAAGAAAAAAGGAGAGACTTTTAGCTTGTTTCTACCTCAAAACAACTCAAAAACACCATTTTCTTCATCCCCTTTCCATTCTCAAGTTAAATCCTCTATCTAAATTCATTTTGGTTGAGTTCTACTTGATGGGTTTGCTAGAAAAAGCTTGAAACTAGTTGGGTTTCCATGGATGTTAAGCTTTTAAGGTTGAAGTAGTTGTTTGATGCTTAAAATTAGGTTTAGATGATGGAATCTCTTGGGTTTATTGGGTTTTGATGAAACCCATTTGGGTTATTAAAGTGTGGAGGTTTGGAGGTTTTTGATGGATAAGAATGGAGGTTTTGAGGTTGATTTTTGGGAAATCGGAGCTGGAGGAAGAAGAAGAACGAAGCTGTCCAGACCCGTCACATATCCGTGACGGAGACCGTGACGGAGGACGTCATGGCTCCATCATGGAGACCTTGACGGTGCAAGTCACGGCTCTGGGAGGAGAACCGTGAAGGTGCAGACCACGGGTCCGTGACCCAATCCGCTACGGAGCCCGTCAAGGCTTCGTGACCCGAACCGTGATAGATCAGAACTGAGCCTTTTGGGCCATTTTTGGTGGATTTCGAGTAATTGGGACGATTACCTATAACCGAGTCCTTTTGGGGTTAATTGGGAATGTTTTCCTGTAAAACCCCACTTAGTCAAAGGGGTAACATTTTGGAAAATCGAAACCTGAGGTAGGGATTTGCAATCAATGTTTTGAAAAGAATAAAAATAAAACAAAAAAAGAAGAAGAGAGGAATTGGGTCAGCTCCACTCGGTTTGGGCCGATCCAGACTGAAGCCCAACTCGCGAATTGTCAAGCCCACGAGCACGAGGCCCACGTCAAGCAAATCCCTACGCGTAAAAACATTGGTGCACCGCTTCTTCTCCTCAGACATGCGCATGTTTTTCGATGCATCCCTTTCCTCTCGCCAGAAACCTCTACACTCTCACCGTCGCACATCCCAAACCCCGCCGGAAACGCCATCGCCTTCCTCCCTCGTACAACCACGCTTCACAGCAGCACCTCGCCTCTCCTCATCTCTCTTCTTCATCCTCTCAGAGCACCATCTAGCCCGCTAAAGAAAAGAGACGTCGCCAGAGTTTCTCGCTAGGGTCTGCCTACACCGAGTTGAAATCGAACGCCCCGAGGTCTTAAACGAGCGGACCGAGCTCCCTCGCACCTTATCCTTCTCCTTTGGCTTCGCCGTGACGGAAAGCATCCCTATTCGGGCTCGATTCAAGCGGGTTTGGTCGGAAACCCTCGCCGGCGACCTCGAGCCGTCAGATCTGAGCCGAGGACGGGTTTTGGGTTTCGCCTGAGCCATTGCCGTCACGTCCACGTATCGCCGGGAGCATGGCGCTCATCTCTGCCTCCTCTCCTCCCTGGCCGAGCCTCTCCAGCACCGTGGACGGTGGTCGGAGAACGTTGGTGTCGCCGGAACTCCCTCGACTCAGGCACAGAGACCAGATGGGCCAGAACGGGACGAGCCCGGGCCTTGGGCCTGGGCCTGAACGAGGCAGACCTCGGGTCTGGGCCTCAGGCTGGATCTGATCTGGGCTTCGGGCTCGGACCGGGTCTAAGTCCGGGTCTGGGCTCGGGTCAGGTCCGGGTTCGGGTCAGGCCCGGGTCAGGGTCTGGATCCGGGTCAACCCAGGTCAACTAAAAATGTTTTAAAAATCAGATTAAATAATTAACTTTACTTAATTAAAGGTGAGAATTTAAAGGACTTTTTTTGGTTAAATCAGTGGACCTTCGGACTTTTACTGGTTTTGATTCGGACGTTTTGTTTGTCAAACCTAGACGGGACTTCGCCCGAGCACAACGGCTTGGACCCGAGCTAGAAGAACGAAGGCCAATCCGGAACCCGTGTGAAGAACGGAGTGGTGACCACTCGAGCTTTTCATCATAGTATTATTAGAGGAAGACTGCAAGGTAGGGGAAATCCTAACTACTCGAGTATTTCATTATTAGAACGCATGTTAGGTTAATAAAATCGGAACGATCCTAGAATTGCATATAGGAGGCGAATAACTAGAATAATCGTCTTTAAATTACTAATAACCGGAAGTTGCTAGAAGGTATGCTTAGGATGAGAATAATTAGTACAACTCGCTTTCGATACTTGGGAATTGATTTACTGGTAGAGAGGCCGTGATGAGCCCTCGGTTTAGTTGTTGCGTTAGGTTCACAAGCTTGGTTGCCTAGTTTGGATAATTTAAGAGTCTAACGAAACTGGTTAAATATTATGCTTGAATGATTGCTTGATTGGTTGAATGATTACTTGCTTGGTTGAGTGGTTACGTGTTGAATTACTTATTGTGTGAACGGATGATCGAGTATGACTGGTTGTGCCACGGGGCATAATCAAGTGATCGATGTACCGATGGTTCGTGACAGGTAAGTATACGGTAAGTTTGGAATGTTATTAGGTGTCTTTGCGGTGATGAGAGTGTGATTTGGGAAGCGTTCATTATTGAACAAATCTAGTCTTTATTTAATTACTCTTATTCTTGAAATGCTTGCTTGTTTGTTTGGTTCGGTACTACACCGTGGGGGGGGGGGGGGGGGGGGTGGGGGTAATCCAGTACCGTTGTGGTGGTTGGAGTTGGAAAGGTACACGGGATATTGAGTGATGTGAGGAGCCTATGGCTCGGCAGATCCTACGGGATATTGAGTGACGTGAGGAGCCTATGGCTCGGCAGATCCTACGGGATATTGATTGAGTATTGGAGCCTGAGAGCTCGGCAGATCATACAGGATATTGATAGATTTAGGAGCCTATGGCTCGGCAGATCCTACGGGATATTGAGTGATGTGAGGAGCCTATGGCTCGGCAGATCCTACGGGATGTTGATTGAGTATTGGAGCCTGAGAGCTCGGCAGATCCTACGGGATATTGATAGATTTAGGAGCCTATGGCTCGGCAGATCCTACGGGATATGGATGAGATTACTTCACGAGAGATGGTTTATGAGGTTTCACCCAAGGGTGAGCGTCCTACGGGAGCACTACCTTGGTTCCCTATGACTAGGGTCCTTTGGAGACATTTTCGAAAATGCCGAAGATGAGCACCCTTATGGGATGGTTTCCGGTGCTCCGATGTATGTTTCTCCTCTGGACCGAGGGAAAATCTGATATGATATGGATACTCTGGTGGATCGGTATATGGGAACCGAGGTGATCCCAGAATCTATCCATGGATCGGAGGCTTGAGAAAGAAAGTGGTTGGCGTGATATCAATTACTCCCATTTTAATCGTTACGTTACGTTTTAGTGTTTTCATGGAATCTTTTAAGCTACTGTTATCGTCAAAAAAGCGATACTATTTCATTTCACTGATTCTATAGTCTTTCATTGATTACTAGTGTTTACTCGTTTCCAGTTATGATGGTTTTCCATTCTATTATAATGTTCTCTATTTATTCGCTGGGAAGTTATCGTTATGCGCTATTGTTCTCATTGCTTTTCATCTGTTTATTATATGTATTGGTCTAAGGGTTTTAAGCACTTGTGGTAACGAACTAAAGAAGTTTTTATTGTTAAATTTGGAGGCTAAAGTTGTTTACGATTTTCCCTACTGAGCGTAAGCTCACCCCTTTTGTTCATCTGTTGTGCGTACAGGTGTACTTGAGACCTGGGAAATTCGAGGCTCGGGAGCTTCCGGATGTCTTAAGAGTTGTATTAGAGATGAGTTGGTCCATATTGTTGAACTTTATTTACCTTATGTTACTTGTCAAGTTTTGGCACTATATTTAATAATTTTGGATTAAATTATTGAGAAATATTTTGGACTCACTTTCAACTTTAAAATAGTTTATTACAGTTTTACTACTTTTATCTCAATTGCTTCAGGTCACGTCTCAAGTCCGGCCAAAACCGGATTTGGGGCGTGACGATTTGGTATCAGAGCCTGGTTTCATTTGAAACAGGTTAAATTTTGAACTTGTTTTCAAAACCTCGGACCAACGTCAATTAGGTGGGTAGAGTTAGGAGGTCTAGGTCGTGTGCTCAGTGACGCAAGTGAAAATATTTGATGCGTAGAGTGGGAGCGACACGAATCTTGACTGTCTTAATGGTTGTTTACATTTGAATCTCTTTATTATGATGGTTACATCGCTTGATTGGGATCCTTACCCTATTGACTGTAAGGTACAGTGATCGGTGAAGCCGAATGGTTGAGATCGGTATTGGGTTAATGAGCGGTTATCGAGCCGTTGTAAATTGGTTGTTGAGTAAATCATTTGTTCAGAAAGATTGTTAATCTGAGTTTTGTGGTTTGGTGGAAATGGTGTGAGTTGCTAAGCTAAGAGTGTACTACGACGGTTGTGATTTTATGAGTGATTTTGTTGAGGTGTACCCACCTTCCGACTAGAAGTCGGTAAAGTGTGCAACGATTCTGAGATTTTGGGGCACGAGAACACCGTGGTATTTTGGGGAGCACGAGAACTCCGTACACTGAGAACTTCGAGGAACATGAGAATTTCGGTTATTGATTGTATTGTATACTTTGAAGAGTATGAGAACTCTGTGCATTGATTGTGTTGTGTACCTTGTGTATTGATTGTGTTGTGTACCTTACGGAGCGTGAGAACTCTAAGTATTGAATGCCATGAGAACATTTAATTGGTAATTGTCGACTTGTTTAAGTGCCCACCGTTATTTAAGAATTTAAAGTTGTAACTAATATTGAGTTTGAATTGAACATTGAGTTTGAAGCTGAGGCTTAAGTTAAATTTGAAATTGAGTTTGAAATGGAAAGTAAGTCGAGACAGAGATTGAGGTTGAGATTAAGATCGGGTTTAGATCGGATGAACGAGCGATGCTCAGGTTGGTTATGACACGTTAGTTAAATAATTATTGAGGGAATTGCCGTTTGAAGCGGCCGCTAATTGATGTAAACCCTGAAAAGTTAAATTTAACCGGGTGATATTAAGATATTTTCTAAGACCCGCGTGGGTTAGTTATGGTGTTCAAGATGTTGTGTAATTGAGGTGTTTATGTGTGCCTTATGGGTAGGACTCTGTGTACAGGTTATTATATGAATGTCCCGCTTAAGCGGATGGTTAGAAGAAAATACAAACGGGTCATGCCGAATTCTCGGTAGAAACTGAAATGGTTGCACTATCACGGGCTGACTCAGGGGCGCCACTGTAGTCGAGCGTGATAGAGGGATGTCAAGTGGTTACAACGAAATTCGGGGACGCTTGAATCGGGTTGTAACGACATGAATGTTATAAGGAAAAAGTAAGGGATGGAGATTATGGAAAAGAGTTGAGGACATAAATTATAAAATTTATCGGGTTACGATTATAAACCCTAGTGTTGGGAAGTTACCCCAAATCGAGGAGTATGCTTGTTGCTTTGCGAATGGTGTGAATCGATTGAGATTGTCCCTCCTATGGGAGTTGATTGATTTGATTGAACCGATGATTGCTGTTGTGAGACGCACTAAGTTGCGGTCTTTTCTGCCTATATATAAAGTATTATATGTATATCTACTGAGCCAAGTGTGGTTGGTCTTTATTTGATCTTTGTGGGACACGCGTGAACGTCCTTGTGTTTTGATCGAACCGGTTGTTCTAAACGAGACTTCGTACTAACGATCCAAGAGGGATCCCTTTTAAGACGCATGAGAACGTCCCTTTATGATGAATCGAACCACTGAAGTCAAATTGATTTATGAACTTATGTTTTAAATGAAACGAGTACACGAGATGTCCCGTGTTTACAGTCCGAGAGGGACCAGAAGCCGCCCAGTTATGGGGCAGAGCCAGACACCATCTGTTTAGCATGCGGGGCATCGAGTACCCAGGGTGTTACTTCTACAGAGCACCAGGGTTTTGAGGGTGGACCATAAGGGTTACTACCTAGAGCTCCTCCAGTCGCAGAGACGACCCAAGCGACCCCTATGGATGAGGTGGTTCGCGCAGTACCAGCAGCGCTCAGCAGGAGACTACAGTGCCGACACCAGAGTCTGTGCCTACGGCCGACACCGTCACTATCGAGAAGCCAGGCCAGGTGCACAGCAACACGGCCATGCTCTTAATAATTTTCGTAGGTTGAGTACGCCAATCAATCCCCGGGGTTCAGACCCCGAGACAGCTGTGGTATGGTTGGAACGGATTACCCGCAACTTTGTTAATTCGAGAGTATTCGGATGGTCATCTGAGAATATTTTCGCGATCGTTCAACTTGAGAGAGAAGCTTGATACTGGTGACAGTTGTGCAGATCAGGGTTGGAGGTGACTTTTAGCTGCTCAATAGATTGTTCATAAACAGTATCTTTCCCTCGATCCGTCGAGAGGACCCACACCAGCGATTGTTTGAGATGCAACAGAGAGGGATGATCGTCTCTAGGTATGAGACGAGGTTCACGTTCCTGTACCGCTTCACGCCGAGATGGTGCAAAATGAGGAGAGGCACCACGGGTGTTCGAGAGAGGACTCACCCCGTCTGTCGCGGATCAAGTTATTACCTTTAGAATGAGGACTTTCTGTACTAGTGGATCAGGCGCTAGTCGTTGAGAAGCATCTTCAGGAGACCGCCAGAGCGCGGAAGACCAGGCCGAGGCCGAGTGGCTTCCTAAGGCCGTCAAGGAGTTGCAATACTAAGAGGTAGAGGACCTCAGGATTGTTTCAACCACAGACCCAGTCCAGTGAGACACGACGGGTTAGTGCAGCAGCATCAGTTGGACCTGCCCCGGTGGCACAGTTTTGTCCTTAGTGCAACCAGTTTGGACATCCGGGCCGAAACTGCCCATGGAATGTTGTATTCACAACCCATTCTGCAGGTCGACCTACGAGAGCCGATAAGAGGACATGCTATCGCAGCAGCAGATTCTTCCACCACCACTTAGAGGGGGACTTCTGTTTCAGCAGGGCAGAGCATACGCGATTGCCGGGCCCCGAGCTGAGGGACTTGATACCGATCTCGAGATCGCTTAGAGTGCCCGTTTACGATTTACATTGTGGATTATGTTTGCTAACACTTGAGCTTTACACGTGGTCATGTTGTTTTCGTGGTTATTTTATGTGGGAACGGAATTAAAACTAGTACGCCCACCCGTATCTTAAACACACCAACCAAAGGTGCGATAGTACCAACAAACGCCCGTTAGGGTTTGAAAGAGGAGTAACAGACCTATTAGTACCGGAAGTTCTTTTCCTTCTTCGTGTTGGGTCTCGAGGTAGGGTTGGAGATGAACCAACTCGCAGCGGAAAATCAATAAAAACCAAGAGACAATTAAAACCATGAAACAACTAACAAAGAATGGATTCACAAGAAAAAAATTCAGCACTATCTCTTACCAAAACAAGAACACCGGTTAACGAATGATTGGCTTGAGTCTCCAAGACGCCTACGTATCCACATGTTAATCAAAGCCACGTAGTTCTTCTCTTTGAGGACTCAAGAACACAAAAATGGAGGTGGAAACTAGCAAAACCCGAAATGGCCATGGAAGAGGGAGAGAAAATGTGTTTCCTATTCTTGTCTTGTGTTTTTTTGTTGAAAAAAGATGACTTAAACATAACAAAACACATACTTGTCCAACTAAAGGCATGGGACACGTATGGTGTCAAGTAAGGTGTAAATAGGACAAAGTATGGCAAGACAAGATTGGGTTAGGTGGTGAATCACCAACACCTTAATCCTTGTCTTGCTTACTTAGTACTAATTAATCAAGACTTTATTAATTAGTTCCATGGGCCTTGGTTGCATGGGCCTCTTGGAACATGGCCCGTGGCCATTTCTAACGAGGTCCCGTGATTCGCTCATCGCCTCCAAGCCTTCCATACCGGAAATGTCCAACATTATCCGACGCGATCAATCCCAAGACTCCAAGCCTTGTCTCGATCCGTAAAGTCCTATTCACGTACGGGCACATGACCCAAAACCCAGTTTTGGTCATGTCCCGAGACAACTCCCTTTTGGCCATTCTCCATAAATGTGTCAATGAGTTTCATCCTCCGGTGTGACCCTTAGGTTTATGCATGTCAATAGATCAACGTAAAATCCCATTTTACTTGATCCTATTTAAGTGGCAACTAACGAGACTTTAGTATTGCCTGACACTGCATAACGAATCGACCCTGTCGATTCTAACCTTTCCGTCATCCCTGTCATTATCCTTTTATCTCCGATATCCTGATTGAGATAAGGCATAGAGCCGTCATCCTTATTATTCTCAATCACCGTTCCTTGATATGTGAGATGACTGAAGATATGATACCCAGTATCATGTGCATGGCCATGCTATTCTTTCATTCACTATCGATCAAGCGGCCGAGAACCGATATCTTTCCCATACCTCAGTATGAGGGATAAATCCCTTAGCCGCCTTTCGTGTCACTCATGTAGCCCGTCCCCAAGCCAATCCTGGCCGTTATGGAAGCCCTGTTACGGACAACGTTAGGCTCAGGTCAAACTCAGTTGTTGACTACATAGCGATCACAAAGACTCCTTGGTCTAAGGATACATGACAAGCTATGACACTGAATATGTTCATGACTTAATCTATGTCACATATTCAGGGCGGGTCGTCCAATATCATGTCCCACATGATATCTATGATCAGACTCCAGAATCCCATTCTAATGACTAACAGAACGTAAGCCATAAAGAGCCATCTTTCATACTAGTCGCTTCTAGTGAAGCTTTGTTGACTAGGGACCCATCGAGTGTGATCTATCTCGATCTATGGTTCTATTCGCATGGTGTGCATAGATCAGAGCGCACATCGATATATTACTCCAACACATAAGTGATATAAAGCCGCTTTAATTTTATTGCTAACGATGATATATACATTTGGACATTTAGGATTGAACTATGGGCACTAAGACTAACACTTCGATAGTGAGAATCGAGTATTAAGAACCGATTGGTGAAACATCAGACGTTCGTCGAACACTTTCGGCAGCGAATGCCCGAACAGTGAAAGGCTGCGGCCCTGACCAGTAAACGGTCCGAACGGTCACAAGAGATGACCAGGCAACGATGAGATCAGAGTAGCGCAGCGGAAGCGTGGTGGGCCCATTCCCACAGGAGTCATAATCGACAGCTCCATCTACCCATGCTAGAGGATTTAAGTTTTAAGGTTCGAACAATCGAAACATTGTTGTTTCAAATTTCCGTCTAACGAGCGGAAAGTTGCACAAGTGTGTGCCGTACTTAAGATATTGGAATAGAATGCGCTCCCTACGTTCGTCCCGGAAGGACTAAACAGTTTGTCGCCAGTTCACGCATAATAGGCGAATAACATCGAGAGTTGTTCAAACGACTTCCCCAGCGGAGAAGAATATGGAAAACGAGAACCGGGTACCAAGGAGTACCTTTGCCAGCAAGAGAAGAACGAACGCCAAACGTCCCGCGAGGACTAGGTTTAACCATAAGGTTACGTCATAGAAGTGAGAGCACCTCACATTGAAACCCGGCAACAGATAGCCGAAGGCGACTACCACAAGCTTCCAGGCCAGTAACAAGATGGCACCGAACGAAGCATTGTGTGGTAGGTCGGATTTTGTGCCATGCATGGGCATAGGGAAAGTTAAGGGTTAATCGTGTTGGTTTTGAGTTGTTCGAGGAACGATGGAAGGAACCGCGCTAGTTTCTGAACTGTTCAAGCTATCGAGATCTCAGTGCATGATAATTACTCATTATGGGGTGACTTGGGTGGACTTGACTATAAGTTGTTTTGACCGACAACTCGTGAACGAGTGTCAACGGTATGAGGATTACCACCGATCGGGATAAAATTTATTGATAAATCGTGGATTATGCTTCGTCGTCGAGTGTATTTATTTTGGTGTCTTAAAGGACACCTACTTTCGGCTAGAGTGACAGTACGAGGTTCCACCATTCTTGTTGTTGTTGTGTCGTTCGTCCGAAAAGATGTTGGTAGAGTTCGTGGTTGTGCGGAACCGTGCACCGAGTTTGAAAACCGTAGTCTCGCAGATGCAATGATTTATACGAAGCGACCTGTAAGATGGTTTTGTCAGAAGTGTGAACCGGTATCGACGGTAAGAGAATTATACCAAGTTGGGTAACTTTTGTGATCGACCGTAGTTGAGAATGGTTATTTTCTCCTTATTTTGGGATCGTAATACTTGTTGAGTGGTTGAATCTTTATCAGGTTGAGAATCCTGAACGGTTTTACCAGGTGTGACTTGTCATTAGGATTAGGCAAGTGTGCCGCACTTTGGATAACGTGAGCTTCTAATCGTAGTTTGTTTTGAGGCGTGCCGACTTCCGACTAGAGGTCGGTGCATTGTATTATTCACTTGTTTGAGGTACGCCTACCTTTCCACGAGATGTGATGAAACGAACGATTGGTCCAGATCCTACAGTGTTAGTAAGATCTCTTGTTTTGTTGAAAGAAGTGCGTATGATCTACGCGTAATTTGTTTGTGGTTGGCTTTGACGTGTAGAGAGTTCCAGCATGATACCTTGACTACGGAAATTCCAGTGTGGGGTATCGAGATCCTCACCTTAGTTTTCTGAAGTGTTTAGATGTTTCTCGACTTGTGATGTTACTCGACATTCTTGAGTTCGTGAAACGTTGCGCGTGTTTTCGTGAAGTTGGGTGAGACGGTTTTGTACCGCCAAGTATGGCGTTTGAGAAAATAGCGTGTTCTAGTGAAGCACGATCAAATGATTGTTGCGTAAATTCGGAAACAGTTAAAGACCGTGCAGAGCAGACAAAAGAATTATGCTGTTAAAAGGCGCAGACCTTTGAAGTTTACGGTCGGTGAGCGCGTATTACTGAAAGTGAGCCTAAGAAGGACTTTTGAGATCTTCAGTTTATCATACCTCTTGAGATCTTCAGGCAGAATTAGAGTCGTTGCCTAGTAACTTTCTCGTGTTCCCAAACTGCGGAAGTACACCGCAGGATCCCTCGCCGATGAGTCTTGAGTAAGATGTTCGCTGAGACGAGGTCAAGAGGAGCGCGTTCGTTTTAAATTTCGAGGACGAAATTCTTTCAAGGGGGGAAGACTGTAAAACCCCACTTAGTCAAAGGGGTAATATTTTGGAAAATTGAAACCTGAGGTAGGGATTTGCAATCAATGTTTTGAAAAGAATAAAAAAAAAAGGAATTGGGTCAGCTCCACTCGGTTTGGGCCGAGCCAGACTGAAGCACAACTCGCGAATTGCCAAGCCCACGAGCACGAGGACCACATCAAGCAAAACCCTACGTGTAAAAACATTGGTGCCCCGCTTCTTCTCCTCATACATGCGCACGTTTTTCGATGCATCCCTTTCCTCTCGCTAGAAACCTCTCGACTCTCACAGCCGCACATCCCAAACCCCGCCGGAAACGCCATCGCCTTCCTCCCTCGCACAGCCACGCCTCATAGCAGCACCTCGCCTCTCCTCACCCCTCTTCTTCATCCTCTCAGAGCACCATCTATCCCTCTAAAGCAAAGAGACGTCGCCGGTGTTTCTCGCTAGGGTCTGCCTGCACCGAGCTGAAATCGAACGCCCCGAGGTCTTAAACGAGCGGACCGAGCTCCCTCGCACATTCTCCTTCTCCTTTGGCTTCGTCGTGACGGAAAGCATCCCTATTTGGGCTCGATTCGAGCGGGTTTGGTCGGAAACCCTCGCCGGTGACCTCGAGCCGTCAGATCTGAGCCGAGGACGGGTTTTGGGTTTCGCCTGAGCCATCGCCATCACGTCCACGTATCGCCGGGAGCCTGGTGCTCATCTCCGCCTCCTCTCCTCCCTGGCCGAGCCTCTCCAGCACCGTGGACGGTGGTCGGAGAACGTTGGTGTCGCCGGAACTCCCTCGACTCAGGCACAAAGACCAGATGGGCCAGAACGGGACGAGCCTGGGCCTTGGGCCTGGGCCTGAATGAGGCAGACCTCGGGTCTGGGCCTCGGGCTCGATCTGATCTGGGCTTCGGTCTCGGACCGGGTCTAAGTCCGGGTCAGGTCCGGGTTCGGGTCAGGCCCGGGTAAGGGTTTGGATCCGGGTCAACTAAAAATGTTTTAAAAATCAGATTAAATAATTAACTTTACTTAATTAAAGGTGAGAATTTAAAGGACTTTTTTTGGTTAAATCAGTGGACCTTCGGACTTTTACAGGTTTTGATTCGGACGTTTTATTTGTCAAACCTAGACGGGACTTCGCCCGAGCACAAGGGCTTGGACACGAGCTAGAAGAACGAAGGCCAATCTGAAACCCGTGTGAAGAACGGAGTGGTGACCACTCGAGCTTTTCATCATAGTATTATTAGAGGAAGACTGCAAGGTAGGGGAAATCCTAACTACTCGAGTATTTCATTATTAGAACGCATGTTAGGTTAATAAAATCGGAACGATCCTATTGCATATAGGAGGCGAATAACTAGAATAATCGTCTTTAAATTACTAATAACCGGAAGTTGCTAGAAGGTATGCTTAGGATGAGAATAATTAGTACAACTCGCCTTCGATACTTGGGAATTGATTTACTGGTAGAGAGGCCGTGATGAGCCCTCGGTTTAGTTGTTGCGTTAGGTTCACATGCTTGGTTGCCTAGTTTGGATAATTTAAGAGTCTAACGAAACTGGTTAAATATTATGCTTGAATTATTGCTTGATTGGTTGAATGATTACTTGCTTGGTTGAGTGGTTACGTGTTGAATTACTTATTGTGTAAACGGATGATCGAGTATGACTGGTTGTGCCACGGGGCATAATTAGGTGATCGATGTACTGATGGTTCGTGACAGATAAGTATATGGTAAGTGTGGAATGTTATTGGGTGTCTTTACTGTGATGAGAGTGTGATTTGGGAAGCGTTCATTTTTGGAATCATCTAGTGTATATTTAATTACTCTTATTCTTTAAATGCTTGCTTGTTTGTTTGGTTCGGTATTACACCGGGGGGGGGGGGGGATAATCCGGTGCCTTTGTGGTGGTTGGAGTTGGACAGGTACACAGGATATTGAGTGATGTGAGGAGCCTATGGCTCGCAGATCCTACGGGATATTGATAAATTTAGGAACCTATGGCTCGGCAGATCCTACGGGAAATTGAGTGATGTGAGGAGTCTATGGCTCGGCAGATCCTATGGGATGTTGATTGAGTATTGGAGCCTGAAAGCTCGGCAGATCCTACGGGATATTGATAGATTTAGGAGCCTATGGCTCGGTAGATCCTACGGGATATGGATGAGATTACTTCACGAGAGATGGTTTATGAGGTTTCACCCAGGGGTGAGCGTCCTACGGGAGCACTACCTTGGTTCCCTATGACTAGGGTCCTTCGGAGACATTTTCGAGAATGCCGAAGATGAGCACCCCTATGGGATGGTTTCCGGTGCTCCGATGTATGTTTCTCCTCTGGACCGAGGGAAAATCTGATATGATATGGATACTCTGGTGGATCGGTATATGGGAACCGAGGTGATCCCAGAATCTATCCATGGATCGGAGGCTTGAGAAAGAAAGTGGTTGGCGTGATATCAATTACTCCCATTTTAATCGTTACGTTACGTTTTAGTGTTTTCATGTAATCTTTTAAGCTACTGTTATCGTCGAAAAAGCGATACTATTTCATTTCACTGATTCTGTAGTCTTTCATTGATTACTAGTGTTTACTCGTTTCCAGTTATGATGGTTTTCCATTCTATTATAATGTTCTCTATTTATTCGCTTGGAAGTTATCGTTATGCGCTATTGTTCTCGTTGCTTTTCATCTGTTTATTATATCTTTTGGTCTAAGGGTTTTAAACACTTGTGGTAACGAACTAAAGCAGTTTTTATTGTTAAATTTGGAGGCTAAAGTTGTATACGATTTTCCCTACTGAGCATAAGCTCACCCCTTTTGTTTATCTGTTGTGCGTACAGGTGTACTTGAGACCTGGGAAATTCGAGGCTCGGGAGCTTGCAGATGTCTTGAGAGTTGTATTAGAGATGGGTTGGTCCATATTGTTGAACTTTATTTACCTTATGTTACTTGTCAAGTTTTGACACTATATTTAATAATTTTGGATTAAACTATTGAGAAATATTTTGGACTCGCTTTCAACTTTAAAAGAGTTTATTACAGTTTTACTACTTTTATCTCAATTGCTTCAGGTCACGTCTCAAGTCCGGCCAAAACCGGATTTGGGGCGTGATCCTAGACTTGGGACCCGAGCTCGGCGGAGGAGACTTTTGGACATCGTGAAATGACTAAGCGTTTGGACAGCGACCGAGGTAGGGAAAGTAGCGAATACCGGTTTAATTGCGGAAAGTTACTAGTATGCATATAGGTTGCGAATACTTGTTATAATGATAGTATGCATGTAGGATGTGAGGAACGAGTGAAATGAGGGATAACTTACGAGCCATGTCGAGCCGTAAGTTTGGGAATTGTCGTGCTGTAGAAATGCATGTGGGCCATGTCGAGCCCTTAGGTTGTGTGTTGATTGTAATGCCATGATCTATGATTGTGATGCTTGATATGTGGTTTATCCGTTGTTAGATTGAGAATCATTATATGGTATACTCGGTGTTGTATGTTGTTGTGTTTTGGCAAGTGTGACATGCTTGATATGATGTTAACCAATGTTTGTGATATAATCGGGTGATTGATAGACCGATGTGTTGTGTTGTGGTAAGTTGGCTCGGTTGGTATGCCGTGGTTGAATTATGGCAATGTGATGCGTGAGACTCTCTTGATGTATGTTCCAAGATGAGGGGTTTTTCGGTATGATACCTACACCGAGGGGTTATGACGGTGTAGGGTTGTATCTAGGCTGAGGGTGAGGTCCCACGGTCGCGGTCCCCCGAGGAGTGGTTCCGGTATGATACCTACATCGAGGGGGTATGCCGGTGTAGTGTATCTAGGCCGATGTTGTATGATCCGGTATGATGTATTGTGATTGTGCCCCGATGCGGTTCCGAGAAGACATCTACGCCGATGTTGTGTGATCCGGTATGATGTATTGGGATTGTGCCCCGATGCGGTTCCGGGAAGATATTTAGGCCGATGCTGGTTGATCCGGTACGATATGGGTGAGTCGGGCTGTGGACAGCCGGCGGAGTTTAGGGACTGTTGTACGGGACGTGTGATTATTTTACTGTGTTTTGTATGCTTGATGTTTTGTTATGTGATGTGAGTACAGTGTGATAGTGGTCATGTAAGTGTGGTTGTGATTATGTGTTCTCCGTGGATGTCATTAGTGTTGTGCCTTACCAGTATGCCCTAATTGGACGGTTAGTCGTGGTGGTGAGCGGATACTCATCACCTTAACATTTTTTCTACTGAGCGAAAGCTCACCCCTTTACTTTATTGTTCTACAGGTCTTAAGCGGGATTTGGTCTAGCGGGATTCTCGGAGCTTTGGAGCTAGCGAGGGTCTTAGGCTAGTATAGTCTAGAGACGAGCTATTTTATTGTCACTAAACTTATTTATTATTTGGTTTTTCCGAGATGTTGACTTGTGATGTTACTTGGATCTTTTATACTATCATTGGAGACTCATTTTGGTTTTAAAGTTGTTGTTATTATTTATTTTTTTTAGTTCATGTCTCGAGTCCGGTCAAAACCGGATTTGGGGCGTGACAATTTGGTATCAGAGCCTGGTTTTTGAAAAATTTCGGATCGTACGTCAATTAGGTCGGTAGAGTTTAGTCGTTAGGTTTCGGTGCGTCGGTTACGCAAGTCGGAAATGTCCTACGCGTAGAAGCAAGACGATACCGTGTAGTTGTAGTGAACCAGTATGGTTGGTTTCATTGACTGGGTTGTTGATTTCCAAGTGTGGACGTGGCCGAGTAGTAAGAGTGAAATTACCGAGACCCGAGGTGTGTAGCTGCGATGGCTTGTTGTGTGCTTTGATTCTTTTAAATTATTTGTGCAGGTTGTGATTTGAATGTCCCGCGTAAGCGGATGGTTAGTGTAATTAACGAATGGGTCATGCCCAATTTTCTGCAAAACTGAAGTGTTTGTACAATCATGATTCCATTATAGGGGCCACTGTAGTCGAACGTGACGGAGGGATGTTAAGTGGTTACAACGTAATTCAGGGACGCCTGAATCGGGTTGTAACGACACGATGTCGACATGAAGGTTATAGTAGAAAGAGGACGTGTTAAGAACTTAAATCTAAGTTGATGTTTGTCTAATGTGGAAGTGTTGTGTTGTATGATTTGTGGACGGTGTGACTTGTGTCTGAAATTGCTGATTGTTGTGTTTGACTTTTGTGACGCACTAGTGTGCGGTCTTCTCTGTTTGTGTGAAACTTGCATGACTATACTATACTTAGTATATTAATACTTCGAGTGTGACTTTTTTGGAACGTCTGTGAACGCTAGTTATTTAAGCGCGTCGCATTATGCGAATTAAAGAAACTGAACATGTGCGTTATCCGTGACGCCGACCTACGTACCACGAGGCACCAGGAGCCGGCCAGTTGGGGGTCGAGGGCAGCCACCTGCCATTGAGTCGGCTGGAGCAACAAGTGCCCAAGGTGCACCCGCTGAGGGGTACGAGAGAGTTGATGCTGGGCCATCAGGACTCCCGTCCAGAGTTCCACCTGTCATTGAGCCGACCCAGGCGGCAGCCTTAGAGGAGTTGACTCGCACAGTTCAAGGTCTAGCGACGATCATCGCCCAGAGGGAGACTATGGCCCCGGCACCGGAGACTGTGCCTGCTGCCACTGCAGCCGCCACCGTGAGGCCTAAACAGGTCAATAGCCACACCGCTCAGGCGCTGAGAGACTTCCGCAGGCAGGGCACAGCTGTCTTTTCCGGGGAGCCAGACCCCGAGGCAGCCGAGAGATGGCTGGAGCGGATGACCCGCAACTTGGATACGTCGGGGATACTGGATGGTGGCATGAGGGTATCTTTTGCGGCGTTCCAGCTGGAGGGAGATGCATACCATTGGTGGCAGCGCGAGCAGGCGCGACTGGGAGATGACTTTCCGCTGTTTGGACAGCGATTCTTGGAGATGTACTTCCCACAGTCAGTACAGGATGAC
Organism: Erodium maritimum; assembly: GCA_963921825.1. Classification (NCBI taxonomy): domain Eukaryota; kingdom Viridiplantae; phylum Streptophyta; class Magnoliopsida; order Geraniales; family Geraniaceae; genus Erodium; species Erodium maritimum. The sequence continues at coordinate 50,826,113 of OY997595.1, read as the reverse complement.
AGGTACCAGTAGTTCCTGGAACTGCGTCAGGAGGGGATGACAGTGTCCGAGTACGAGGCGAGGTTCACCTCCTTGTCCTGATTTTCCTCGGAGATGGTGTAGACTGAGGCTCACTGCTGCAGACGTTTTGAGGGAGGGCTTCACCCTATGATAGCGGATCGGGTCGCCGTTATGAGGACCCAGGTATACTCGAACCTGGTGGATCAGGCACTGGCAGTGGAGCGACACTTCCGTGAGATAGCTAGAGTTCGGGAGAGCAGGCCGAGACTGAGCGGCTCCTTGAGGTCATCTGAGGCCCGTGATCCGAGGAGACGGAGGACCTTGGGATCGTTCCAGTCCCAGACACAACTGAGAGGGACGCGACAGGTCGGATCAGTGGCATCCGTAGGCCCTACCCCATTAGAGCGGACGTGTTTTCGGTGCGGGTAGTAGGGCCAACTGGCTCGAGACTGTCCGAGGAGCGGGCCAGCAGATCGTCCAGCGGGTAGACCTGAGGGGAGGCCGAGCGTTGGGCCGCCGCTATGCCACTAGTGCGGACGACCTGGACACTTCGCTGCTAGGTGCCTCGATCAGTTTGGAGGGACATCGGCCCCGCGACCACAACAGTCGCAGACTGGGAAGTCGCCTCAGTTCCATCAGCGTAAGGCTCAGGCGCCGAGGGCCCCACGGCAGGCAACGAGCGTGCTAGTGCCGAGATAGAGAGCTGCACAGCAGGTGGGATTTCCACCACCCCTGAGAGGCGGACCTCAAGCACCGCAGGGCAGGGTATACGCGGTCGCCGACTCTCGAGGTGAGGGACGTCACTCCGTCCATGAGGCTACTCAGGGTACGTGCTTGCTTTAGAATTCCTGGGCGTCTTTCTTATTTGATACTAGGGCATCACACACTTTCATCTCTTCTTCTTTCACTGATATGTTGGGGTCGAGGGTAGAGTCTTTGAGTCGACCTCTATGTCTTGACACCCTGGTTACGGGGGAGGTGGTCCTGAGTACCGTATGTCGTGCTTGTGAGATTAGAGTGGTTGATTTCCCTTTTTCTGGTGATTTACTAGTGTTGGACATGACGACATTTGACGTGATATTGGGGTTGGCTGGTTAGCGAGGTACCGGGCGTCGATCGATTGCTATCGACGGCAGGTGACTGTAGTATCAGGCGACACGATCGTCACTTGCGTCTTGGGCAGTAGGAGCGGAGTTCTCCTGTCATCATTGACCGTGGGAGATGAGACGGAGACCGTACAGAGTAGAGAGCTGCCGCGAGTGGTGTGTGAGTTCCCGGAGGTCTTTTCGGAGGAGTTGTCAGGATCGACTTGATACCAGGTACGGCGCCGATATCCATGGCCCCGTACCGGTTTGCACCAGCCGAGTTGATCGAGCTGAAGCCACAACTCGAGAGAAGGAATTTATCCGACCGAGTGCTTCACCGTGGGGAGCACCCGCCCTCTTCGTGAAAAAGAAGGGTGGAGCGTTGAAGATGTGCATCGATTACTGGAAGTTGAACCGGGTCACGGTGAAGAACCGTTACCCGATGCCGTGGATCGATGACTTGTTTGATCAGCTGAGAGGAGAGAAGTGCCTCTCGAATATTGATCTACGATCCGGGTATTATCAATTGAGGTTTCGGGAGGTGGATGTGGCGAAGACCGCATTTCGGACTCGGTATGGGCACTACGAGTTCCTGGTGATGCCATTCGGGCTGACTAACGCGCCTGCAGCGTTCATGGATCTGATGAACGGGATCTTCCGACCCTACTTGAACCAGTTTGTCGTGGCGTTCGTAGATGATATTCCGATTTATTTGCCGAGTGAGGAGGCGCACGTGGAACATCTGAGGACAGTTTTGACATTGTTGCATACTCACCAGTTGTACGGAAACCTGGAGAAGTGCAAGTTTTGGCTCGTCGAGGTGAAGTTCCTCGGGCATGTTGTGTCCCGAGAGGGGATACTAGTCGATCCAGCGAAGATCGACGCGGTCTCGAAGTGGGCACGGCCCAAGAGTGTCTTCGAGATCCGCAGCTTCCTAGGCTTGGCAGGATACTATCCGCGGTTCGTCCAAGACTTCTCACGCCTGGTCGCGCCAATGACTTCCCTGACATGCAAGGGAGCCGAGTTTGTGTGGAATAATGAGTGTGAGCACTACTTTACTGAGCTGAAGGCTCGTCTGACTACCGCGCCCGTGTTGATAGTGCCTGAGCGCGGGATCGGGTATGATGTGTATTGTGATGCGTCTGGTGAGGGACTGGGGTGTGTGTTGATGCAGTCCGGGAAGGTAGTTGCTTATGGCTCCAGACAGTTGAAGACACATGAGCGCAACTACCCTACCCACGACTTATAGTTGGCAGCAGTCGCCTTCGCGTTGAAGAGCTGACGACACTACTTGTATGGAGAGCGATTCCGGGTGCTCTCGGATCACAAGAGTCTCAAGTACATCTTCTCCCAATGCGACTTGAACATGCGCCAGATGAGGTGGATGGACCTACTTGAGGAGTACGACTTCGAGCTACTCTACCATCCGGGCAAGGCGAACATCGTCGCTGATGCCATGAGTAGGAAGTCGACTCACTGCCTGGCCGGGATATCAGTCCGAGAGTTGGACATGATGGAGGAGTTGAGCATATTTGGGCTCGAGCTTGATGAAATCACCGATGGCGTGGCCATGTGTTCGCTGGTGGCTCAGCCCACACTAGTTGCTCGTGTACTACAGGCACAGGTCGAGGATGCCGAGGCGGCAGAGATCCGGAAGAGGATTATCAGCGGTGTTGACACCGAGGGATGGGAGCAGGGTACTGATCTGGGTCTATGTTACCGAGGAGGGTTGTTTGTGCCGGCGGTTGTAGAGACGATGTGCTGAGAGAGTCTCATCACACTTGTCTTGCTGTGCACCCGAGTGGCACCAAGATGTATCGGGATATCAAACGGCAGTTTTGGTGGAGTGGGATACGGTGAGCAGTTGCAGAGTTCGTCTCGAGATGCCTTACTTGTCAGCAAGTGAAGGCCGAGCATCAGCGTCCCGCTGGATTATTACAACCATTGTCGATCACGAAGTGGAAGTGGGAGCACGTCACGGTGGACTTCGTGTGTGGTTTTCCGAGGTCGCTGAGAGGGCACGACGCAGTTCGGGTGGTGGTCGATTGACTGACCAAGTCGGCACACTTCTTAGCCATGAGGATGACCGACACGGTTGACGCTCTGAGCCGTCTGTATGTTCGGGAGATTATCCGTCTTCACGAGGTTCCTGTTTCGGCTGTGTCCGACAGAGATCCTCGATTCACCTCCAGGTTTTGGGAGAGCTTGTAGAGAGCACTAGGGACCGAGGTCTTGCTCAGTACAGCGTATCACCCACAGACGGACGCTCTGTCAGAGCGCACGATTCAGATCTTAGAGGATATGCTGCGGGCATGTGTGTTGGACTTCTGAGGGTCATGGGAGGACCACTTACCATTGGCCGAGTTCGCCTACAACAACAACTTCCAGGCCAGTATTGGGATGGCACCGTTTGGGGCATTGTATGGTAGGCCGTGTCTTTCACCCGTGTGTTGGGAAGAGGTGGGAGACAAGAGTTTACTTGGTCCGGAGCTTGTCCAGGAAAAGACCGAGAAGGTCGCACTGATTCGGGAGCGGTTGAAGACCGCGCAGAGTCGGCAGAAGAGTTACGCTGATAGACGGCGCCGACCTCTCGAGTTTACAGTTGGTGATCACGTGTTCCTGAGGGTCAGCCCGAAGAAGGGGCTCGTGCGGTTCAACCTCGGCAGAGGCAAGTTGGCCCCGCGGTTAATCGGGCCTTTTGAGGTTTTGGGCAGAATGAGAGTCGTTGCCTACCGACTTGCATTGCCACTGCAGCTTGGGAACATTCATAACGTCTTCCACGTTTACCAACTGCGGAAGTACACCGCGTACCCCTCCCACGTTATTGAGTGGACGGACATTGAGGTAGCTGAGGATGTTTCGTATGAGGATCAACCAGTCAGGATTCTGGATACGCGAGAGCAGCTATTGCATGGCAAGACTATCCCACATGTACGAGTGATGTGGCGGCACCACGGAGCAGAGTCGACCTGGGAATGGGAGGATGAGGTCCGTGCAAAGTATCCCAGCCTATTCGACCCTTGAGGTATGTTCGTTTTAAATTTCGCGGACAAAATTCTTTTAAGGGGGGTAGATTGTAAGAACCGCACCCGGTCTATCACGGTCAAACTGGTGAATTTCGACGAAAGTTAACTTTTTACCGGAAAATTCAACCGAGGACTCAGGGAGTCTTTTGGGAACTTTCCGAGACCCAAAAAGCTTAGTTGTCATTACAGTTAGTTTAGTTGGGTCGTTTCCTTTCAAACGGCTATAATTGGGGAAAAAGTCAACTATCGGTCAAACTAGGGCTAATTAGAGGATAAACCATATTAAATTAAAGGTGCTGGAAATTATAAAGTGCAAGGTGGTCCCCACTTGGACACTTGTCCATAGTACCTTGGAGGGGAAGAAAATTGTCTAAAAAGACTCATATGACCCTCATTTGTTGGTCTTGAGAAGATAAGAGCAAGGTGGTACTTTGGGAACTTCACCTTTAGCTTAAATGCCTTATTTTTGGAGCAATTTCAGCTCATAATCACTAGTGGCCAAATTTTAGAGAGAGAGAGCAAAGGAAGAGCTCCCATGGAAGCTTGAAGAAGAAGCAAGAAAAAAGGAGAGACTTTTAGCTTGTTTCTACCTCAAAACATCTCAAAAACATCATTTTCTTCATCCCCTTTCCATTCTCAAGGTAAATCCTCTATCTAAATTCGTTTTGGTTGAGTTCTACTTGATGGGCTTGTTAGAAAAAGCTTGAAACTAGTTGGGTTTCCATGGATGTTAAGCTTTTAAGGTTGAAGTAGTTGTTTGATGCTGAAAATAGGTTTAGATGATGCAATCTCTTGGGTTTATTGGGTTTTGATGAAACCCATTTGGGTTATTGAAGTGTAGAGGTTTATGGTGATGTTTTGGATGTTTTTGATGGATAAGAATGGAGGTTTTGAGGTTGATTTTCGGAAAATCGGATCTGGAGGAAGAAGAAGGACGAAGCTGTCCAAACCCGTCACGGATCCGTGATGGGGACCATGTCGGAGGACGTGTGAAGACCGCCTCGGTTAAAATAACTGAAGTATTAAAAGGATTCGTTTGGAACGTCAGGGTAGGAAAGCGGATTAAGATTTTGGATCGATCTCTTTGTTTGCAAGAGAAAAGAAAAGAAAAGAAAAGAAAAGAAAAGAAAGAAAAAAAGAAAAAAAATAGGGTTAAAGAGGAAGACTTGGGCTGGCCAGACTCAGGCCCAGTCAGAGGACCGAGCCCAAGCTCAGCACTGCGCCCAGCCCAAGCCCAACTCGGGCTCTCCTAACCCTAAGAAGCATTGTGCTTCTCCTCCAAATGTGTGCACGCATCCCGAGAGCTCTCTCTCTCTCTCTCAGATCTCGCCCTTCTCCTTCTCCCGCGTGCACTGTGCTTCTCTCTGCTTCTCTCGCCGCCGCACTGCGTCGCCGTCTCTCTCTTCGTCTCCGTGCGAATCAAACCACGCCGGCACTGAATCGGACGCCACCGCCCTTGCTTCGCGCTCCTGTTCTTCTTCCCCGAGCCCAAATCGCACCGCGTGCGAGACCTCACCGGTGAGCCACGCCCCGACCTCGTCATCTTCTCCGACGATCTCCTAGCCCCACTCTTCTTCTCCTACCGCGTTACCCTTCAGGCCGGGCTCGATTTGGACGGGAATAGCCGGAGCGACGCAGGCGAACCTTCGCTCCCTCGTCAGATCTGAGTCGGGGAAGGCGTTTGGGTCACTCTCCAGCAAACAACGCCACGGCGACGGGCTCGCCAGAGTCCTGACGCTTCTCCTAGCCCAGTCGCTCCTCCTCCGAGCTCCCTAACACCTCCACCGCCGGTAGGACTGTCGAAACCCTAGTCTCCGCCCACTTCGTCTCTGGCTCAGTCAGACCAGAGCAAAACGGGCCTTGGTCCAGTTCTGATTCGAGCGAACTCGGGCCTTGGGCCCAGGATGGACTTCGGGCCGGATCAGGATTCGGGCCAGGCCCAGTTTCCTGGACCAGGTCTGTACTCGGGTCCAGACCTGGGTCGGAGCCGGGTCTGGATCGGGTCTGGGTCGGGTCTAGGTCGGGTACGGGTCGGTTCCGGGTCAGGGTCGGTTCCGGATCAGATTCGGGTCCGGTTCCGGATTTGGGTCGGATCCGGGTTAGGCCAGTTTATTAAATTAATTAAATTAATTTAAATTAAAGGACTAAAGGGATTTGAAGTAGATAATTTAAAGGACTGAACTGGTATAATCAGAGGACTGTTACGGACTGGACCGGGACTGATTACCAACCTTTTGTTAAACCCATGCTTGGACCTCGATCATGGAGAAGACTGGAGGTTGGCCCGGACGTCAGCAGCTAGAAGACGTAGTTGTTGGTTCTTCTTGAGGTAGGGAAAGTAGCGAATACCTGTTTAATTACGGAAAGTTACAAGTATGCATGTTAGGTAATAATAAAACTAGAACGAACGTTTACATTATAAAAATAACCGGACGAGTCTTAGTAACATGTGGGATGTGATTCACTAGTTTTATCCGCTTTCAATATTTTTGGGAAAATTTTCGTGCTGGTAGAATGGCCATGTCGGGCCTTAGGATTGTTTGTTGATTGTCTGCTTGGGTGCTCTGCGTTGTTTAAACGGTTAATAAATAACAGGCATGAAAACGAGTGGGAATGAACTTAGTGATGCATAGTGGTGAATTGATTGGTTGGATTCCGTGAGTATGACATGGTGAAACGGGGGAATATTGGGGATTGGATACCGGTTGAGCCGGTGGGGTTACCACGTCGAGGGTGGTGTCGGTAAGTGTTGGTAAGTACATGATAGTTGTGAGCGTCATTAAGAGTCTAGTCATGGTGTTTTCAGTGTAACATGTTGTTGCTATGTGTGGGCAAGTGTGTCATGTTGATGAATTGTGAATCCTTGATTGTGATATGGTCGGGTGAGTGATAGACCGACGTGTGGTGTAACTGTGATAAGATTGTTGGGCCTGTTGAGCCGTGCTTGATCTGTGCCATTGCGATGCGTGATATTATCTTGATGTGTATTCCAAGAGGATTGTATTCCGGTATGATACCTACATCGAGGGAGGGTGTCGGTGTGGGGTAGTACCTAGTCCGACGATGTGGTCCCACGTATGCGCGGTCCCCCGATGTGTTATTCCGGTACGATGCCTACATCGAGGGGGTATGCCGGTGTAGGACACCTAGGCCGACGATTTGTGTTGGGCCTACGGGTCGTGTTGGGCCTACGGGTCAGAGCCGACGGGCCATATCATATTGGGCCTACGGGTCGTGTTGGGCCTACGGGTCGTGGTTGGGCCTACGGGTCGTGTTTCTACCCCGATGATCTATGGTCCTTTGGGGACATTTCCGGGCTCCCCGATGAGATGCGTTCCTAGAGAACATTTTCGGTCGCCCCGACGCATGTGTCTCCTCTGGATCGAGGGGCAATTCGAGATGATACGACGACTTTCCAGTTTGTTATGATGGAATTCGGGGACTGCGGTAGGGGACGTGTGTTGGTTGCTTTTGTGTGTAATGTGTTTGCTGTTTGGTTAATGTTTTGTTGTGTGAAAGCGGTCGTTTGAGTGTGTTGTAAGTTTGGCTATGAACCCCGGTTTGGAAGTTAGATATGTTGTACCAGTATGCCCTAATTGGACGGTTACTCGTGGTGGTGAGCCGATGTTCATTACCTTTACTACTTTCTCTACTGGACGAAAGCTCACCCCTTTACCTTGTTGTTTTTCAGGTGTTGAGCGGGATTGTGCTAGCAGGACATAGCTGAGCTTGGGAGCTGGCAATTGTCTTGTCTAGTAGGTCTAGTGACGTACCGTGATTTGAACTAAGACCTGTTTTTACGTTTTATTTCAGAGATGTTGACTCTTTTATTTGAATATATGAAATTACAGTTTATTGTTTTAAGCTTATTTACTTTAATTCTCGCGTTAATTATCTATTATTTTAGTTCACGTCTCGAGTCCAGTCAAAACTGGATTTGGGGCGTGACAGGACGTCGAGGCTCCGTGATGGAGACCGTGACGGCGCAAGTCACGGATCCGTGAGGAGAACTGTGACGGTGCAGACCACGGGTCCGTGACCCAATCCGCTACGGAGCCCGTCAAAGTTCCGTGACCCGAACCGTGACAGATCAAAATTGAGCCTTTTGGGCCCTTTTTGGTGGATTTCGAGTAATTGGGACGGTTACCTATAACCGAGTCCTTTTGGGGTTAATTGGGAATGTTTTACTCTTAAAACCACTCTTGAAATATGCTTATTTCTCGTATTACTTTGTGATCCTAGACTTGGGACCCGAGCTCGGTGGATGAGACTTTTGGACATCGTGAAGTGACTAAGCGTTTGGAAAGCGACCGAGGTAGGGAAAGTAGCGAATACCAGTTTAATTGCGGAAAGTTACTAGTATGCATATAGGTTGCGAATACTTGATATAATGATAGTATGCATGTAGGATGTGAGGAACGAGTGAAATGAGGGATAGCTTACGAGCCATGTCGAGCCGTAAGTTTGGGAATTATCGTGTTGTAGAAATGCATGTGGGCCATGTCGAGCCTTTAGGTTGTGTGTTGATTGTAATGCCATGATCTATGATTGTGATGCTTGATGTGTGGTTTATCCGTTGCTAGATGTTGTTGTGTTTTGGCAAGTGTGACATGCTTGATATGATGTGAACCAATGTTTGTGATATGATCGGGTGATTGAAAGAACGATTTGTTGTGTTGTGGGAAGTTGGCTCGGTTGGTATGCCGTGGTTGAATTATGGCATTGTGATGCGTGAGACTCTCTTGATGTATGTTCCAAGATGATGGGTTTTTCGGTATGATACCTACACCGAGGGGGTATGCCAGTGTAGGGTGGTATCTAGGCCGAGGGTGAGGTCCCACGTACGCGGTCCCCCGGGGAGTGGTTCGGGTACGATACCTACATCGAGGGGGTATGTCGGTGAAGGGTATCTAGGCCGATGTTGTATGATCCAGTATGATGTATTGTGATTGTGCCCCGATGCGGTTCCGGGAAGACATCTAGGCCGATGCTGTGTGATCCGGTTTGATGTATTGTGATTGTGCCCCGATGCGGTTCCGGGAAGATATCTAGGCCGATGATGTGTGATCTGGTACGATATGGTTGAGTCGGGCTGTGGACAGCCGGCGGAGTTCGGGGACTGCTGTACGGGACGTATGATTATTTTACTGTGTGTTGTATGCTTGATGATTGGTTATGTGATGTGAGTACAGTGTGATAGTGGTCATGTAAGTGTGGTTGTGATTATGTGTTCTCTGTGGATGTCATTAGTGTTGTGCCTTACTAGTATGCCCTAATTGGATGGTTACTCGTGGTAGTGAGCGGATACTCATCACCTTAACTACTTTTGTCACGCCCCAAATCCGGTTTTGACCGGACTCGAGACGTGACCGGAGTTAATAAAAGAAAAGCGATAAATAATTGACATAAACCTTTAAAATATCAAATAAACTTCCTCAAATCATCATCAATAAATAGTTCGAAAATCTCCAATGAGTCACAGCTCAACATAAAGTGTAAGATATAAAGTGTTTAGTACAAAAGACCAACACAACTCTATGACAACCCTTAAGATATCCGGAAGCTCCCGAGTCTCGAACTCCCTAGATCTCAAGTACACCTGTACACACAATAAATAAACAAATAGGGGTGAGCTTACGCTCAATAGGGAAAATCGTAAACAACTTTAGCCTCTAAGTTTAATAATAAAACTGCTTTAGTTCGATGTCACAAAGTGCTTAAAACTCTTAGACCAAAAGATATAATAAACAAATGAAAGGCAACGATAACACTAGCGCATTCTCAAGGATAACGATAACTTCCTAGAGACTAAACAGAGAACACTATAATAAAATAGAATACCATCATAACTGGAAACGAGTAAGTAGTATTAATCAATGAAATGCGATGGAATCAGTGTAAATCAAATAGCATCGCTTTTTCAAAGATAACAGTAATTTAAAAGATTCCATGAAAAATACTATAAACGAATCGTAACTACTAAAATGGGAGCAAATAATGTCACGCCAACCACTTGCTTTCTCAAGCCTCCGATCCATGAAAAGATTCTAGTGTCACCTCGGTTCCCATATTCCGATCCACTAGAGTATTCATATCACATCAGATTTTCCCTCAATCCAGAGGCGGCACATACATCGGGGCTACCGGAAACCATCCCCTCGGGACGCTCATTGTCGGGATTCCCGAAATTGCCCCCAAAGGACCATAGGTCATAGGGAACCAAGGTAGTACTCCCGTAGGACGCATACACTTGGGTGAAACCACAGTAACCATCTCTCACAAATTAATTCATACAACTGCCCCGTAGGTTCCAATAATCAATGCCCTCAAGCTCCAATAATCAATCCCCATAGTATCCAGTAACCAATGCCCTCAGGCTCCAATAATCAATGCCCCGTAAAGTCCAATAACCAATGCCCTCAGGCTCCAATACTCCTCCATTATCACGAAGAATCTGTCAAACTCCAACCACCACAACACCACCGGATTACCCCCCCGGTGTAGTACCGAACCGAACGAACAAACATATCAAGAATAAGAATAAAGGAAACACGTTATAACATATCCACCAATCAACACTTATCGAATCACACATTCATCACCATCGGTCCATCGATCACCTAATCGTGCCCCCCTTTGGCACAATCAGTCATACTCGATCATCCGTTCAAACATTCAATCTTTCAACATTCAATCAACCATGCAAACATTCAATCAACTAAGCATAAATTAAATTAGTTTCATTAGACTCTTGATTATCCTAATAACTAGCAACCAAGCATGTGAACCTAACACAACAACTAATCCGAGGGCTCATCATGGCCTCTCTACCAGCAAATCAAATCCCAAGTATTGAAAGCGAGTTACACTAGTTATTCTCATCCTAAGCATGCATACTAGACACATCCATTTATTAGTAATTGAAATACGATTATTCTAGTTATTCGCATCCTATATGCAATTCTAGGACCTTTCCAATTTTATTAACCTAATAGGTATACTAAGCGTTAAATAAGAAATTAAGACTTTCCCTATCTCGTGGTCTTCCTCTAACAATTCTCTGCTGTAAAGCTCGCTTCACCTCTCCTCCGTTCTTCACATGGGTCTCGGAATGGTCTTCGTTCCTCGAATGCAACACCAAGGTCTTGGCACACAAACAAACTCTAATCAAGATCTAACCACGAAGCAAGCAAAGACCCAAAACAAACTCTTGAAGTAGACGAAAAGGAACGAAAAGGGGTTTAAAGGGACCAAGACGGGTCCGTGACGCCTGGTACTGTTCATCCGTCTACTTCCTCCAGCTTCGGGTTTCACGATTTAAACCCCCATAGATGACCTTCCAAAGCTCCAAAAACAGTTCCTAAACGTCTCTACTTCAAAACCCACCATGGGTGTTCATCAAAACTCCAAAAAACACGAATTAAAACCATCATCCTTCATCAAAATCCTTCAAAACTTCAATAATCAAACTCAAGCTTCAAAACCTAACAAGTTCTTCCATTCTCCTCCAAAACCCATGAATCAAAAGTTGTAGAAACGAAATTAGATGAGAGATTTACCTTGAGAGTGAGGAAGGTATGTAGAAGATGATGCTTTGGAGAGTTTTTGGGAGTGAAACCACCTCAAGACTCCATTTTTGCACCTTTCTTCACCTCCAAGCTCCAAAGTTGCCTCTTCTCTCCCTTTCTCTCTCTAATTTTGGCCAGCACACAACATGAGGAGAGAAGTCCTCCAAATTGCTTTAAAACCCTAGTTTGAAGACATTCCAATAATGCCCTTAGACCCAATCCTTCCAATTTAACTTTTGTGAGGGTAGGAGGGTCTAATAGGGGTCTTTTCTTCTCCTCCAAGCCAAGGGGAACAAGTGTCCTAGTTGGGGACCACTTTGTCTCTAATAATAACCAATACTTTAGTTAATTCAGAAATAGTCGATAAAAAGGGCCCCGTTGACCGAAATTTGAATGTTATAATATTACAGTCAAAATACTGGAAACGGCTCAACTAAGCTAACCGTGCTATTGGTTAAGCTCTTTGGGCCCAGAAAAGGTCCCGAATGACTTCCGGTGTCCTCGGTTGACTTTTCCGGCCGAAAGTCAGACTTCGTCGAAATCCACCGGATCGACCGGGGGTGGTTCTTACAACTTTTTCCTACTGAGCGAAAGCTCACCCCTTTACTTTATTGTTCTACAGGTCTTGAGCGGGATTTAGTCTAGCGGGATTCTCGGATCTTGGGAGCAAGCGAGGGTCTTAGGCTAGTATGGTCTAGAGACGTGCTGTTTTATTGTCACTAAACTTATTTATTATTTGGTTTTGCCGAGCTTTTGACTCGTGATATTACTTGGATCTTTTAAACTATCATTGGAGACTCAAGTTGGTTTTAAAGTTGTTGTTATTATTTATTATTTTTAGTTCATGTCTCAAGTCCGATCAAAACCGGATTTGGGGCATGACAACATATCTACCATATAATCCACAATATCACGAAATCAACCACTGAACCCCAAAAACCCCAAATGAAGAAACCACATATATGTTCACCCCAAAATCTGGCCACCATCAAATCTCTAACTCAATCACCCCTAAATATCTAACTTCTTAAATATTTGCACCGTCCACCACCACACCTCCAAAAAACCGGAAATTGTCCCCCGAAACCATATAGAGAGAGAAAAGGGAGGTAGGAAGTGTTGTTGCAGCTCCGACAGGCTCGAGGCGGTAAGGGGTAAAATAAAAAACGTAAGAACTTACACGAAGTTTATGTATAATTTTCATTTCTATTTATTCCAAATTTAATTAAACTCATACCTTGTACCATGTCCATTATACCATGTCACCTAAAAGAGAGAGCGTATTTGGATTGGGGAGTCTAGTTAAGAGTTTTTCAGGTTACCGTGAAAACAAAGCTTATTGAACAAAACACGAAGTATAGATGGCATCCAAGGTCTTCAATTCATAACTTTGGGGTATGGAAATAATATTCACCAAACAATAAAAATGAAAAAAAATAGAAATATGAGCTCAAATTAGTGGCTACCTCCCCTCTATAGTTGTCATAGTAACACTTCCTACAGAACATCTTTGTTCACTTTGTTGCGAGGACGATCTTGTCCCAGCATGCTCTTGCCCTTGCCCTTGCGTGAATGCAGGCTGCTTGGGAGTCGGAAGATCCGCAATCTCACTATTAAGCATTGATACAACTACGGACATTGTCGGCCTGTCTTTCACCAACTCTTGTACGCATAACAGTCCCACATGTACGCATCTCCATATTTCTATTTCAAACCTTGGATCGTACATCAACGGATCCGCCAAACCTGTAATGTTCCCTTCGTTCCACAACTTCCATGTCTGTCCAAATACAACACCAAGTTAAGAGCTATCACATTCAGAGCTGTGTTAATCAGTCAAACTAGTTTCGACTTACATGTGCTAAGAGACTCAAGGACAACGACGCGTCTTGATAGAAACTGGTGTTCTTTCTCCCACTGATAATCTCCAACACTAACACTCCAAAGCTGTAAACATCAGATTTCTCGGAAAAGTGTCCTTCCATTGCATACTCAGGGGACATGTATCCACTGTTTTACACAAGTATCAGAAACATAACCACATATATTATATAGGGTAATGACAAGTAGAGTAGTTTGATTGCATTGAGAGCTACTTACTATGTCCCGACGACCCTGATTGTATTGGCTCTATCTTCATTGCCTCCAAAAATCCTGGCAGTTCCAAAGTCTGAAATCTTGGGGTTGAGTGCCTCATCCAACAAGATGTTACTAGCTTTGATATCTCTATGAATGATCTTTAGCCTAGAGTCCCTGTGAAGGTAAAGCAATCCTCGACTAATCCCTTCCATAATGTTGAAGCGTTTTCTCCAATCCAAATCTCCTCGCTTGTTTGAATCTAAGATGATAGAATTAGAAGGCAAAAGATGTAAGTAAGTGAAAAGGGAATGCAAGAATTGTCCAACCAAATAGAATGGCATCAAGGCTTCCGTTGGGCATGAACTCGTAAATGAGCATCTTTTCATCTCCTTCAGCGCAGCAGCCGAGCAGCCTAACAAGATTACGGTGTTGAAGCTTAGATATGACTTCCACCTCTGTCATGAACTCCTTGAGGCCTTGTCCGGACGTCTTCACAAGCCTTTTCACTGCTGTTTCTCGTCCGTCTACAAGCTTTCCCTGAATACAAACAAACATAAAATCCGTCAAAACGTCAAAACATTTGGTATAGAAACTCATCCCTTACCTTATATACTGGGCCAAACCCACCCTCCCCGAGCTTGCTGCCCAACTCAAAATCGTTTGTTGCAGCTTGCACCTCCTCAAACTTAAATATGGGTACTTCTTCAATTTTAACTTCACCTGTAGTCTCCCCAGCCACAATTCTTTTCGATAGCTTGGTAAATTTTGCCACTGTATTGCACACAAATATCATTCTTTAACAAGTTGTATTTATACATACATCCAACATTGAACAACACACAGTTTATGAATATGTCACCTCTTCTTCTAGCTATGAATTTCCAAGCCAAGAACACGGAGATTGCTGCAGCTATGGTTCCAATGATCACTGTGACGGTAATTGTAGTTGTGAGGTTCTTTCCCTTCTCTTTCAGTGTTTCTGAAAATCAGTCAAACACAGACAATGTAACATGTCAAATGTAAAATGGAGTTGTAATCTTCAGCAAAGCAGAGGAATGAAGAAGAATTTTACCAAGTTCAGAGTATGCGACGTGGACGTAAAGATCTGCTCCGCCAAAAGCAAATTTCTGAAGGTCAATTAAGTTTCCAGTCCAAGCCATACAACCCATGTCAGTATCGAAAGTATAGGCCGTGCAGGAGCAATTCCGCAAGCAGTAGGTGGAACATTGATCAAAGTCATTAAGATCAGCCATTCGTCGGCCAAAGTCGGGCACCTTCATGGTTTTAAGCTGCAAGAAGCCGTCCTCCATTGCATTGTTACCGTCACTCTGTCCCCTTTCACACTTGAGCGGCGTGCTCCTCCTGCACCCACTGCTCCAGTTTCCTGCCCTCCATTCTGCAACATTTTTAGGCTCGTACCCAACTAAGCAGCTGCAAATAGGTGAAGTGGAGGAGTTGCAGCTTCCAAAAGGCCCGCACATACCATAAACATCACAATCATTTTGTTGGGCTATCCATGAAGTCTCAAAATCTTCCATCCCTCCCTCCCAATACTTCTCAGTTAAAACTCCCAGCGAGGTCAAGAGGTAGTACATCCTGACGGAGTGGTTCGCATAAGAGAAACTTAGAGAGACGGTTCCTTGGTTGTCGTCCACAAGTTGATAGCCGTCAAGATACATATTGTTCATGGTCGGTATTCCGATGAACCTCCTGCTGCTCCAGGGGCCAGATCGCCAATACGGCCGAGTCTCATTCCAAATGAAAAGCTCAGGAGCATCCGGATACTCAAGTCCGACAGAGAAGTTCCCGGTGGAGGGATCAGAAGGGGTCTTCCAGGAAGTGAGCCGAAGATCCCCCTTGGCACCCGTGTGAATCTCCATCTTTTGCACAAATGAATCGAAAGGCTGTTGAAAGCTCTCCCATACGGTTCGTCCCGTAATGTTATCTTGGAGGACAAGGCTTCCAGAATCTAGAAGCTGAGCGGTGGTAGAGTTGGGTCTTGACGGGGAGGCACCTGATGACCAGACCACCTCGCCGTCACCATTTAAAAGCACGAGATTGCCATCTTCTGAGATGATCAGGACCCCGGAGGAATCGTTGATGGGCTTATCCCTGTTAGCCACCCAGATGATGCTCCGTGTTACTATAGGAAGGTTGAACCAGATACCAACATACCGACTTGTAGAATTTTCAGGGCTGAAGAATCCAAGCTTGAAGACGCTGCCATCGGAGATGAGAAGGCCGGAGTCGTTGATAGGCTGAGATAATGTGATGGTGTCAATGGCACTGGCCAGCTGTAAACATGAACAGCATAACAAGAGAAGAACAGTAGTAATAGTACTGCCTAGAGATCCCATAAATCAGAACTACGAATGTTTGAATTAAAGAAAGTCACCATTATGATTCATCTACTTCCTATCTTTATATTACACCTCTCTCACTATATATGATACTCACAGATGAATGCATCTACACAACTTAGCTAGATATGAACACGTTTGCCTACTAATGTTTGACCCTATCTAGCATTATATTTAAGGAAATGTTTTGACTTTTGTAGTGGCAACAACATATGAATACTGTATTGATCATTTAAATCTAAACACACTAAGTGATTACATATTTTCGTTCAACTTGAGACTTTAAAATTACATTGTATTTCCTTCCAGAGAAATAATAATAATAATGTCTTACCCTTGACTGGAGATGTTGCCGAACGATTTCGTGGACCACGGAATGAAGATTAGTCAAATGAAATTTGTTTATGTATTAGGCATTTGAAGCCAACCAAAGTCAAATTTGGTAGGACGAACCATCTATCGTTTTTCTTCGAATACTGTTTGTATTGTATCTGATAAAAAATATCTTCAGGTGTGGCCGACATCCATTCCCAAAGCTGTTTCTCTACAAAGGGATCTTTGGGCTTTAACTCTTCCTCAATTGGACCGTGGGCTCACCAGTTCTGATCAGAAAAGACTATGGGCTAAAAATAACCCTATTTACTGGGAGTTGTGTTCAAAGATTTTTTCCCGGCGATGGTGGAGAAATTGGGAGCCGAGGGCTTCATGGTGGAGCTCTGCAATGAGTTCAGGCTGCTCACGGACGTAGACAAGGGGGTCATCACGTTCAGGAGCTTGAAGAGGAGTTCTGAGTTGCTCAGGCTGCCGGAGATGACAGACAACGAGTTGATGTGTATGCTCAGGGACGGTGATCTTGACGGCCATGGGGCTCTCAACCTCATGGAATTTTGCGTCTTGATGTGTAGGCTTAGTCCTGGTCTCATGGACTCTCCCTTCAAATGGTTGTTGCAAGAAGAACCTTTTGTTAGCTATGTTAAAATATAATTATAATTGGGGTGTTCAACTATCAGTTTGAATTTTGGACAAGCAATCCTTTGATTTTTTATTTTCATTCTAATTGATCCTTTATTGTGTTTTACTTGATTTCTTCTCCCTTCCAATCTGTAGACAGATTGGGTTTTTTTGTAAACCGTTTTCTTCCTCAGAAGAGGAGTGTTTATAATATGCATTCGTTGATAAAAAAAAAACTATCAGTTTGAACTTTTAGTTGAGTTGGAGCTTGACACCTCATAGACCCGGGTTCAAACTTCACTCTCTATAAATATTATATTTCTTCTCTATTTATCAAATTTGTCCAAAATGAGCCAACTCTGTATTTCTTCTCTATTTATCAACTTTGCCCAAAATAAACCATCCCTTATCATTCTTCTTATTGGGCCCATCTCATCTTCTAAATAATTCACCTCCAAATCCATTAACGAACAAGGTAATTAGACTTTACATATTACTTTCAATATTGTCATGAATTGTCAATTCCAATGATGTTATAATATAAAACTACAATCATTATTGTAGAGTGCATCTTAAGTGACAATACTTTTAAAGTAGTGTCTCTTAAGTAAAAACTTTGGAAGTGCTTTTGTAGTTAAAACTTAAGAGACGGTATTTATTGTAGTTTCTTTGAAGGCGGAGTTTTTGCATATCCTTTTTAACGTACTTTCGCACACGATCGTTCAAGCAATACAGATAATTTACTAATGTATCGGTCGGACACTAGGGAGAAATCGGGCAATGATTGTATTCAAACACTAGACTGTCACTATCTAGTATCTACAGATATGTGCAAGAATATAGCTTCAAAGTGGTAGATGTGTAGAAAGTTGAAATGGAAAACGGTAAATAAAAGCAAATGAAAATAAATGGCAACCTAGGAGTAAGCAACAATGAACACATTAGATAAGGCAAGTCATGGATGCAATCATGTACGAGATCAATCAATACAAGGAAAGTAAAAATATATGGTGAAGTATCCTATGGTCTTGTAAAATACATTCCTATGCTCGTGATCTCATATCCTAAATCACAAGTCTAGTCTCGAGGAGAGGGTATAAGACCATGTCTGGACCTAAATGAACACAACTAATAACGGGATAAAAAGTTATGAATCCAATTCAACCATAGGTAATTAGCCTACTTAAGCACCAATCGACATACATAGTATTCTATCATTCGAGGATAATCTTACCGAGTCAAGAAGCTAAATAAATGCACGAATTGGAAACTAAGAGTCGCGATGTTTAATTCTAAACAATGGGTAAACTAGCATTCCCACACGATCAAAAACTCATTGGTTATAATTCAAGTCAAAATGCCAAAACATAGATGGAGTTCTAACAATCCAAGTGAGCAATTAACCCAATTTCATGAAAAACTCGATAATACTCAACAAATTAAACATCACCAAAGTTCATAATCACATCATGCATAGGAATCAACACAATTTCACATATCAATTCCAACATAGCATTTAATTTTAAGAATTTAGGGATTTCTCCTACAAACCCTAATATGCTCATCTTCATAAATGATGGATTAAGACCAAATTAAACATCACCAACAATACATTTCAACAATCCAAGTATCAATTAATCATTGTATCAATATATAACTGGCATTCATGGCCAATGGAGACTACTCCATGCCCATGGAGGTAAAACTCATGATTGAAAAACTAGAATGAGGTAAGAGGAAGATGATAAAAAGCTGAAACCTTGCTAGGAATTATGATTTATAGCTCAAATCCTCTAAAACAAGCTCAAAATAGCTTCCAAACTTTAAAATGACTTCAACCCAAAATTAGTTTTTAACTCTTTTTGAAGCCTTGAATCTCGCTTTTTTAAGCCCCAAAACTCTTGTCAAATAGATGCTAGAGCTAGAGGGGAGTAAGAGCTTCAAATTGACGGTCGGATCTCGTCAAACGGTCACCAAAGTTGGGAGATATGACCGGCCGAATTTTGCTTCTCCAAACTGAATTTTGTAAAGAATTCTCCATGTTTTTGCCCCAAAAATTGTTGGCGCAAGATTTGGTACAGTGATGCTTGTAAAGACCGGCAAAATTAATTTGGAATAATCTTTTACAAAATGAAACTTCGGGGTTGGAATTTGCAACGAGTGGGAATTGAAGGTAAAACTCAAAAAAATGGGGGAAAAGAAGTGAAATGGACAGAGTTGAGGGATTGGGCCAATTTGGGCCCAATCAGTTACGCGCGGCCCAAACCCACGCAACGCTGAAACCCTAACCAGTTTCACGCGTCCTCTTCTTCTAGCGTTTGGCATGCTTATCGAGACATCACGCAGCCACCACAATCCCCCTCTCCCTCTTCTCTCGCTCTCACCGATCCTCTCTCGTGCGCGACAACCTGCCGGAGCTTCAACGTCGCTCATCCTCACCCGGCTTTTCTCCTCCACCCTCAAATCCCCATCGCTAGACACCGCGCCCCAGCCCTACGCCGTGCCGGAGCATCTCGCTCTGGTTCGCTTCCCCGAACTCGAGCGACGCCGGCGACAACAGACCAGCACATGCTTGTGCTGTATCTCGTCACGAGAGGCGTCCCCGACCTCGACTTGCTCGTATTTTCCCCGGGCTAAGATCGATTCGGACTGGAGCTAACGGAAAATCGACGGCGAGCCCTAGCCCTCCTCAGATCTGGACGGAGGAGCCAATGGGCGTACTCCAGCCACCGTCCCTTCCCTGCCATGTCCATGCCGGAGCTCGGCACCCCTCGCCGGCCGTTTTTCCCCTGTTTCCGAGCTCCCCTCGACGCCGTAGGCAACGGCTGGACACTCATGGTCTCGCCGGAGGCAGACCAAACCGGAGCTCGTACCGAGCAGGTTTCGGGGCCAGGGGAACTGTGGGCCGAGAAGAATGTGGGCCTTGTCATAGGCCTTTGGGCCAGGTCAATAGCGGGATGGACGGGACAGAACGGGCCTTGGGCCCGGGTCAAGACTTGGGTTTAGCCTTGGACTCGGATCTGGGGCTGGATCCGGGTCGGATCCGGGTCAACCCGGGTTCACTTGAAATTTTTTTTAAAATCAGATTTAATTATCTGATTTAATTAATTCAAGACGGGACTTCGCCCGAGATCAAGGGCTTGGAACCGAGCTAGAAGAACGAAGATCACGCCAGAACTCGTGTGAAGAACGGAGTTGTGACCACTCGAGCTTTTCATCAGAGTTTATTAGAGGAAGACCACAAGGTAGGGAGAGTCTTAACTTCTTAATTAAACGCTTAGTATGCATGTTAGGCAACAAAATCGGAAAGGTCCTAGAATTGCCTATAGGATGCGAATAACTAGTATAATCGTGTTTCAATTACTAATAACCAGAAGTGTCTAGAATGCATGTTTAAGATTAAGATCACTAGTATAACTCGCTTTCAATACTTGGGAATTGATTTACTGGTAGAGAGGCTATGAAGAGCTCTCGGATTAGTTGTGTGCTAGGTTCACATGCTTGGTTACTCGTTAGTTAGGACTACTAAGAGTCTAATGAAACTAGTTAGCTTATTTGATTGAATGCTTAATTGATCGTTCACATGATTGTTGATTGGTTGAATGTTTGTGTTGATATAATTGTGCCAAAGGGGTACAATCAGGTGATCGATGTACTGCTAGTTCGTGACAGGTAAGTATACGGTAAGTGTGAGGTGTTATTGGATGTCTTTGCTATGACGAAAGTGCGATTTGAGGAGTGGTTATGATTGGTCGAACTATAGTGTTGTTTCCTTATTCTTATTCTTGAATACTTGTTTGCTTGTGTATTTGGTTGCTTGTTTGTTTGTTTGGTTCGGTACTACACCGTGGGGGGGGGGGGGGGGGGGGGGGGGGGTAATCCGGTGCCATTGTGGTGGTTGGAGTTGGACAGATGCAGTGGAATATGTAGTGATGTGAGGAGCCTATGGGTCGGCAGATCCTACGAGATATTGATTGATTATTGGAGCCTGAGAGCTCGGCAGATCCTACAGGATATTGAGTGATGTGAGGAGCCTATGGCTCGGCAGATCCTACGGGATATTGAGTGATATTGGAGCCTGAGAGCTCGGCAGATCCTACGGGATATTGAGTGATTATTGAGTGACGTGAGGGGCCTAAGGGCTCGGCAGATCCTGCGGGATATTGAGTGGTTTCCTTCATGAGAGATGGTCCTTTGGAGACACTTTCGAGAACCCCGACAATGAACATCCCTATGGGATGGTTTCCGGTGCTCCGATGTATGTGCCTCCTCTGGATCGTGGGAAAATATGATGTGATATTAATACTCTAGTAGATCGGAGTCTGGGAACCGAGGTGACACTAGAATCTATTCATGGATCGGAGGCTTGAGAAAGCACGTAGTTGACGCGATATCAATTGCGCCCATTTAATCGTTCTGATACTTTATATTTACTCTGTTATGGAACCTTCAAGTTAATATTATTTTCAAGGGTACGAGCTTATCGTATTCTATCTTGTTATATACCTTATTTCATCGTACTTGCCTTATTCTATCCTGTTTAGGTATTATTATTTATTCGCAACTTTCTTATTCTATCTCGTCGCATTTATTTCGTTGATTAATCGTGTTTTGTTGTTATTCAAGTTACATGTTTATTCAGTACAGTTTTGACCTCAGGGTTGAGTTGTTAAGGTTTTTCCTACTGAGCGTAAGCTCACCCCCCTTTGGTTTTCTTAGTGTTTTACAGGCGTAGCAGATGTCTAGTGAGTTCGGGGCTCGGGACCTTTTGGACATGTTGGGGTTTATCTTAGAGCTATGTTGGTCTTGTGTTTTAAACATTATTTATTTGACCCTTCATGTTGAGATGTGACTCATTGGAAGTTTTGGAACGATTTTATAATTGTTGATTTGAGAGTTTATCTTGTGATTATAAAGGTTTTTGGTATTCCTTTATTGCTTTTCTACTTTTATTTCGCGTCACGCCTCGAGTCCGGCCAAAACCAGACTTGGGGTGTGACAATGCTCTTCCAATAATTATCAATGACCTTTAATGGTATATTTTAGAGTACTTTAAAAAATCTAATATAACAGATAGAGCACGCTTATATTAGTGATTACATTAATTAAAATTATATTATAGTGTGCAAGTAATACTATATACTATCTAGGGTAAAGTTCTGTAATGGTGAGATTGTTTACGGATAACGAAATGTCCTTGAGCTGAGATTGGCGTAAGTGAATCTCGTGTGTGATCGATTATGTCCCTTGAACAAAAAAAGCAGGTTGGTGAGGCGTAGGTAGAGTAACAGATGAGCTAGTAAGCATGAGAACTACTGTGTCCATCGTGGGCCTATCTGTTGGATTTTATTGAACACTAAATAACCCAACATGGTTGCACGTAATTGTCGAGTAAGAATCGCCCATACTCGGATCAATGAGCTCCAATGGCGTCCCCTTACTCCAATGCCTCCAAGCCTGCAACAGAGCATATGGTAAATAATAAAGCAGTTTAATTATTTAAGGATCAAGGATCCTAATTGTCACGCCCCAAATCCGGTTTTGACTGAATTCGAGATGTGAACTAAAATAGTAAATAATAAAGCAGTTTAATAAAGAAAAAGGGTCTCAAATTAACAATTTAAAGCTCCGAAAATCCACACGAGTCGACAACTCGGTAAAAAATACGTAGTAAAAGAGTTCAAAATAAAATTACGTCTCTAGACAAGCTAGCCTAGGACCCTCGCTAGCTCCCAAGCATCGAGCATCCAGCTAGTACAAATCCCGCTCAAGACCTAAAACACAACAAGGTAAAGGGTGAGCTTTCGCTCAGTAGAAAAAGTAGTTAAGGTTATGAACATCAGTTCACCACCACGAGTAATCGTCCAATTAGGGCATACTAGCAAATCACGACTATTAACAACGCCCACGGGACAAGTACCAACCACCAATCCCTCTCGCAAGACCACACTCACACATAAGACAATGCACAAAGTCATCCAGCATGCATAGAACACACAGCAGAGCAACACATAACTTAGTACAACTGTTCCCAACATCACCGTCTATCACAACCATCCCCATTTATATCGTACCGGAACACAAAGCATCGGTCCCGACATCTTCCCATCACCAAGACTCGGGGTAACATACCTGACCGACAATGCATTCAGTCGGATGTCTTCCCGTCACGGATACACGGGGCCTCAAGCATAACGGACCGGCACACACCTCGGTCGTACGCCTTCCCGGACCACATAGCATCGGGGTAATGGTTACACCATCCTCGTCCTCGATACTCTACACCGGCATACTCTCTCAGTGTAGGTATCATACTGGACACACCTCCTCTTGGAACACACCTCAAGAGAATAACACGCATCGCAATGCCATAGTTCGACCACGGTATACCAACCGAGCCAACTCAAGATAACACACAAATCGGTCTATCACTCACCCGATCATATCACAACCAAAGATTCACATCACAACAATCAAGGAACACTTGCCCACACATAGTCACAACATGCTACACCGAGTATATCATAACATGCTTCTTAATCTTATCGACACTAAGTCACACATCATGCATCTCAAACATAGATCATGGCATCACAATCAACACGCAACCTAAGGCTCGACATGGCCATTCTACCAGCACGACAATTTCCCAAGAATTGAAAGCGATTAAACTAGTGAATCACATCCTATATGCAAACTAAGACTCGTCCATTTATTAATGTAATTGAAAGCAGTTAATCTAGTGAATCACATCCTATATGCCAACTAGGACCTTTCCGGTTATTATTGTTATTCTAAAAGCATACTAGTAACTTTCCGTAATTAAACCGGTATTCGCCACTTTCCCTACCTCAAAAATAAACAACGATCAACTCCTAGCTACTGACGTCCTGGCTCGCTTCCTCCTCCTCTTCACGATGTCCTCGGGTCTCCTCCTCCGTCGATCTCGGGTCCGAAGCCTTGGATCACATTTAAATACTCGAATAAACACTAATTCAGTTGCGATAGGAACGAGAAATAACTGAATTAAGCCTGAAAGTCCAACATAGGCTAAAACGGGAAATGGGCCGAAACGAGGCCCAATTCGGATGCCCCAGTATCCGAACCGGCCTGCGCCACAGACCGGCCCGGAACCAGACCCGGCGCGTGCCACAAACCGACCCGAAACCAGGCACGGTCCGCGCAGCGCATCGGCCCGGAACCAGACACAGTCCGTGCCGAGTACTGGCCCGGAGCTAGACACGGTCTGTGCGGCGTGCCGTGCCGAAACCAAGCCTGTTCCGTGCCGCGTTCCGCGCCGGAACCTGACCCTCTCCGTGCTCCATTCCGTGCCAGACCATAGCAGACTCTCTTCTTCTTCCACAACTCGTTTTCCACGAAAATAAACCACAAAACACCATTGATGAATCCTCAAAACTCCAAAACAGACCCCAAAGCTTCAGCAATTCAATACCAACAAAGGGGTTTCATCAAAACTACTCATAGTCCAAATAAAACCAATCATCTAACTCATTTTCTTCTTCAAAAATCATCCTCCACCATTAAAGCTTCAAACCCCAACCATGTTCTTCATTTCCCCTCAAACCCATGAACCACAATTCACCAAAAACGAAAAAGAGTTAGATGGTTACCTTGGAAATGGAGTGTAGAAGAAGAATCCAATGTTTTTTATGAGATTTGAGTAGAAACCAAGCCCCAAAATCCACCCTTTTTCTCCTTTCTTCTTCCTCAAGTTTCTAAAGCTCTTCTCTTCCCTTCTCTCTCTCCAAAATATGT
The DNA here is from genome assembly GCA_963921825.1 of Erodium maritimum. Taxonomy (NCBI): domain Eukaryota; kingdom Viridiplantae; phylum Streptophyta; class Magnoliopsida; order Geraniales; family Geraniaceae; genus Erodium; species Erodium maritimum. The sequence goes on along the minus strand of OY997595.1, from coordinate 50,801,268 downwards.
CAAGAGGCACAGATGACCTGAATTTCTCTTGATATTTGTGCCTTTAACCTAGGGTTGAAATCCCCAATTTGCCCCTCCTTACTCTTATCCCTTCAAGGCATACCAAGAGGGTTAAATGGGTCTTTTAGACCCATTTCTTCCCCTCCAAGTAAATAAGGACACATGTACCTGTTGGGGACCACTCCTATTTCAACTAATTCCAGCACAAATAATTTATCGGATTTTGATCTTAATCGGACCGCGTTTGACTAACAAAAGGTCCGAGTTGACTTTTCTCAATATTACAATCAACGGAAAGGAAACGGCCCAACTAAGCTAACCATAACGACGACTAAGCTTTTTGGGCCACGGAAAGGTCCCGAACGACTCCCGGAGTCATCTGTTGACTTTTCTGGCAAAAGTCACCTTTCGCCGAAAACCTACGGTTCGACCAGGATCGACCGGGGGCGGAAAGACCTCCGTGAACTCGCACACCACTCTCGTTAGCTCTCTACTATGCATGGTCTCTGTCTCAACTCCCACGGTCAACGCAGACAAGAGTACTCCGCTCCAACTGCCCAAAACGCAGGTGACAATCGTGTCACCCGATACTACAGTCACATGCCGACGATAACAGTCGATCGACGCCCGATACCTCGTCATCCAGTCCATCCCCAAAATCACGTTAGAGGTCGTCATGTCCAGCACAAGCAAATCACCATAGAACGGGCAATCAGCCACTCGGATCTCATAAGCCCGACAAACACTACTCAGAACTACCTCTCTCGTAACCAGGGTGTGAAGACATATAGATCTACTCAGAAACTCCACCCTCAACCCCAACAAACGAGCAAAAGAAGAAGAGATGAAAGAATGGGATGCTCTAGTATCAAACAGAAAAGATGCCCATGAATTATAAAGCAAGCACGTACCCTATGTAGCCTCATGGCCGGCGCTGTTAGTCTTAGTGCCCGTAGTTCAATCCTAAATGTCCAAATGTATATATCATCGTTAGCAATAAAATTAAAGCGGCTTTATATTACTTATGTGTTGGAGTAATATATCGATGTGTGCTCTGATCTATGCCCACCATGCGAATAGAACCATAGATCGAGATAGATCACACTCGATGGGTCCCTAGTCAACAAAGCTTCACTAGAAGCGACTAGTATGAAAGATGGCTCTTTATGGCTTACGTTCTATTAGTCATTGGAATGGGATTCCGGAGTCTGATCATAGATATCATGTGGGACATGATATTGGACGACCCGCCCTGAATATGTGCCATAGATTAAGTCATGAACATATTCAGTGTTGTAGCTTGTCATGTATCCTTAGACCAAGGAGTCTTTGTGATCGCTATGTAGTCAACAACTGAGTTTGACCTGAGCCTAACGTTGTCCGTAACAGGGCTTCCATAACGGCCAGGATTGGCTTGGGGACGGGCTACATGAGTGACACGAAAGACGGCTAAGGGATTTATCCCTCATACTAAGGTATGGGAAAGATATCGGTTCTCGGCCGCTTGATCGAGAGTGACTGGAAGAATAGCATGGCCATGCACATGATACTGGGTATCATATCTTCAGTCATCTCACATATCAAGGAACGGTGATTGAGAATAATAAGGATGACGGCTCTATGCCTTATCTCAATCAGGATATCGGAGATAAAAGGATAATGACAGGGACGACGGAAAGGTTAGAATCGACAGGGTCGATTCGTTATGTAGTGTCAGGCAATACTAAAGTCTCGTTAGTTGCCACTTAAATAGGATCAAGTAAAATGGGATTTTACGTTGATCTATTGACATGCATAAACCTAAGGGTCACACCGGAGGATGAAACTCATTGACACATTTATGGAGAATGGCCAAAAGGGAGTTGTCTCGGGACATGACCAAAACTGGGTTTTGGATCATGTGCCCGTAAGTGAATAGGACTTTACGGATCGAGACAAGGCTTGGAGTCTTGGGATTGATCGCGTCGGATAATGTTGGACATTTCCGGTATGGAAGGCATGGAGGCGATGAGCGAATCACGGGACCTCGTTGGAAATGGCCACGGGCCATGTTCCAAGAGGCCCATGAAAGGCCCATGCAACCAAGGCCCATGGAACTAATTAATCAAGTCTTGATTAATTAGTACTAAGTAAGCAAGACAAGGATTAAGGTGTTGGTGATTCACCACCTAACCCAATCTTGTCTTGCCATACTTTGTCCTATTTACACCTTACTTGACACCATACTTGTCCCATGCCTTTAGTTGGACAAGTATGGGTTTTGTTATGTTTAAGTCATCTTTTTCCAACATAACAAACACAAGACAAGAATAGGAAACACATTTTCTCTCCCTCTTCCATGGCCATTTCGGGTTTGGCTAGTTTCCTCCTCCATTTTGTGTTCTTGAGTCCTCAAAGAGAAGAACTACGTGGCTTTGATTCCCATGTGGATACGTAGGCGTCTTAGAGACTCAAGCCAATCATTCGTTACCCGGTGTTCTTGTTTTGGTAAGAACTAGTGCTGAAATTTTCTCTTGTGAATCCATTCTTTGTTAGTTGTTTCATGGTTTTAATCGTCTCTTGGTTTTCATTGATTTTCCACTGCGAGTTGGTTCATCTCCAACCTTACCTCGAGACCCAACAGTGGTATCAGAGCCGTGCTACCTTCGGGATTCACAAGACGGTGTTCAAAGTTTCGGTTTTGCTTGAAAGTTTCGTTTTTGGCATGTTGTTTTGCTAAATTGTTTGATAACATGTTTTAAATACTTGTTTATGGATTTAATGCATGTAAAATGAATTTTTGAAAATTATTTCAAATCTGGAAATTTTGAAAAAGATTTGATTTTTCGGGTCTCGGGAGCGGGACTCTCGGGGAGCCGAAACCGGGACCGAACGGGGCTCCGTTGGACGGAGCTAGGCTAAGCATGACCATTGGATGGTTGATATGTCAATGCTAAACCGTTTTGTTAGTTATGACGAGTTTGGAACCGTCATGACGAACTCGAAGATCAAATGTTCAAAAGTTTCATTTTTGAACGGTTTCGATAAACCGAGCATCAAAAAATTTCGAAACTTGGCTATTGATTAAAACCGGAAAATCACATGATGTTTGATAACATGATGTGTGATGTGATGTTGGCATGGTGTACATAATAGCCCCGAGCTCAATTTAATTATTTATCGCTTTTCATGGCCTGCGAGCCGTTAGTGTTAGCGTGTAATTATTCTTTCAAGGTGTGGTCGTCGAACCACTTGTTTGTAATATTTATTTATTCCCGACCTGCGAGTCGTGTATTAAATTGTAATATTTTACTCAAGACGAAGAAAGGGCGAAAAGGTCATTTGGTGGCTTTTCGGGTGTTGGCATCGGCTTGGAGTCGGTGGAGCTCAAGAAGCTAGTGGGAGTTAGTTTAGGGGGCTATTATGTGCACATTTATCGCTTTATTCTTGGTTTAGTTTATGCATGATTAATTCTGTGTTTTAGAATTGCATGCTTAACTTTATTTACCGAGCATATCACCTCACATGCAAAGATAAAATTGGAATTTTAATCCTTGTGTGTGAGCCCTTAGAATCGTCATTACATTGGATGTAGTTGACGGGTTCGAAGGAAGAATTACATTGGATGTAATTTGAGGCATCATTTCATTTGGAATGTAGTTGATGTGCTCATCGCATCTAGGATGTGTCAAAGTTTTAAACACAACCGGACAAGTAAAAACGGGTCATGTCCGATACCTCCCAATTATCAACACCTTACTACCTCCCCGTCCTATGGGTGTCGTGCGCATTAGCGGAGCATCCATGGGAAAGCGGGGTAGTAGGTTTGGACGACATATGTGGGTGTCGTGCGCATTAGCGGAGCACCTACATAGTGACACGCCATAGTTGAAAATTGGTGGACCCGACTACGATTCTCAGCCTGAGGTTGAGCTAGGGTAACAGATAGGGTAAGTCGTGTACATAAGTACATACCCTAGCCAAGAGTCACATTGGATGTGATTGGATGGAGTCCTACCTACATAGCTCGATTAAGTGGTGAGCATTAGTTCAGCTTAATCGAGTGAATCAAGGATCTTGGTTTCAGATTCTAAAGGTTTAGAATTGATTGTTGGTGTTTAAGCTTGATCTTCATAAAATTTATTCAGTTTACTGATTGAATTTTATCTGTTGTAGATCAAATGACAAATTCAGCGAACATTAATAGTTTGTCATTAAAAACCATTCTTGACAGGGTCAAGCTAAATGGGACAAACTATTTGGACTGGTACAGAATTTTGAGGATAGTCCTCAAGTCTGAACGCAAAGAATATGTCCTTGACAAGGCTGTCTCTAAGACCATATCAGAGTTACATGAAGTGTCATTAACTGCTGAGAAGAATATCTCAGGGATCTGGGATCCAAGGATATTCTGATGGTCAACAAGGGAATTGGAAGTGGCAAGGGCTGGGCCCATGCGCACTTGGCAGGAAAGATGAGACACCTGAGAATGTCTGCTTCTACTGCCAACAACCTGGTCATTGGAACCGGGATTACAGGAAGTTCACGGCTGATCTGAAGAAGGGCAGTGGGACTGCGCCTTCATCAAATAGCCTGGATGATCTGAAGAAGGGCAGTAGGACTGCGCCTTCATCAGGAAACCTGGATGATCTAAGGAAGGGCGGTGGGACCGTGCCTTCATTCGGTAGTAACTCTATAGAGCTACATCTCTCTACTTCCAAAGATTCATGGGTATTAGATACCATGACTGAATCTCACACATGCACTAATATATGGTGGCTGAAAGTAGGAGAGATTTGGAAAGCACGAAATGGACCTCAGAGTTGTGGCAACTGCTGTAGGATCCATGAGTCTTGCTTTGCCAAGAGGCCTTGTCTTAGTATTGTATAATGTATATTGCATAGCTACTTTTAGTAGGAATATTATATTTGTATCCGTGTTTGACAAGGAAGGATATAATGTTAATATTGGAAATGGAGTTTTCAATGTTCTATGCAATGAGATGTTTTATACCAGTACTGACATGGTTGGAGGATTGTACATATTAGATATGGGTAACAATGCCTCGAGTTCTATATATTCCGTTAATACCAAGAGGTCTAAATCCAACGATTTAAACCTAACTCTGTTATGGTACTGTCATTTGGGTCGCATAAACAAGAAGCGCCTATCAGCACTTCAGAAGTGCGGGCTTTCAGGTTCATTCGAATTCCATTCGATCGATAGGTGCAAGGTTTGTTTGATGGGCAAAATGACTAAAGTGCCCTTTATCGATCTCGATGAAAGGGCGGGTGAATTATTGGGGCTGATACACTCGAATGTGTGTAGACCAATAAGTTCACTTTCCAGGAGGGGTTTTAGCTACTTTATCACATTTACTGATGATTACAGTAAATATGGTTATGTCTATTCGGTGAGACATAAGTCTGAAGCTTTTGATAAATTCAAAGAGTTTAAGACTATAGTAGAAAACCAGCTCGACAAAGGTATTAAGGCACTTCGATTGGATCGAGGTGGAAAATACTTGACCACAGAGTTATTAGATCATCTAAAAGAGAATGGGATCCTTTTGGAATGGACTCCTCCTAGGTCACTGTAGTTGAAAGGTGTAGCCAAACGGAGAAATCGGACATTGTTAGACAATGGTCTGTTCCATGATTAGTTGGACTGATCTCCCAATCTCTTTTAGGGGTTTTGCTCTAGAGACGACCGCATTCATAGTGAATCGGGCTTCGACGAATGGTGTGGAAGGGACACCATTTTAAAAATGGTACGGGATGATGCCCGCTTTGTCCTTCCTAAAGATTTGTGGTTACGAGGCTTATGTGAAACATTTGGTTTTGACTAAGCTCGAACCAAGATCTGAGATATGCACCTTCGTGTGGTATCCCAAAGCAACAAGGGGATACTACTTCTACAATCCCAGTGAGAACATGGTGTTCGTCGCATGGGGCGGGGTCTTTATGGAAAAGGAGTTTTGTTTCAAAAGACGTCATTGGGAGGACTGTGCATCTCGAAGAAATTCAGGATGGTACAGATCCGTCTAAACCAATTGGCAACCCAGTAGAAAGGAGCCAGAGATTGTCGTAGAGTAAGAACCAATTCCTGTTACAATTCCGGAAGGTCCAAGGCGATTTGAAAGGATCAATCTTCCACCTCCAAGATATGGTATCCGGAGGTGACAATGAAGTCATGGTGGATCACGATGATCCAGCCACCTTTCAGGAAGTCGTGGATGGGCCCAACTCCGAGTTATGGCTGGGAGCCATGAGGGAGGAAATGCAATCCATGTCGGACAACCGAGTCTGGGAACCGGTTGATCCCATCATTGGGGTAATGACCATCGGATGCAAATGGATCTTCAAGGTGAAGATGGACATGGACGGCAACCCTCTGACCTACAAAGCTCAACTGGTGGCGAAAGGTTATAGGCATGGATTGACTATGAGGAAACCTTCTCCCTAGTGGTTATGGTCAAAATCGATCCAAATTCTTCTTGACATAACTGCGTATCATAATTACGAGATATGGAAAGTGGATGTCAAAACCGCTTTCCTAAATGGAAATTTGACTGAGTACATTTGTATGTCTCGGCCCAAAGGTTTTGACGATCCGAAGAATAAAGGAAAGATTTATAAGTTGTTGAAATCCATATATGGATTGAAACGAACTTCTCGGAGTTGGATCCTTCGTTTTGATGAAGCTGTAATTGGATTTGGCTTAATCAAGAACGAGGATGAATCTTGCGTTTATAAGAAGGCTAGTGGGAGCAAGATTACCTTTCTGGTTCTCATTGAAAACGACATCCCAACCTTGCATGAGACTAAAGCTTGGTTGAGGAAGTGTTTTTCAATAAAGGACTTAGGCGATGCTTCTTATATCTTAAGGATTAAGATATGTAGAGATCGCACCAAGAGGGTCTTGGATTTAAGTCAGGGAACCTATGTGAAAAAGGCATTGAGTAGGTTCTTAATGCTCGATTCAAAGAAAGGACTCTTACCCACTAGTCATGGCATTCATCTCAGCAAAACTCAGTGTCCTAAGACACCTGATGAGCTGAAAAGGATGATGAGAATCCTATGCGCCTGGGGGCAGGATCGATCATATATGCCATGACATGTATGAGACCAGACGTCTCGTAAGCCTTATGTTGTACCAGTAGACATCATTCTAACCTGGGGGAAAGATGATGCTGAACTAGTCGTCGAAGGATGAGTAGACGCTAGTTTTCCAAGACAAATCCAGATGACTTTAGAAGTCAATCAGGATATGTGTTTACGCTGAATGGCAGAGCTTTAGCTGGGAGAGCGTAAAGCAAGATATCATTGCCGAATCTACGATAGAGGCCAAGTACATGGATGCTGCAGAGGCAGCTAAGGAGGCTATGTGGATTTGGAAATTCATGGCAGGGCTGAGTGTAATTAAAAACCCATCCAGCCCGGTGAATCCATCTTGCGACAACACAAGGGCCATTGCGCAAGCTAAAAGCCTAGATCGTATAACAAATCCAAACATGTACTGCGGCATATCCACCTCATCAGATAAATACTGAACTGAGGTGAAGTGAAGATAACCGATATTGCAACAGATGATAACATAGCCAACCCTTTGACTAAGGCAGTCTCACTGCTTGAACATGTTAGACATGTAAAGTCGATGGGGACATATTGGAGTTTAGATTGGAACTAGGGCAAGTGGGAGATTGTTAGTCTTAGTGCCCGTAGTTCAATCCTAAATGTCCAAATGTATATATCATCGTTAGCAATAAAATTAAAGCGGCTTTATATTACTTATGTGTTGGAGTAATATATCGATGTGTGCTCTGATCTATGCCCACCATGCGAATAGAACCATAGATCGAGATAGATCACACTCGATGGGTCCCTAGTCAACAAAGCTTCACTAGAAGCGACTAGTATGAAAGATGGCTCTTTATGGCTTACGTTCTATTAGTCATTGGAATGGGATTCCGGAGTCTGATCATAGATATCATGTGGGACATGATATTGGACGACCCGCCCTGAATATGTGCCATAGATTAAGTCATGAACATATTCAGTGTTGTAGCTTGTCATGTATCCTTAGACCAAGGAGTCTTTGTGATCGCTATGTAGTCAACAACTGAGTTTAACCTGAGCCTAACGTTGTCCGTAACAGGGCTTCCATAACGGCCAGGATTGGCTTGGGGACGGGCTACATGAGTGACACGAAAGACGGCTAAGGGATTTATCCCTCATACTAAGGTATGGGAAAGATATCGGTTCTCGGCCGCTTGATCGAGAGTGACTGGAAGAATAGCATGGCCATGCACATGATACTGGGTATCATATCTTCAGTCATCTCACATATCAAGGAACGGTGATTGAGAATAATAAGGATGACGGCTCTATGCCTTATCTCAATCAGGATATCGGAGATAAAAGGATAATGACAGGGACGACGGAAAGGTTAGAATCGACAGGGTCGATTCGTTATGTAGTGTCAGGCAATACTAAAGTCTCGTTAGTTGCCACTTAAATAGGATCAAGTAAAATGGGATTTTACGTTGATCTATTGACATGCATAAACCTAAGGGTCACACCGGAGGATGAAACTCATTGACACATTTATGGAGAATGGCCAAAAGGGAGTTGTCTCGGGACATGACCAAAACTGGGTTTTGGATCATGTGCCCGTAAGTGAATAGGACTTTACGGATCGAGACAAGGCTTGGAGTCTTGGGATTGATCGCGTCGGATAATGTTGGACATTTCCGGTATGGAAGGCATGGAGGCGATGAGCGAATCACGGGACCTCGTTGGAAATGGCCACGGGCCATGTTCCAAGAGGCCCATGAAAGGCCCATGCAACCAAGGCCCATGGAACTAATTAATCAAGTCTTGATTAATTAGTACTAAGTAAGCAAGACAAGGATTAAGGTGTTGGTGATTCACCACCTAACCCAATCTTGTCTTGCCATACTTTGTCCTATTTACACCTTACTTGACACCATACTTGTCCCATGCCTTTAGTTGGACAAGTATGGGTTTTGTTATGTTTAAGTCATCTTTTTCCAACATAACAAACACAAGACAAGAATAGGAAACACATTTTCTCTCCCTCTTCCATGGCCATTTCGGGTTTGGCTAGTTTCCTCCTCCATTTTGTGTTCTTGAGTCCTCAAAGAGAAGAACTACGTGGCTTTGATTCCCATGTGGATACGTAGGCGTCTTAGAGACTCAAGCCAATCATTCGTTACCCGGTGTTCTTGTTTTGGTAAGAACTAGTGCTGAAATTTTCTCTTGTGAATCCATTCTTTGTTAGTTGTTTCATGGTTTTAATCGTCTCTTGGTTTTCATTGATTTTCCACTGCGAGTTGGTTCATCTCCAACCTTACCTCGAGACCCAACAGTGGTATCAGAGCCGTGCTACCTTCGGGATTCACAAGACGGTGTTCAAAGTTTCGGTTTTGCTTGAAAGTTTCGTTTTTGGCATGTTGTTTTGCTAAATTGTTTGATAACATGTTTTAAATACTTGTTTATGGATTTAATGCATGTAAAATGAATTTTTGAAAATTATTTCAAATCTGGAAATTTTGAAAAAGATTTGATTTTTCGGGTCTCGGGAGCGGGACTCTCGGGGAGCCGAAACCGGGACCGAACGGGGCTCCGTTGGACGGAGCTAGGCTAAGCATGACCATTGGATGGTTGATATGTCAATGCTAAACCGTTTTGTTAGTTATGACGAGTTTGGAACCGTCATGACGAACTCGAAGATCAAATGTTCAAAAGTTTCATTTTTGAACGGTTTCGATAAACCGAGCATCAAAAAATTTCGAAACTTGGCTATTGATTAAAACCGGAAAATCACATGATGTTTGATAACATGATGTGTGATGTGATGTTGGCATGGTGTACATAATAGCCCCGAGCTCAATTTAATTATTTATCGCTTTTCACGGCCTGCGAGCCGTTAGTGTTAGCGTGTAATTATTCTTTCAAGGTGTGGTCGTCGAACCACTTGTTTGTAATATTTATTTATTCCCGACCTGCGAGTCGTGTATTAAATTGTAATATTTTACTCAAGACGAAGAAAGGGCGAAAAGGTCATTTGGTGGCTTTTCGGGTGTTGGCATCGGCTTGGAGTCGGTGGAGCTCAAGAAGCTAGTGGGAGTTAGTTTAGGGGGCTATTATGTGCACATTTATCGCTTTATTCTTGGTTTAGTTTATGCATGATTAATTCTGTGTTTTAGAATTGCATGCTTAACTTTATTTACCGAGCATATCACCTCACATGCAAAGATAAAATTGGAATTTTAATCCTCGAGACTCAAATGGCCTCAGAGAGCTGCTCGATCTCGGCCTGACCTCCCTTACCCTAGCCGTCTCACAGAATCCTCGCTCCACGATCAAGGCCTGCTCCACCAGGTCGGAAAACACCTGGGTCCTCAAAACCAAGACCCGGTCCGCGATCGCAGGGCGAAGCCCTCCCTCGAAGCGTCGGCCCCTTAGAGCCTCAGTTTGTACCATCTCCTGAGCAAAACGAGACAAGGAGGTGAACCTCGCCTTGTACTCAGACACTGACAGTCCCTCCTGTCGCAGCTCCAGGAACTGCTGACGCCTTTCGTCCAATACCGACTGTGGAAAATACTGCGCGAGAAATCGCTGCTTGAACAGCGCAAAGTCATCTCCCACTCGCGCCGCCACTAGTGGTAGGCCTCTCCCTCTAGATGGAAAGCTGTGAACGAAACTCGGAGGCTACCACTCAATACCCCAGACGTGTCCAGGTTGCGGGTGATCCGCTCCAGCCACCTCTCGGCTGCGTCAGGGTCTGGCTCCCCGGAGAACACAAGAGTGCCCAGCTTGCAGAAGTCTCGCAGTGCCTGCGCAGTGTAGCTGTCGACCTGACTCGGTCCCTCAGTGGTCGCTGCAGTGGCAGCAGGTGCAGCCTCCGGTGTCGGAGCTATAGCATCTCTTCGGGCAAAGGCTGCTGCCAAATCCTGAACTGTGCGGGTCAGCTCCTCCAGAGCTGCCGCCTGGGATGTCTCAGCCCTCTCGTGCCCCTCAGAGGGCGCAACCTAGGCACTAGTTGCCCCTGCCTACTCAACAGTCGACGGCTGTCCCCGGCCCCTAGCTGGCCGTCTCCTCGTACCTCGCGGAACATAGCTCGGTGCCATGTCGTAAATCCTCTGCATGGATAACGCACATGTTCAGATTCTTAACTCGAAAAGAACAACACGCTTAGAATAACTAACGCCACACACAGCCCACAACAATAGTACTTATAGTAATAATATACTCAGTATAGTATAGTCACACAATAGCACACAACAGAGAAATCCGCACACTAGTGCGCCACATAGATCATACACTCAAACAACGAGGTTACACACAGTTTTACACGCAACAACAACTTCACACAGAAGTCACACGGACCATAGTTTATACCACAAAGCAATTCCACAATGCCCAACATAGACTTAGTTTCAAGTTCTTAACATGTCCTCTTTCTAACATAACATTCATGTTGACCTCGCGTCGTTACAACCCGGTTCAGGCGTCCCCAAATTACGTTGCAACCACTCGACATCCCCCCATTCACGTCTAGCTATAGTGGCCCATATAGCCAAATCGTGTTGGTACATACATTTCAGTTTCTGCAGAAAAATCGGGCATGACCCGTTCGTAATTTACACTAACCGTCCGCTTATGCGGGATAACCAAACACAACCTGCACCCAACACTCAATCACAAACACAGCACGCAGCAAGTTATCTTAGTCACACACCTCGGGTCTCGGTAATTTCACTCTTACCGCCCGGTCAAGTTCACATTCGGAAAACAGTTTAACTCAAACAATGACACCAACCACACAGGTTCACCAAAGACACACGGTACTTAGATCGGACAACCACCAACCCGAGACTCTCCCCGTCTCGTTTCTACGCGTAGGACACCTCCAACTTGCGTGACCGACACACGGTAACTTAACGACCCAACTCTACCCATCTAATTGACGTGCGGTCCGAGGTTTTGAAAAAAAAAATCAAAATGCAACCAGGCTCTAATAACAAATTGTCAGACCCCAAATCCGGTTTTGACCGAATTCGAGACGTGAACTAAAACAGTAAATAATAAAGCAGTTTAATAAAGAAAAAGGGTTTCAAATTAACAATTTTAAGCTCCGAAAATCCACACGAGTCAACAACTCGGTAAAAAAAACGTAGTAAAAGAGTTCAAAATAACAGTACGTCTCTAGACAAGCTAGCCTAGGACCCTCGCTAGCTCCCAAGCATCGAGCATCCAGCTAGTACAAATCCCGCTCAAGACCTGAAACACAACAAGGTAAAGGGTGAGCTTTCGCTCAGTAGAAAAAGTAGTCTGAAACACAGACCGGCCCGGAACCAAACCCGGCGCGTGCCACAGACCGGCCCGGAACCAGGCACGCTCCGCGCAGCGCACCGGCCCGGAACCAGTCACGGTCCGCGCCGCGTACCGGCCCGGAACTAGACACGTTCCGCGCCGCGTACCGGCCCGGAACTAGACACGGTCCGTGCGGCGTGCCGTGCCGGAACCAAACCCGTTCCGTGCCGCGTTCCGAGCCGGAACCTGACCCTCTCCGTGCTCCGTTCCGTGCCAGACCAGAGCAGACTCTCTTCTTCTTCCACAACTCGTTTTCCACGAAAATCAACCACAAAACACCATTGATGAATCCTCAAAACTCCAAAACAGACCCCAAAGCTTCAGCAATTCAATACCCACAAAGCGATTTCATCAAAACTACTCAAATCCCAAATAAAACCAATCATCTAACTCATTTTCTTCTTCAAAAATCATCCTCCACCATTAAAGCTTCAAACCCCAACCATGTTCTTCATTTCCCCTCAAACCCATGAACCACAATTCACCAAAAACAAAAAAGAGTTAGATGGTTACCTTGGAAATGGAGTGTAGAATCCAATGTTTTTGATGAGATTTGAGTGAAAACCAAGCCCTAAAATCCACCCTTTTCTCCTTTCTTCTTCCTCAAGTTTCTAAAGCTCTTCAATTCCCTTCTCTCTCTCCAAAAATCTGTCAAGAGGCACAAATGAGCTGAATTGCTCTTGATATTTGTGCCTTTAACCTAGGGTTGAAATCCCCAATTTGCCCCTCCTTACTCGTATCCCTTCAAGGCATACCAAGAGGGTTAAATGGGTCTTTTAGACCCATTTCTTCCCCTCCAAGTAAATAAGCACACATGTCCGTGTTTGGGACCAGTCCTATTTCAACTAATTCCAGCACAAATAATTTATCAGATTTTGATCTTAATCGGACCGCGTTTGACCGACAAAAGGTCTGAGTTCACTTTTCCCAATATTACAATCAACGTAAAGGAAACAGCCCAACTAAGCTAACCATAACGACGGCTAAGCTATTTGGGACCCCGAAAGGTCCCAAACGACTATCGGAGTCATCTGTTGACTTTTCCTGCAAAAATTCAACTTTCGTCTAAAACCTCCGTTTCGACCGGGATCGACCGGGGGCGGTTCTTACACTTATAAAATACTTTTATTGTTACAAACATTTCACTTATGAAGCTGGGTAGATTATCACTATATCTAGCCTCTTGATCGAACGAGCACATCTTTTTCCCACTTAGGATTTCTAGTACCAATATTCCAAAGCTTTACACATCGGACTTCACTGAAAACCGTCCATATATCCCATACTTAGGCGACATGTAACCACTGCAACATTCCTCCTAGATAGTTAAGTGGTAGCTTTCAGAAACAACACCAATGAATCTGTTTCGTGCACATAATACAGAAAAGCTTACTATGTTCCAGCAATTCTTCTTGTGTTTCCTTGACTTTGGTCCACACCAAAAAATTTAGCCATACCGAAATAAGTGATTTTAGGGATCATGTTCCTATCCAAAAAACATTACTAGGTTTAAGATCTCGATGTATGATTCTGAGCCTGGAATCTTCATGAAGATATAGGAGCCCTCGGGAAATCCGTCCAATGATCTTGTAATGGCATGGCCAGGTCAGCAGGGCTTGCTTATCTGGATCTGCAAGTTCATAACAACACAACGTTACAGAATTGGAACAAAATTGGACTCTCATGGTAAAACTAGGGTCGAGGCAAACCAAATAGAAAGTAATCAAGGCTTTTGTTGGGCACAAATTCATAGATGAGTAACTTCTCCCCTCTCTGTAGGCATAACCCTATTAGCCTTTTCAGATTGCTGTGTTCGAGTCTCACAAGCAACAAGACCTCATTCTTGAATTCTTCTGAACCTTGACTCGAGTTCGTCGACAACCTCTTCACATCTATTTCTTGCCCATTAGCAAGTGTTCCCTGAGTAATTGGGCTTCACACATTAGCAATAACAGCACGAAAATAAGATAACTACACCTAATAATTATGTACATTTTACCATGTAAACGGCGCCAAATCCGCCCTGACCGATCTTGTTTGCATCGGAGAAGTTGTTGGTAGCAACTTTAATGTCATCCAAATCCATTTCCAATGATTCGACGGTGTTACTGTCGTTCCCTGATAAGAAAACCATTAGTTACGTTTGGACCCTGACTCTATGGAACAACAAAAACTCACCGTCATTAATGTTTCCAACCGTAGTGTACTTGTCGTTCCACTTCTGGTACAAGAAAAAGTAGCATAAATTACAGACAATCGCCACAAATGCCACTTCTAAAACCACAATAACGCCCATAACTGCCTCTGATAACATCTGTTTTTGTTCTGCACATGAAAACTTTTTTTCGATGACAATAGTGTGTTAAAGTATGGTCATATACTTTCAATGTGGGACACATAATACATATGTTTTAGAACTCTTTTTCGGTAACATTACCTGTGGAATTAGTTGAGGCAAGTAGCGGTGGAGGAGAGGGCAGCTCCGCAGGCGGTGGAGGAGTTACTAGAGGCGGAGGAGCAGCAGGGGACTCATAGAAAGGATCGCTCTCGAACTTGATGCTACAACTCGGATCCAAAACTCATCCTCCTCTCATTCCATGGCAGCACCTTGGGATGTATTTAACACACCTGAGCAAGCATGAGTTGCAGTCATTCTGTGAAATATCAGGAGTGCATTGCACTAGCCCGTATAATCTTAGAAAAATAGTAATGTCGTTTACATCTCCAGAGGCATAAAAGTTTGTGGTGGACACAGCCTCACTCACAAGGTTGCTCATATGATCGACCACGTTGGCTTCAAACTTAACCGGATCTGTATTTGTCACGCCCCAAATCCGGTATTGACCGGACTCGAGACGTGATTTAAGGATGAAACAAATTATAACAATATAAGTATCATAAAACCAATATAACTCTCCTGAATTTAGTTTAACCAAAATATCTCAAGTAACATCTCCAACATAAATCCTTTAACATAAGGTTTAAAACTCAAAAGTAAAACCATAAACGCCTCTAAGACCAAGAGCACCCGGACCCACAGAAGCTCCCGAGCCTCGAGTCCAATACTCATCACGCTAGCCTGTAAAAACAGTAAATAAAAAGATAGGGGTGAGCTTACGCTCAGTAGGGAAAATAAATAACAAGGGCATGCCTTTGAGTTTAATAATTAGAAATTCACAATCTTAGCTCGAGGCTCAATAATACGAAGAACTAAGAAGACATTGTTAAACAGGAATAAAATGGGTATTTAACGCTTTCAAGAGGATAGCAATAATTATAGAAATTAAGGAAAATAATACATTTCTTAACGATTAAGAGAAGATAAAGCATTTAAGTGCCACCGTGGGACATGAAGTCACCACACTCCGATCCACAATGCTCTTTGTGTCATGTCGGATTTTCCCTCGGTCTGAAGGAGACGCATAACATCACAAAGACGTATAACGTCGAGAATACCGGAAACGTCCAGATGAGGACGCATTCGTCGGAACCCTCGGAAACGTCTCCAAACGACCATAGATCATCGGGATCCAAGGTAATGCTCCCGCAAAGACGCATATACTCGGGTGAATCAATCAAGTAATCATTCCCCGCAGGGTAAACCACCCAATTTCCCCGTAGGGTCCAAATACCAATGCCCCGCAGGGTCCAATAATCAATGCCCTACAGGGTCCAATAGTCAATGCCCTGCAGGGTCCAATAACCAATGCCCCGCAGGGTCCAATAGTCAATGCCCCGCAGGGTCCAATAGTCAATGCCCCGCAGGGTCCAATAGTCAATGCCCCGCATGGTCCAATCCACCGGCTATGATACTACCCCACACCGGTACTTCCTTCGGTGTAGGTATCATACCATATCACAAGTCATCGGCTTAGGTACTACCCCACACCAATATTCCCCTTGGTGTAGGTACCTTATAGGCACTACCCCACCCGCAACGTGGGTGCCATATCGATATAGAATCCAACTTAAAGACTCACAAGAGGATAACATTCTAAGCAATCATGGAGCAACTAACGCTTAACAAATAACAATTCTATCTGTAAAACCCCACTTATTTCTAATGGGGTATTAGTGTGAATTAAGAAACTTTGGGGCAAGAAAGTGCAACAAGTTAAATCGAAAAGAAAAATCAAAAAGGGGAAAGATTAAACTGGACTGAGTGGGATTGGGCCAGCTTGGGCTCAGTCTGTTAGCACGCGCGCCGGCCCAATCCGCACCAAAATCCTAGCCACTTGCGTTTCTTCTTCACGCGTTAGTGCATGCTTACCAAGACAGAAGTCTCGCCGCTCTTCTCTCATTCGATTCTCTCTCTCCCATCTCAGATCTCTTTCCCTCTCTTGCTCCCTCGATTCTCCATCGCAACACCACCTTTCGCCGGCGTCCTCTCATCCCCGTGCGAACCAGACCTTACCAGCAGCGAGAGCTGGACGCCAGGCCGAGAACCCCTCGTTCCAGTTCGATTTCTCGGACGTACACCTCGTCGGCGACGGAGACAGCGCTTGGGTTCGTACTCCCTCGCGCCCCGTTCGTCTTCTCCGACAATCCTCGCCCCGCTTTCCCTCTCTGAGCGCGTTACTCGCCGGACCAAGCTCAGATCTAGGACGGGTTAGCCAGAGCGACGCCGGCGAACCCTCGCCATCACCAGATCTGGGACGAGAAGCTTGGACTCGCTCTCCTAGCTTCCGTCGTCTCTTCGCTGGACCTTCCTGCCGCCTCCGTCCCCATGTCGAGGTCAGGGAGCTCGCTGGAGCGGTCTAGAAACTCGCCGGAGTGGTACCAGAGTCGCCGGACTCCCCACGAGCCAGGCCGAGCTCGATCCTGTGTGAGCTGCGGGCCTTGGTCCAGAGAGATGTTGGGCCGAAGAGTTGCTGGGCGTGGACTTGGCATTGGGCCCAAGTTAGACTCAGGGCCGGATCAGACACTAGGTCAGGCCTGGCACCTGACTCAGGTCGGACCGGGTCTGGATCCGGGTCAGATTTGGATTCGGGCCGGGACCGGGTCGGATCCGGGCCAACCCAGTTTTAGAGAAAATGTTATAAAACCAGATTTAATCAACTGATTTAATTAATGCAAGGTGAGTTTTTTTAAAGGACAAATTTAGATAAATCAGTGGATTGGACTTTTATTGGTATTGATTGGACATTTTATGTGTCAAACTTAGACCGTACTTCGCCCGAGCACAAGGGCTTGGACCTGAGCTAGAAGAACGAAGGCCAATCCGGGACCCGTGTGAAGAATGGAGGAAAGGCCACTCGAGTTTTCATTAGAGTATTAATAGAGGAAGACCACAAGGTAGGGAAAGTCTTAATTTCTTAATTAACGCTTAGTATGCATGATTAGGATAATAAAATCGGAAAGGTCCTAGAATTGCCTTTAGGATGCGAATAACTAGAATAATCGTAAATGGATGAGTCTAGTATGCATGCTTAGGATGATGACAATTAAGAAGTGTGCTTTCAGTACTTGGGAAATTGATTTAACGGTAGAGAGGCTGTGAAGAGCTCTCGGATTAGTTGTGTGCTAGGTTCACATGTTTGGTTGCTAGTTATTAGGCTAAACTAAGAGTCTAATGAAACTAGTTAGCTTGTATGATTAAATGTTCAATTGATCGTTCACATGATTGTTGTTTGGTTGAATGCTCACTTGATTGATTGAGTGATTGTGTTAATATACTTGTTGATTGACCGGATGATCGAGTATGACTGGTTGTGCCAAGGGGTACAATCAGGTGATCGATGTACCGCTGGTTCGTGACAGGTAAGTATGACGGTAAGGGTAATTGTGGGTATGAATCCCGTGTGGTGTGTATTGATGAATGTGTGTACTTCTAAGATTTAGGATTAAGTGAATGTCTTTGGTGTATTGTGGTGGAAGTGTGGTTCGATGAGTGTTAATGGATGGACGTGTTATTGTATGTTTTCCCTTATTCTTATTCTTGAATGATAATGCTTGTTCCTTCATTCTTATTCTTGGAACGTATGCTCTTTTGTTTGTTTGTCTGTTTGTTCGCTCGGTTCGGTACTACACTGGGGGTAATCCGGTGTCGTTGTGGTGGTTGGAGTTGGACAGATACAGTGAGATATGGACTGAGTATTGGAGCCTGAGGGCATTGGTTACTGGATATTACGAGAGTTGATTATTGGCAGATCATGCGGGATATTTATTGATTATTGGCAGATCCTGCGGGATATTTATTGGTTATTGGCAGATCCTGCGGGATATCGATCGGATTACTTCTTAAGAGATGGTTACTGAGGCTTCACCCAAGGGTGTGCGTCCCAGTGGAGCACTACCTTGGTTCCCTATGACATATGGTCCCTTGGAGGCATTTCTGGGAATCCCGATGATAAGCGCCTAGTTGGGATTGTTTCCGGTGCCCCAACGCATGTGCTTCCTCTGGACCGAGGGAAAATCTGATATGATATGGATACTCTGGTGGATCGGAAATCAGAGAACCGAGGTGATCCCAGAATCTATCCATGGATCGGAGGCTTGAGAAAGCAAGTGGTTGGTAAGATATTGATTACTCCCATTTTACTCTTATTGATCCGTTAAAGTATTATTTATGAACTTCTTTTAAGTTACTGTTATCTTGGAAAAAGCGATATTATTTCATTATCCGGATTCTATGACATTTCATTGATTTATAGAATTTACTCGTCCCCGTTGTGTCAATTTTCTATTTTATTATAATGTTCTCTATTTATTCTCTGGGAAATTATCGTTATCCTTGAGAATGCGCTATTGTTATCGTTGCTTCTTGATTGTTTATTATATCCTTTGGTCTAAGGGTTTTAAATACTTTCGTGACATCGAACTAAAGCGGTTTTAATATTAAACTTGGAAACTAAAGTTATTTACGATTTTCCCTGCTGAGCGTAAGCTCATCCCTATTTGTTTATTTATTGTGTGTACAGGTGTGCTTGAGATCTGGGGAATTCGAGGCTCGGGAGCTTCCGGATGTCTTGATGGTTGTATTAGAGATGTGTTGGTCCACATTGTTGAACCTTATTTTATCTTATGTTACGTGTCAAGTTTTGACACTATATTTGATATTTTGGAATTGAATTATTGAGGAATACTTTGGACTCGCTTTCAACTTTAAAAGAATTTATTACAGTTTTCCTACTTTTATCTCGAGTGTTCCAGGTCACGTCTCGAGTCCGGCCTAAACCGGATTTGGGGCGTGACAATTTGTTATCAGAGCCTAGTTTCATTTGAAACATGTTTAAATTTTGAACTTGTTTTCAAAACCTCAGACTGACGTTAATTAGGTGGGCAGAGTTAGGAGGTCTAAGTCGTGTGCTCAGTGACGCAAGTGAAAATAGTTTATGCGTAGAGCGTGAACGACGCGAATCTTGATTGTCTCAATGATTGTTTAAATTTGAATCTCTTTATTATGATGGTTACATCGCTTGATTGGGATCCTTACCCTATTGACTGTAAGGTACAGTGATCGGTGAAGCCGAATGGTTGAGATCGGTATTGGATTAACGAGCGGTTATCGAGCCGTTGCGAATTGGTTGTTGAGTAAATCATTTGTTCAGAATGATTGTAAATTTGAGTTTTTGTGGTTTGGTGGCAATGGTGCGAGTTGCTAAGCTAAGAGTGTACTACGACGGTTGTGATTTTATGGGTGATTTTGCTGAGGTGTACCGACCTTCCAACTAGAAGTCGGTAAAGCGTGCTCAGATTTTGTAATAAGGTGTGCCTACCTTCCGACCGAGTGCCGGTAGAATGTGCTAAGATTCTGTGATAAGGGGTGCCTACCTTCCGACTAGGAGTCGGTAAAACGTGCTGATGCCAGTGACAAGGTGTACCTACCTTCCGACAGAGTGTCGGTAAAGCGAGCTACGAACCGTGATAGGGTGCGCCTTCCCTCCGACTGAGTGTTATAAATGCGAGGTCCGTTGTATTTGGGAGTATGAGAACTCCGCATACCGATTGTATTGAGAATTTGGGGGAGCACGAGAACTCCGTACACTGAGAACTTCGAGGAACATGGGAATTTCGGTTATTGATTGTGTTGGATACTTTGAAGAGTATGAGAACTCCGTGGTTTGATCGTGTTGTGTACCTTGTGTATTGATTGTGTTGTGTACTTTGCGGAGCGTGAGAACCCTAAGTATTGAATGCCTTGCGAAAATTTAATTGATAATTGTCGACTGGTTTAAATGCCCACTGTCCTTTAAGAATTAAAATTGAAACTGACAGTGAGTTTGAAGCTGAGGCTTAACTTAAATTTGAAATTAAGCTCGAACTGGAAAGATCGGGTTTAGATCGGATGAACGAGCGATGCTCGGGTTGGTTATAACACGTTGATTAGATAACTATTGAGGGAATTGCCGCTTTGGACGGTCGTTAATTATTAAGTAAAACCTGAAGGGTTAATTTGACCGGGTAAGAATTGTTGGGTCTCGAGGTATGGTTGGAGACGAACCAACTCGCAGCGGAAAATCAATGAAAACCAAGAGACGATTAAACCATGAAACAACTAACAAAGAATGGATTCACAAGAGAAAAATTCAGCACTATTTCTTACCAAAACAAGAACACCGGTTAACGGATGATTGGCTTGAGTCTCCAAGACGCCTACGTATCCACATGGGAATCAAAGCCACATAGTTCTTCTCTTTGAGGACTCAAGAACACAAAAATGGAGGTGGGAACTTGCCAAACCCGAAATTGCAAGGGAAGGGGGAGAGAAGTTGTGTTTCCTATTCTTGTCTAGTGTTTGTTATGTTGAAAAAAGATGACTTAAACATAACAAAACCCATACTTGTCCAACTAAAGGCATGGGACAAGTATGGTGTCAAGTAAGGTGTAAATAGGACAAAGTATGGCAAGACAAGATTGGGTTAGGTGGTGAATCACCAACACCTTAATCCTTGTCTTGCTTACTTAGTACTAATTAATCAAGACTTGATTAATTAGTTCCATGAGCCTTGGTTGCATGGGCCTTTCATGGGCCTCTTGGAACATGGCCCGTGGCCATTTCCAACGAGGTCCCGTGATTCGCTCATCGCCTCCAAGCCTTCCATACCGGAAATGTCCAACATTATCCGACGCGATCAATCCCAAGACTCCAAGCCTTGTCTCGATCCGTAAAGTCCTATTCACTTACGGGCACATGACCCAAAACCCAGTTTTGGTCATGTCCCGAGACAACTCCCTTTTGGCCATTCTCCATAAATGTGTCAATGAGTTTCATCCTCCGGTGTGACCCTTAGGTTTATGCATGTCAATAGATCAACGTAAAATCCCATTTTACTTGATCCTATTTAAGTGGCAACTAACGAGACTTTAGTATTTCCTGACACTACATAACGAATCGACCCTTTCGATTCTAACCTTTCCGTCGTCCCTGTCATTATCCTTTTATCTCTGATATCTTGATTGAGATAAGGCATAGAGACGTCATCCTTATTATTCTCAATCACCGTTCCTTGATATGCAAGATGACTGAAGATATGATACCCAGTATCATGTGCATGGCCATGCTATTCTTTCAGTCACTCTCGATCAAGCGGCCGAGAACCGATATCTTTCCCATACCTCAGTATGAGGGATAAATCCCTTAGCCGCCTTTCGTGTCACTCATGTAGCCCGTCCCCAAGCCAATACTGGCCGTTATGGAAGCCCTGTTACGGACAACGTTAGGCTAAGGTCAAACTCAGTTGTTGACTACATAGCGATCACAAAGACTCCTTGGTCTAAGGATACATGACAAGCTACGACACTGAATATGTTCATGACTTAATCTATGGCACATATTCAGGGCGGGTCGTCCAATATCATGTCCCACATGATATCTATGATCAGACTCTGGAATCCTATTCCAATGACTAACAGAACGTAAGCCATAAAGAGGCATCTTTCATACTAGTCGCTTCTAGTGAAGCTTTGTTGACTAGGGACCCATCGAGTGTGATCTATCTCGATCTAGGGTTCTATTCGCATGGTGGGCACAGATCAGAGCACACATCGATATATTACTCCAACACATAAGTAATATAAAGCCGCTTTAATTTTATTGCTAACGATGATATATACATTTGGACATTTAGGATTGAGCTACGGGCACTAAGACTAACAATCTCCCACTTGCCCTAGTTCCAATCTAAACTCCAATATGTCCCCATCGACTTTACATGTCTAACATGTTCAGGCAGTGACACTGCCTTAGTCAAAGGGTTGGCTATGTTATCATCTGTTGCAATATCGGTTATCTTCACTTCACCTCAGTTCAGTATTTATCTGATGAGGTGGATACGCCGCAGTACATGTTTGGATTTGTTATACGATCTAGGCTTTTAGTTTGCGCAATGGCCCTTGTGTTGTCGCAAGATGGATTCACCGGGCTGGATGGGTTTTTAATTACACCCAGCCCTGCCATGAATTTCCAAATCCACATAGCCTACTTAGCTGCCTCTGCAGCATCCATGTACGTGGCCTCTGTCGTAGATTCGGCAATGATATCTTGCTTTACGCTCTCCCAGCTAAAGCTCTAACATTCAGCGTAAACACATATCCTGATTGACTTCTAAAGTCATCTGGATTTGTCTTGGAAAACTAGCGTCTACTTATCCTTCGGCGACTAGTTCAGCATCATCTTTCCCCCGGGTTAGAATGATGTCTACTGGTACAACATAAGGCTTACGAGACGTCTGGTCTCATACATGTCATGGCATATATGATCGATCCTGCCCCCAGGCGCATAGGATTTTCATCATCCTTTTCAGCTCATCAGGTGTCTTAGGACACCGAGTCTTGCTGAGATAAATGCCATGACTAGTGGGTAAGAGTACTTTCTTTGAATCGAGCATTAAGAACCTACTCAATGCCTTGTTCACATAGGTTCCCTGACTTAAATCCAAGACCCTCTTGGTGCGATCTCTACATATCTTAATCCCTAAGATATAAGAAGCATCGACTAAGTCATTTATTGAAAAACACTTCCTCAACCAAGCTTAAGTCTCGTGCAAGGTTGGGATGTCGTTTTCAATGAGAACCAGAAAGGTAATCTTGCTCCCACTAGCCTTCTTATAAACGCAAGATTCATCCTCGTTCTTGATTAAGCCAAATCCAATTACAGCTTCATCAAAACGAAGGATCCAACTCCGAGAAGTTCGTTTCAATCCATAAATGGATTTCAACAACTTATAAATCTTTCCCTTATTCTTCGGATCATCTAAACCTTTGGGCCGAGACATACAAACGTACTCAGTCAAATTTCCATTTAAGAAAGCGGTTTTGATATCCACTTTCCATATCTCGTAATTATGATACGCAGTTATGTCAAGAAGAATTTGGATCGATTTTGACCATAGCCACTAGGGAGAAGGTTTCCTCATAGTCAATCCATTGGATCTGCCTATAACCTTTCGCCACCAGTTGAGCTTTGTAGGTCAGAGGGTTGCCATCCATGTCCATCTTCACCTTGAAGATCCATTTGCATCCGATGGTCCTCACACCATTGATGGGATCAACCGGTTCCCATACTCGGTTGTCCGACATGGATTGCATTTCCTCCCTCATGGCTCCCAGCCATAACTCGGAGTCGGGCCCATCCACGACTTCTTGAAAGGTGGCTGGATCATCGTGATCCACCATGACTTCATTGTCACCTCCGAATACCATATCTTGGAGGTGGAAGATTGACCCTTTCAAATCGCCTTGGACCTTCCAGAATTGTAACAGGAATTGGTTCTCATTCTACGACAATCTCTGGCTCCTTTCTACTGGGTTGTCAATTGGTTTAGACAGATCTGTACCATCCTGAATTTCTTCGAGATGCACAATCCTTCCAATGACGTCTTTGGAAACAAAACTTCTTTTACATAAAGACCCCACCCCAAGCGACAAAAACCATGTTCTCACTGGGATTGTAGAAATAGTATCCCCTTGTTGCTTTGGGACACCACAGGAAGGTGCATATCTCAGATCTTGGTTCGAGCTTAGTCGAAACCAAATGTTTCACATAAGCCTCGCAACCACAAATCTTTAGGAAGGACAAAGTGGGCATCATCCCGTACCATTTTAAAATGGTGTCCCTTCCACACCTTTCGTCGAAGCCCGATTCACTATGAATGCGGTCGTCTCTAGAGCATAACCCCAGAAAGAGATTGGGAGATCAGTCCAACTAATAATGGAACGGACCATTGTCTAACAATGTCCGATTTCTCCGTTTGGCTACACCTTTCATCTACAGTGTCCCAAGAGGAGTCCATTCCAAAAGGATCCCATTCTCTTTTAGATGATCTAATAACTCTGTGGTCAAGTATTTTCCACCTCGATCCAATCGAAGTGCCTTAATACCTTTGTCGAGCTGGTTTTCTACTTTAGTCTTAAACTCTTTGAATTTATCAAAAGCTTCAGACTTATGTCTCAGCGAATAGACATAACCATATTTACTGTAATCATCAGTAAATGTGATAAAGTAGCTAAAACCCCTCCTGGCAAGTGAACTTATTGATCTACACACATTCGAGTGTATCAGCCCCAATAATTCACACGCCCTTTCATCGCGACCGATAAAAGGGCACTTTAGTCATTTTTCCCAACAAACAAACCTTGCACCTATCGATCGAATGGAATTCGAATGAACCTGAAAGTCCGCACTTCTGAAGTGCTGATAGGTGCTTCTTGTTTATGCGACCTAGATGACAGTGCCTTAACAGAGTTAGGTTTAAATCGTTGGATTTAGACCTCTTGGTATTAACGGAATATATAAAACTTGAGGCATTGTTACCCATATCTAATATGTACAATCCTCCAACCAAGTCAGTACTTGTATAAAACATATCATTGCATAAAACATTGAAAACTCCATTTCCAATATTAACATTATATCCTTCCTTGTCAAACACGGATACAGATATAATATTCCTACTAAACGTAGGTATGCAATATACATTATACAATACTAAGACAAGGCCAGTTGGCAAAGCAAGACTCATGGATCCTACCGCAGTTGCCACAACTCTGAGGTCCACTTCGTGCTTTCCAAACCTCTCCTACTTTCAGCCACCATATATAAGTGCATGTGTGAGATTCAGTCCTGGTATCTAATACCCATGAATCTTTAGAAGTAGAGAGATGTAGCTCTATAGAGTTAATACCGGATGAAGGCACGGTCCCACAGCCCTTCCTTAGATCATTCAGGTTTCCTGATGAAGGCGCAGTCCTACTGCCCTTCTTCAGATTATCCACGCTATTTGATGAAGGCGCAGTCCCACTGTCCTTCTTCAGATCAGCCGTGAACTTCCTGTAATCCCGGTTCCCATGACCAGGCTATTAGCCGTAGAAGCAGACATTCTCAGGTGTCTCATCTTTCCTGCCAAGTGCGCATGGGCCCCGCCCTTGCCACTTCCAATTCTCTTGTTGACCATCAGAATATCCTTGGATCCCAGATCCCTGATATATTCTTCTCAGCAATTAATGACACTTCATGTAACTCTGAAATGGTCTTAGAGACAGCCTTGTCAAGGACATATTCTTTGCGTTCAGACTTGAGGACTATCCTCAAAATTCTGTACCAGTCCAAATAGTTTGTCCCATTTAGCTTGACCCTGTCAAGAATGGTTTTTAATGACAAACTATTAATGTTCGCTGAATTTGCCATTTGATCTACAACAGATAAAATTCAATCAGTAAACTGAATAAATTTTATGAAGATCAAGCTTAAACACCAACAATCGATTCTAAACCTTTAGAATCTGAAACCAAGATCCTTGATTCACTCGATTAAGCTGAACTAATGCTCACCACTTAATCGAGCTATGTAGGTAGGACTCCATCCAATCACATCCAATGTGACTCTTGGCTAGGGTATGTACTCATGTACACGGCTTACCCTATCTGTTACCCTAGCCCAACCTCAGGCTGAGAATCGTAGTCGGGTCCACCAATTTTCAACTATGGCCCGTCACTATGTAGGTGCTCCGCTAATGCGCACGACACCCACATATGTCGTCCAAACCTACTACCCCGCTTTCCCATGGATGCTCCGCTAATGCGCACGACACCCATAGGACGGGGAGGTAGTAAGGTGTTGATAATTGGGAGGTATCGGACATGACCCGCTTTTACTTGTCTGGTTGTGTTTAAAACTTTGGCACATCCTAGATGCGGTGAGCACATAAACTACATTCCAAATGCAATGATGCCTTAAATTACATCCAATGTAATTCTTCCTTCGAACCCGTCAACTACATCCAATGTAATGACGGTTCTAAGGGCTCACACACAAGGATTAAAATTCCAATTTTATCTTTGCATGTGAGGTGATATGCTCGGTAAATAAAGTTAAGCATGCAATTCTAAAACACATAGAATTAATCATGCATAAAATAAACCAAGCATAAAGCGATAAATATGCACATAATAGCCCCCTAAACTAACTCCCACTAGCTTCTTGAGCTCCACCGACTCCAAGCCGATGCCAACACCCGAAAAGCCACCAAATGACCTTTTCGCCCTTTCTTCGTCTTGAGTAAAAAAAAAATTACAAATTAATACACGACTCGCAGGTCGGGAATAAATAAATATTACAAACAAGTGGTTCGACGACCACACATTGAAAGAATAATTACATGCTCGGGGCTATTATGTACACCATGAAAAGCGATAAATAATTAAATCGAGCTCGGGGCTATTATGTACACCATGCCAACATCAAATCACACATCGTGTTATCAAACAAGCATGTTATCAAACATCATGTGATTTTCCGGTTATAATTAATAGCCAAGTTTCGAAATTTTTTGATGCTCGGTTTATCGAAACCGTTCAAAAATGAAACTTTTGAACATTTGATGTTCGAGTTCGTCATGACGGTTCCAAACTCGTCATAACTAACAAAACGGTTTAGCCTTGGCATATCAACCATCTAATGGTCATGCTTGGCCTAGCTCCGTCCAACGGAGCCCCGTTCGGTCCCAGTTTCGGCTCCCCGAGAGTCCCGCTCCCGAGACCCGAAAAATCAAATTTTTTTCAAAATTTCCAGATTTGAAATAATTTTCAAAAATTCATTTTACATGCATTAAATCCATGAACAATAATTTAAAACATGTTATCAAACAATTTAGCAAAACAACATGCCAAAAACGAAACTTTCAAGCAAAACCGAAACTTTGAACACTGTCTTGTGAATCCCGAAGGTAGCACGGCTCTGATACCACTGTTGGGTCTCGAGGTATGGTTGGAGATGAACCAACTCGCAGCGGAAAATCAATGAAAACCAAGATACGATTAAACCATGAAACAACTAACAAAGAATGGATTCACAAGAGAAAAATTCAGCACTATTTCTTACCAAAACAAGAACACCGGTTAACGGATGATTGGCTTGAGTCTCCAAGACGCCTACGTATCCACATGGGAATCAAAGCCACGTAGTTCTTCTCTTTGAGGACTCAAGAACACAAAAATGGAGGTGGGAACTTGCCAAACCCGAAATTGCAAGGGAAGGGGGAGAGAAGTTGTGTTTCCTATTCTTGTCTAGTGTTTGTTATGTTGAAAATATATGACTTAAACATAACAAAACCCATACTTGTCCAACTAAAGGCATGGGACAAGTAAGGTGTAAATAGGACAAAGTATGGCAAGACAAGATTGGGTTAGGTTGTGAATCACCAACACCTTAATCCTTGTCTTGCTTACTTAGTACTAATTAATCAAGACTTGATTAATTAGTTCCATGGGCCTTGATTGCATGGGCCTTTCATGGGCCTCTTGGAACATGGCCCGTGGCCATTTCCAACGAGGTCCCGTGATTCGCTCATCGCCTCCAAGCCTTCCATACCGGAAATGTCCAACATTATCCGACGCGATCAATCCCAAGACTCCAAGCCTTGTCTCGATCCGTAAAGTCCTATTCACTTATGGGCACATGACCCAAAACCCAGTTTTGTTCATGTCCCGAGACAACTCCCTTTTGGCCATTCTCCATAAATGTGTCAATGAGTTTCATCCTCCGGTGTGACCCTTAGGTTTATGCATGTCAATAGATCAACGTAAAATCCCATTTTACTTGATCCTATTTAAGTGGCAACTAACGAGACTTTAGTATTTCCTGACACTACATAACGAATCGACCCTGTCGATTCTAACCTTTCCGTCGTCCCTGTCATTATCCTTTTATCTCTGATATCTTGATTGAGATAAGGCATAGAGACGTCATCCTTATTATTCTCAATCACCGTTCCTTGATATGTGAGATGACTGAAGATATGATACCCAGTATCATGTGCATGGCCATGCTATTCTTTCAGTCACTCTCGATCAAGTGGCCGAGAACCGATATATTTCCCATACCTCAGTATGAGGGATAAATCCCTAAGCCGCCTTTCGTGTCACTCATGTAGCCCGTCCCCAAGACAATCCTGGCCGTTATGGAAGCCCTGTTACGGACAACGTTAGGCTCAGGTCAAACTTTAGTTGTTGACTACATAGCGATCACAAAGACTCCTTGGTCTAAGGATACATGACAAGCTACGACACTGAATATGTTCATGACTTAATC
The DNA here is from genome assembly GCA_963921825.1 of Erodium maritimum. Lineage (NCBI taxonomy): Eukaryota > Viridiplantae > Streptophyta > Magnoliopsida > Geraniales > Geraniaceae > Erodium > Erodium maritimum. The sequence continues at coordinate 50,772,360 of OY997595.1, read as the reverse complement.
TATGGCACATATTCAGGGCGGGTCGTCCAATATCATGTCCCACATGATATCTATGATCAGACTCCGGAATCCTATTCCAATGACTAACAGAACGTAAGCCATAAAGTGCCATCTTTCATACTAGTCGCTTCTAGTGAAGCTTTGTTGACTAGGGACCCATCGAGTGTGATCTATCTCGATCTATGGTTCTATTCGCATGGTGGGCACAGATCAGAGCACACATCGATATATTACTCCAACACATAAGTAATATAAAGCCGCTTTAATTTTATTGCTAACGATGATATATACATTTGGACATTTAGGATTGAGCTACAGGCACTAAGACTAACAAGAATGAGTTATTTGCTAAGACCCGCATGGGTTATTTATGGTGTTCAAGAGGTTGTGTATTTGAGCTGTTTTGTGTGCACCTTTGGGAAGGACTCTATGTACAGGTTATGATATAATGTCCCGCTTAAGCGGATGGTTAGAAGACAATACAAACGGGTCATGCCAAATTTTCGGTAGAAACTTAAGTGTTTGTACTATCACGGGCTGACTCAGGGGCGCCACTGTAGTCGAGCGTGATAGAGGGATGTCAAGTGGTTACAACGAGATTCGGGGACGCATGAATCGGGTTGTAACGACGTGAGATCGACATGAATGTTATAAGGAATAAGTAAGGGAAGAAGATTATAGAAAAGAGTTGAGGACATAAATTGTGAAATTTATCGTGTTGCGATTTTAGACCCTAGTGTTGGGAAGAGACCCAATCGAGGGGTATGTTTGATGTTTTGCGAGTTGTGTGAATTGATTGAGATTGTTCCTCCTATGGGAGTTGATTGATTTGGTTGAACACCATTGATTGTTGTTGTGAGACGCACTAAGTTGCGGCCTTTTCTGCCTATATAAAGTATTATATATATCTACTGAGCCAAGTACGGTTGGTCTTTTATGATCTTGGTGGAACGCGCGTGTATGTCCTTGTGTTTTGATCGAACCGGTTGTTCTAAACGAGACTTCGTACTAGCAGCGCTCAACAGCAGACTGCAGTACCGGCACTAGAGTATGTGCCTACGATCGGCGCAGTAGCTATCGAGAGGCCAGGCCTGATGCACAGCCACACGGCCCAGGCTCTCAGGGAGTTTCGTAGGTTAAGTACACCCATCAATCCCGGGAGTTCAGACCCCGAAGAAGTTGTATTATGGTTGGGCCGGATTACCCGCAACTTGGTTACTTCGAGAGTGTTCGGATGGTCATCTGAGAATATTGTTCGCGACCGTCCAGCTTGAGAGAGAAGCATGATACTGGTGGCAGCATGTGCAGATCAGGGTTGGAGGTAACTTTTAGCTGTTCATTAGATTGTTCCTTGAACAATATCTTTCCCTCGATCCGTTCGAGAGGACCAACGCCAGGAGTTGTTGGATGTGGGTAGAGAGGGATGAACGCCTCTAAGTATGAGGCAAGGTTCACGTTCTTGTATTGCTTCACGCCGAGATGTCGTAAACCGAGGAGAGCCGCCACGGGTGTTCGAGAGAGGACTTACCCCGTCTGTCGCGGATCAAGTTATTACCTTAAGAATGAGGATTTTCTGTACTAGTGGATCAGGCGCTATCCGTTGAGAAGCATCTCATGAGACCGCCAGAGCGCGGAAGAACAGACCGAGGCCGAGTGGCTTCCTAACGCCGTCAAGGATTCAGAATACTAAGAGGCAGAGGACCTCAGGATTGTTTCAACCACGGACCCAGTCCGATGGGACACGACGGGTCGGGACAGCAGCGTCGGTTGGACCTGTCCCGATGGCACAATTTTGTCCTTCGTGCAAACAGTTTGAACATCTGGGCCAGAACTACCCATGGAACGTTTGATTCACAAATCAACCTGCAGGTCGGCCTACGAGAGCCGATAAGAGGACACGCTATCACATCAGCAGATTCTTCCACCACCACCAAAGGGAGGACTTCTGATTCAGCAGGGCCGACAATACACGATTGCCGAGCCCCGAGTGTTGGGTCTCGAGGTAGGGTTGGAGATGAACCAACTCGCAGCGGAAAATCAATGAAAACCAAGAGACGATTAAAACCATGAAACAACTAACAAAGAATGGATTCACAAGAGAAAAATTCAGCACTATCTCTTACCAAAACAAGAACACCGGTTAACGAATGATTGGCTTGAGTCTCCAAGACGCCTACGTATCCACATGGGAATCAAAGCCACGTAGTTCTTCTCTTTGAGGACTCAAGAACACAAAAATGGAGGTGGAAACTAGCCAAACCCGAAATGGCCATGGAAGAGGGAGAGAAAATGTGTTTCCTATTCTTGTCTTGTGTTTGTTATGTTGAAAAAAGATGACTTAAACATAAAAAAACCCATACTTGTCCAACTAAAGGCATGGGACAAGTATGGTGTCAAGTAAGGTGTAAATAGGACAAAGTATGGCAAGACAAGATTGAGTTAGGTGGTGAATCACCAACACCTTAATCCTTGTCTTTCTTACTTAGTACTAATTAATCAAGACTTGATTAATTAGTTCCATGGGCCTTGGTTGCATGGGCCTTTCATGGGCCTCTTGGAACATGGCCGGTGGCCATTTCCAACGAGGTCCCGTGATTCGCTCATCGCCTCCAAGCCTTCCATACCGGAAATGTCCAACATTATCCGACGCGATCAATCCCAAGACTCCAAGCCTTTTCTCGATCTGTAAAGTCCTATTCACTTACGGGCACATGACCCAAAACCCAGTTTTGGTCATGTCCCGAGACAACTCCCTTTTGGTCATTCTCCATAAATGTGTCAATGAGTTTCATCCTCCGGTGTGACCCTTAGGTTTATGCATGTCAATAGATCAACGTAAAATCCCATTTTACTTGATCCTATTTAAGTGGCAACTAACGAGACTTTAGTATTGTCTGACACTGCATAGCGAATCGACCATGTCGATTCTAACCTTTCCGTCGTCCCTGTCATTATCCCTTTATCTCCGATATCCTGATTGAGATAAGGCATAGAGCCGTCATCCTTATTATTCTCAATCACCGTTCCTTGATATGTGAGATGATTGAAGATATGATACCCAGTATCATGTGCATGGCCATGCTATTCTTTCAGTCACTCTCGATCAAGCGGCCGAGAACCGATATCTTTCCCATACCTCAGTATGAGGGATAAATCCCTTAGCCGCCTTTCGTGTCACTCATGTAGCCCATCCCCAAGCCAATCCTGGCCGTTATGGAAGCCCTGTTACGGACAATGTTAGGCTCAGGTCAAACTCAGTTGTTGACTACATAGCGATCACAAAGACTCCTTGGTCTAAGGATACGTGACAAGCTACAACACTGAATATGTTCATGACTTAATCTATGGCACATATTCAGGGCGGGTCGTCCAATATCATGTCCCACATGATATCTATGATCAGACTCCGGAATCCTATTCCAATGACTAACAGAACGTAAGTCATAAAGAGCCATCTTTCATACTAGTCGCTTCTAGTGAAGCTTTGTTGACTAGGGACCCATCGAGTGTGATCTATCTCGATCTATGGTTCTATTCGCATGGTGGTCATAGATCAGAGCACACATCGATATATTACTCCAACACATAAGTAATATAAAGCCGCTTTAATTTTATTGCTAACGATGATATATACATTTGGACATTTAGGATTGAACTACGGGGACTAAGACTAACACCGAGCTGAGGGACTTGATACCGATCTTGGAATCGCTTAGAGTGCCCGTTTACGATCTACATTGAGGATTGTGTTTGCTAACACATGAGCTTTACACTTGGTCGTATTGTTCTCGTGGTTATTTTTTGTTTGGGGTAGAAATTAAAACTGGTAAACCCTACCCGTATCTTAAACACACCGACCAGAAGTGCGGTAGTACCAACGAACGCCAATTTGGGTGTGAAAGAGGAGTAACAGACCTATTAATACGGGAAGTTCTTTTCCTTCTTCGATAATGAGAATCGAGTTTTAAGAACAGATTGGTGAAACGTCAGACGTTCGTCGAACGCTATCGGCAACGAATGCCCGAGCAGTGAGAGGTTGCGGCCTTGACCAGTAGACGTCCCGAACGGTCACAAGAGATGACCAGGAAGTGATGAGATCAGGGTAGCGCAGCGGAAGCGTGGTGGGCCCATGCCCACATGAGTCGTAATCGACAACGCCATCTACCCCTGTTAAGAGATTTAAGCTTTAAGGTTCGAACCATCGAAACATTTTCGTTTCAAAATCCCGGTTAACGAGCGAAAATTTTCACAAGTATGTGTCGTACTTAAGAGGTTGGATGAGAATGTGCTTCCTACGTTCGTCCCAGAGGGACTAATCGGTTAGCCGCCAGTTCACGCGGAATAGGCGAATAACATCGAGAGTTGTTCAGACGACTTTCCCAGTGGAGAAGAATACGGAAAACGAGAACCGGGTACCAAGGTGTACCTTTGGCAGCAAGAGAAGAACGAAGGCCAAACGTCCCGCGAGGACCAAGCACAACCATAAGGGTATGCCCTAGAAGTGAGAGCACCTCACGTGAAACCCGGCAACAGATTGCTGAGGGCGACTACCACAAGCTTCCAGGCCAGTAACAAGATGGCACCGAATGAAGCGTTGTGTGGTAGGTCGGATTTTGTGCCATGCATGGGCACAAGGGAAGTTAAGGGTTAATCATTGATTGGTTTTAAGTTGTTCGAGTAACGATGGAAGAACCGTGCTAGTTTCTGAACCGTTCAAATTATCGAGATCTTAGTGCATGATGATTACGCCTTATAGGGTGACTTGGGTGGACTTGACTATAAGTAGTTTTGATCGACAGCTCGTGAACGAGTGTCAACGGTATAAGGATTACCACCGATCGGGATAAAATTCATTGTTAAATCTTGGATTGTGTTTCGCTGTCGAGTGTGATTATTGTACGTTTATTTTGGTGTCTTAAAGGACGCCTACTTTCAGCTAGAGTGCCAGTACGAGGTTCCACCGTTCTTGTTGTTGTGCGCCATTCGTTCAACTAGTTGTTTGTAGAGTTCGTGATTGTACGGAACCGTGCACCGGGTTTAAGAACCGTGGTCTCGCAGATACAACAATTTGTACGAAGCGACTTGTAAAATGGTTTTGTCAGAAGCGTGAACTGGTATCGACGGTAAGAGAATTATAACAAGTTAGGTAACCTTTGTGATCGACCCTAGTTGAGAATGGTTATTTTCCCCTTATTTTAGGATCATAATACTTGTTGAGTGGTTGAATCTTTATCAGGTTGGGAATCTTGAACGGTTTTACCAGTTGTGACCTATCGTTAGAATTGGGCGAGTATGCCGCACTTCGGATAACGTGAATTTCTAATGGTAGTACGTTTTGAGTCGTGCCAACTACCGACTAGAGGTCGGTGCTTCGTTTTATTCATTGTTTGAGGTACGCCCAACTTCCACGAGATGTGGTGAAACGAACGTTGGTTCCAGATCCTACAACGTTAGTGAGGTCTTTTCGTTTTATTGATTGGAGTGCTTATCATTTCCTTTTAATTTGTTTGCGGTTGGTCTTGACTTATTAGTATTTGAGTTCGGTGGGATTAATCCTGTGACGATCAATAAGGAGAAATTGGTTGAGTTCCGTTTTGTGTGGTTTTGACTTGGTTTGACTGTAAAGGATTCCAACAGGATACCTTTGACGACGGAATCTCTGGTGTAGGATATCGAGATCTTCACATTAGTGTCCTTAAATGTTTAGATGTTCTTGGCTTGTGTTATCACTCGGCGTCCCTGAGTTAGTGAAACGTTGTGCGTGTTTCGTGAAATTTTCGGTAAGGCGACTTTGCTCCGTTAAGGGCGACGTTTGAGGAATTAACGTAAACTAGTGAAGCACGATTAAGTGATTGTTGGGTAAAATTTCGGAAACGGTTAAAGACCGTGCAGAGCCAACAAAAGAATTATGCAATTAGAAGGCGCAGACCTCTGGAGTTTACACTCGGTGAGCGCGTATTACTGAAAGTGAGCCTAAGAAGGACTTTTAGCGGCTCGACCGCGTCGGAGGCAAATTGGCCACGCGGCTTCTCGAACATTTGAGATCTTCAGGCAGGGCTAGAGCCGCTGCCTAGCAGATTCCACGTATTCCCAAACTGTGGGAGTACACCGCGGATCCCTCGCTTAAGAGCTTTGAGCGGACGTCCCCTGAGGAAGGGTCAAGAGGAGCGCGTTCGTTTTAAATTTCGAGGACGAAATTCTTTTAAGGGGGGTAGACTGTAAAACCCCACTTATTACTAATGGGGTATTAGTGTGAATTCAGAAACTTTGGGGCAAGAAAGTGCAACAAGTTAAATCAAAAAGAAAAATAAAAAAAAGAAGGGGAAAGATTAAACTGGACTGAGTGGGATTGAGCCAGCTTGGGCTCAGTCTGTTAGCACGCGCGCCGGCCCAATCCGCACCAAAACCCTAGCCACTTGCGTTTCTTCTTCACGCGTTAGTGCACGCTTACCGAGACAGAAGTCTCGCCGCTCCTCTCTCATTCGATTCTCTCTCTCCCATCTCAGATCTCTTTCCCTCTCTTGCTCCCTCAATTCTCCATCGCAACACCACCCTTCACCCATGCGAACCAGACCTCACCAGCAGCGACAGTTGGACGCCAGGCTGAGAACCCCTCATTCCAGTTCGATTTCTCGGACGTACACCTCACCGGCGACGGAGACAGCGCTTGGGTTCGTACTCCCTCGCGCCCCGTTCGTCTTCTCCGACCATCCTCGCCCCGCTCCCCTCTCTGAGCGCGTTACTCGCCGGACCAAGCTCAGATCTGGGACGGGTCAGCCAGAGCGACGCCGGCGAACCCTCGTCATCACCATATCTGGGACGGGAATCTTGGACTCGCTCTCCTAGCTTCCTTCGTCTCTTCACCGGACCTTCCTGCCGCCTCCGCCGCCCTGTCGAGGTCAGGCAGCTTGCCGAAGCGGTCTCGAAACTCGCCGGAGTGGTAACAGAGTCGCCAGACTCCCCACGAGCCAGGCCGAGCTCGATCCTGTGTGAGCTGCGGGCCTTGGGCCAGAGAGATGTTGGGCCGAAGAGTTGATGGGCGTGGACTTGGCATTGGGCCCAAGTTAGACTCAGGGCCGGATCAGACACTGGGTCAGGCCTGGCACCTGACTCGGGTCGGACCGAGTCTGGATTTGGGTCGGATCTGGATTCGGGCCGGGTCCGGGTCGGATCCGGGTCAACCCAGTTTCAAAGAAAATGTTATAAATCAGATTTAATCAACTGATTTAATTAATGCAAGGTGAGTTTTTTTAAAGGACAAATTTGGATAAATCAGTGGACTTTGGACTTTTATTGGTATTTATTGGACATTTTATGGGTCAAACTTAGACGGGACTTCGCCCGAGCACAAGGGTTTGGACCCGAGCTAGAAGAACGAAGACCAATCCGGGACCCGTGTGAAGAACGGAGGAAAGGCCACTTGAGTTTTCATCAGAGTATTATTAGAGGAAGACCACAAGGTAGGGAAAGTCTTAATTTCTTAATTAACGCTTAGTATGCATGATTAGGATAATAAAATCGGAAAGGTCCTAGAATTTCCTTTAGGATGCGAATAACTAGAATAATCGTAAATGGATGAATCTAGTATGCATGCTTAGGATGATGACGATTAGTAAAGTGTGATTTCAATACTTGGGAAATTGATTTACTGGTAGAGAGGCTGTTTATTATATCCTTTGGTCTAAGGGTTTTAAATACTTTCGTGACATCGAATTAAAGCGGTTTTAATATTAAACTTGGAAACTAAAGTTATTTACGATTTTCCCTGCTGAGCGTAAGCTCATCCCTATTTGTTTATTTATTGTGTGTATAGGTGTGCTTGAGATCTGGGGAATTCGAGGCTCGGGAGCTTCCGGATGTCTTGATGGTTGTATTAGAGATGTGTTGGTCCACATTGTTGAACCTTATTTTATCTTATGTTACGTGTCAAGTTTTGACACTATATTTGATATTTTGGAATTGAATTATTGAGGAATACTTTGGACTCGCTTTAAACTTTAAAAGAATTTATTACATTTTTACTACTTTTATCTCGAGTGTTCCAGGTCACGTCTCGAGTCCGGCCTAAACCGGATATGGGGCGTGACAACATCAAAACATACCAGAAGATATAATATAGCCTTACACATACCAATATACTTACCAATCGCACTCCATCGGTCTATCAATCACCCGATCATGTACCATTTAGCACAAACAATTACACCCAACGTTCATACAATCATTCATCCAAGCATTTGATCAAATAAGCATTCAAGCATTCGAGTTCGACATTCAAATCATATAGTTGTATTAGACTCTTAGCTTATCCAAACTAGGCAACCAAGGCATGTGAGGCAAACACAACCAATCCTATGGCTTATCTCGGCCTTTCTACCAGTAAAACAATTCCCAGGTATTGAAAGTGAGTTACACGAGTGATTCACATCCTACGCATGCATACTAGACACGTCCAGTTATTAGTAATAGAAAGACGATTATTCTAGTCATTCGCATCCTATATGCAATTCCAAGACCTTTCCGATTTTATTAACCTAATAGGCATACTAGTATTGAAATGCACGAGGAGTTAGTATTTTCCCTACCTTGTGGTCTTCCTCTAATAATAGTTCAAGTGGCGAAATCCGTCTAGTTTCCCCTCCGTTCTTCACACGGGTCCCTAAGTAGTCTTCGTCCCTCGAGCTTGATACCAAGGTCTTGGAACAAAATTAAACTCTAATTAAAGGCTAACCAAAGTGCAAGCAAAGTCCCAAAAACATCCCCAAAAGTCCGGTTCACAACAAAGATCGAATTTGATGAAGAACACCCCAAAGAACCCAAAACTGGTCTGCCACGGAATGGGTCACGGAACCTTGACACCACCCATCACGGATGACGGCACGGGACCGTGACGTGTGCCGTCACGGACTCCATCACGGAGCCGTGACGCCTGCCGTCACGGTATCCGTCATGGATCCGTGGCAGATCTGGGCAGACTCGCCCTTCTTCAACCTCCAGCTCCTTTTTCACAAAAAACAACAACCAAACTCCATTTTCAGTCATCCAAAACTCCCAAAACAGTTAAATACCTCCAAACTCCTTTACCCATGGTAGGAATCAACAAGCCAACAAGTATCCAAGGATTTTCCAAATCAAAATCAAACCAAAAACCCATTAAAACTCACAGATTTCAACCACACAACAACCAATACTTCTCTACAACAACATATACCACAAAGAGAATCAAACCCAACAACTTCTAGCAAAAACCCAAGGAAACCCCATGAAATGAAATTGATGGAAAAGAGATTTTGATAGTTTTCTTACCTTTAGGAGAGTGAGATGGAGAAGATGGTGAGGTTTTTGGAGAGTAGAAGCTAACAACTTGGATCAAGAGCTCCCTTTTCCCTTTCTTCTTCTTCAAGACACTCTTGTTCTTCCTCCTCTCTCTTTTTCTCTCAAAATTTCGGCTACAACAAAACAAATGAGCTGAATTTGGTCTTCATTTGCCTTAAAAGACCTAAATTGAGAGAAGACCAAAAGCCCTTTGGGTGCTTATCCACTTAAGGGCAAAAGGGAGGGTAAATGGATATTTTTGACCTCTTTTCTTCCCCTCCAAGCTAATAGGGACAAGTGCCCAAGTAGGGACCACTTGTCCTTAGCTAAAAATCCAACACTCTTGATTTATTCGTTTTAATTGATAAAAAAGGGTCTCGTTGACTGAAAATTGATCGTTAACAAATTATAGTCAAAATACTGGAAATTGTCCAATTAAGCTAACCGTGATAATGGCTAAGCTCTTTGGGCCCCGGAAAGGTCACGAGTGACTTCCGGAGTCATCGGTTGACTTTTTCGGCCGAAAGTCATACTTCGTTGAATTCCACCGGTTCGACCGGGATCGACCGGGGGCGGTTCTTATAATCTACCCCCTTAAAAGAATTTTGTCCTTGAAATTAAAAACAGAAGTACCTCAAAGGTTGAACACGTGGAGATACTTCACGCGAACCTCATCCTTGATGTCCCCACTGCACTAGTACGAGCGGGATAGTCTTGTTCTGCAAGACCTTCTCTTTCGTACCCAAAATCTTGACAGGTTGCTCCTCGTATGAGACATCATCAGCTACCTCGATGTCCGTCCACTCGATAATGTGATAAGGGTCCGCAGTGTACCTCCGTAGTTGGGAAACGTGGAAGACGTTATGCACGTTCCCAAGCAGTGGTGGCAATGCAAGACGATAGGCCACAGCCCCAACTTTGCCTAGAATCTCAAAAGGGTTAATAAAACGTGGGGCCAGCTTGCCTCCACCGCGGTTGAACCGCAAAAGTCCATTCTTCGGGCTCACCCTCAAAAATACTTGATCACCCACTACAAACTCAAGAGGTCGACGACGTCTATCTGCGTAACTCTTCTGTCGGCTATGTGCGGTCTTTAACCGCTCTCGAATCAACGCGACCTTCTCGGTCGTCTCCTGAATAATGTCTGGACCGAGTAAACTTCGATCCCCTACCTCCGCCGAACATACAGGCGACCTACACGGTCTGTCGTACAAAGCCTCAAATGGTGCCATCCCAATGCTGGACTGATAACTGTTGTTCTAAGCATACTCTGCTAAGGGTAGGTGATCCTCCCATGATCCCCGAAAGTCCAGCACACAAGCTCGAAGCATATCCTCTAAAATTGTATAGTGCGATCTGACTGTCCATCTGTCTGTGGGTGATAAGCTATACTAAGCAGCACCTCAGTCCATAACGTCTTCTGCGGGCTCTCCCAAAATCTGGATGTGAAGCGAGGATCCCTATCAGATACAACTGACACCAGTACCCCATGAAGGCGAATGATCTCCCGAACGTACAACCGGCTCAACGCATCAACCGTGTCGGTCATCCGCATGGCTAAAAAGTGTGCCGACTTGGTCAGTCGGTCAACCACAACCCAAACAGCATCGTGCCCTCTTGGCGACCTTGGTAATCCATAAACGAAGTCCATAGTGACGTGCTCCCACTTCTACTCTGCGATCGGCTAAGGCTGAAGTAACCCGGCGGGACGCTGGTGCTCGGCCTTCACCTGCTGACAGGTGCAGCATCTCGAAACAAAGTTTGCAACTGCTCTACGAATCCCACTCTACCAGAACTGCCGTCGAATGTCTCGATACATCTTGGTGCTACCAAGGTGCACCACAAGACGGGAGTGGTGGCACTCTCTCAAAACAACATCTCTGCAACCGTGTGGTACATACAACCGTCCTCGGTAACGTAGACCCTGATCATCGCTCTGCTCCCAACCCTCATTGTCAACACCGCTGATCAGTCGCTCTCGGATCCCTGCCGTCTCGGCATCCTCGGCCTGTGCGTCTAGTACTCGGGCAACTAAGGTGGGCTGAGCGACCAATGCACACAAAGTCATGCTATCCGTGATCTCCTCCAGCTCTAGTCTAAACGAGCTCAGTTCCTCCAACATGTCCCACTCCCGGACTAAGATACTAGCAATGCAGTGTGTAGACTTCTTACTCAAGGCGTCGGCGACGACGTTCGCCTTGCCCGGATGATAGAGTAGCTCGAAGTCATACTCTTCCAATAGCTCCATCCAGCGTCTTTAGCACATGTTCAGGTCGCGCTGAGAGAAAATATACTTGAGGCTCTTGTGATCCGAGAACACCCTGAACCGCTCACCGTACCGATAATGTCTCCAGCTCTTTAGAGCAAATACCACTGCTGCCAGCTCTAGATCATGGGTCGGGTAGTTGCGCTCATGTACCTTCAGCTGTCTCGAGCCATAAGCAACTACCTTCCCGGACTGCATCAACACACAACCCAGTCCCTCGCCTGAAGCGTCATAGTACACATCATAACCTACTCCTTGCTCCGGTACGATCAACACTTGAGCGGTTGTCAATCGAGCCTTTAGCTCGGTAAAGGAGTGTTGACACTCACCAGTCCATGGGAACTCCGCTCCCTTGCGTGTCAAAGTTGTCATCGGTGCGGCCAAACGTGAGAAGTCTTGGACGAATCGTCGATAATACCCTGCTAAACCCAGGAAGCTACGGATCTTGGGCCGTGCCCACTTCGATACTGCATCGACCTTCGCCGGGTCGACTAAGATGCCCTCTCGGGACACAACATGCCCGAGAAACTTCACCTCTATGAGCCAGAACTCGCACTTCTCCAGGTTTCCGTACAACCAGTGAGTGCGTAACAGCGCCAGGACGGTCCTCAAATGCTCCTCATGTGCCTCTTCACTAGGCGAGTAAATCAAGATGTTGTCAACAAACACTACGACAAACTGGTCCAGGTACGGTCTGAAGATGTCGTTCATCAAATCCATAAAAGCTACTAGCGCGTTCGTCAAACCAAACGGCATCACTAAATACTCAAAGTGTCCGTACCGAGTCAGGAACGCGGTCTTCTCCACATCCTCCCCCCGGACCCTCAACTGGTAGTACCCAGATCGAAGATCGATCTTCGAGAAGTACTTCGCTCCTCTCAGCTGGTCGAACAGATCATCGATTCTCGGCATCGGATACCGGTTCTTCACCGTCACCCGGTTCAACTTCCGGTAATCGATACACATCCTCAAGGCTTCACCTTTCTTCTTCACGAAAAGGGCGGGTGCTCCCCACGGGGATACACTCGGACGGATGAAACCCTTTTACAGGAGAGTTGTCGCTTTAGTTCGACCAACTCGGCAGGTACAAACCGGTACGGGGCCATGGAGATCGGTGCCCTACCCGGGATCAGATCGATCCTAAACTCCACCTCACGCGCTGGCGGTAAGCCTGACAGCTCCTCCGGGAAGACTTCCGAGAACTCACGTACTACTCTCGGTAGGTCTCTGCTACTCTGCACAATCTCTGTCTCCACTCCCGTAGTCAAGGCGGACAGAAGGACTCCGCTCTTGCTACCCAAAACACAAGTAATGACTCGGTCGCCCGACCTCATTGTCACCTGACGTCGATAGCAATCGATCGTCGCTCGATATCTCGTGAGCCAGTCCATACCCAATATTATGTCAAAAGCAGTCATATCTAGGACGAGTAGGTCACCAACAAAGGGCAGTCCGCCACCCTAATCGCGCAATCCCGACAAACAGTACTCAACACTACCTCTCCCGTAACAGGGGTATCCAAACAAAGGGGTCGATTCAACGTCTCCACCCGCAAACCCAAAGAAACAGCAAAAGAAGAAGAGATGAAGGAATGGGAAGCCCCCGTGTCAAACAGAAAAGATGCCCACGAATTATAAAGTAAACACGTACCCTGAGTGGCCTCATGGACGGCGTACGGTCTCTCAACTCTGGAATCAGTCACTGCATAGACTCGGCCCTGCTGTGCCGGGGGTCCTCCTCTCGGTGGTGGTGGAAGTGCCACCTGCTGCACAGCCCTCAGCTGGTGTCTCTGAACTGCTGCTCCCGCCGCTTGACGCGGAGCTCTCTGATGTTGTGCCTGACGTGGTCGGGCAGGAAGTGCCTGACGAGTCTGAACCTACTGAGGCCTCTGCGCGGGCGCTCATCCAACTCTATTAGGGAAAGCATAGACAAGGTGCCCCTGTCGGCCACACCGGTAGCATGCCCTCTCATCAACCCGCTGTCCATCTCCAATCCTCTAGGGACGATCAATCTGTCGGTCTGTAGGTCTGCTGCCCCTCTGACAGTCTCGTGCTAGGTGGCCCTGCTGCCCACACAGAGGACATAGATGTGCCACCGGGGCGGGTCCAACTGATGCTACAGCCCCTTCCCGGCACATGCCTCCAGACTGAAACTAAGGCTGAAAGGATCCAGAAACTCTCTGTCTGCGCTGATCACGACTCTCGGACGGTCGTAGGAAGCCACTCGGCCTCGGCGTGATCTCTCGCGCTCTGGCGGTCTCACTGAAATGCCTCTCTATGTCCAAAGCCTAATCCACGAGTGTAGAGTACACCTCGGTCCTGAAAGCGATGACCCTGTCAGCAATCGACGGGATGAGCCCGCTCTCGAATCGCCTGCAGCGATTGTCCTCAGTCTGCACCAGCTCCGGTGCGAAGTGGGCCAAGGATATAAACCTCACTGCATACTCAGAGACGGTCAGTCCTCTGTGACGCAGTTCCAAGAACTGCTGGCGTCTGTCATCTCGAATGGATCGAGGAAAATACTGTTCCAGGAACAGCCTGCTGAATAACTGATAGTCATCCCCAACACTAGTCTGCACCGACTACCACCAAAAGTAGGCCTCTCCTTCGAGCTGAAAGGTAGCGAAGGATACTCTCAGATGTCCCTCAGACACTCCAGAGGTATCGAGGTTGCGGGTAACCCGCTCCAACCATCCTGCAGCTGCCTCGGGGTCTGCTCCCCCGGAGTAGACCAGCGTACCGAGTCTACGAAATTCCCTGAGGGCCTGGGCCGTGAAGCTATCAAGCTGGCCTGGCCTCTCACTAGTGACTGTTGCGGTAGTAGGCACGGACTCTGGTGTCGGTGCAGTAGTCCCTTGCTGCGCGCTGATCGCTGCCAGCACTGCGCGGACCACCTCCTCTAGAGGGGCCTCCTGAGTCGGCTCAACGACTGGAGAAGTCCTGGGTGGTAACCCTGACGGTCCACCCTCAAAACTCTGGTGCTCTGTAAAAGCAGCACCCTGGGCGCTAGCGGCCCCTGCCTTCTCAGAAACAGGCGTCTAACTCGGGCCCACAGCTGGGCGGCTCTTGGTACCCCTCGGAACGTAACTACGAGACATGTCGTATACCCGCCTGCACAGATAACGCACATGTTCAGTTTCCCAGTTTTGAACAAACGGTTCGATCAAACACAAGGACGTTCACCCGCGTCCCACAAGGGTCGTACAAGACCAACAACACTTAGGCTCAGTAGATATATATAATACTTTATATATAGGTAGACAAGGCCGCATCATAATGCGTCTCACAACAGCAATCAGCAGTTCAATCAATCAATCAACTCCCACAGGAGGAACAGTCTCAAGTAATTCACACAAATCACAAGGAAACAGGCATACCCCTCGATCGGGTATCTTCCCAACACGTGGGGTCTAGAATCGTAGCACGATCGATTCCATCTAACTTAGTATTTTTTTCCTTTCCACGGGTTCTCAACCCTTGAACTTTTATCCAAACCTTCATGTCGATCTCATGTTGTTACAACCCGATTCAGGCGTCCCCGAATCTCATTGTAACCACTTGACATCCAACCATCACGCTCGACTACATTGTCGCCCCTGAGTCAACCCGTGATAGTGCAAACATTTCAGTTCTACAGAAATTTCGGCATGACCTATTCGTATTTTCCACTACCCATCCGCTTAAGCGGGACATTTAATAATCAATTTCACAAGGTATTCGGTACATAGAGTTCTCATGCTCAGCAAAGTACACAACACCGTTAAAATACTGCAAGTACCACTTGGGTTTCTACCCTTTATTCAGATGACATCCAATCGGATTACCATTTCAACCTTAGTTCTTAAATAACAGGTAACACCTTAACCAAGTCAATACTCCAACAATTCAACACTTTAACAGTTTAACACTTCAATAAGTCAAGAAGTCAACACTTCAACCAGTCAACAATTGAACAAGTCAATATTTCAAATTGAGAATTCATGAAACGGCCAACCAAGGTGGCAACACAATTAACAAAATGGCTTACTCAACAACCAATTCATAATAGTTCGATCATCACTCGTTGGACCAACCTTGATCTCAACCATCGGCATCCCAGATCACTGAGGCATAGTAAATAGAGCATACGACACACGTAAAGCAAATCGCATAATATCAAAAGTTCCAACCTTTATCAAGGTGTTCAAATCATAAGGGCTTTTATCATTTCAACTCTACGTATCGAATAATTCCGACTACGTCACTGAGTACCAAAACTGAGACTCCCTAACTCTACCCACCTAATTGACGTGCAGTCCGAGGTTTTGAATACAAGTTCAAAATGAAACCAGACTCTGATACCAAATTGTCACGCCTCAAATCTGTTATTGACCGGACTCGAGACGTGACTTAAGGATGAAACAAATTATAACAATATAAGTATCATAAAACCAATATACCTCTCCTGAATTTAGTTTAACCAAAATATCTCAAGTAACATCTCCAACATAAATCCTTTAACATTGGTTCTTACTCTACGACAATCTCTGGCTCCTTTCTACTGGGTTGCCAATTGG
Source organism: Erodium maritimum (assembly GCA_963921825.1). NCBI lineage: Eukaryota > Viridiplantae > Streptophyta > Magnoliopsida > Geraniales > Geraniaceae > Erodium > Erodium maritimum. The sequence goes on along the minus strand of OY997595.1, from coordinate 50,756,224 downwards.
TTTAGACAGATCTGTACCATCCTGAATTTCTTCGAGATGCACAGTCCTCCCAATGACGTCTTTGGAAACAAAACTCCTTTTCCATAAAGACCCCACCCCATGCGACGAACACCATGTTCTCACTGGGATTGTAGAAGTAGTATCCCCTTGTTGCTTTGGGATACCACACGAAGGTGCATATCTCAGATCTTGGTTCGAGCTTAGTCGAAACCGAATGTTTCACATAAGCCTCGCAACCACAAATCTTTAGGAAGGACAAAGCGGGCATCATCCCGTACCATTTTAAAATAGTATCCCTTCCACACCCTTCGTCGAAGCCCGATTCACTATGAATGCGGTCGTCTCTAGAGAATAATCCCAGAAAGAGATTGGGAGATCAGTCCAACTAATAATGGAACGGATCATTGTCTAACAATGTCCGATTTCTCCGTTTGGCTACACCTTTCATCTATAGTGTCCTAGGAGGAGTCCATTCCAAAAGGATCCCATTCTCTTTTAGATGATCTAATAACTTTGTGGTCAAGTATTTTCCACCTCGATCCAATCGAAGTGCCTTAATACCTTTGTCGAGCTGGTTTCCTACTTTAGTCTTAAACTCTTTGAATTTATCAAAAGCTTCAGACTTATGTCTCAGCGAATAGACATAACCATATTTACTGTAATCATCAGTAAATGTGATAAAGTAGCTAAAACCCATATCCTTTTTTTTTTGATCAGCAAGACAAATTTAGATTAAAACCTCCAACGAGGAAGAAGATGAGTACAAGGCTGATCTTTCACTACAGATCAAGGCTACAAAAAAGAACATCACACCATGAAACCACTGGGAATGAATGAAAACCCCACCCCCTAGAAGGTCGCAGCCTTCATCTTCGGGCGGTACCTGAAATGAAAGTAGGGCGCAGCCTACAAAGAATGAAATACAGATGAACAAGTTCTAAAAACTAGATTTTGCTACCATGAAGTCCTGAAAAACTGAACACAGTTGAAAATCTCCCAAGAACATGAAGCGCAGCTCAGAAATGAAACTCGGGTCTTGAGTACCCAAATGAGACCACCATGAAGCCCTGAGGGGAGTAAAAACCAAGAGTCTAACCTCACCGGCGAAGATCCAAGGCCTAACCTTGATTTGCTAAACCGACTCCCATCTTAATAGAGATGCCCAAACAAGGACATCAACTATAATGCCTGGCCAACACCACTAACGGCTGAGACATATCCGGATTATCATTCGAACTCTAGCAGAAGGCTTCTGAGGGGCGAACATCACCCATGAAACTCGCCGGCGGTCAACACCTTTAACCGACGAGCTCGACCCACCACCGGGTCGAGATGAAGCGAAACCAAATACTAAAGAAGCATGTACGAATAGGAGGGGCTTATCTTACCAAGGGAAGGTCGCAAACAGCTTCAGACCTGCCCATCATGGCATGTACCCGTGTCGGTCCTCGACACGAAATCGGTCAACACCGAGAATCGCCTGTAGGGGACCCAGTATTTCTACCGAACACCAGGTTTGCCTTTTTGTCAGGCAACGGCTACCACCGGTGAGACCCCAAAACAACCAAGAACTCAGGAACCGAGAGCCAACCAAAGCCTAACCCTAAAACCGAGAGATTTTCCTAACAACGTACCGAGCTATCACCACACAACCTCACGCACCCCTACTTTCGCCGGAGAGTCCCTTCAGTGAGAACCTCGTCTCAAACCACTCCGACATGGTGCAGGTGAAGGGCATCAGTGAAAGTGCGCAACAGCAGACTCGGACGACTTTGAACTCACGGAGGGTCCGCTTAACACTTCGGCCAGCACCGAGAATGCAAGAAGAGAACCAGAATTTCTTCAAACCGGAGCCGAGAGAGGAGAGCAATGGTTCTGTCCCTGGGAAGCCCGAGGAGTCCAGGATAACCTTCCGCACCACCAGGGAGGGTGAAAGCCAGAGGGCGGCGTTTCCTTTGATTCCATATGAGATCCAGCGAGGTCGGGGAAGACTCCAAAAATTCTCACATGCTTGAACCATTTGATTGCTGCCATTATCTTCAAACACTGACTAGAGATCCTTTTGTAAGCAAGGCCGGCTCCAATTCCCACAATGTTGATTGTGTTGTCAACACAGCTTTTCGCGTCAAACAGGCAACAAATCAGGTCCGGGGCTCACCAGAAAAGAGGAGCGACGACAAGTTCCGGTGACCGGAGGGGCGACCACACCGGCCAGAAGAGAAACAGATCTGGCCGGTTTTTGTGCAGGCACGCCCAAACTACTCCGGCGACCGAGCAGAAGCACCTGCTCCGAGCGCCACTACCAGCACTACAGCGACCAGACCGGCCAGAGCGCCTCCGGGATGCACGGCACTGCAATTCTGGCCGGGAATGACGTCCAAACTCGAAGCCCCTCGTCAGATCTGGTCGACTTGACGGCCGAACTCCAAGCCCCACGACCAGCAACCACCGTTGACGTAGCAGCGGCGACCAGCCCGGCCAGAGTTATTCCGAGAAGCTCGACACGACGGCAGCAACAAAACCACGCCTGAGATGTCGACAGAACGGGAATGAAAATAGGGGAGAAGAGGTTTGGATTAAAGGGGAGAGGGGGACCTCGCCGGCAACAGCCTAAACCGTGGTGGCCGTGGCCGGAGCCGGCGAGGGGGAGTGGCGGCGGCTGGAGGAAGACCTAGGGTTAGGAACACTTTTAGAGAGAGAGCTTGCTTTTCCTTATGTCACAAAAAAAACCCATATCCTGGCAAGTGAACTTATTGGTCTACACACATTCGAGTGTATCAGCCCCAATAATTCACCCGCCCTTTCATCGCGATCGATAAAAGGGCACTTTAGTCATTTTGCTCATCAAACAAAACTTGCACCTATTGATCGAATGGAATTCGAATGAACCTGAAAGTCCGCACTTCTGAAGTGCTGATAGGTGCTTCTTGTTTATGCGACCTAAATGACAGTGCCTTAACAGAGTTAGGTTTAAATCGTTGGATTTAGACTTCTTGGTATTAACGGAATATATAGAACTTGAGGCATTGTTACCCATATCTAATATGTACAATCCTCCAACCAAGTCAGTACTGGTATAAAACATATCATTGCATAGAACATTGAAAACTCCATTTCCAATATTAACATTATATCCTTCCTTGTCAAACACGGATACAGATATAATATTCCTACTAAAAGTAGGTATGCAATATACATTATACAGTACTAAAACAAGGCCTCTTGGCAAAGCAGGACTCATGGATCCTACAGCAGTTGCCACAACTCTAAGGTCCACTTCGTGCTTTCCAAACCTCTCCTACTTTCAGCCACCATATATAAGTGCATGTGTGAGATTCAGTCCTGGTATCTAATACCCATGAATCTTTGGAAGTAGAGAGATGTAGCTCTATAGAGTTAATAACGGATGAAGGCACGGTCCCACCGCCCTTTCTTAGATCAACCAGGTTTCCTAATGAAGGCGCAGTCCTACTGCCCTTCTTCAGATCATCCACGCTATTTGATGAAGGCGCAGTCCCACTGCCCTTCTTCAAATTGTTAGTCTTAGTGCCCGTAGTTCAATCCTAAATGTCCAAATGTATATATCATCGTTAGCAATAAAATTAAAGCGGCTTTATATTACTTATGTGTTGGAGTAATATATCGATGTGTCCTCTGATCTATGCCCACCATGCGAATAGAACCATAGATCGAGATAGATCACACTCGATGAGTCCCTAGTCAACAAAGCTTCACTAGAAGCGACTAGTATGAAAGATGGCTCTTTATGGCTTACGTTCTGTTAGTCATTAGAATGGGATTCCGGAGTCTGATCATAGATATCATGTGGGACATGATATTGGACGACCCGCCCTGAATATGTGCCATAGATTAAGTCATGAACATATTCAGTGTTGTAGCTTGTCATGTATCCTTAGACCAAGGAGTCTTTGTGATCGCTATGTAGTCAACAACTGAGTTTGACCTGAGCCTAACGTTGTCCGTAACAGGGCTTCCATAACGGCCAGGATTGGCTTGGGGACGGGCTACATGAGTGACACGAAAGACGGCTAAGGGATTTATCCCTCATACTAAGGTATGGGAAAGATATCGGTTCTCGGCCACTTGATCGAGAGTGACTGGAAGAATAGCATGGCCATGCACATGATACTGGGTATCATATCTTCAGTCATCTCACATATCAAGGAACGGTGATTGAGAATAACAAGGATGACGGCTCTATGCCTTATCTCAATCAGGATATCGGAGATAAAAGGATAATGACAGGGACGACGGAAAGGTTAGAATCGACAGGGTCGATTCGTTATGTAGTGTCAGGCAATACTAAAGTCTCGTTAGTTGCCACTTAAATAGGATCAAGTAAAATGGGATTTTACGTTGATCTATTGACATGCATAAACCTAAGGGTCACACCGGAGGATGAAACTCATTGACACATTTATGGAGAATGGCCAAAAGGGAGTTGTCTCGGGACATGACCAAAACTGGGTTTTGGGTCATGTGCCCGTAAGTGAATAGGACTTTACAGATCGAGACAAGGCTTGGAGTCTTGGGATTGATCGCGTCGGATAATGTTGGACATTTCCGGTATGGAAGGCATGGAGGCGATGAGCGAATCACGAGACCTCGTTGGAAATGGTCACGGGCCATGTTCCAAGAGGCCCATGAAAGGCCCATGCAACCAAGGCCCATGGAACTAATTAATCAAGTCTTGACTAATTAGTACTAAGTAAGCAAGACAAGGATTAAGGTGTTGGTGATTCATCACCTAACCCAATCTTGTCTTGCCATACTTTGTCCTATTTACACCTTACTTGACACCATACTTGTCCCATGCCTTTAGTTGGACAAGTATGGGTTTTGTTATGTTTAAGTCATCTTTTTTCAACATAACAAACACAAGACAAGAATAGGAAACACATTTTCTCTCCCTCTTCCATGGCCATTTCGGGTTTGGCTAGTTTCCACCTCCATGTTTGTGTTCTTGATTCCTCAAAGAGAAGAACTACGTGGCTTTGATTCCCATGTGGATACGTAGGCGTCTTGGAGACTCAAGCCAAACATTCGTTAACCGGTGTTCTTGTTTTGGTAAGAACTAGTGCTGAATTTTTCTCTTGTTAATCCATTCTTTGTTAGTTGTTTCATAGTTTTAATTGTCTCTTGGTTTTCATTGATTTTCCGCTGCGAGTTGGTTCATCTCCAACCCTACCTCGAGACCCAACACAGATCAGCTGTGAACTTCCTGTAATCCCGGTTCCAATGACCAGGCTATTGGCAGTAGAAGCAGACCTTCTCATGTGTCTCATCTTTCCTGCCAAGTGCGCATGGGCCCCGCCCTTGCCACTTCCAATTCCCTTGTTGACCATCAGAATATCCTTGGATCCTAGATCCCTGATATATTCTTCTCAGCAGTTAATGACACTTCATGTAACTCTGATATGGTCTTAGAGACAGCCTTGTCAAGGACATATTCTTTGCGTTCAGACTTGAGGACTATCCTCAAAATTCTGTACCAGTCCAAATAGTTTGTCCCATTTAGTTTGACCCTGTCAAGAATGGTTTTTAATGAGAAACTATTAATGTTCGCTGAATTTGCCATTTGATCTACAACAGATAAAATTCAATCAGTAAACTGAATAAATTTTATGAAGATCAAGCTTAAACACCAACAATTGATTCTATACCTTTAGAATCTAAAACCAAGATCCTTGATTCACTCGATCAAGCTGAACGAAGGCTCACCACTCAATCGAGCTATGTAGGTAGGACCTCGTCCAATCACATCCAATGTGACTCTTGGCTAGGGTATGTACTTAAGTACACGGCTTACCCTATCTGATACCCTAGCTCAACCCTATCTGAGAATCGTAGTCGGGTCCACCAATTTTCAACTATGACCCGCCACTATGTAGGTGCTCCGCTAAGGCGCACGACACCCACATATGTCGTCCAAACCTACTACCCCGCTTTCCCATGGATGCTCCGCTAAGGCGCACGACACCCATAGGACGGGGAGGTAGTAAGGTGTTGAGAATTGGGAGGTATCGGACATGACCCGTTTTTACTTGTCCGGTTGTGTTTAAAACTTTGGCACATCCTAGATGCGATGAGCACATCAACTACATTCCAAATGCAATGATGCCTCAAATTACATCCAATGTAATTCTTCCTTTGAACCCGTCAACTACATCCAATGCAATGACGGTTCTAAGGGTTCACACACAAGGATTAAAATTCCAATTTTATCTTTGCATGTGAGGTGATATGCTCGGTAAATAAAGTTAAGCATGCAATTCTAAAACACATAGAATTAGTCATGCATAAACTAAACCAAGCATAAAGCGATAAATGTGCGCATAATAGCCCCCTAAACTAACTCCCACTAGCTTCTTGAGCTCCACCGACTCCAAGCCGATGCCAACACCCGAAAAGCCACCAAATGACCTTTTCGCCCTTTCTTTGTCTTGAGTAAAAAATTACAATTTAATACACGACTCGCACGTCGGGAATAAATAAATATTACAAACAAGTGGTTCGACGACCACACCTTGAAAGAATAATTACACTTTAACTCTAACGGCTCGCAGGCCGTGAAAAGCGATAAATAATTAAATCGAGCTCGGGGCTATTATGTACACCATGCCAACATCACATCACACATCGTGTTATCAAACAAGCATGTTATCAAATATCATGTGATTTTCCGGTTTTAATTAATAGCCAAGTTTCGAAAATTTTTGATGCTCGGTTTATCGAAACCGTTCAAAAATGAAACTTTTGAACATTTGATCTTCGAGTTCGTCATGACGGTTCCAAACTCGTCATAACTAACAAAACGGTTTAGCCTTGCACATCAACCATCCAATGGTCATGCTTGGCCTAGATCCGTCCAACGGAGCCCCGTTCGGTCTCGGTTTCAGCTCCCCGAGAGTCCCGCTCCTGAGACCCAAAATATCAAACTTTTTTCAAAATTTCCAGATTTGAAATAATTTTCAAAAATTAATTTTACATGCATTAAATCCATAAAAAACAATTTAAAACATGTTATCAATCAATTTAGCAAAACAACATGCCAAAAACGAAAGTTTCAAAGAAAAACCGAAACTTTGAACACCGTCTTGTGAATCCTGAAGGTAGCACGGCTCTGATACCACTGTTGGGTCTCGAGGTAGGGTTGGAGATGAACCAACTCGCAGCGGAAAATCAATAAAAACCAAGAGACGATTAAAACCATGAAACAACTAACAAAGAATGGATTCACAAGAGAAAAATTCAGCACTATCTCTTACCAAAACTAGAACACCGGTTAACGAATGATAGGCTTGAGCCTCCAAGACGCCTACGTATCCACATGGGAATCAAAGCCACGTAGTTCTTCTCTTTGAGGACTCAAGAACACAAAAATGGAGGTGGAAACTAGCCAAACCCGAAATGGCCATGGAAGAGGGAGAGAAAATGTGTTTCCTATTCTTGTCTTGTTTTTGTTATGTTGAAAAAAGATGACTTAAACATAACAGAACCCATACTTGTCCAACTAAAGGCATGGGACAAGTATGGTGTCAAGTAAGGTGTAAATAGGACAAATTATGGCAAGACAAGATTGGGTTAGGTGGTGAATCACCAACACCTTAATCCTTGTCTTGCTTACTTAGTACTAATTAATCAAGACTTGATTAATTAGTTCCATGGGCCTTGGTTGCATGGGCCTTTCATGGGCCTCTTGGAACATGGCCCGTGACCATTTCCAACGAGGTCTCGTGATTCACTCATCGCCTCCATGCCTTCCATACCGGAAATGTCCAACATTATCCGACGCGATCAATCCCAAGACTCCAAGCCTTGTCTCGATCCGTAAAGTCCTATTCACTAATGGGCACATGACCCAAAACCCAGTTTTGGTCATGTCCCGAGACAACTCCCTTTTGGCCATTCTCCATAAATGTGTCAATGAGTTTCATCCTCCGGTGTGACCCTTAGGTTTATGCATGTCAATAGATCAACGTAAAATCCCATTTTACTTGATCCTATTTAAGTGACAACTAACGAGACTTTAGTATTGCCTGACACTACATAACGAATCGACCCTGTCGATTCTAACCTTTCCGTCGTCCCTGTCATTATCCTTTTATCTCCGATATCCTGATTGAGATAAGGCATAGAGCCGTCATCCTTGTTATTCTCAATCACCGTTCCTTGATATGTGAGATGACTGAAGATATGATACCCAGTATCATGTGCATGGCCATGCTATTCTTCCAGTCACTCTCGATCAAGTGGCCGAGAACCAATATCTTTCCCATACCTTAGTATGAGGGATAAATCCCTTAGCCGTCTTTCGTGTCACTCATGTAGCCCGTCCCCAAGCCAATCCTGGCCGTTATGGAAGCCCTGTTACGGACAACGTTAGGCTCAGGTCAAACTCAGTTGTTGACTACATAGCGATCACAAAGACTCCTTGGTCTAAGGATACATGACTAGCTACGACACTGAATATGTTCATGACTTAATCTATGGCACATATTCAGGGCGGGTCGTCCAATATCATGTCCCACATGATATCTATGATCAGACTCCGGAATCCCATTCCAATGACTAACAGAACGTAAGCCATAAAGAGCCATCTTTCATACTAGTCGCTTCTAGTGAAGCTTTGTTGACTAGGGACCCATCGAGTGTGATCTATCTCGATCTATGGTTCTATTCGCATGGTGGGCATAGATCAGAGCACACATCGATATATTACTCCAACACATAAGTAATATAAAGCCGCTTTAATTTTATTGCTAACGATGATATATACATTTGGACATTTAGGATTGAACTATGGGCACTAAGACTAACACACTCATCGTACCATATATAACTGGTTCTTCTCCTCGCTCGGTGATGCAACTCTGGCACAGTTGGGGGAAAATGTCTCCTCTGCAGAGGAAGAGGTTGTGAGCTGCTTCAGAGCCGCTGCCGGAGCTGGCATTGTAGAAGCCGTGAGTGTTGCGGTTGATGTATAGGGAAGAGAGGGTGGACTTGAGGTTTTTCGGGAAGAGACTATGGGCCGTGTAGTTGTCTGAGACTACAGGAATGAACGCGATAGGCGGGTGTTTGGGCACTGGTGGGAGAGCAGAGTGTGATAAAAAAACATGATCAAGGAGAGCAAATAATAAGCCATTGTTATGGTTCTCAAGTGCATTTTCATTCGATCGGTTGGAACTTGGAACATAATATGTATGTTTACGATCTTAAACCAAGATGAAGACCACGCGTGAGCCTTGGGTCCTGTGAGCTGTATTTGGTTTGTTTTTCCAAAGCAACACTTGACCGATTCAAACTTGATAGCTGTCATGTTGGCTTGCGTGACAAGCAACCGAGGGAAGAAGAAAGACGCAACGCGGCGTTTCATCTTAACCCACCTAAATGAAACGCTGCGTTTTACGCTTCGCAGAGCAGTTGTGTTTTGAAGGGAGCCGTCCACGTGTACACTCAGCAACGAAGACCGAAGTCAACACCAACCGTCGTCTTCCTCACTTGTCTGGAGCGAGTTGTAGAACAGAGCAGCAGAGGAGAGGCAGCAGGGATCAGCAGAGGTTGTCGGAAGAGCACCAAAGGCATGAGGACGTTTCTCTATTTATAGTATTATCAGTTCTAGGAAGAAGCCAGCTTTTGAGTATTGTAATTCTTAGCATAGAAGAGGTAAACCTCGTTAGTTGTAATTTCTTTGAATTCTTGTAAGAGCCGTTGGCTCAAACCTTTTATCAATCCAGTTATCAATTCCAGTTCATTTCATTTCTTCAAGAGCAACTAGGCTCTTGACAGTGGTATCAGAGCCTTCCTTCCAGCGACCAAACGTGATGGCGTCCAGTGAAGCTACAGACGAATGCGCAACCCAGTCTGTGGTGAATGAGCTCTGAACGGAGGTGGCCAACCTCAAAGCTATGGGGGAACACAGCCGGTCCGAGATGAACAGCTTACGGCGGGGAGTGGAACTCTTGCTTGAACGGCTTCAAGTCACTCCGCCCATGGTTCCTCCTCACCCCCCAGACGGACCTCAAGGGCAAGACAGAGGTAAATCCATTGCCTCTTCAGTCCTGGCTCAGTCTTCGTCTCAACCTCCTGGGGTTCTAAACCCAGAAAAAAAAATTAACCACCCGCCTCCCAACTTCACACCACCACCTCCACCACTCATTGACCAACACACACCACAAAACCTCCGCCACTCCCCTCTGGAACAAGGATCTTCTTCGTTCCAACGCCCTCACCAACCTCAGCCACCTCCCACAACCCAGATCAACCATCCTCCTCCACGTCCACAACCACAAGCTTTCATTCCCCAAAACCAACAACACCAACAATTCCTTCCACCACAACAACATCCCCAGTTAACCTATCACGCCCCATCTCTGTCTTTTCCCTTGTTCGATGGCTCAGACGTCCGTGGTTGGGTCCGTCGGGCTTGTCTCTACTTTCAGTTCTATGAGATACCCGACGACCAGAAAGTTCGCTAAGCATCGATCCACCTCTCTGGTCAAGCCGAGTTTTGGTACACAGAGTACTCTATGGGCAAAGGAATCATATGGTGGGATCATTTCTGCTATGACCTGGTCTGGAAATTTGAAATGATGGGCCATGAAGACGTGCTGATCGAACTGAAGCAACTCCAGCAGACGGCAACAGTTCAAGACTACGAGCTCCAGTTTCGGGAGCTCAAGGTTCTGGTTTTGACTCGTTACCCAGCTCTTACAGAGGATTTCTTCATATCCAACTTCATGGGTGGATCGAAGCCTCATATACGTCCCGGAGTTCAGTTGTTTAACCCCAGAGCACTGCTCCATGCGATGTACATAGCCAGACACGAGGAGTATCGCTTGAAGCAATATTAAGCCAGCACAACCCGACCCCTATATAACCCGATGCAACGCCCTCGTCAACAATACCTTCCATAACCACCACCAGTTCCCCTACTCACAGCCCCACCGCCACCTAAAGCCCAACCAAGAATGCTCCCTATGTCCGTGGATAAAAAGAGAGCTAAAGGCCTCTGTTTTACTTGTCCGGCGAAATACACCCGTGACCATGTCTGCCCAAACAAGCAACGCTTGTATGTACTTTGTGAAGAGCTTGAGGAGGTCCTCGTGGAAGAATGCCAGGACGACCAACCTCAGTCAGAGGTACCCGAAGGGCTGGTTGAGACTGAGCTTGAAGAGCACAACCTTTGCCATCTGCAAATGGAATTTATGGGTTCCTCGGACACCCAACCATGCTCGGGTTCAATTCGAATCATGGGTACAGTGGGTACGACAAAGATATCAACGATCATCGACTCTAGAGCGTCTCGTTCGTTCCTAGACTCTCTCACGGCCAAGCATTTGGGTCTGCTTTGCAAGCCTTCTTCGCCAGTACTGGTCCGCGTAGGAAATGGCAAGGCTTATGTGTGCGCTACTGCAAGCACCATGACTTGGACCATGAACGATGTCCAGTTCACCTGGGAGTTTCTAGTTATGCCGCTGGGATCTTTCGACATGGTTTTGGGAGTCGATTGGTTGCGCACCGTGAACCCAATCCTTCTGGACTATGAGACGCGAGCCATTACGATTCATCGAGGTACCGAGGAAATCTTCCTCACTGAGGCGTAGCCACAACCCATCTATGAGTTCATCACACCTCAGCAGGTCCTCAGTGAGCTTAAGCAAGGAGAGTCCCTCTACTTGGGCCAACTCATGGCTTTACAGCACGAGAACCAGACCCACCAGGATCAAGACGACTTGCAGTCTCTGTTGCGCGAATTTGAGGACGTCTTTGAACCTCCTCAAATCCTCCCACCACGACGAGCCCACGACCATGATATTCCCTTGATCCCTGGCTCTCGTCCACCCTCGATACGCCCATATCGCCAGAACTTCCAGCAAAAGAACTCGATTGAAGCAATGGTTGCAGAGATGCTCACTTCTGGGGTTATCCAGGAGAGCCGAAGCCCTTACTCGTTTCCTGTCATCCTCGTAAAGAAGAAAGATGGGTCGTGGCGCCTCTGTGTGGACTATCGCCAGCTCAACGATCAAACGGTCAAGGACAAGTTTCCGATCCCTACCATTGATGAGCTCCTCGACGAGTTGCAAGGTAAATCGTTCTTTTCTAAGATCGACCTCAGGGCTGGGTATCACCAAATACGTTTACAAGAGGGGGAGGAATTCAAAACTACATTTCGTACACACTATGGGCATTACGAATTCAGAGTCATGCCCTTTGGGCTCACGAATGCTCCGGCGAGCTTTCAGGCTCTCATGAACCAGGTTTTGCAACCTTTTCTCCGACGTTTCGCTTTGGTCTTCTTTGACGATATCCTCGTGTATAGCTCATCCTGGTCGGAACATCTCGTTCATCTTCGACTGGTGCTCACTCGCTTGCGCGAACAGAGGCTCTTCGCCAAACTGAGCAAGTGCGACTTTGGACAACAACGCATCTCGTATCTCGGCCATGTGATTACCGGAGAAGGTGTAGCTACAGACCTAGAGAAGATCGAGGCAATGGATAACTGGACGGTCCCTCGTAACCTCAAGGCCCTACAAGGATTTTTGGGGTTAACTGGTTATTACCGGAAATTCGTGTCCGGTTATGGATCCCTGTCTCACCCCTTATCCAATCTTCTGAAACGCAATGCATTCTCTTGGTCTTTCGATGCCCAAACGAGCTTTGTGGCGTTGAAACGGGCGATGTCTTCTACGCCGGTCCTCGCATTGCCAGACTTTACTAAGCCATTCATCATAGAGGCGGACGCTTCTGACTCCGGTATAGGTGGCGCCTTGATGCAAGGAGGCAAGCCAATCGCCTATATGAGCAAGGTATTGGGCGTTCGCAACAGGGCTCTTAGCACTTACGAGAAGTAACTCATGGCCATCGTTGCTTGCATCCAGAAATGGCGCCATTACATCGCCACACATCCATTTATCATCCGTACAAACCAGCAAAGCCTCAAGTACCTCCTCGAGCAGCGTTTGGGGACGGCCTACCAACAAAAGTGGCTCTCTAAGCTCATGGGATTGGATTATTCCATCGAGTACAAACGCGGTAGGGAGAACAGAGCAGCTGACGCCTTATCTCGTCTTCATCAGGAAACCTCGTTAGTTGTAATTCCTTTGAATTCCTGTAAGAGCCGTTGGCTCAAACCTTTTATCAATCCAGTTATCAATTCCAGTTCATTTCATTTCCTCAAGAGCAACTAGGCTCTTGACAATAGCTTTTGTGGATTGAAAATGAAATCTTATTGTGTGGATAATACAGTTAATGCAATTGCTGCCCAAGTCAAAGTCCTTCCAATGACTCCAATTTCTTGGGTTAATTTAGGGTTGGGATTACGTTAATTTTGGGTTGAGATCCATCGTGATTAGAATCACAAAGTTATCGGTTAATCAGCTATTAGTTTCATCATCATCAAATATCATAATTACTAAACATATCTTTATTTTCATTTCATTCCAGCATCAGAGAATCACGGCTGAATTTTTTTATGTTGCGACAAAGTCTATTGTCCGACCTCCCAATGACCCTTTTTTGGCATTATATTGGTTTCTAGGAGATAACCCTGTTTTGATTTCTCTCAGTCAGTTGATGATTAATAGTAGTAATTGTTTCGTTGAGGTTTTCCCAATGCTTTCTTTCTCTTCGTTCAGTTCCGACTTGATCTCTATCTATGGTAAAGACGGTAGAATTATTTCAGGTGAATAATGTAGAATTGTTGAGGCTCTCGCAAATACCTCATTCTTGACTATTTCATAGTATGTTGGGACAATATTAGGAACTAACTATGGTGACTTTGTACCGCGCAAAAACTAACTATTGACTATTTAGTCGAGCAAATAGTAACTGTATAGTTACGATATTGTTAAAAAGTAATATTTTTAGTTAAAAATGACGGAAATCGTTAGAAAAAAAAAAAACTCCAAGAACTAACTGGCGTATAACTATTTTAACTCAAAACTAACTGTAGACTTGTCAATTTTTGGGTTTTTCTAATGTTTTTCGTCATTTTTAACGGAAAATTTTACTTTCTGTAATTACTAAACTATAACGTATAGCTTGCTAATTAAAATAGTTTATAGTTCATTTTTTATTTCAATAGTTAAATAACTCTTAGTTCGTGGAGTTTTTCCTAGTCTGTTATACGTTAGTATATGTAAACAGAATTAACCCCAATTTTTAATATCAAACTCATAAATTAACTCATTGGCATAAATTCCATTTAAATTTGTATAAATATGAACTACTAATAAAAAACCCTAACGATCTACATGACTTAAGAACAATAATTAATAAAAAGTCAATAGTCTAGGGCCGTTTTTATAATCATTCCTTTTATTGTATCATTTATTTTTCAATGTAAGGGGCAAAATAGGTCAAATGAGAAGTCTAGTTTAGGACAAAGTCATATACAAGCCATTATATATGACTATATGTGTGCAATTATCTAGGGTGCCGTTGTGTTAGGACCCTGATATCGGGATCACATTATAGGACCGTAATATACGGCTTAATAGAAGCTTCGGCTTCGCGACGACGAACCCTTGTTCTTTCCTCTCACAATCGTGAACGACACAAGCTTGTTAGAGAGAGCTTACACCTCAATATCACCAAAACTTGTTAGAGAGACTTTTCACCTCGATTAAACCTAACCAAACCCGATTTTTTTTCTCAATTCGTGTCTATTTTATTCTTCTCATTTGATATATATAACCAAGTAGGTTACCCAAAACACAAAGCCCTAATACAACCATAATTGGTAATTCTCTACTCAACTTCCCTATTCCTACTACAATTAGCTAACTAAATGACTTTTATTAAAAAGGAAATAAACTATTAGTTACCCAAATTTAATCCTAGACGACTTCCCTGTATTCGACTACGGTAGGTGGGCTGAGCCTTCTTCGTACCGACCCGTCCGGCTCATAAAATCACTCTCCCTTGCACACGTCGCTTGACCTCAAGTGCATACGATGAATCCATGTCTTTAGTGGGCACGCTGGCAGCTCCATCCTCGTCCTTGATCAATTCAAACCAAAAAAGTTTCTTACACTTGTGACCCGCTACGACTGACCTCGGCCCTCTCCATTATTTTTTCGGTATCTCTATCACTCGTACTCCCTCTGGTCTCCTTCTCGGTCAAGAAAGGTTTGCTCGTGAGATTCTTGCTCGTGCTAATATGTCCTCTTGCAATCCATTTCTCATCTCGATTGACACAAAATCTAAACTTTTCACCTCTTCTAGATCACCGGTCTCTGATCTTTCATTATATCGTTATCTTGCTGGTGTTCTACAATATCTCACTTTTACTCATCCGAATATATCTTATGTTTTTTTATGGATAATGTTTTTGTTTTATTAAACTTTTTACCCCAAGAGGGGGGAAAAGGGGGGACCGCATAAAGCTATCCCAAATAACCTTCAAAAGAGACTCCACCACAAAAGGTGAGAGAATCTTGCTAAGAGAAAAAAAACGAAGAAGTGGAATAGAAGCCAAATACAAAGAAATACTAGTCGATAGAAGGAAGAACATCGTCCTTAGACTCTATCTGCAGCAAAGTCCCTGTAGTGACAAAATGTCTCCAAGCTTCATTTTTACGCTGAGCCTCGAGCTTCTGAGTTTCACTCATACAAAGTGAACGAGTCGTCACTTTCTTTTTTATTTTCCCTTTAACCTTATGTATTGTTTCTGGCGACCAAACTGGAAAGTCTTGGTCAAACCTTGACAACGGGTTGAGGGAGGAAGACGCTAAAACCCGAGAGTCCGATTTGGGGGGAAAATTCTTCGCCAAATCGGAACACGATGCAAGAGGGCGGACAAAAGTTGCATGAGAGCGCCCAGTTTGCACGTGGCTTGGC
Organism: Erodium maritimum; assembly: GCA_963921825.1. Lineage (NCBI taxonomy): Eukaryota > Viridiplantae > Streptophyta > Magnoliopsida > Geraniales > Geraniaceae > Erodium > Erodium maritimum. The sequence continues at coordinate 50,740,360 of OY997595.1, read as the reverse complement.
GCAGGCCTAATGACAGGTGACCCAACAACAACCGTGCAATCCTCACAAGAGGGAACTTCTGCAGCTTCAAGCCCAACCGAATATATCTTATGTTGTTCACCACATCCGTCTTGTCATGCACGATCCTCGTGAATCCCATTTTGATGGTCTTAAATATATTTTGCGTTATATTCAGGGTATATTGTCTCATGGTCTACGTCTGGTCATTGTATATTTTTTGGTCCTAACCTTCTCTCTTGGTCTTCCAAACATCAACATGTTGTCTCTCGCTCTAGTGCTGAAGCCGAGTGGTGTGGATAATGCTATTGTAGAGTCTTGTTGGTTACGTAATCTTCTTCTTGAGTTGCAATATCATTTGTACACATCCACCATTGTTTTTTTTGTGACAATATTAGCTCTGTATATATGTCCAATCATGTCAAGCATCAACAGTCCAAACATGTTGAACTAGATTTACACTTTATTCGTGAGAAAGTTGTTGCAGAACAGATTCGTGTGCTCCATGTACCTTCATCATACCAATTTGCAGACATCTTCACCGAAGTACTTTTGTCGGCTTTGTTTGATGATTTCCGCTCCAGTCTAAACACTGAGCCTCCTCCGACGACGACGTATTAGATTATATTATTAGACTTTTTGTATAGATAGACTTCTCATATCTAATGTATATGGATACTCTATGTAGTCTCTTAGTTCTTTTTTTACTCTACATAATATTTATGCCCAATAATATTGTAGAATCCCTCAAGGGAAAATCATACAATTTCACGGGTATTTGGGCACTGTTGTTGGTGGGATGAACGAGTCTAACAAAATTTATTGTAGATATGATGAACAAGTAGGCACAATAAGACATTTGTTGTGTTTATGAAGCTGAATTCGGTTATAGGAGAAGATAAATGTCAAATAGAAAGTTTAGGAAGTTAGCAGGAAATGCAGAGCAGAGAAAGGCTAAGACGAGAAAGACTGGTTTCGAAACAATAACCTCTCTCTCTTGTTCATGCAATAACTGACCGCCTCACTCAAGCTTCTCCGTCATCATCATGGATGTGTCAGGCCAGATTCACGAGCAATCTGTGGGTCCAACACATTGTTGTCATTTAAGATAAAGCCAAATTGGAAATTAATTAATCAATGACTTCCAATTTTGTGCCTCTCAACTTAGGTCAACCCAAAGTGCCTCATCTCGGTCAACTGGACATGGACATGAAATTCAACGAATCTCCCAAAATCTTCATCACTATACTTGTTTTTTTTTTGTTAGCCAAAGTCTATACAATTATGGGGTAACCCTGTTTACTAATCGTATTTGAGCTTTGTTTTCCAATTCCTAACCTATGTTTACCTTTGGTGACATTTCCCAACTATCACTTTTCAATTTTTTGCAGAAAGTATCAGAAATCGTCAAAACTGACGATTCCGTTAGTTTTTTGCCCACGTGTCGGCCACGTGTCGTCATGGTCAAGTTACACGTGGCAAAAAAACTAACGGAATCTTCAAAATAAACATTATATGATACTTTCTGCAAAAAATTGAAAAGTGACAGTTGGGAAATGTCACCAAAGATAAACCTAGGTTAGGAATTGAAAAACAAAGCTCAAATGAGGTTAGGAAACAGGGTTTCCCGTACAATTATTTATATAACAAAATAAGAATTTAAGAAAGATGTCAATTCAGTTGAGTACCTCTGTCCACCAGTACTACAATGGCTTCTGTAATCATCAGTTTTTTTCAAAAATCTTATAATTGTTGCATTGATCTTCGTCATCACAATCCTCACCCTCAACATTCATGTCAGGATTTGATAAATATACATCGCCCTGCTCTGAATTTTAAAACGTTTAGTGCTACTCATCATTTGTTGTTTAGTTGTATTGGGTTTGTATACTCAGATTCTTAGACACACTCTTCTCTAAGTGACCAACCACAAACAGTTGATAGTCTCGGGGATGCGGAGTTGAGAGTTGGAGGCGGTCAGTTAATCTTGGCTGCAAGGAAATGGGACTACGAATATTGGTGCAAGATTTTGTCCATTGATGCTCTTCCAATAATTATCAATTTCTTGTAGAGGAGATGGAGGAGAAATTAAAGGGAAGTTATAGGGATAGTGATCAAGTAATGTTTGGTCTGATGCATTTTGATCGATGACCTTTAATGTTACCTAAACACTCTAATATAACAGGCAAAGCATGATTAGATTAGTGATTACAAGAATTAAAATTATATTCTAGTGTGCAAGTGATGCTATCTAGGGTCAAGTTCTGTAATGGAGAGCTTGTTTATAGATAATGGAATCTCCATCATCTGATGCGTGATCGATTTTGTCCCTTGAACAAAAAAAGCAGGTTGGTGAGGCAATGGTAGAGTAAAAGATGAACTACTGAGCATGAGAACCACCGTGTCCATCGTGGGCCTGTCTACTGGATTTTCCTGAACACTCAATAACCCAACATGGATGCACCTAATGACCTCGCTTGTCGAATAAGAATCACCCACACTCGGATCAATGAGCTCCAATGGTGTCTCGTTCCTCCAGTGCCTCCAAGCCTGCAACAGAACATATAATAAGGATCCCAATAAAATACTTGTATTGTTACAAACATTTCACTTACGAAGCTGGGTAGATTGTCACTATAGCCAGCCTCTTGATCGAACGAGCACATCTTTTTCCCACTCAAAATCTCTAGTACCAAGATTCCGAAGCTATACACATCGGACTTCACTGAAAACCGTCCATGTATCCCATACTCGGGCGACATGTAACCACTGCAACATTCCTCCTAGATAATTAGATGTCAGCTTTCAGAAATAACACTAATAACTTTGTTTCATGCACATAATACAAAAGAAAAGCTTACTATGTTCCAGCAATTCTTCTTGTGTTTCCTTGACTTTGGTCCACACAAAACATCTTAGCCATACCGAAATCAGAGATTTTTGGGATCATGTTCCTGTCCAACAAAACATTACTGGGTTTAAGATCTCGATGTATGATTCTTAGCCTAGAGTCTTCATGAAGATACAAGAGTCCTCGGGCAATCCCTATAATGATCTTGTAACGACATGGCCAGTTCAGCAAGGCTTGCTTATCTGAATCTGCAGGTTCATAACAACACAACGTTATAGAATTAGAATATAATTGGACTGTCATGGTGCAACTAAGGGAGGGTCGGACCGAATAGAAAGTAGTCAAGGCTTTTGTTGGGCACAAATTCATAGATGAGTAACTTCTCCCCTGCCTGCAGGCAGAATCCTATCAGTCTTGCCAGATTTCTGTGCTCAAGTCTCGCCAACAACAAGACCTCATTCTTGAATTCTTCTGAACCTTGAGTCGAGTTCGTCGACAACCTCTTCACAGCTATTTCTTTCCCGTTAGCTAGTGTTCCCTGAGTGATCGGACTCCACACATTAGCAATAACAACACGGAGATAAGACAATTACACATAATAATTATGTGCACTTTACCATGTAAACCCCACCAAAACCGCCCTGACCGATCTTGTTTTCATCGGAGAAGTTGTTGGTAGCAAGTTTAATCTCATCCAAATCCATTTGCAATGATTGGACAGTGTTACTCTCATTCCCTGATGTGAAAACCGTTAGTTAAGTTTGGACCCTAACTCCATGGAACAACAAAAACTCACCATCATTAGCGTTTTCAACTGCATTGTACTTGTCGTTCCATTGCCGAGACATGAACCAATAGCATAAAGTGGAGACAATCGCCACAAAAGCAACTGTTGAACCAACAATAACGCCTATAGCTGCTTTCGATAACATCTGTTTTTGTTCTGCACATGACAACTTTCTTGTTAATGACAATATTACTGTATAACTTTTTTTTATCAGTAAAAATAACGGTTTTATTCCACCCAAGACCAATAATTATACAGGAAAGGGAAGAAAAAATAAAGCTAACAAAAGTCATTAGGACACTAACAAAGAGTGCATAACTTGTTTCAGTGACATTACCATTACCTGTGGAATTAGTTGAGACGGGAGGAGAAGGCAGCACCACAGGCGGTGGACTAGTTACTAGAGGCGGAGGAGCAGCAGCGGGCTCATAGAAAGGCTCACTCTCGAACCTGATGCTACAACTCGGGTTCAAAACTCTTCCTCCTCTCATTCCATGGCAGCACTTTGGGATGTCTCTAACACACCCAAGCAAGCATGAATTGCAGTCATTCTGGGAAAGATCAGGAGTGCACTGCACTAGCCCGTATAATCTTTGAAAAACAGTAATGCCGTTTACATCTCCAGAGGCATAAAAGTTTGTGGTGGACACAGCCTCATTCACAAGGCTGCTCATATGACCGACCACGTTGGCTTCAAACTTACCCGGATCTGTATTGTTATTTGGATTCCAAAGGTACACAATTGGACTTTCCTCCCGAACGGAAACTATGGATCGGTTGGCGTACCTCAGCATGCACTCATCGTACCATATAACTGCTTCTTTCTGGTCCGGACAGCGAGCGAGGAGCGATTCAGTGGAGGATTTGATGCAACTCTGGCACAGTTGGGGGGAAATGTCTCCTCTGCAGAGGAAGAGGCTGTGAGCTGCTTCAGAGCCGCTGCCGGAGCTGGCATTGTAGAAGCCATGAGTGTTGCTGTTGTTGTATAAGGAAGAGAGGGTGGTGTTGAGGCTTTTGGGGAAGAGACTGTTGGTGGTGTAGTTGTTTGAGACTATACAGGAATGAGCGCGATACGCGGGTATTTGGGCACTGGTTGGAAAACAGAGTGTGATGAAAAACACGATCAAGGAGAGCAAATAATAAGCCATTGCTAAATGTTAATTTGTTATGTTTTGACGTGCATTTTCATATATGTATGTTTATGATCTTAGACCAAGATGAAGACCACGCACGCGTGAGGTGACTTTGAATTTGATGCTAGCCTTGGGTCCGGTAAGCTGGAGTGGTTTGTGGTGCTTCTTCTGTCTTTGGTTTGTTTTTCCAAAGCAACACTTGACCGATTCAAACTTGATTGCTTTGTGGATTGATATGAACCTTATTGTGTGTGTATTCAGTTAATGCAATTGCCCTCAAGTCAAAGTCCTTCCAATGACTCCAGGCTTCTTCCTCGACATCAAATCTTTGGCAGACAATATTTGCGTTAATTTTGGGTTGAGATCCATTATGATTTCAATCACAAACTTATGGGTCAATCAGCTATTAGTTTCCTCATCATCAAATATCATAATTACTAGACATATCTTTATTTTCTTTTAATTATAGTATCAAAGAGTCATGGCCAAAAAATTTGAAGTTGCCACAAGGTTTATTGTCCGACCTCCCAATGACCCTACTTTGGCAATTGGCATACTAGTTGTTTCCGGGAAATAACCCTGTTTTGATTTCTGTCATTCAATCAATAATTTGATGTGATTACTACCACACGTGGCGGCATAAAGTATATAATGACCTGTTATTAAAAAGTAAACTAGATATTTTAGATATTTAGATTGGTGCCTTGAACACCAAGACATCCATGATAAGTTATATATTTTCTTGGGAAAACCATGGGTCCTAGACCCTTAAGAATTGTTTTGCCGATCCTAACTGAGCTTAACCTTTCCTTATACTTCCCAACTACCTTTTACCTGTTTTTGCGAAAACTAACAATTTCCGTCTATTTCAACGGATTCCGTTATGTTTTTGACACGTGTTGGTCATGTGCATAGTAACACTTTTTTAATGGAATAGTCAAAATAGATGGAAAATGTTAGTTTGCGCAAAAAATGAAAAGGTCACAGTTGGGAAGTGCAAGGAAAGGTCAAGCCCAATTAGGAACGCCAAAACAAACCTCAAGGGGGGTTAGGACTCATGGTTACCCCAATTTTCTTTATATTTATAATAACATTAATTAGGTAGATTTGTTTCTTATTTTCTCACGATCAAGTGCTTGTATGATTATACCCCTACGTTGATTCAATAAACAACACAGAGAATTACTATACTCTGTTTTTTTTTTACAGTGTCAACGCTCTCATTTAGGGTTACCCCTTTTTCTCTCGTTTTTCTCTCATCGCAACCTCAGAAACTTTCTCCGCCTCTTTATGTCTTCTCCGATCGGACCTTCGTCCCTGCCACTTGAATAATCAACCAACGTCTGTTGTTTTCGCTCTCTTCATTACTAGCCATGGCTCCATCACCGTCCTCCTCGTCGCGCTCCCGCAGCCCAGCCCTGGCCGCAGCGGTGGTGAACCCAGGTCTTCCAATCCGGGCTCCTCCACATGTAGGGCCGAACCCCGGCGCCTCGACTCTTCACTCACTGGTCACGACGGTCGACCTGGCCCTATCATCTCGATGGACACCGCTCCAACCCCAGCCGTAACAGCCGCATGAGCGGTTACCACCGAAATGGGCGGATCTCGTCCAAGGAACTCGTATACATCCTCATGCCCTCCCGGACTTGAACGATCTCGGGGATTAGGCCTACCACCGAGCAAAGATCCTCTAGGGGCCAATCCACACTGTTCGGTCACCGGTATGCAAAGGCCCGCTCTGCCGGCACTGCTTGAAGCACTGCCGGAGCTGCATGCACAAATAGAGCCAATCAGACATCGGATGACGGGTACTCTTGTGGATAGGGGCCTCGACGACATCTCTGCGGAGTTAGGGGAGTTCTCTTTGGATGACGAGGAGGATGACATGATTGTGGTCGTTCCCCAATCAACGGTCCCGGATGCCGATGATGACAGGTATCGTCTCTCTCTTGTGGCTCGTTTGATGCCAAATGTGCAGTACAAGACGAAAACCCTTGTAGGGGTGATGCTTAAACAATGGAGGGTTGACGGCTAGAAGATGGAAGTCCTATCCCAATCTATTGTTGTAAGAACCGCCCCCGGTCATTCCCGGTCGAACCGGTGATTTTTGGCGAAAGTTGACTTTCCGCCGGAAAAGTCAACCGACGACTCCGAGAGTCATTCAGGACCTTTCCGGGACCAAAAAGCTTAGCCGTCGTTACGGTTAGCTTAGTTAGGTCATTTCCTTTCAAATGACACCTTTTGTGAAAAAGTCAAACTCGGGTCAAACTAGGTCGATTTTGGAGTATTAACGAATAAATATATTATGAGCTGAGATATTTTTGGGTAGGAATGGTCCCCACAAGGACACATGTCCATGTTAGCTTGGAGGGGAAGAAAAGTGGGAGAAAAGACCAATTGGTCCCCACTTAAGGACAAAGGAGAGAGAGAGGGTCTAAAGGACGAAAGGGACATTTCCACCTTGAGGATAAGACCACATGGGGCAACAATTTCAGCATTTTTTCACCATTGGCCGAACCCCATTGTTGCTAGAGAGAGAAAGTGAAAACTCCATTGAAGCTTCATTGCTTGAAGAAGAAGAAGAAAGGAAGGAAAGGAAGCTCATTTGGGTGATTTCCAACACTATTCTTCTCCAAAACATCATTTTCCTCTTCCTTTCTCCATTTCTAAGGTAAATCTTCAAACCAAATTCATTTTTATGGAGTTTGGGTTTATGGGTTTTCTAGAAATGGCATGAAATAGGCTTGGGTTCTAAGGATTTAAGGTTCTTAATGTTTAATTAGCTAAGTTTTGGAGAAAGTAGAGATTATTGATGAAGTTTCATGGGTTTTTGGTGGTTTTGATGAAACCCACCTTGGGTCTTGAAATTTTGGAATGTTTGAGGTGAAATTTGAAGTTTTAGAGCTTAAAAATGGTGTTGTGGAGAACCTAGAACTAGTTAGGCACTTATTGGGAGAAAGGAAGTATTTTCCGGCGACCGGAGCTCCGGCCGGTCGCCAGAATCCGGCTATCGGAGGAAGGGAGGACCGGCCATAGTCGGCCCTTTTGGACCGTGACCGGCCCAGTCCGGTCCGGCCACCCACGGCCATGTGTGTCCGTGGGGTCCACATGGCCCGGAATTGGTGGTTTCGTACTTGGACGGTCATGGGTGAACCCCGGGATGTTAATTTCACACCCGGAACGAATTATGGATGTGATTAGTGAAATTTCGGGAAAAGCGATTAGAAACTTTAATTGCGAATTTAGAGCGCTCGGACCTCGGAATTTAATTCCGTCAATTGCGTTGGAACAAGTAAATTTAATTATGAATGATAGAAACGAAAAGGGAAATTTTCGGAGTCCCGAGGGATGTTTTCCCGATTTCGGGCAAAATGGGCCTTCCGGGCCCGTTTTGACAAGTTGAGCAATTGGGATTAGTTTGGGTATTTCCCTCTCTAAAACCGCTTTTAAATTAGCATTAATTCCCGGATTGCCTTTGATCTTAGACGTTGGACCCGAGCTCAGCGGAGGAGACTTTTGGGCATCTTGAATTGACTAAGCGTTTGGAAAGCGATCGAGGTAGGGAAGAGTAGTAATTACCGCTTTTAATTAAAGAATGTTAATAGTATGCATATAGGACGTTAATAACCGGAAGAGTCTTAGCTTGCATATAGGATGTGATTAACTAGAATAACCGCTTTCAATTGTGGGAATTGTCGTGCTGTAGAATCACATGTGGCCATGTCGGGCCTTAGGATTGTGTGTTGGTTGTGTTTGATTGTGGTTAATAGTCCTTAATGTCGATAAAGAGTTTATTCGTTGGTTAATTTAAGGATCATAGTATGCTATATGAATTACGATGAATGTGATATGAATGGTTGTCTCGTAATATGATTGGTTGAACGAATGTGATGAGTGTGATATGGATTGTTATCTTGTGATATGATTGAATGAATGGATGTGATATGAATGGTTGTCTGGTGATATGATCGGGTGAATGGTAGACCGATGTGGTGTGAATGGTAAGTTTTGATGGTATAATAAGTTCGGTGTGACACGTTTGGTATGGTATTGTGTGATGTGACTTGTACCTCATGCTATGGAAAGATACCCGACCGAGGTGTGTGCCGGTCCGGTATGTTGTCTATGTGATTTACCCTGATGTGCGTTTCTGGGAAGACCGATGTGCGTTTCCGGTATATTTTTTACCCCGATGTGCGTTTCCGGGAAGACCGATGTGTATTCCGGTACAATGTGGTTGAGTCGTGCCGTGTGATCCGACGTATTATTGGACACTTGATGTGTGTGTGGTTATTAATGATTGACTGTGTGTGTTGACTAGTTTGGTATGTTGTAGTTGCTTATGCCTGTTAAGTGATTCTTGTGTGGCTCGAGTGTAACGTTATGGGTGTTCGAAAACGAACTGTACGATGTAATTGTTGAGTTGTGCGTAGTGATCGGATTGTCATTGGTACTTGTTTTATGTTGTGAGATATCAGATCTGAGTGACGTTCGTAATGATCTTAACAGTATAATGTCCCAGGGTTGGGTGTTGAGAACCGTCCGGTGTCCTTTCTTATGTTCATATGATGTCGGGTTTGGGTGACGTTTGTAGTCGAGGTTGTAGAAGATTGTCCTATCGTTTATAGGGTTCTATATCGGGGATCTATTATCGACATTGTTGTGTTCCTGTTGGTTTCTGTTGTTGTCGTTTATTAATAAGTGTTATGGATCGAGTATTTATGGCGACGGAGCGGAAGACCTTTGTCACACCCCAAATCTGGTTTTGACCGGACTCGAGACGTGAACTTAAATAAATAATAAATAAAACGATTTAATACCAAAACGAGTCTTGAAATAACCAATTAAACTTCAAATAACAACACGAGTCAACAGCTTGGTAAAAGCACATAATAAAAGAGTCAAAACAGTAATAACAAATGTACGTCTCTAGACAAGCTAGCCTATGACCCTCATTAGCTCCCAAGCATCGAGCATCCAGCTAGTACCAATCCCGCTCAAGACCTGAAACACAACAAGGTAAGGGGTGAGCTTTCGCTCAGTAGGAAAAGTAGTTAAGGTTATAAACATCAGTTCAGTACCATGAGTAACCATCCAATTAGGGCATACTAGCAACGCATAACAACTTACAGCCAAAAAGAGATTAACCCAAGACAACGCTTGACCTTCACTCGGCACAACCCGCAAATCAAACTCAACATTGAACCGAACACAAACACTCTTCTCAACTTTGCTCTTGGCACTCAACACCTACTATTCCCAATGGACCAGGCTCACAGTTATCTCACAACCAACCACGCGTGCGAACTCGCACGGTACACACAGAGTTTAGGTATAACAGCATAACGAGTCACTAAACACTCTCACAAGACCATGATCACATAATAAAACAACGCACAGAGCCAACCAGTACGCACAGAGCACATAGCAGAAAAACACACAATTTAGTACAACTGTTCCTATAATCACCGGCTATCACAACCCTTTCCACTTATATCGTACCGGAACACAAAGCGTCGGTCCCGACATCTTCCCGTCACGTAGAATCGGGGTAATATCCCATACCAGAAATCCCTGAGTCGGACGTCTTCCTGTCACGTAGAATCAGGGCCTCACGTACCACAGACCGGCACATAGCTCGGTTGTAAGTCTTCCCGTCACAGAGAATCGGGATAATGGTCACACCGTCCTCGTCCTCAATACTCTACACCAGCATACTCTCTCAGTGTAGGTATCATTTCGGACACACATCCTCTTGGAACACAGAGCATCAAGGGAAGTAACACGCGTCACAAAACCATAGTTCGACCACAGTATACCAACCGAGTCAAGTCACCATAACACACAATCGGTCTATCACTCACCCGATCATAACACAACCAAGGGTTCACGTCATATCAACCACGGCACACTTGCCCACACAAGTCACAACATGCCACACCGAGTATAATCTTATTTAGACTCTCACACAACGTTTATAACACGCATCATGCATCTCAATCAACACGCAACCCTAAGGCTCGACATGGCCATTCTACCAGCACGACAAATTCCCAAGTATTGAAAGCAGGTATTCTAGTGAATCACATCCTACATGTTACTAAGACTCGTCCGGTTATTTAGTAACTGAAAATGGTTATTCTAGTGAATCACATCCTACATGCCAACTAGGACCTTTCCGGTTATTATTATTACCTAACATGCATACTAGTAACTTTCCGTAATTAAACCGGTATTCACTACTTTCCCTACCTCAAGATGAACACAACAGCTACGTCTCCTAGCTGCTGACGTCCGGGCCTACCTCCGGTCTTCTCGGGCGAAGTCCAAGTCTGAGTTTAACTGGGAAAGTTGCTAATCAGTCCCGGTATAGTCCAAAAGTCCTCTGATTTGTCCTCTGATTTGTCCATTTAGTCCTTTAAATGCTCCATTTTCATTTATTTAAATTCATTAATTAATTTATTAATCTGCCCGACTCTGATCCAAAAACCAGATCCGGATCCGACCCGGTCCAGAACCCAGACCCAACCGGAACCAGAACAGACCCAGACCCGGCCCCTAGACCCGAGTCAGGCCTGGTCCAGGCCCGATTTCAGAACCCAGTCCAAAGACCTGGGCCTGGCCTAAGGTGTAAAACCCCGCTCTTTAATTAGGGTAATATCTTGAAATGGGAAACGTCGGAGTAGGAATTTGCAACAAAGGTGTTTTGAAAAAGAAAGATAAAAAAAAGGGAGAGAGAACAAGGGGCTGACTTCGGACTAGGCTGGAGATTGGGCCGGTTCGGGCCCACTCAGCTGTTGGGCAAGCCCACACGCGCGAGTCCAGCCCGCTTCCATTCGAAGCACAAACCCACGCTATAAAACGCGTGCAAACCCTAGTTCCAGACACTGTTCATCGTCTATCTTCGTCTCTCTCTCGTCTGCGATTCCCGATCCTCTTCCCCGGCAACGATCCCTCTCCGTTTCCGACCACCTTTCCCTCCACCTTCCCCGGCAGCTTCTTCCCCACTTTCACCTCACCTTACCATTCCCTCTACTTCCTCTTCTCCTCCCCTCCTGAGCTCATTCAGAGCTTCCCGTGAGAGAACCGTTGTGTCGCCGGTGTTCCTCCTTTCGGTTCGTCCTTCTCGAGCTCGAATCGAGCCTCCTCTTCCCCTTTTTCTTCTACTCCGTCCTTGTTTGGCCTGAAACCCCATCGAGACGGTTCTCATGGCCACCCCGACTCAACAATTAAATACGGGCTCTTAAGGCCACCCAAACTCAACAATTAAATACGGGCTCTCAAGGCCACCCAAACTCAACAATTAAATACGGGCTCTCAAGGCCACCCAAACTCAACAATTAAATAAAACGCACGACAACCTCCGGCATACTCGATGCCTCCAACGGTCCTAAAATCACTAGTTTCACAAACAACCTCCGGGCATGGTCATATGCCTCCAGTAATTCAATTATCGCTAAGTTCTCTGTTCCTACACCACTACTAAGTGTCACATGCTTTTCTCTTGAACGCTACAATCCCGTATCATGCTTTTCTAATAATTAAATAAATCTACTCAACCCACGACACCCCGGTGTCACATGCAATTCTACTATTAACTTTCCCTAATCAGGGCCGAGATCCGGCTACTTTTCCCTACCTCGTAGATAAATCCAAAAGCGCTCCAACAACACCCGAAGTACACCCACTCACTCGCCGAGCTTCCCTTTGCCTCGGTCCGTAGCACGATCTAAAAGAACACAAAATCAAAGTACTTTTAAACTAGTACGAATAAACCGAAAATTAACAACTTAACGCCCAAACGTAACCCCGACAATGCCGATCACTCCCAAACTTCCCAATTACTCGATATTGCCGATAAAGGACCCGTAAGGGCCAGATTCGCCCGTCATGGCGAATCTGCCCGGTTTTGGTTAATTGCCTTCCGGGGCTCCAAAAGCCCCCGTTTTCGTTTCTACGGTCTTAGAATAAATCAAGGAACTCAACGCACTTGACGGAATCGAATTCCGACTTCTAAATCAATTATTTAACGTTTAAAGTTTCCCAAAACCCGTTAATTACAACTTCTCCAATTTAATTCCAAAATTCGATTTGGTTTGGGATAGATGGTCCGGGGAACGTTTTAAACTACCTGAGTAATTAAAACACGAACAACCGAGCACGTGGGCCCCACCCAAAGGGCTTGGCCGTGCCCTAGGGTTTGAGGGAGGGGCTCGGCCACCAAGTGGTGGCTGCTGCCACCTCCGGCCAGCCACCACATGGCCGGCCGGCCACCACCCACGGTGGCCGGAGCTCCTCCCGAGCCTCCGATCACCGGAAAACGTGAAATTAAACCCCCAAACACCTCTAAAACGTCTCCAACACCTCCCCACACTCTACACAACCCTAAGCCTTAGTTTATAACCAAACCCTAGCTCTTGAAAATAATCAAAACGAGAATCGGTTCGGGTATTACCGTAGAGGAGAACGAGGGGAACGGGATTGCTCTTTGCTTTGACTCGATCCAAGGGCTCGATCACAAACCCTAGCTCAACCTCCCTTCTTCTCTCTTCTTCTCCTTCTCCTTCTCTCTCTAAAACCTCTCTTCTAATTTCTAATTTAATTAAACTAACAACAAAACTAATTTTCCTCCTTTAAAACCTCATACTCGGCCAACTATTCCCAACCACACCTTTTCCCTCCAAAAATTACACCACCATATAATTGACAAGTGTCAAGGTGGGTCCCAAACCTTTTGGAAAATATCTAGTTGATATTTTCCAATCAGATTCGCGAAAAACGGACGTTTCGGGCCCCGAACGGGCACTTTTCCCAAAAAAAATTTAAACTGGACAGGCTTCAAGGAAACGGCCCAAATAAGACCGCTAAGACGACGGCTAAGCTTTTCGGGTCCAAAACGGTCCTCGAATGGACCAAAACGTCGCTCGGTTGACTTTTCCAGCGAAAAATCAATCTTTCCCAAAATGACCAGAAAGTTGCCCTGAGTCCCCCGTAACTCATTTTAGTCGATAACGGGGTCAACTTAAGTCCGGCATGACCCTCGGGGTCAATTTAAGTTAAGTTAAGTGTCTGTCTTAAAAATTTTAAATTTTCCTGTTTTTCGCAGGTTTGACTGACGTTGACCAGACGTTGTTATTACAGTCTACCCCACTTAAAGGAATTTCGTCCGCGAAATTTAAAACAGACGTACCTCGGGAGTCGAACAGGCCGGGATACTTCGCGCGAACCTCGTCCTCGCGTTCCCACGTCGACTCAGCTCCGTGATGTTTCCACTGCACTCGGACCAAGCGGATAATCTTGCCTCCCCGCAGAATCTGCTGCCGTGTGTCCATGATCCGAACCGGCTGCTCCTCATAGGAGACATCATCAGCCACCTCGATATCAGTCCACTCGATGACGTGGGAGGGGTCTACGTTGTACTGCCGCAACTGGGATACGTGGAAGACGTTATGTACTCTCCCAAGCTGCGGTGGCAACGCCAGACGATAAGCCACGACTCCCACTCTGTCTAAGATCTGGAACGGGCCAATGTACCTCGGAGCCAACTTTCCCCCGCTGCGCCTGAACCGCACCAGCCCCTTCCTCGGGCTCACCTTCAGGAACACGTGATCCCCGACTGCAAACTCAAGAGGTCGACGTCGCCTGTCTGCATAACTCTTCTGCCGGCTCTGCGCGGTCCTCAACCGGTCGCGGATCAATGCGACCTTCTCCGTCGTCTCTCTGACAAGATCTGGCCCCAACAGACTCTTGTCCCCCACCTCTGCCCAGCATACTGGTGACCGACACGGCCTACCATACAACGCTTCGAACGGTGCCATCCCGATACTGGCCTGGAAGCTGTTGTTGTAGGCGAACTCGGCCAATGGCAAGTGGGTCTCCCAAGATCCCCTGAAATCCAGCACACATGCTCGCAGCATGTCCTCCAAGATCTGAATGGTACGCTAAGACTGACCGTCTGTCTGAGGATGATGTGCTGTGCTGAGTAGGACCTCTGTCCCCAGTGCCTTCTGCAGACTCGGCCAGAACCTGGACGTGAAGCAGGGATCCCTGTCAGACATTATCGACACCGGGACCCCGTGGAGGCGCACTATCTCCTGGATATACAGACTGCTCAACTTGTCGACCGGGTCTGTCATCCTCATAGCCAGAAAGTGGGCCGACTTGGTCAACCGGTCGACTACCACCCACACGGCGTCGTTTCCCTTGGGCGATCTCGGTAGTCCACACACGAAATCCATCGTAATGTGCTCCCACTTCCACTGAGCAATCGGTAGTGGCTGTAACAATCCCGCGGGACGCTGATGCTCTGCCTTCACCTGCTGACAGACAAGGCATCTCGACACAAACTCTGCGACTGCTCTCCTCATGCCGCGCCAACAGTAGTGCCTCCTGAGGTCACGGTACATCTTGGTGCCCCCCGGATGCACTGCGAGACGCGAATGGTGTGCCTCTCGTAACACGGCATCTCTACAGTTAACTGGTACGAACAGCCCCCCGCGGTACCGTAGTCCCCAATCAGTACTGTCCTGCCAGCCCACCACCTCGTCACCCCTGACGACTCTCTCGCGGATCTCTGATGCTTCGACGTCCTCCCTCTGCGCCTCCAACACTTGGGCAAGTAGTGAGGGCTGAGCCACTAGGGAGCACATGGCAACACCGCCAGTAACCTCCTCTAGCTCAAGCCCGAATGTGCTCAGCTCCCCCATCATGTCCCACTCTCGGACAGATATGCTGGCGAGGCTCGGAGCCGACTTCCTACTCAAGGCGTCGGCGACAACGTTCGCCTTTCCTGGGTGGTAGTGTAGCTCGAAGTCGTACTCCTCGAGTAGTTCCATCCACCGTCGCTGACGCATGTTCAGGTCTCGCTGGGAAAATATGTACTTGAGGCTCTTGTGATCCGAGAACACCTGAAACCCCTCGCCGTACAGATAATATCGCCAGCTCTTTAGCGCAAACACGATGTGGCCGAGGAATCTCACCTCAGAGAGCCAGAACTCGCACTTCTCTCGGTTGGCATATAGCTGGTGCTCGCGCAGTAGTGTCAGAACAGCCCTCAGATGTGCCGTATGCGCCGCCTCGTTCTGCGAATATATCAGAATGTCGTCCACGAACACCACCACAAACTGATCTAGGTACGGCCGGAAGATGCTGTTCATCAGGTCCATGAATGCTGCAGGCGCGTTCGTCAGTCCGAATGGCATCACCAGGAACTCGTAATGCCCATAGCGTGTCCGGAATGCAGTCTTTGCGACGTCCCCCTCACGGACTCGCAACTGATAATAACCGGATTGCAGATCGATCTTCAAGAAGTGAGTCGCCCCTCTCAACTGGTCGAATAAGTCATCGATCCTCGGCATCGGGTACCGGTTCTTCACCGTAACCCGGTTCAGCTTCCGGTAATCTATACACATCCGCAGCTCTCCAGTCTTCTTCTTCACGAAGAGTGCTGGTGCTCCCCACGGTGATGCACTCGGACGGATAAACCCCTTCTGCTGAAGCTCCTCCAGCTGACGCTTCAGCTCAGTCAACTCTGCCGGCGCAAACCGATAAGGCGCCATCGATATCACCGCCGTTCCCGGCACTAGGTCAATCCCAAACTCCACCTCACGAATCGGTGGCAGCCCGCTCAACTCCTCAGGAAAGACCTCGGGGAACTCGCATACCACTCTCAGTAACTCTCGGCTCTGCACAGCCGGTACTTCCTCCTCTGCAGACAACGCCGACAGGAGGACCCCACTCTTACTCCCCAGCACACACGTCACCTTCGTGCCACCCATTGTCACTGTCACTCGTCGTCTGTAGCAATCGATGTTGGCTCGGTACCTCGACAGCCAATCCATACCCAAGATCACATCAAAGGTAGTCATCCCCAACACGAGAAGATCACCAGGGCAAGGACAGTCTGCGACTCTAATCTCGCAGGCACGACATACTCTAGTCAACGATGCACCACCCCCAACTGGGGTGTCCAGGCATAGGGGTGGACTCAACGGCTCTAAGCTCAACCCCAACCTCTCAGCACAACCCGACGAAATAAAAGAGTGCGATGCCCCGGTATCAAACAGGAATAAAGCCCATAAATGATACAATAAACACGTACCCTGGATGGTCTCACGGTACGTGCTAGGTCCTGGGGCTCTGGAGTCGGTGACTGCATATACTCTCCCCTGCGAGGCCTGCTGCCTCTGACTCGGCGCACCGGCCGCTGAATACCCGTGACTCTGCTGCTGTCTCGGAATCGGTGCGCTCGTAGACGGCCGTGATGATCTCGGCTGCTGACCCTGTCGAGAGCGACCTCTGGGCGACTGTACTGTCTGCGACTGCTGCGGTCGCTGCACTGATGTCTCCCCCAACTGCTCTCTGCACCATGCCATAGTGTGACCGGCCCGGCCGCATCGGTAACAGCTGATCTCGTCAGTCCTCGACCCCGAGCCCTGGCTTGTCCGGCTAGTAGCTGGTATTGCCGCGGTTCCTCCCCTCGTCGGACAGTCTCGCTGTAAGTGGCCTGGCTGCCCGCAGTGAAAGCATGACGGCCTCCTCTCTGAGGCGACTGGCCCCACTGATGCCACTGACCCCTGCTGTCTCGATCCACTCTGATGAGGCGGTGGTCGGAAGGATCCCGCGGTCCTCTGCCTCCGCGAGTCTCGTGAGTCTGACGGCCCTGCCCAACTGATCGGCCGAGGTCGGACCTCACGGCCCCTGACTGCATCCCTGGCGCCCTGCTCTACTGTAGCTGCGGTGTCCACGAGGTCGGTATACTTCCGTATCCTCAAGGCGAGAACCTGGTTCCGGATGCCCAGCCTCAGTCCGTCCTGGAACCGCAGGCAACGGTTCGCCTCGCTCGTCACCATCTCAGGCGCGAATCTGGCCAAGGCTGTGAACCTGGCCTCGTACTCTCCTACCGTCATCCCCCCTTGCTCCAGGTCTAAGAACTGCCGATGTCGCTCCAGCCGAGCCGACTCGGGGAAGTACTGTGCCATGAATACCTCCTGGAATACGCTGTAGTCGTATCCGACCGTGTCCTTCACCCGCCCCCACAAGTGGTAGGCGCTCTCTCTCAGCTGATGGGCCGCGAAGGACACTCTCCGACGGCCATCCTCGACACCCGATGTGTCCAAGTCTCGTGTGACCTGCTCTATCCATCGCTCGGCCAGGTCGGGATTCGGCTCCCCGACAAAAACAGGTATCCCGAGCTTTAGGAAATCTAGTAGCGCTCGGGAGGTAAGATCCTCTGTCTGAGCGGCCCTCACCGGGACTGCGGCTGCCTCTTGTGCTGGCGAAGCCGACTCTCGGCTGGCGATGATCGCCACCAAACTCTGAATGGTCCTGGTAAGCTCATCCAGGGCAGTCATCACTGGAGGGTCCGCGACTGGCGGAACACTGGGGGTGCCTGCAGACGGCCCTGCATCACTCCTCCTGTCTTCTCCGACAGGAGTACCCTGTGCCTCCGCATAGTCGGCGGGCTCGACGGTCGGCACCCTCCCTGGTGCCCCTGCTGACCGTCCCCGCCGGCCTCGCGTGGGTGCCTGGCCCCGTGTTCCTGATGGTCGTCCCCGCTTACCGCGAGCCATAAACAGTATCCTCTGCACGGATACACGCAAACGTTCAGTTTGCGAACTTAAATAAAAACGACAGTACAAAAGCACTAACGTCCACCCGCTTAAGCTTACACTAACGTGCTTATCACTAAAGCGCTACACCGCTCAAGCTAAACGTACTTTATATACTAGCATTAGTAAACGAGACCTCAACGAGACCGCACCGACGTGCACCAAACAAGCGGCGGCAAACCAACCCGCACAACACGACGACCCCCGTTCACCGGGCCAATCAAAATCGAACCTTGCCCACCGGGCCAACGAAAATCAAACATACGCCCATAGGGCCAATCAAGTCCAAGACATGCCAACAGGGCCAACAATTTTAAAACCTTCACCCTTTCATTTTGAAACTTCGTTCCTTGACATCACGTAGTTACAACCCGGTTCAGGCGTCCCCGAACCACGTTGTACCGACTTGACATCAACACCGTCACGTTCGACTACAGGAGCGCTCCTGAGTCGACCCGCGACAGTTAAAAACAGTTCACGCAATCACACACAATCAGTATGCCAGCAACAAAATACTGTAACATACGCACAACACAAACAAGACTCAGGACATGACGGGTCTACACTGACTCGACTCTCCCCCCCTAAGTGACGGACAGTCCGAGGTTTGAAACCTCGAGCTCTGATACCAAGCTGTCACGCCCCAATTTCAGCGAACCGAACTCGGGACGCGAACTTTTAAAAACATGAACACTTGAAACCTGTTTTCAATAAAAGCTTTGACATTTCCATTTACTTCTCAAAATAATAGTATTTACAATACAAAAAACGTCCCAACAAGTGGACAAGGTACAACATCCGTCACTAGACTCAACAAAAGTAAAGACCAGACTCCGCTCCAAGCTCCATGAACTTCAAGAGCTAACCTAGTCCGTCCGGTGATCAGTACCTATAGGAAAAGCAGCTAGGGGTGAGTGTTCGCTCACCTCCACGGATAACAGACTGACTATGGCATAATTAGCAGAAAAAGCCAGTAACACTAAAACCAAACCCAACGCCGGGACTACAGTCCCCAACTCAAGTACTCAACTGACCCACAACCCGTCACCTTCCTCAACAGACTCGACACTCGATAAAAACAGTGTAGACCCGACACAACTATCGACGACCTCCTCAAGGACTCGAACGAAACGACACAACACCAAACAAGATCACAAAGGATCGCACACCAGCTGCTCAGTAACCAATCTCAATCAGGTCAGGGTTCGACCTATCGCAATTCCTCGACACGAAGTCGGATCAGGCTGTCGACCTTTCAAACTCGCAATTCCTCGACACTAAGTCGGATCAGGCTATCGACCTTTAAAACTCGCAATTCATCGACACTAAGTCGGATCAGGCTGTCGACCTTTAGAACTCACCACCCCAGGTAACCACAATCACAATCACAGGCAAGTTCAATCACACATGCACTCAAGGCCACTCAAGACACCTCAACAGTCAAGACTCGGGTTCAACAACCCCACGGGCACTCGCTGCCACTCAAGACACCAAATTAAATACACGGCTCTCATGGCCACCCCGACTCAACAATTAAATACGGGCTCTCAAGGCCACCCAAACTCAACAATTAAATACGGGCTCTCAAGGCCACCCAAACTCAACAATTAAATACGGGCTCTCAAGGCCACCCAAACTCAACAATTAAATACGGGCTCTCAAGGCCACCCAAACTCAACAATTAAATACGGGCTCTCAAGGCCACCCAAACTCAACAATTAAATAAAATGTACGACAACCTCCGGCATACTCGATGCCTCCAACGGTCCTAAAATCACTAGTTTCACAAACAACCTCCGGGCATGGTCATATGCCTCCAGTAATTCAATTATCGCTAAGTTCTCTGTTCCTACACCACTACTAAGTGTCACATGCTTTTCTCTTGAACGCTACAATCCCGTATCATGCTTTTCTAATAATTAAATAAATCTACTCAACCCACGACACCCCGGTGTCACATGCAATTCTACTATTAACTTTCCCTAATCAGGGCCGAGATCCGGCTACTTTTCCCTACCTCGTAGATAAATCCAAAAGCGCTCCAACAACACCCGAAGTACACCCACTCACTCGCCGAGCTTCCCTTTGCCTCGGTCCGTAGCACGATCTAAAAGAACACAAAATCAAAGTACTTTTAAACTAGTACGAATAAACCGAAAATTAACAACTTAACGCCCAAACGTAACCCCGACAATGCCGATCACTCCCAAACTTCCCAATTACTCGATATTGCCGATAAAGGACCCGTAAGGGCCAGATTCGCCCGTCATGGCGAATCTGCCCGGTTTTGGTTAATTGCCTTCCGGGGCTCCAAAAGCCCCCGTTTTCGTTTCTACGGTCTTAGAATAAATCAAGGAACTCAACGCACTTGACGGAATCGAATTCCGACTTCTAAATCAATTAATTAACGTTTAAAGTTTCCCAAAACCCGTTAATTACAACTTCTCCAATTTAATTCCAAAATTCGATTTGGTTTGGGATAGATGGTCCGGGGAACGTTTTAAACTACCCGAGTAATTAAAACACGAACAACCGAGCACGTGGGCCCCACCCAAAGGGCTTGGCCGTGACCTAGGGTTTGAGGGAGGGGCTCGGCCACCAAGTGGTGGCTGCTGCCACCTCCGGCCAGCCACCACATGGCCGGCCGGCCACCACCCACGGTGGCCGGAGCTCCTCCCGAGCCTCCGATCACCGGAAAACGTGAAATTAAACCCCCAAACACCTCTAAAACGTCTCCAACACCTCCCCACACTCTACACAACCCTAAGCCTTAGTTTATAACCAAACCCTAGCTCTTGAAAATAATCAAAACGAGAATCGGTTCGGGTATTACCGTAGAGGAGAACGAGGGGAACGGGATTGCTCTTTGCTTTGACTCGATCCAAGGGCTCGATCACAAACCCTAGCTCAACCTCCCTTCTTCTCTCTTCTTCTCCTTCTCCTTCTCTCTCTAAAACCTCTCTTCTAATTTCTAATTTAATTAAACTAACAACAAAACTAATTTTCCTCCTTTAAAACCTCATACTCGGCCAACTATTCCCAACCACACCTTTTCCCTCCAAAAATTACACCACCATATAATTGACAAGTGTCAAGGTGGGTCCCAAACCTTTTGGAAAATATCTAGTTGATATTTTCCAATCAGATTCGCGAAAAACGGACGTTTCGGGCCCCAAACGGGCACTTTTCCCAAAAAAAATTTAAACTGGACAGGCTTCAAGGAAACGGCCCAACTAAGACCGCTACGACGACGGCTAAGCTTTTCGGGTCCAAAACGGTCCTCGAATGGACCAAAACGTCGCTCGGGTGACTTTTCCAGCGAAAAATCAATCTTTCCCAAAATGACCAGAAAGTTGCCCTGAGTCCCCCGTAACTCATTTTAGTCGATAACGGGGTCAACTTAAGTCCGGCATGACCCTCGGGGTCAATTTAAGTTAAGTTAAATTTTCCTGTTTTTCGCAGGTTTGACTGACGTTGACCAGAAGTGGTTATTACAATTGTGGTTTGGAATCAAATTTCGGCGATTTGTGTTATTAAAATTTACTTTTATTATTGTTTTTTTTATTTTATCTTAGTTCACGTCTCTAGTCCGGTCAAAACCGGATTTGGGGCGTGACAATTGTCTCATTCCGTTTCCCGAACGAGACTATCCACAATCGGATCCGACACCAAGGACCATATACGTTTAGCGGTTACCCGCTCATTGTGCTTCCATATGTACCTTGCATGCAGCCGGACAGCATACCATTTTGGTTCATGAAAATAGGGGTGCGTGCGTTCAGTGTATAGGGGGATGCTAGGAATGATGAGGTCCGAGCGCTATTGGAGAATTCAATTGGAATAGGGATACCGGAGGCTCCTGTCCCGGTAGTACGACATTGGACTGAGTACCTATGGTTCCGGGTGGCAATGCTTGTAGATTGGCCTCTGCGAAAACAGATATCTCTCCATTTTCCAAGGCATCAGGGGCCTACGACAATACCACTCCAATTTGAGCGGTTGCCGAGGTTTTTTACAAGATGTGGACATCTCAATCATCGGATACAGAATTGCACAGCTCAACTCCGGGGAGTAGGTAAAGATGAGGTATGCTTTGATGATTCTTTGTGTGCTGATACTAGCTTAGATGCTGACAGGTTGTCACAAACAAATTGGGGCCCCCCTAAAATTCAACCGGCTTTACAGGTGGAAAAACTGATGACATGTCTGACTATTGGACCAAGTCGGTCTCGTGGGAGGATGGGACTATTACCTCCCCCATCAGGGTTCTTGGCTCTATCTATAGAAGGGGGCAGCCGGTAGCGAAGACTGGTGATAAGGCTAAGGAGAGTCCCCTAGGGACATATCTACATATTCAAGATTCATATCTAGGGTTGTCAGACGGGACAAGCGAGATCGCGAAGACCCGTGATATGGCTAACCTAGACCAAGGATTAAGAAGTGGGGGTCCCCAACATTTCCATTTGGACTCCCACTTGGACTCCCACATTGCTACTACCTCCCGCTGATCCCAAAGAGATGGAGACCATCCCCAAAGGGGGCAAAACAAAAGGAGCCATGTGAAATGGGCGGAGGACTAGGACCGAAAAAGCAAAAGCTGCAGAAGACCAAGCTCTGGGGCAAGGCCTATCAGAGTCAAAGTAGCCTGGCGCAATCTAAACTGAAATGAGCTCTGGGGGCCATAGAGCCGCAACCACTGAGACTCAGCTTCGAGATGAGGAGGATGCGGAGAAGGCAGCAGATATGGCGAGGGATACAAAGCATCCCCGCCAAGCACCATGAGACGGCACGGACAATGAAGGGTAGATGGGTGGTGGCCTACCCCTCACGATCTAGGCCCGAGGCTCGAGTGGGAGGGAAGGAATGCATCGGAGGAACGCTCTTCTCCAACTGTTTTTATGAACTATTTCTTATTCAGTACTTTGATATTTGGGTTATGTTTCTGTTTTTGTTGGACAATGGTTTTTATGTCGATCGGTTTGATCGTAGGGACCCTTATCTTTGTCTAGGATATCAACTAGACTGTTTCTATGTTTTCAGAGCATCAGGTGTCCTACGGGAGACTCGGACATATTCTGATCTCAGGACGCCCAGTCCGCCCCTGTACCGCTTCACTTTGCGTTAAGTTTTAATGCAATCCCTCGATGCTTACCGATCAGAAAAAATTATGCTTTGTTTTTCTTCATGGTGTCAGAGCAAATCTAAGTTCACCACTATAGGAAAATGACGCAGGGAATAGCGATGGTGTTTCAAAAACGATCACACCATCGGCTTACACCCTGTCCCCATTAGATCAAACGGATTAACACTCGATACGGAGCAATTTACCGAATCCGGAGACAATTATTATACTTGGAGACATCAGGTATCCAATGCACTTGAGTGCAAGTTCAAAATAGGATTCGTGGATGGATCCTTACCAAAACAAAACAAGGAAGACCCAAAACCTACCACTTTGGGTTCAATCCAGTGTGTTTGTAAAGTCACAACTGATCAATTCCTTGAGTAAGCGGCTTCGGAGCAAAGCAGTTCATGCTATTTTGTCGCAATAGATGTGGGAAAGTTTGGAGCAACGATTTACCCAAGGTGTCACGCCACGAGTCTATTCCCTCAGGCGAACTATCGCACTTCAATAGTAGGAGCACCAAGCCATCTCGGTTTACTACGGAAAGTTGAAACAAGCCTGGTCCGAGTTGTAAGGGCTTTGTCCTATGCCTATGTGCTTATGTGGAAAGTGTGCTTGCAATATCAATGGCAAGAATCAGGCGATGGGAGACGAAGAAAGAATTATTGAGTTCCTCATGGGACTCGATGAGGAGTTCTGCATAGTAAGATCACAAATACTCAGGACCGAGCTCGTTCCGAGCATCGATTGAGCTTACTCAATTGCGGCTCAAGATGAGTTACAGACTTACAGCGAACAAGGGCAGTCTGATCGAACCTGGAGTCAATAACTTTGGCGACACCATACGTGCCGGTGAGTCTTGACACATCACCGTAGGGCTGGAAGTCCGTCACAGCAGCCATTGTGGCAAGTCAGGATACGAGACGGAAGGTGTTTTTAAATCATTGGCTTTCTACCTCACTAGAACAAGAACGGAGGTGGAGTAGGCATGCGCGAAGGCGGCATTGGGCGTGACCACGGTGGTGGTGTCAGAGCGGAAAAGGATTACATGGGCAAGGAAGCTTTGCAGCTTCTGGAATCAGTTAAGGTCAAGTCGTCTAGGAGACGAAGGTTTGATTGAGGATTCTCATCGTGTTTCTTTCATAGACGTTGGGAAACTTTCTTCTTGCTTGGGCGTGTCACAGGCTGATATTGGTGGTTTTGGGCCTAAGGCTGGTATGAGCCTTTTTACAGGCCCGATCGTGGACAACTAGATTGTGCTTCATGCTAGACAGGTTGTACAGTGTAGTGTGGAGCAGATTGGGCCCTTTATTGGGCCTTTTATTGGGACTGGATCTGGTGGCACTGGTGGGCCCCAATCTTTGGTCGTGTTCCTTAGAATGGGTAATGTAGAAATCCTTGGGCCGTGTAAAGGTACTGTTTCAAAAAAAAATTCCCTTGTCTAATGAGGAAAAAGGTAGCCCTTGGAAAGCTTCCCCAGGTGAGATTGGTGATCCTTCGGAGGGTAGTCTTTGGAAGGAGGTCCTACTCAAACCGTCGAAACGGGAGAATCGGCCTCCCAAGAACTTAACGGATTATTAGACAGTTAAGTGTGAACCAAGGGATCGTTGTTTTGGATCAGGAAAAGACTTGTTCGTCTCGTCGATGTTGTGAAACAGGTTGAGCAAAGTCGAACTGTTAAACTTACTCAAGTTGCAGTTTCGTCTCATGGGACCGACGCAAGAACTAAAATCCGTGAATTCGCTTCCAAGAAGAAACATGTGATGATTCGTCTCTATCTTCGGGATGCGAGGATTGGCGGGGTTACTTATTCTGTTTTTTTGTTCCTTGTTTCGTTTTTAGGAAAATGCTTGGCCTTTTAACTCCCCTTACTAGAGCTCCCTTGTAATCGTTGTTTTGGTCTCTGGCCTCTTATGTCCTTTACCCCTTGGAAAGTGTCTCGTTTTTGATAAAATTTTGATCTTATAAAAATATATATATATAACCAGTCTAAGACGTGTAATTGAAACTACCACATATTTTCTTCGTTGTAATAACGGGTGGAGAAAGAAACGAAGAGAACGTATTGACTGAGAGATCTGACATACTAGCAGTAGATCGAGGAAAAAAGGAACAAAAATATGGGAACTGTCTGGCAGCGTGTGGTGGCTCCTGCGGAAGAGATCTCATAGGTTCCGGTAGATCGGCGGCCTCTGGTGGCGATGGTGTCGAAGGTGAGAATAGAAGATGGATAAAACTCCGTAGATTTGGAAACAAAACCTTGGTTGCTCGAAGGTTTAGAATGCTCGTAGGGGCATGTCAGGAGGCTCGGGACGAGGTCATTTGGAGGTTGGTCGTCGCAGGTTGCTTTGTGAGATGAAGGCGATCCAAAATTTGGAGGACCGCGCCAGAGTTACTGTTCCGACAGAATTATTATGCCAGAGTTATTGTCCCGGCGTAAAAAAAGAAAAAAAATAGAGGTCTTTGAGCTCTAAAGCTCTGATAGGATGATAAGTTTCAAAATATAAGATTATTATTAACGGTCACAATAACTAGGGAGATCTGTTTATACAAGGGACATAAAGTAAGAAATATCTAACATAATTAATACATTCATACTCATTAATATCAGCTGATCCATTTCCCAGTGGCTCCTCAAAGGCGATCAATTTTGGCGTGGTGCGCAAGAAACTCTCCTACACACAGGCTGAAATTCTGATGCACTTTGTTTGGACTATTGTTCTGATTACCTACTCATTGTCTTGTTGTGGTCTTTAGTACAAACTGGTTTAACTACCTAGTAGAATCTGTTGTTTCGGAACTGGACTGCTCTCTTGTCACTGGTTAGGTTGTTTCGCGCTTTGGCTTTTTCTAGTATTTCTGTAGTCAGTTTGCTTCCTTATCTTTTTTGTAACATTTTCCCTCTCAGAATAGGTTTTTATTAATCTAAATTTGTTTTTTTTTATAGATGATGTTTTTGTTTTATTAAACTTTTTACCCCAAAACGGAGAAAAAAGAGGGGACTGCAAAAAGCTATCCCAGATAACCTTTGTTTTATTAATCTAAATTTGTTTTCGCTGATAAAAAAACATAATTAATACATACATAAATAAGAAATTACCGAACTTCTTTTTTTTTGAAACGGGAAAGAAGTAGTATTACGATATCGTCGTGCTTACAACGGGGGACCTAACAGTCCCGGACACCAGCATTTGTCCCGATTGGCCGTGGCCCCTCGGGCGCACATGGTTCCATACAAATAGTCTGCTTTGTTTCGCAGATCCAAACTCCAGAATTCCTCGATCCATTGTTTCATGAAGTACATAACTAGCGAAATAAAAGCTACCTAACCAAAGTCTTATTTGTCCTAAAACGATCAACCTGAAAATAGAGAGGGCCTTTGTTGCGGATTCCCCAAGACTTCCCGGCTGTAGACGTCCCGGGTCTGTGGGTATAGGTCACTGACGGTCCTTCCCACCCCCGCTCTGGAGGATCATTCATCCCCCGGGGGATTGTGGTCCCCCGGACTAACATCCCATTCCTGCACTTGGTCTGTAGAGGTTGGCATTGATTTGGATTCCGACTTGTGGCCCGTTTTGATCACCCTAGGTCTTGGACCGACGGCTGTGGTGAATCGCAGGATCCCCCGTCGAGCCAAAGTACAGTTCATCAGGTCACCCAATCGCGGATCGGGCCTCTTCCACTTGGCCACGATCTTCAGCTGAGATTTAAGGCTTGGAGTGTCCTTGTCTTGACGTTTGGCTATCGTCGGAGACGGGGCCAACACCTTAACGGTAGTACTCCGGGTCTCCTGATGTGCACGGCTCATGCTGGCCGCGAACCTCCTAAGGTTTATTGAGCCCGTGGAGTAGGGAACCCTACCCGGCTGGATACCAAACCCCGATTGGTCATAACCCGGTTGATAAGCCGAGGACCATGAGAAGCAGTGTACCGGATCCCACTGATAGGTCTGAATTTCGGTGCGCTCCGGTGGGGGAACGGGAGCCAGGCCCCGAAACAGTGGCTCCCGATACCGATGTGCCTGGTCCCAGTCCGGTAGAGGGCGTTGATTGCCTGGGTTGTCTGCAAATGGCCGGACGAACTCCGGCGTGGATCGATGCCAGGGAGACGGGTGCCACCACGTCGGATCGTGGTGCACATCGAGCATGGACCACCCCCGATTATGAAAGACCAGTATGGGGTTGGCTTGGGCATGCTAGGGGGGCGCGACTGATCGGGCTCATGGAAGCGATCAGGATGGAGATGATTCGCCGACCATGACGACCGGATGGGGTACCCATCACGTTGGTAGCAGGGGAACGGCAGGACCATGGTGTTGGAGGGAGAAGGAGATCGCAGACGATAGAGGGACTGTGTCAGGTGGAGGAAGGATGATGGGAGGCAGTGGAGAAGACGACGGCGGCGGCGGCTGGAACCCTAGAGGGGTTATGAGATGAACCTCTGAGAGGTTTTGTGGAGAGCTTTTTTTCGTACAATATATTGTTATTTCTTTTCTTTTTTCTTAATTTGAAATTACCTAACTTCTAATAGTAAACATTTGGAGATTCTAATCAAGTTTAGAGACAAAATTGTTATGCTATGCTAAAGTCGGCAATCAGAGCATAGGACTCATGGTAGATCTGAGGTAGAAGAATTTTAAGTTTAACAATGCCAAACCCTTCAGAACACTTCATTGTTTCGCTCAAACCACATATGCCACACGTTAAGTAACCAAATGTAAGCCCACTCCTTGCGAAGGCAATGCGAGCACAAAGTGTAGAGCCATGACGAGATGTAGACTTTTGGAGACGAGGGAAAGACACAAGACAAAACATGCCAAGTAAAAATTAGAGACGACATTTGCGACGTCCAACCATCTAAGCAATTGTCGAAAGGAGCTTGACTCTGTTGGGTCTCGAGGTAGGGTTGGAGATGAACCAACTCGCAGCGGAAAATCAATGAAAACCAAGAGACAATTAAAACCATGAAACTACTAACAAAGAATGGATTAACAAGAGAAAAATTCAGCACTAGTTCTTACCAAAACAAGAACACCGGTTAACGAATGATTGGCTTGAGTCTCCAAGACGCCTACGTATCCACTTGGGAATCAAAGCCACGTAGTTCTTCTCTTTGATGACTCAAGAACACAAAAATGGAGGTGGAAACTAGCCAAACCCGAAATGGCCATGGAAGAGGGAGAGAAAATGTGTTTCCTATTCTTGTCTAGTGTTTGTTATGTTGAAAAAAGATGACTTAAACATAACAAAACCCATACTTGTCCAACTAAAGGCATGTGACAAGTATGGTGTCAAGTAAGGTGTAAATAGGACAAAGTATGGCAAGACAAGATTGGGTTAGGTGGTGAATCACCAACACCTTAATCCTTGTCTTGCTTACTTAGTACTAATTAATCAAGACTTGATTAATTAGTTCCATGGGCCTTGGTTGCATGGGCCTTTCATGGGCCTCTTGGAACATGGCCCGTGACCATTTCCAACGAGGTCCCGTGATTCGCTCATCGCCTCCATGCCTTCCATACCGGAAATGTCCAACATTATCCGACGCGATCAATCCCAAGACTCCAAGCCTTGTCTCGATCCGTAAAGTCCTATTCACTTACGGGCACATGACCCAAAACCCAGTTTTGGTCATGTCCCGAGACAACTCCCTTTTGGCCATTCTCCATAAATGTGTCAATGAGTTTCATCCTCCGGTGTGACCCTTAGGTTTATGCATGTCAATAGATCAACGTAAAATCCCATTTTACTTGATCCTATTTAAGTGGCAACTAACGAGACTTTAGTATTGCCTGACACCACATAACGAATCGACCCTGTCGATTCTAACCTTTCCGTCGTCCCTGTCATTATCCTTTTATCTCCGATATCCTGATTGAGATAAGGCATAGAGCCGTCATCCTTATTATTCTCAATCACCGTTCCTTGATATGTGAGATGACTGAAGATATGATACCCAGTATCATGTGCATGGCCATGCTATTCTTCCAGTCACTCTCGATCAAGTGGCCGAGAACCGATATCTTTCCCATACCTTAGTATGAGGGATAAATCCCTTAGCCGTCTTTCGTGTCACTCATGTAGCCCGTCCCCAAGCCAATCCTGGCCGTTATGGAAGCCCTGTTACGGACAACGTTAGGCTCAGGTCAAACTCAGTTGTTGACTACATAGCGATCACAAAGACTCCTTGGTCTAAGGATACATGACAAGCTACAACACTGAATATGTTCATGACTTAATCTATGGCACATATTCAGGGTGGGTCGTCCAATATCATGTCCCACATGATATCTATGATCAGACTCCGGAATCCCATTCCAATGACTAACAGAACGTAAGCCATAAAGAGCCATCTTTCATACTAGTCGCTTCTAGTGAAGCTTTGTTGACTAGGGACCCATCGAGTGTGATCTATCTCGATCTATGGTTCTATTCGCATGGTGGGCATAGATCAGAGCACACATCGATATATTACTCCAACACATAAGTAATATAAAGCCGCTTTAATTTTATTGCTAACGATGATATATACATTTGGACATTTAGGATTGAACTCCGGGCACTAAGACTAACAATCTCCCACTTGCCCTAGTTCCAATCTAAACTCCAATATGTCCCCATCGACTTTACATGTCTAACATGTTCAGGCAGTGACACTGTCTTAGTCAAAGGGTTGGCTATGTTATCATCTGTTGCAATATCGGTTATCTTCACTTCACCTCAGTTCAGTATTTATCTGATGAGGTGGATACGCCGCAGTACATGTTTGGATTTGTTATGCGATCTAGTCTTTTAGCTTGCGCAATGGCCCTTGTGTTGTCGCAAAATGGATTCACCGGACTGGATGGGTTTTTAATTACACCCAGCCCTGCCATGAATTTCCAAATCCACATAGCCTCCTTAGCTGCCTCTGCAGCATCCATGTACTTGGCCTCTGTCGTAGATTCGGCAATGGTATCTTGCTTTACGCTTTCCCAGCTAAAGCTCTACCATTCAGCGTAAACACATATCCTGATTGACTTCTAAAGTCATCTGGATTTGTCTTGGAAAACTAGCGTCTACTCATCCTTCGACGACTAGTTCAACATCATCTTTCCCCCGGGTTAGAATGATGTCTACTGGTACAACATAAGGCTTACGAGACGTCTGGTCTCATACATGTCATGGCATATATGATCGATCCTGCCCCCAGGCGCACAGGATTCTCATCATCCTTTTCAGCTCATCAGGTGTCTTAGGACACTGAGTCTTGCTGAGATGAATGCCATGACTAGTGGGTAAGAGTCCTTTCTTTGAATCGAGCATTAAGAACCTACTCAATGCCTTGTTCACATAGGTTCCCTGACTTAAATCCAAGACCCTCTTGGTGCGATCTCTACATATCTTAATCCTTAAGATATGAGAAGCATCGCCTAAGTCCTTTATTGAAAAACACTTCCTCAACCAAGCTTTAGTCTCGTGCAAGGTTGGGATGTCGTTTTCAATGAGAACCAGAAAGGTAATATTGCTCCCACTAGCCTTCTTATAAACGCAAGATTCATCCTCGTTCTTGATTAAGCCAAATCCAATTACAGCTTCATTAAAACGAAGGATCCAACTCCGAGAAGTTCGTTTCAATCCATAAATGGATTTCAACAACTTATAAATCTTTCCTTTATTCTTCGGATCGTCAAAACCTTTGGGCCGAGACATACAAACGTACTCAGTCAAATTTCCATTTAGGAAAGCGGTTTTGACATCCACTTGCCATGTCTCGTAATTATGATACGCAGTTATGTCAAGAAGAATTTGGATCGATTTTGACCATAGCCACTAAGGAGAAGGTTTCCTCATAGTCAATCCATTGGATCTGCCTATAACCTTTTGCCACCAGTTGAGCTTTGTAGGTCAGAGGGTTGCCGTCCATGTCCATCTTCACCTTGAAGATCCATTTGCATCCTATGGTCCTCACACCATTGATGGGATCAACCGGTTCCCAGACTCGGTTGTCCGACATGGATTGCATTTCCTCCCTCATGGCTCCCAGCCATAACTCAGAGTTGGGCCCATCCACGACTTCCTGAAAGGTGGCTGGATCATCGTGATCCACCATGACTTCATTGTCACCTCCGGATACCATATCTTGGAGGTGGAAGATTGATCCTTTCAAATCGCCTTGGACCTTCCGGAATTGTAACAGGAATTGGTTCTTACTCTACGACAATCTCTGGCTCCTTTCTACTGGGTTGCCAATTGGTTTAGACAGATCTGTACCATCCTGAATTTCTTCGAGATGCACAGTCCTCCCAATGACGTCTTTGGAAACAAAACTTCTTTTCCATAAAGACCCCACCCCAAGCGACGAACACCATGTTCTCACTGGGATTGTAGAAATAGTATCCCCTTGTTGCTTTGGGATACCACACGAAGGTGCATATCTCAGATCTTGGTTCGAGCTTAGTCGAAACCAAATGTTTCACATAAGCCTCGCAACCACAAATCTTTAGGAAGGACAAAGCGGGCATCATCCCGTACCATTTTTAAAATGGTGTCCCTTCCACACCATTCGTCGAAGCCCGATTCACTATGAATGCGGTCGTCTCTAGAGCAAAACCCCTAAAAGAGATTGGGAGATCAGTCCAACTAATCATGGAACAGACCATTGTCTAACAATGTCCGATTTCTCCGTTTGGCTACACCTTTCAATTACAGTGACCTAGGAGGAGTCCATTTCAAAAGGATCCCATTCTCTTTTAGATGATCTAATAACTCTGTGGTCAAGTATTTTCCACCTCGATCCAATCGAAGTGCCTTAATACCTTTGTCGAGCTGGTTTTCTACTATAGTCTTAAACTCTTTGAATTTATCAAAAGCTTCAGACTTATGTCTCACCGAATAGACATAACCATATTTACTGTAATCATCAGTAAATGTGATAAAGTAGCTAAAACCCCTCCTGGCAAGTGAACTTATTGGTCTACACACATTCGAGTGTATCAGCCCCAATAATTCACCCGCCCTTTCATCGCGATCGATAAAGGGCACTTTAGTCATTTTGCCCATCAAACAAACCTTGCACCTATCGATCGAATGGAATTCGAATGAACCTGAAAGCCCGCACTTCTGAAGTGCTGATAGGCGCTTCTTGTTTATGCGACCCAAATGACAGTACCATAACAGAGTTAGGTTTAAATCGTTGGATTTAGACCTCTTGGTATTAACGGAATATATAGAACTTGAGGCATTGTTACCCATATCTAATATGTACAATCCTCCAACCATGTCAGTACTGGTATAAAACATATCATTGCATAGAACATTGAAAACTCCATTTCCAATATTAACATATATCCTTCCATGTCAAACACGGATACAGATATAATATTCCTACTAAGAGTAGGTATGCAATATACATTATACAATACTAAGACAAGGCCTCTTGGCAAAGCAAGACTCATGGATCCTACAGCAGTTGCCACAACTCTGAGGTCCATTTCGTGCTTTCCAAATCTCTCCTACTTTCAGCCACCATATATTACTGCATGTGTGAGATTCAGTCATGGTATCTAATACCCATGAATCTTTGGAAGTAGAGAGATGTAGCTCTATATAGTTAATACCGAATGAAGGCACGGTCCCACCGCCCTTCCTTAGATCATCCAGGTTTCCTGATGAAGGCGCAGTCCTACTGCCCTTCTTCAGATCATCCAGGCTATTTGATGAAGGCGCAGTCCCACTGCCCTTCTTCAGATCAGCCGTGAACTTCCTGTAATCCCGGTTCCAATGATCAGGCTGTTGGCAGTAGAAGCAGACATTCTCAGGTGTCTCATCTTTCCTGCCAAGTGCGCATGGGCCCAGCCCTTGCCACTTCCAATTCCCTTGTTGACCATCAGAATATCCTTGGATCCCAGATCCCTGAGATATTCTTCTCAGCAGTTAATGACACTTCATGTAACTCTGATATGGTCTTAGAGACAGCCTTGTCAAGGACATATTCTTTGCGTTCAGACTTGAGGACTATCCTCAAAATTCTGTACCAGTCCAAATAGTTTGTCCCATTTAGCTTGACCCTGTCAAGAATGGTTTTTAATGACAAACTATTAATGTTCGCTGAATTTGCCATTTGATCTACAACAGATAAAATTCAATCAGTAAACTGAATAAATTTTATGAAGATCAAGCTTAAACACCAACAATCAATTCTAAACCTTTAGAATCTGAAACCAAGATCCTTGATTCACTCGATTAAGCTGAACTAATGCTCACCACTTAATCGAGCTATGTAGGTAGGACTCCATCCAATCACATCCAATGTGACTCTTGGCTAGGGTATGCACTTATGTACACGGCTTACCCTATCTGTTACCCTAGCTCAACCTCAGGCTGAGAATCGTAGTCGGGTCCACCAATTTTCAACTATGGCCCGTCACTATGTAGGTGCTCCGCTAATGCGCACGACACCCACATATGTCGTCCAAACCTACTACCCCGCTTTCCCATGGATGCTCCGCTAATGCGCACGACACCCATAGGACGGGGAGGTAGTAAGGTGTTGATAATTGGGAGGTATCGGACATGACCCATTTTTACTTGTCCGGTTGTGTTTAAAACTTTGACACATCCTAGATGCGATGAGCACATCAACTACATTCCAAATGCAATGATGCCTCAAATTACATCCAATGTAATTCTTCCTTTGAACCCGTCAACTACATCCAATGCAATGACGGTTCTAAGGGTTCACACACAAGGATTAAAATTCCAATTTTATCTTTGCATGTGAGGTGATATGCTCGGTAAATAAAGTTAAGCATGCAATTCTAAAACACAGAATTAATCATGCATAAACTAAACCAAGCATAAAGCGATAAATATGCACATAATAGCCCCCTAAACTAACTCCCACTAGCTTCTTGAGCTCCACCGACTCCAAGCCGATGCCAACACCCGAAAAGCCACCAAATGACCTTTTCGCCCTTTCTTCATCTTGAGTAAAATATTACAATTTAATACACGACTCGCAGGTCGGGAATAAATAAATATTACAAACAAGTGGTTCGACGACCACACCTTGAAAGAATAATTACACGTTAACTCTAACGGCTCGCAGGCCGTGAAAAGCGATAAATAATTAAATTGAGCTCGGGGCTATTATGTACACCATGCCAACATCACATCACACATCGTGTTATCAAACAAGCATGTTATCAAACATCATGTGATTTTCCGGTTTTAATTAATAGCCAAGTTTCGAAATTTTTTTGATGCTCGGTTTATCGAAACCGTTCAAAAATGAAACTTTTGAACATTTGATCTTCGAGTTCGTCATGACGGTTCCAAACTCGTCATAACTAACAAAACGGTTTAGCCTTAGCATATCAACCATCCAATGGTCATGCTTGGCCTAGCTCCGTCCAACGGAGCCCCGTTCGGTCTCGGTTTCGGCTCCCCGAGAGTCCCGCTCCCGAGACCCGAAAAATCAAACTTTTTTCAAAATTTCCAGATTTGAAATAATTTTCAAAAATTCATTTTACATGCATTAAATCCATGAACAAGAATTTAAAACATGTTATCAAACAATTTAGCAAAACAACATGCCAAAAACGAAACTTTCAAGCAAAACCGAAACTTTGAACACCGTCTTGTGAATCCCGAAGGTAGCACGGCTCTGATACCACTGTTGGGTCTCGAGGTAGGGTTGGAGATGAACCAACTCGCAGCGGAAAATCAATGAAAACCAAGAGACAATTAAAACCATGAAACTACTAACAAAGAAT
This sequence comes from Erodium maritimum, assembly GCA_963921825.1. Lineage (NCBI taxonomy): Eukaryota > Viridiplantae > Streptophyta > Magnoliopsida > Geraniales > Geraniaceae > Erodium > Erodium maritimum. The sequence goes on along the minus strand of OY997595.1, from coordinate 50,705,102 downwards.
GGATTAACAAGAGAAAAATTCAGCACTAGTTCTTACCAAAACAAGAACACCGGTTAACGAATGATTGGCTTGAGTCTCCAAGACGCCTACGTATCCACTTGGGAATCAAAGCCACGTAGTTCTTCTCTTTGATGACTCAAGAACACAAAAATGGAGGTGGAAACTAGCCAAACCCGAAATGGCCATGGAAGAGGGAGAGAAAATGTGTTTCCTATTCTTGTCTAGTGTTTGTTATGTTGAAAAAAGATGACTTAAACATAACAAAACCCATACTTGTCCAACTAAAGGCATGTGACAAGTATGGTGTCAAGTAAGGTGTAAATAGGACAAAGTATGGCAAGACAAGATTGGGTTAGGTGGTGAATCACCAACACCTTAATCCTTGTCTTGCTTACTTAGTACTAATTAATCAAGACTTGATTAATTAGTTCCATGGGCCTTGGTTGCATGGGCCTTTCATGGGCCTCTTGGAACATGGCCCGTGACCATTTCCAACGAGGTCCCGTGATTCGCTCATCGCCTCCATGCCTTCCATACCGGAAATGTCCAACATTATCCGACGCGATCAATCCCAAGACTCCAAGCCTTGTCTCGATCCGTAAAGTCCTATTCACTTACGGGCACATGACCCAAAACCCAGTTTTGGTCATGTCCCGAGACAACTCCCTTTTGGCCATTCTCCATAAATGTGTCAATGAGTTTCATCCTCCGGTGTGACCCTTAGGTTTATGCATGTCAATAGATCAACGTAAAATCCCATTTTACTTGATCCTATTTAAGTGGCAACTAACGAGACTTTAGTATTGCCTGACACCACATAACGAATCGACCCTGTCGATTCTAACCTTTCCGTCGTCCCTGTCATTATCCTTTTATCTCCGATATCCTGATTGAGATAAGGCATAGAGCCGTCATCCTTATTATTCTCAATCACCGTTCCTTGATATGTGAGATGACTGAAGATATGATACCCAGTATCATGTGCATGGCCATGCTATTCTTCCAGTCACTCTCGATCAAGTGGCCGAGAACCGATATCTTTCCCATACCTTAGTATGAGGGATAAATCCCTTAGCCGTCTTTCGTGTCACTCATGTAGCCCGTCCCCAAGCCAATCCTGGCCGTTATGGAAGCCCTGTTACGGACAACGTTAGGCTCAGGTCAAACTCAGTTGTTGACTACATAGCGATCACAAAGACTCCTTGGTCTAAGGATACATGACAAGCTACAACACTGAATATGTTCATGACTTAATCTATGGCACATATTCAGGGTGGGTCGTCCAATATCATGTCCCACATGATATCTATGATCAGACTCCGGAATCCCATTCCAATGACTAACAGAACGTAAGCCATAAAGAGCCATCTTTCATACTAGTCGCTTCTAGTGAAGCTTTGTTGACTAGGGACCCATCGAGTGTGATCTATCTCGATCTATGGTTCTATTCGCATGGTGGGCATAGATCAGAGCACACATCGATATATTACTCCAACACATAAGTAATATAAAGCCGCTTTAATTTTATTGCTAACGATGATATATACATTTGGACATTTAGGATTGAACTCCGGGCACTAAGACTAACAGACTCTATGTCTCCAATTCACACATTCCAACTCGTTCGACTACGAAAACAAAACCATCAATCAATATTTTACTCTTGCCCGATTTTCTTTGGAAATCGATCGAGCCAAGCACGTTACACACGATCGGATTTGTGCAGTTTTGTCAACGACAAGATGGTCACGCTTCATATGGATAAACATTTGCGATGGAGTTTATGAGGATGTTCGGCGCATGTGGCCAAGTCTATGGAGTAAAACGAAACCTTGAACCGAACAACCTATATACTCTACCTCAAGTTTTGATCGAAAGACATTAATGATTCATTACCAGAACTGCGAGTGAATATATGTTATTGACCCTACTAAGTCAACACTAGATCGACGAAGAAAGCATTGAAGTAGTTTGTACATGCGATAGAATGTTAATGTGTTAATGATATATACTCAGGCGTAGTTGATGCTTTAGAGATCGACTAGTAGAAAAACGATGCTAACGAAATAATTGTTTTATGTCATGATTTGGAACAATCTGTGAAAGTAGTCATGCCTAACCAACAGTAGTTGTTCGTCTTTGTTCTTCAATTTCTTGGCCTTCTTCGCTGCTAGATCAGTGGTTTGGGGATCCCTTGCTTCTCCGGTGGGGTGTTGTGTCCAGGATGATCTTCACGGATCATCGGGCCACCCTGGTTTTCTCCTTTCTCATTGCTCTACTTTTGCTATAGTACTTCTCTCTATGCTTCTTCTAACTCTACTCCTGTACTGCTCACCATCTCTTCCTCATCCTTCTTCTAAGCTGAACTGCAGTCTGCTTCCGGCTTGGTGTAGTGTCCTAACTGGTCTCCCTGGCCATTTGAGCACCAAAGCCTCTAGTTTTCTTCTTCTTGGCTCTCTCTGTTTTCTATGGTCTTCATTCACAACCGCCGTGTTAAAGGCCTCAAGAAGAAAGGAAGAAGACAACCCATGTCTCCCTCTTCTGACCACACTCAACAATACTCTCTTGGGGGACACACAAAGCTTTTACATGGCCGGAAAATGTTCTATGATCGGTTCTTACAGCCTCTGAACTCCGATACTGATGCTACTCCCTCATTCCCAGTGGACCGGACTCTTCTGGTCACCAAACCCCCAACACCAACGGCTCAGGATTCCTCATCCATGGGTTATCCTCCTCCTGGCTTTGAACACTCTCTTCCAAGGAATGCTGGTTCGAAAGGCAAGGGTACTCAAGGGGCCTCACAGTTCCATACAGCCTTTGTTCTTAATCTTCCACATTCTTGCAAGGTTGCTCAGCTCCAAACAGTCTTTGGCCATTCAGATGGTTATTGCAAAGCTTTGGTAGCTAATACTCTAAACTCCAAAGGGAAAAGATATGGATTTGTCTGCTACAACTCCTCTCAAGCTCTTGATCTTGCTATCTCATACTTCAATTGAGCTACATTCTGGAATCACAAGCTCTTTGTTACTAAAGCTTGGGTTAGATCTACTGACCAGGACAGGCCTTTCATTGGTTCTAAGACCACAAAAACCTTTGAAGACTACTTACACAAAGGTTCCATAGTGTCTGCCCAAGCCAAGGTACTCCAAAGATCACATCTTGCTCTTTCACATTTGAATCTGCAAGTGGATACCATACAAAGAGAAATATCCTCTCAAGGAGTATCTGAAATTACTCTCAAAAGCCTTGGAAATAGAGTTATTTTGGTCCACTGTCCTGATGAAGAATTTGACAAGGAGCTATTTAAAGATGGTGGATCTTGGTTATTTGATTGGCTAACCTTTATCCCTTGGAAAGCTTCAAACTGCTTGACAGGAGGTTCATTTATTTGGGTTGAAATTGTTGGAATACCCTTCCATGGTTGGTGTGAGGAAACATTCCAGGCAGCTGTTGTGGATTTTGGACATGTTGTTTATTCTCATCCTTGTTCAGTAAATGGTGTCTCAGTGGACAAAGCCTTTGTGTTGATCAAAACTTCCATCCTGAAGCCCTTTTCTAAGGAGGTTTGGCTTACCCTGGGAGAAAACAAGTTCCAAGTTCTTGTATCTGTCATCCCTGATTCCTCAGTGCCTATTATACAACCACCCACATCTGCAGCTTCCTCCCCCTATTACAGCTCTTCAGAGGAAGATTCTCCTGCTCTGGATGATTATAGCACTGAAACCTGTAAGGTTGTTACAAACTTGTTAATTGATAAGACTGGTTTGGATGGTGATACAGCTGTGGGGAGAGTTCAGTCCATTCCTGGTATTCTTGATCATTCAATGCAAATGGAAGGTAGTGTTCAGCATTCATTACACTTGGTTGGTACCTCAGAACATTCTCTACAACCTCAGGCATTATTAGCTCAAAATGGTCTATCTGCAATTACTACTCCTGCTCCTTTAGATGATCTGCAACCTAATCAAAACTCCCTTTTGAATCTAGCAGTGAAGGATACCTTGGATTCATTTTTAACCCCTCCTAAGCAAATCTCTTCTCCTGGCACTCTTTTTTCCCCCCCAGCTTGGAATTTCTACAGTGCCTGTTTGTTCTGATATTTTTGAGAGGGAAAACTTGAAAGTTGCTGCTACTGCTGAGGAAATTATTGAGAGGGAGGTTCAAATCACTTCCAGTCCAGTCCAGTTGCATCCTAATCCTAATCCTCCCTCTCCCCTTCTGGTGGGGACTTTGAGTCTTGACAACATTGAATCACAACCAAATCTGTCCATTGCTGCAAATACTATTCCTATCCTAACTACTCCAGCTAATGACAGTGATATACAAGACCCCCATTTAATGCTGGGATTGCTTCAAGGCAATACTTCATTGGGAAAGACCCATGCTTCACATTTTGAGCTGCTGCATCCCTCTCCATGTCCATCTTTGGGCCCACAACATCTTGACAGTATCCCTAGTGGCCCTGTTGCTCAAACAAACATTCTCTCTGTGGATGGTTTGTTAAATAATCAGATAGCTGAAGTTGCAGACTTCATGTGCCTAAGTGGTGAAAGGTCCAAATTCTCTCTTCCTCCTAAAGCAAAAAATAAGAAGAAGAAAAAATCTGCAAATTCAAAAGCCTCTCACTCCTATATTACAATGTCTAAACTGAAAGATGCAGCCCCTCAGTCCACTCTTTCCAAACCCTTGGAACATCCTTGTGTAGAAGAAGCCTCTGAAGCAAAAAAAGCCTGGAACTTTGGAAAAAAAATTGGTCTCAAACCTAAAGTCTCTGAAGAAATTATTCTGAATCATATCCAAGCTTTGGAAGATCAGAACAATCTGGGAGTTGATCTACAAGGAGGTTCAGAAGATGACTTTGAAGATCTAACTACAGGGCCTGACCTAGAGGATGTGCTGAGCAATAAGCATACCCTCCCTTCTGCTCATTAATTTACAATGCTTCTCCTCTCATGGAATGTGAGAGGGATCTCCTCTAGACAAAAGAGGAAATGCTTCAGTAAACCGATCCATAAGCAAAACCCTTCCTTCATATTATTACAAGAAACCAAGTTGGACATATTCCCCTCCTTCTTCCCTAGACTTTGTGGTCTGAGTAATGGCTGGGAACACTCATTCATCAATGCATCTGGCAACTCAGGTGGCATTCTCTCATTCTGGAAGACAAATGATTTTAAAGTCTTGAATATAACTCCCCTTGATGGAGCCCTGATCTGGCAAGGTTCTTTGATTGCTCTAGACTGCCTTTGCTGCATTATCAATATCTATGCTCCCACAGATAGCATGGGAAGGAAAAAGCTTTGGACTGATCTCTGGGACCATCTACAACCCTTACATTCTAATCATCAATTTATTCTGGCTGGGGATCTAAACACTGTGTTAATCACTTCTGAAAGATCATCCCAAAGAAGACTTGACTTAGACCAAAGGTGGCTGCATAATTTGATCTCCTCCCTATCATTACTTGACTTGCCAATGTCAGGAGGTAAATACACTTGGTTTGGGACTGGATCCACTACCTCCAGACTGGATAGATTTCTCATTAGTGCAGACTTATTATCAAAGCTAAAGAGTCATTTCCAACATTGCTTGCCAAGGCAAATTTCTGATCACAGGCCAGTTATCCTCTCTGAAAATCAGATAGATTGGGGGCCTAGATCTTTCAAGTTTTTAAATATTTGGCTTGAGGATCAAAGATTTCTTCCTGCAGTTCAAAAATTTTGGAACTCCTATCAAGTTTCAGGCCAGCCTCAATATATTCTATGGAAGAAACTTCAACTACTCAGAACTGATCTTAAAGTTTGGAACACTCAGGTTTTTGGGTTACTTGACACCCAAATTAACCAACTTGTCAAAGATATTGATGCTCTTGATTCATTGTCAGAATTGAGAACCCTCTCCCCAAAGGAGTGTAGTGACAGAGGAGCATCCAAGGCAGCACTAATTCAAAAATACAAATTGCAGTCAAAGCTATGGAGCCAAAAAACTAGGAGAAATTGGGCTGCTGATGGGGACAAAAATTCAAAACTCTACCACAGAATTGCCAATTATAATGGCCTGAAAGGAAAGATCAACTCTATCATTTATAAAGATATCATGCTATCTGATCCCTTGGAGATCAAGAAGGCAGCTGCAGACTTTTTTGCTTCAAGATTCTCAGGCTCAGAAACTGAGGAAGTGGACTTATCAGAGCTTCCATTCTCTTCTATTACACAAGATCAAGCACTTTGGCTGGAAAGACCCTTCTTAGAAGATGAGGTGCTACAAGCAGTTATGGCCTGCAATGGGGAGAAGGCCACAGGTCCAGATGGTTTCACACTCAAGTTCTTCCAAGCTTGCTGGCCTATAATCAAACAAGACCTTATGTATTTTATGCAATCATTCTTCAGTTCTGGTCATCTAGGCAAAGGATTAAATTCCTCATTCATCACCTTGATCCCAAAGATAACTTCACCACAAACCTTTGATGATTACAGACCCATAAGTCTAATGGGAGGACCCTATAAGATCCTTTCCAAGCTCCTATCATTGAGATTAAGATCATTCATAAGCCCTCTTGTTGGAGATGAACAATCAGCATTCATATCTGGTAGGAAAATCTGTGATGGCATTCTTATAGCCTCAGAAGTAACTCAATACCTTAAAAGATCCAAAGTCAAAGCCTTCATATTTAAAGCTGATCTGGAAAAGGCTTTTGACAAGGTAAATTGGAGCTTTGTACTCAGTATACTATCCAGGATGGGGTTTGGCCATAAATGGAAGCTGTGGATGCTATCTTGTTTCAAAGCTCATATCTCAGTCCTACTGAATGGATCACCATCTCCTGACTTTCCAATTTCAAGAGGGCTGAGACAAGGATGTGCCCTATCTCCATTCATTTTTGTCCTAGTTGCAGAAGGACTAAATCAGATCCTTAAAGCCTCAGTACAGTCTAGCCTTCTACAAGGAATACAAATGAGCCCCTCAGGTCCACTCATTACACATCTTCAATTTGCAGATGATTCTATGTTCTTTATGCAAAACAAGGATCAGAGTGTCTCTTATTTGAAATATGCTCTCCATATGTTCACTTTCTCCTCTGGTCTCTCAGTCAACTACTCCAAGTCATTGATCATTCCATTTAATCAGTCTGATGAGGAGGCTCAATCATTAGTAGCAACTCTAAATTGAAAACTTGGCTCAATCCCATTCACCTATCTAGGCTTCCCTGTGGGGGCTAATCTCAAAAGGATAAGTGCCTGGGACCCTATCATTCAGAAATACAAATCAGCATTAGGATTGTGGCAAGCTAAATCCTTATCACTTGGAGGTAGAGTTACCTTAATAAAGTCAACCTTGGGATCACTGCCACTGTACTTCTTCTCTATTATCAGGGCTCCAAAGGGTGTGATAAAAGCCTTAGAAAAATGGCAGAAAAGATTCATGTGGCATGCTAGACCAGCTTCCAAAACCTTCAGCAAGCTCAACTGGAACACTGTCTGTAAAAGTAAACAAGAAGGAGGCTTAGGGATCAAAAGTCTATCTGTGATGAACATTGCCCTTCTATCCAAATTGTGGTGGAGATTTGCTTGTGAAAGGAAAAGCCTTTGGAAGTTAGTAATTTGTAGCAAATATGGGTGGGATAGCAAAGAATGGGATCTCTCTAATTTTAGAGAAATTGGCCAAGGAAGCTTCATCCAACTGAACTCTGATCCAAGGTTTGCTGATCTCTTTAGCTTCAAAGGTCTTTCATGGAATTTAGGAAATGGCCAGAGGATATTCTTTTGGGAGGATTTATGGTGGGGTGACTTGCCTTTCAAGCTACTATTTCCCAGGCTTTTCTATTTATCTCAAGCTAAAGGACTTTTAATCTCTGAGGTATATTCAGACCCTTGTTGGAATCTCCAATTCATTAGAACTCCTAGAGCCAGAGCAGAAGTAGATTGGATGTCATTACAATTCATTCTCAATGGAATTACCATTTCAAGTCTTGATGATAGACTAATCTAGATAGGAGACCCAAGAGGCTTCAGTGTTAAAAGAATGTTCTCCCTCCGACAACAGTTGAGTACCTCTCCCTCCAATTTTGATTGGTCAAAAAACCTCTGGCAGCCAGGGATTCCTCCCAAAATCACAGCCTTTGCCTGGTTGGCATGTCATGAGGCTCTCCCTACCAAGTGCTTCCTGGATACAAGAGGAATGCACTTTTCTTTAGAAGATATCCTTTGCTCTGAATGCCATTTGGACTTTGAGGATATCTCACACATTCTCCTCCATTGCCTCAAGGCTTGGCAAGTCTGATCATTAGTTTCTCAGTGGTGGGGAGTAAGCCTTGTCATCTCTGGTTCTCCAAGGAATTTCTTCTCAGCATGGCCTGGTCTCATTCCTAGAAAGCAAAATTCAAGATGGAAAGGGCTCATTCACTTAACCTGCTGGCAATTATGGTTGGCAAGAAACAATCTCATTTTCAATGGTGTGGCAACCTCATCTTCTGACATATTTGCATCAATAGTTCAACAGTCCTATAATTGGGCATGTTGTGAATTTTATAACTCTGGGAAATTCTTCTCTCTATATGATTGGAAGACAGCTCCTCTCCTTTGCTGATCTTTGCTGATTTTTGGGTGGGTTTGGGAAGGGTTTGGGTTGGGTGTGGGTACTGCTGTGAGTTTGGTAAGGTTCTTTTTTTTTCTGGCCCCTCTTCTCTTCTTGTGTGTGGGTACTCTTAGGTTCTTTCTGCTCCTCTGGTTTGAGTGTGTTGGTAGACTTCTTTTAGGTTGAGTGTTTTCCTCTTTTGTTCTTTTGTCTCTGGTTATTTGCTCTCCTTGCCTGCAGTTGTTTTTCTGGTGTCTTGCTCCAGCTATTTTGGCATGTTCAGCTCATTTTCTCCAGCCCAGATCTTCAGCTCCAAGCCTCTTTGTCATCTGGAAAGCTCTCCATCATCTTCATTCAGCATTTATTCCTTTCTAGTGCATTTGGGAAGTCCATCATCCCTGCCTATTTGTGAAGAACTGAAGCAAGGCCTTGTACTTGCTCTCCCAAGCCTGTCGCTTGTGAAGACCAGTACCTCTCTCTGCTGCAATATGGGAAGATCAGATCCACTCTAGGCTGCATTTCAAATCCTTCAGAAGCTTAGTCCATTTCGTTTCTTCTGTACTCCTTACTCGCAATTCATTCTTGCTTGGCGTGCAAGACAAGCAACCCTCTTCTTTCTTGCGGCCCAAGTTTTCTGTTTTGCTACCCTTATCTTTTGTTGTTTGGAAGTTTTTTGAAACACCTCTTGTGTTTCTTAGTTTGTAGTGTTTATTTGTGCTCTTAGTCCCTCCTCTAAAGCCAACATATGATTGGTTTAAGGAGCTTCTTTTGGTCCCTTATTGGGCTTTGTTATTCCTCTTTTTCCTCTAAAGAGGTTTCATCAATACAAAAATGTTGCTGATCAAAAAAAAAACAATCTGTGAAAATGAGAGCAATAATTTACAAAATCGTCAGTAGTACCAGGGCCGTTTTCACCATCATTCATTTTATTGGATAATTTATTTCTCAATATAAGAGGCAAATAGGTCAAAGGAAAAAAAACAGAAAAACACAATTTCTTTTTTTTTAATTATTTTTTCTATTATTATTATTTTATATAATTTTTTTTTTCTTTTCTATTTTCCTTTCAACTTGTTTTTATGCTTTTATTTTTCCTTTCAGGGATGTGTAAGTGACAGCTCACGTCCCAAGGTTTTAGCAAAATACTAGTGATACCTCTACTCCCTGTGGGATCGACCGGTACTTAACCGTCTCTATATTGCTTGATGGCCATGTATTGATGCACGTAAAATAAGAGTTTTGACGCATAGTCATCCCTACTCATCAAGATTCTAGTTTAAGACAAGTCATGCACAAGCTATAGTTTTCTTTTTGATAAGCACAAATTTTTATTAGAAAAGATACTCTTTAAAAAAAGATACTAAAAGGTTAAGGGCTAAGAAAACGATACAAAGAGAGCTTAATAACAGAGTACTCAACAAGGATACAGTTATAAACCATTGGACAACATGTCCTAAAACAAGAGGTCTACCAGATCGAAACAAAATCGAACGAGATCCTAACTTTAATCGGTGATTCACTCTTCACCTTCAGAAATTACTATAGTTAAAATTACAAGTGTGCAACTATCTAGGGTGCAGCTTTGTAATGGAGAGTTCGCTCACAGATAATGGAGACTTGTTGCTCTGAGATTGGTGTAACACAAATGGTTCACTTTCTTGCGTGATTGATACTTTTCTATTAACAAAAAAAGCAGGTTGGTTAGGCGATGGTAGAGTAACCAATGGGCTGCTGAACATGAGAACTAGTGTGTTCATGGTGGGTCTATCAGCTGGATTTTCCTGAACACTGGATAACCCGATATGGATGCACCTGATGACATCAGTTTCCGAATAAGAATCACTCAAAGTCGGATCCAGGATCTCCATTGGTGTCTCATTCCTCCAATGTCTCCAAGCCTGCAACAAATCAGATGATAATGAACCAAATAACATTTAGTTATGTGTACTGACGGAACATCATATAACATACGAAGCTGGGTAGATTGTCATTATAGCCAGCCTCCTGGTCCAACGAACTGATCTTTTTCCCAGTTAGAATCTCTAGTACCAACACTCCGAAACTATACACATCCAACTTCACTGAGAACTGGCCATGAATTACATACTCCGGTGGAATGTAACCGCTTATCACCAATACAACAAATTGTCAGGTGGAAGCTTTCACAAACAACATCAAACTACATGCAAAAGAAAAAACCTTACTATGTTCCAGCAATTCTACTTGTGTTTCCTTGACTTTGGTCAACACCAAATATTTTAGCCATGCCAAAATCAGAAATTTTTGGGATCATGTCCTTGTCCAACAAAACATTACTGGCCTTAAGGTCCCGATGTATGATTATAAGCCTGGAATCTTCGAGAAGATATAGGAGCCCTCGAGCAATCCCTCCTATAATCTTGTAGCGGGTTGACCAATTCAGTAAGGCTTACTTTTCTGGATCTGAAGGTTCACAAAAACACAAGACACTGAATTATAACAAATTGGACAAGTTTAGTTTATTCGCAAGGTACGTTATCGGATTAGAAGAAAATTGGATTGTCATGGTAAGGGTAGGGTCGGACCAAATAAAAAGTAGTCAAGACTTTTGTTGGGCACAAATTCGTAGATGAGTAACTTCTCCCCTCCATGCAAGCAGAACCCTATCAGTGTTGCCAGATTTCTGTGTTGAAGTCTCACCAGCAACAAGACCTCATTTTTGAATTCTTCTGAATTTGACTCGAGTTTGTGGACAACCTCTTCACAGCTATTTCTTGCCCATTAGGAAATGTTCCCTATGTAATTGGAGTTCACACGTTAGCCATAACAACCGAGAGCACCCAAGTGATTATGCAAGATTACCTTGTATATGCTTCCAAATCCACCGTGACCGATCTTGTTTTCAACAGAGAAGTCGTTTGTGGCAACTCTAATTTCATCCAAATCCACTTGTAAAGATTGAATACTGGTAATCTCATTCCCTGACATGAGAAACATTAGTTAACCCAACAGAAAAACAAGGAGAAGACAGATCAGACTTGTACACAATATATGATTGGGACCTCTTACCATCATTGTTTTCAACCGCATTGTAATTTTCCTCCGACTTGCGCGATGTGAAACAGTAGCATAAAGTGGAGACAATTGCCACAAATGCAATTGTTGAAACAACAATTATGCCTAGAGTTGCCATTGATGACAACTGTTTATGTTCTGCATGTCACAACTTTTTCTTAATGACAATACTGCACGTGTTACTGTTAAGGTTGTACTAAACATTACCTGTGGAATTGGTTTGGACAAATTGAGGTGGGGGAGAGGACAACTCTGCAGGGGCTGGACTGATCACTGCAGGTGGAGGAGCAACATGGAAAGGAAAGCTCTCGTACCTGATGCTGCAACTAGGCTTCATAACTTTTCCTCCTTCCGATACATAGCAGCAACTTGGGATTTCCCTAACATACCCGGACAAGCATAAATTGCAGTCATTCGGAGAAATATCAGGAGTGCACTGCACAAGCCCGAATATTCTGCTGTAACTAGTGATGCCATTCACATCTGCAGTGGCATACAAGTTTCTAGTGGACACGGCCTGATTCACATGGCCGCTCATAAAAACAGCCACAGTGGCATTAAACTTAACCGGATCTGGGTTGTTATTTGGATTCCATAGATACTCTTCTGGAATTTCCTCCAAAACCGACTCTATGGACCTGTTGGAGTACCTCAGCATGCACTCATTGTACCAAACAATTGCTTCTTTCCGGTTCGAACAGTTAGCAAAGAGCCATTCGGTGGACGATATGACGCATTGCTGGCACAGTTGGGGGGAAATGTCTCCTCTGCAAAGGAAGAGGTTGTGAGCTGCGTTGGAGCCGCTTCCAGTGCTTGCATTGTAAAATCCACGAGTGGTGCTATTCTTGTAAAGGTAAGAGAGGGTGGTGTTAAGATTTTCTTGGAAAGGATTATTGGTCGATAAATTGATCGATGTGTTACAGGAATGAGCGCGGTAAGTGTGTATTTGGGCATTGTTGTTGGTGGTGGGATGAACGAGTCTAACAAAATATATCGTAGATATGTTGAACAAGTAAGCACAATAAGCCATTGTTATGTTTATAAAGCTGCATTCGGTTATAGGAGGAGAACATATATATGTCAAATAGAAAGTTTAGGAAGTTAGCAGGAAATGAAGAGCAGGGGTGGTGGGACAGAGAAAGGTTAAGACGACAAAGACCAAGACTGGTAAGTTTCAATTTCATGATCTTCCCCCTTCCCCCACGCCATAACCTCTCTCACCTCATTCAAGCTTCCTGTCATCATCTTATTCATGGACGTGTCCTAGCTCTCCCAACACATTGCTGTCATTCAAGATAAAGCCTAATTGGAAATTGATTTATCAACTATTTCTATTGTCTCTCAACCCAAGTCAACCCAAAGTGCCTCATCTCATTCAACTGGACATGGACATGAAATTCAATGAATCTCCCAAAAGCCTCATCACTTGCCAACACTATCGATACGTGTATTCAATGAGTCTCCCAAAGTCTACACAATTATTTTAAAAAAACAATAAACAAAATAAGAATTTAACAAAGTTGTCAATTCAGTTCAGTACCTCTATCTGAAAGTTGATGAGAATCTCTGCCCTTAGGCATTCTTTATTAATGGTATAAATAGAGGATAGAACAACAGTTACACGAGTAGTTATTTGACAGTAAATAACTGAACAGACACAATGTAGGGAAGTTATTATAATGACTCATACAATGGAGACTAACACTACCCCTCAACCTGAGTAGGAGGTGGACGAACATTCAGGTTGGAACGAAACCGAAAAAAGAGAAAACTTGGCAATCCTTTCGTAAAAATATCAGCATATTGAAAAGCTGCAGGTACATGAAGGACTTTGACTTCACGAAGTTTAACTCTTTCACGGACGAAGTGAATATCAATTTCGACGTGCTTTGTGCGCTGGTGTTGGACCGGGTTGTCGGCAAGGTAAACGGCAGACAAATTGTCGCAAAAGAGCAAAGTAGCACGAAGGATGGGAACCCGAAGTTCAAGCAACAGGTTGCGCAACCAGCTAGTTTCCGCAACGGCATTGGCAACTGCCCGATATTCTGCCTCGGCGCTAGAGCGGGAGACCGTGGGTTGCCGTTTAGACGACCATGAGACAAGATTAGAGCCGATGAACACACAGTAGCCGGAGGTGGATCGACGGGAGTCGGGGCAACCAGCCCAATCGGCATCGGAGTAAGCCGTGATGGACTGAGAAGGAGATGGCGTGAAGTGGAGACCGAGAGAGGTGGTGCCCTTGACGTACCGCAGAATTCTCTTGAGGAACCGAAGATGGGGTTCCTTGGGGTCATGCATGAATAAGTAGAGTTTTTGTACAGGGTAGGAGAGATCAGGACGAGTGATACAGAGATACTGTAATGCGCCGGCAAGTTGTCTGTAGAGGGTCGGATCAGCAACCGGAGGGCCAGATGTTGCACTGAGTTTGCTTGATGTATCTACTGGTGTTGTGCAAGGATTGCAATCAGACATGGAAGCACGAGTCAGTATATCCTTGGCATACTGAGCTTGAGAAAGGAAGAGCCCGTGGTTGTTGCAAGTCACATGGATGCCAAGAAAGTGTGTGAGGGGACCCAAATCTATCATGGAAAATTCACTAGACAAAGAGGCGATGACAGTATGAAGAAGAGTAGCAGATGAAGCTGTTAAGACGATATCGTCAACATAAAGCAATAGATAAACACAATCAGATCCTTTGTGGAAGATAAATAATGAAGAGTCACATTTGCTGCTGTGAAATCCTTGAGATGTGATAAACTGTGCAAATCTGTGATACCAAGCCTTGGGAGCTTGTTTGAGGCCGTAAAGTGATTTGCGAAGCCGACAAACATGATGAGGCATTGAAGGATCAATAAAACCTGGTGGTTGGTGCATAAAAACGGTCTCAAGTAGATCGCCGTGAAGAAAGGCGTTTTTGACGTCCAATTGATGGATTGGCCAGCAGCGAGACACAGCCAAGCTAAGGACCGTTCGGATGGTTGTTGGCTTGACAACGAGATTGAAGGTTTCATCACAATCGATTCCCACTTGTTGTGTTTTACCATTAACCACGAGGCGGGCTTTGTAGCGATGGAGAGACCCGTCAGCTTGGAACTTATGCTTGAATAGCCACATACAACGAATGATAGGAGAGTCATTAGGACGAGGTACCAAGTCCCATGTATGATTAACAATAAGAGCACGAAACTCATCTTGCATGGCAGCATACCAGTGTGGGTCACGAAGAGCAATATGTGGTGATTTGGGTATGGGGGATAAATGGGAGGTATGTAAATTTAGGCAGTCAGGTGGTCGTATGATTCCAAGTCTTGATCTAGTAATCATAGGGTGACCATGCAAAGGTGGCTGTGTTTGGGAGGGTAAGGGAGGTGAAGTAATGTGTGGTTGATGGTTTGAGGTTTGTATAGAAGGTGGAGAAGGACATGTGACGGGAACTACTGTGAGTGGTTGAGGAGGTGGTTGAGTAGGAGAATTAAATTCATCGTAAAATGCTAGAGGGATTGTTGTAGATTCTGGGTGGAGAAAAGAACATGTATCATAGTTGGGGTTAGACATAGCAGAGTAAGGAAAACATGTTTCTTCAAATGTTACATGGCGTGAAAGATGCACCTTACCTGTTAGTAGATCCAAGCATCTGTACCCACGAAAGTTTGTGGGGTAACCGAGGAAAATGCATCGAGAGGAGCGGGGTTCAAGCTTATGATGTTGTTTGGAGTAGAGATTTGGAAAAAACAAGCATCCAAAGGTGCGGATATGGGTGTATGTAGGGTGTTTGAGGAAGAGTATAGATAGTGGTGTTCTGTATTGGAGGAGTTTAGATGGAAGGATGTTGTATAAATAAGAGGCCGTGTTGAGGGCTTCTACCCAAAAATGAGATGGTAAGGAGGCGTGATAGAGGAGAGCCAACACAATTTCATTAAGGCGTCGTATCATTCTCTCGGCTTTGCCATTTTGGGGAGAAGTTTGGGGACATGAAAAACGAAAGGTTAGTCCTTCGGTCTTGGTGAGATTGTGAAAAGAAGAATTGTCAAACTCACGTCCGAGATCACATTGGAAGGTTTTAATATGTGTGCCAAACTGTGTATAAACATAATTGCGAATCTGTATGAATTTTTGGAAGGCTTCCGATTTGTATTTGAGGGGAAAGATCCATACATATTGTGAGTAGTTGTCAAGGAGGACCATGTAGTATTTGAACCCACTGGTACTAGGAATTGGCGAGGTCCAAAGGTCACTATGAATGATGTCAAAAGGAGAAAGACAATGTGAAAAAGAGTCTGTAAAAGGCAAACGTTTATGCTTGCTTAATTGACAGGAATTACATAAGGTTGAATGTGCACTAGTATTACACGAAATGAGAGAACTACGATTAAGATGTTGCATTATATGGGAACCAGGATGGCCTAGACGGTTATGCCAATGATCAGAGGCGGTAGAAGTAATATTGGCACTTGGAGGTGTAGGAAGGATTGGGTATAAATCACCCGTGCTGTTGCTCCTCAAGATGATTTCCCCAGTCTGCAGATCCTTAATAGAAAAACCAAACTTGTCAAACTCGATAGAAACATAGTTATCCTTGGTAAATTTACAAACTGAAATCAAATGTTTGATGATATGTGGAGTATATAAGACATTACGTAATGCGAGGGGTTTGGTTGAAAGGTGTAGTGTGGTATTACCAGAACCATGTACCGGTATGGATTTTCCATTGCCCACAAAGATTGAGTTTATCATGCTCTTATTGAGAGGAGGAACAAGGGTACCTGCATCCGATGTGAGGTGCGAAGTCGTAGCAGAATCCATATACCATTGGTTGTCTACTGGATTGGAGACTGAACAAGCTTGAAAGGCTTGTTCTATTTTTGTGGGATGGATGTCACTAGTGCTCGTATGGTGTGCTTGTTCTAAAGATGTTGTTGATGGAGAAAACTTAGTGTTGCGAGGACCAGATGGTGCACGGGTGGTTGGTGTCCATGGTGAAGCCCAACCAAGTTGTGTAGGATATGGGCAAGGTGGTGGAGTCCATAGTGAAGGCCATGGTGGTGGAGGCCAATAAGACGGGGGCCGATAACGGGGTGAAGACGAAGGTCGTTGACGTGGGCCGGATGATGAATGATGTCCACGGGACGAGCCTTTGTTGTTGGATGTCTAGTTGGGCCGGCGAGAGTTGTTGGTAGGCCGATGCTGGTAAGAACTGTTCATAGTCTGAGAATGAGTTGGCAATTGCTCTTGCGTAGGTACAGAGGTGGTGGTGAAGAGAGCCGAAGGAGATGGGTCGTGGCGAGCAGACCGTCTTTGTTCTTCGAGCTGCAACATGCTACGAGCAGTGTCAAAAGCCGGTAGAGTTTGGTTGATGTAGGCACCCACTGTATCAAATTCCGGAGGAAGGCCTCAGACCAATTGAAGGACTAGACGTTGATCGTTGACGGTGCTTCCAACGTCTTGAAGTTGTTCAGCGAGGTCCTTGAGACGCTGACAGTAGGTATCTAGATTGGGTTGTGTTGCAAGAGTAAGGGTATTGAATTCATGTTCTAAGGTTGCTGCTCGAGAACCTTTATTGTTGTGAAAATGATTTTGTAGTCGGGTCCAGGCTTCAAAAGCTGTTGAATTTGATTCCAATATTCGTCCTAATAGATCGTCTGATACTGTACTATAGATCCATTGTAGTACATGGGCATCTATTTCACACCAGAGTTGATAGTCAGGGTCGATTTTGGGAGGAGGTTCGGTGCCCTCGACATGGGATGTAACCTTGTAGCCTTTACAGTGTAGGAGGAACGGTTTCACCCACTGTGTATATGTGACTCTGTTTCCATCTAAGATTCGAACCTTGTGTTGTATGTTTGAGACTGTGTAAACAGGGTGTAGAGAGGGGCGGTTGGGATGAGTCTCAGAGTGTTCTTGAGACATGAGACATGATGGAACTCCCGTAGCAAGTTGCCAGAAAGAGGGAATGGAAAGAAAAATAAAAGATGATTATGAGGCTCTGATTACCATGAAAGTTGATGAGAATCTCTGTCCTTAGGCATTCTTTATTAATGGTATAAATAGAGGATAGAACAACAGTTACACAAGTAGTTATTTGACAGTAAATAACTGAACAGACACAATGTAGGGAAGTTATTATAATGACTCATACAATGGAGACTAACACTATCCACCACTACTGCAATGGCTTCTGTAATCCTTGCATTGCTCTTCGTCCTCCCAATCCTCACCCTCAACATTGTAGCTTCACCACAATATGTCTACCGAAATTGCCCCTCTTATCTTTTCTCTCAAAACAGCACATACCAAGCCAACCTCAGCAACCTCCTCTATTCTCTCGCTTCCCGAGCCTCCTCCACCGGATTCTCCAACCTCACCGCCGGCCCCGACAACTCCTCCGTCGTCTACGGCAGCTTCCTCTGCCGCGGCGACGTCACCGCCTCCGCCTGCCACGACTGTGTCATGGCTGCAAGCGAAGAGATCGTGCGCCGCTGTCCTCGCCACCAAGTCGCCATCATCTGGTATCAGGAGTGCACGCTGCGCTACTCCAACGAGTCCTTCTTCTCCCTCGAGCAGGAAGATCCCGGCGTCAATTCGTGGGACGAAGAGAACGTCACAGACCCGGAGCGATTTATGCAGCTTCTCGGAGAAACGATGAGCGACGTAGTCGCAAGAGTAGTTTCGGACCGAACCGGCAAGAGGTTCGCGACCAAGGAGGCTAATTTTTCCGGTAAGGTTAGGCTGTACAGCCTGGCGCAGTGCACGCCGGATCTGTCGGATTTCGGTTGCCAGTCGTGCCTGACGAATTTGGTATCGTCGCTTCCGTCGTGCTGCAACTGGAAGAAAGAGGGATCAATTCTGGTTCCTAGCTGTAGGGTTATGTATAGTGTGTCGCCGTTCTACAGGATCCTAGCCTCACCTCCTCAATTGCCCACTCCACCTGCTCCTCCTCATCATCTTCATCCAACTTCTGTTGATAATTCCGCAGGTCAGCTGAACCGATCTGAAATGGCTCCCCCAATTTTAGTTTTATCAAATTAGCAATGTCAACTTAGTAGGGAACAACCCTACTAGAATGTAAATTGATGGACAAATTATTGTTTCATAGCCTAAGGGACATGCTATTATAAATGCAGGAAAAGTGAAGATCTCAGCAAAAATTCCTCTTATAGTTGGTCTGGTTCTTGGCTGTCTGCTTGTTTCCACTCTAGTGTTCTTCCTGGTGAGATGGATTAGGCTTAAGCAGGATAATTCAACCCAACAAGATATTGGTAAGACAACTATCTCTTTTTGTATAATGTTTAATTCCGTAGAGGATTGATTTTCAATACTCTTATTTTGTACAGTTAGGAGTGACATGATAGCTCCAAGATCCTTGCAGTTTGATTTGAAAACAATTGTGATTGCCACAAACAATTTTTCAGAGGACAAAAAGCTAGGCGAAGGTGGATTTGGCGCTGTTTATAAGGTAATTGGTTAGAGTTATGTATTTATAGGCAATTGCAACTGTAACGGGGTTAGACCTATGCTCTCTGAGGAAGAAATGTGTTCCATTGGCAATTAGAGCGGAAATTGATACAAAGTTTCCAGGGGGTACTTGAAGATGGGCAAGAAGTAGCTGTGAAGAGGCTGTCGAGAAGATCAGGGCAAGGTGCAAAAGAATTTAAGAATGAGGTGATGGTGGTAGCCAGGCTCCAACACCGAAATCTAGTGAGGCTGCTCGGGTTTTGTGCGGAAGGAAAAGAACAGATACTTGTCTATGAATACATTCCCAACAAAAGCCTTGATTGTTTCCTATATGGTTTGAATGTTTGTTCCCATAAGTTTATTGCAATGCTTTACCCGTCTCTCAGAATGCAGGATTGCAGTATTTGTGGATTGATGTTTCTTTTTATGTGCTTGCAATTATAGATCCTACTAAGCAAATACAACTGGATTGGAAAAGAAGGTCGGAGATTATAGCAGGAATTGCTCGAGGGATTCTGTATCTTCATGAGGATTCTCGGCTTAAAATTATCCATCGGGACCTCAAAGCTGGCAACATTCTGCTGGATGAGAACATGCATCCAAAAATAGCAGATTTTGGCATGGCAAAGATTTTTGGTGATCAAACGCATGAAAGAACAAATATATTTGCTGGGACATAGTAAGAACTTACAACCCTTTCGGTCTTGTTGTGTGATCTGAATCCAATATTCATTTGCTAATCTGTATTATCTTCAAAGTTCAATCTTTCTCCGGAACCAAACAGAGTATAGATTCAAAATATTTACAACTATGTAGACCAACGAGACTCCCCGCAACCTTTTTCTGTTGCATGTAGAGCTCCCAGTGAGCACATTTTTTTAGGCCAGACCATGTTTTTTTTTTTTTTGGATAAGCTCGAAAAATTTTATTTAGAAAAAAGTTAGATTCAAGAAGAATTTAACCAAAGGCAACCATTACAAATGAGCTCTCATAAGGAGCTGCGGGAACAATCCCCGGAAAAACAGTCAAAAGACACTAGATCAATCATCGGTGACCCACTCTTCACCTTCCGAAGTCAAGGACGGATCATCAAAAGCTTTAGCTACATGTACTAACTGATCAGCCCGTGTTTGTAAGCAGCTTGCACGATAACTGTTATGAACAGCTTGAGCCTGCAAGACCTGCTTGTCAATATCAACAGGGTTTACAACTCTTTCCCGGCTCCGAGAGTGGGCTGGCTTGATTTGAAGAGTATAGTATTCCTCTAAGAACTTAGGAGGCCGACTCTGACGATTCGAGGCTCTAGAGGGCTGCTTCGAATGACGACCCTTGTTCCTCGGAGGTTGAAGGAGAGCCTCCTTCCACGGACTACTCTCTTGTTTTCCGGATGGATCACTCAGAGCCACCAAACGAGATGACTGACCCTCTGATTGGTCAGCACCCTGAATACGGTCCGAAGGAGCGGACGTCAAAGACCCGATGCCTTTGGTACCCAATCCAGAATTTGGTGAGTTAGGACACGGGTTTGTACTACCCAAAACAGCCAACCCATGTCCAAGAACCCCAACAGGCCCTGTCTGCAAATCCATAGCAACTGGACTGGACCGGATTGGGCTCAAGGCAGGCCCAACCACAGGCCCAGCCGACTCCAACCCAGAAGGTAAGTCGCGTGAATCGCGTTCAACAGAATAAGCTGCTTCGCGTTCATCAGAAATAACCGAACCAAGTGCACACAAACCCCTACTTAAGGTATTTGGGCTCAAGGCAGGCCCAAGACCTGGCCCTACTATGTCAAGTGGCCCAGACTCCACCAACCTCCCAACTTCATCTCCTTCCTCGTGAGAACACGCGGATCCAGGCAAATCTGAAACAATCTCCACGCTAGTAACGCGATCTTCAATTTCGCCACGAATCTCTCCCTTATCGACAGGAGGGAATCAGATTTTGAAAATGAATTGGCGTGGAAAGCGGGATCACCATCACCCTGAACCTGTGAACCAGCACCAGTATCGAAATCCGGCGAGCCTCCGGGAAGGGCAGGGGCACCCAAATGAGCCGCCACAACACTCGTGGAAGCCCCACCAGCACCCACAACGATCTCTTTGGTGCTGTGTTCAACTAAATCAGTGCCCTGTTTTAGAGACGTCACCGCCGGTGCAACCTTCCGGCGCCGGGCTATAGCCACAAACAACGAAAACCCATTGTATTTGAAGCCATTTAGGCTGGATACATGTTGATTCCGTTTCGGTACCTCTAGCTCTTTTTTAATTCCGTTTAATTTTATAGCTGATATAAATCTGATAGAGCTTACATTGTTTCTTACAACGATAAATTGATGCTGGACTGCAGTGGCTATATGGCTCCAGAGTATGCAATTCTTGGACTATTTTCAGTGAAGTCAGATGTGTTCAGTTTTGGTGTCTTGCTTCTTGAGATCATCACTGGCAGGAGGAACAACAGTAATTTTGGTGAAACAGATAGTTGTGAAAACCTCCTAAGCTATGTGAGTACCTCTAAAGACTAC
Source organism: Erodium maritimum (assembly GCA_963921825.1). Taxonomy (NCBI): domain Eukaryota; kingdom Viridiplantae; phylum Streptophyta; class Magnoliopsida; order Geraniales; family Geraniaceae; genus Erodium; species Erodium maritimum. Next base: position 50,683,492 of record OY997595.1, on the reverse strand, counting down.
ATTCCCCAATAAGACTTGATGGATTAAATATCAATGTGATGTCAAAGATTTGTAGCTCTAATTGATGAGTTCTTGCAGGCTTGGAAGATTTGGAGGAATGGCAAAACAATTGAACTAATGGACCCCAGTTTGAGGGATTCATGTTCAGAAAATGAAGTGATTAGATACACTCATATTGCCTTATTATGTGTTCAAGAACATGCAGCTGACAGACCCACTATGCCATCTGTGCTTCTCATGCTCAGTAGAAAATTCGCTTTACCTTCTGCTAAACAGCCTGCTTTCTTCCTTCACAGCAAACCAGAGTGGAGCTTGGTGACAGAGTCAGATCATTCTCATAGTGATTCTGATCCAAGTTCTGTAAATTTTGTAACTATTACTGAACCATACGCTCGTGAGTAACATGGACAAGATGAACCTCCTAGCAGGCAATCTTTGGCACTCCAACTATAATGTGACTCCATGTCTCCCTCATAAACATTGTTTGGGCTGATACCAATGTTGCAGAAGGCCTGTGATTTTTTTCTGTTAAATCAGATGAAGGCTATGGATGAGGATAACTACAGAAGAAAGTTTGATCTCTACCGACCCTCAATGGGCTTTTTATTTCCTATCAATGCCAGAAAAATCAAAGTCACGAAACTTAAGCATATTGCAGCACTAATGCAAATGGTTTGTCTAATCGAGCAAAATGTTTTTGGTATGGCTGCAGGGGAAAAAAATCCGAAGACAGGTAGTTCTATCTTCTTTCTTGTAATGGAGACGAAAGGATGCGTTACAAGATTTTGTAAATGTGAGTATATGTGTATTCTTACTACCATTTTCAATTCAAATATTGAGATTTTAATGTTTAATTGTGTAGTCGGCTCATCACTAACTTAAGATCCTTGCAATTGGAATTGGGTACAATAGAAGCTGCTGCAAACAAGTTCTCTGATGACAATCGTTACCAAGGTGAGCCAAACGATAACCATCTGATTGTCCGGCGTGCATGGGGTTTGATGGTCTGGCGTGGGCTGTGTTGGTCCGGCGTGGGTCTACAGCCGGCAAGACGTGGAGCACGGGGTGGAGAGCGGCTATGTTGGGAGAGAGACGGAAAATTGAGGGCAAGATACACAAATGGTGTAACTAATGGGATTCTAGGGTTATGATAAACAAAAATATAAAAGGACATATTTTCCCTTGAAATTAGTAAAATTACCAAAAAAAAATATAATTTTGAGTTATTTACGACTGTATGCCATTATAATTAGAACTATTGATTTCAGTTGATCTAACGGTTTATAATCAAGTAACATGTAACAAAATAAGCATTTGGTAACACTTGAAAGTTTCTCTCTCTCTCTATATATATATATATATATACCATGAGAAACAAAAATAGATATGAAACCGGGCAGTGAAATCGGCTACAAACTCCTCTTATCCTAAAAACTAGAGAACCAATCCTAGCCACACACACCTAAGATCCAATATTCACCATGATGTCACATCATCACCCCAATTTCACCCAAATTCACGTCACTTTCATCCTTTCTCACACAAGCAAGGGCATAATTGTAAAAACATGGTGTCATGTGGACAAGTGTCCATTTTTTCTTCACCAATTCACTAATTTAATATTTCCCGATTCGTTTGAACTCCGATTAACTTCAAACTTGCGCCAATATTTTTATTTTTTCAAGGACTTTAAATCAAGATCAATCATGAATATATTTTGAAGCACGAAAATAAAAAGGTATATCGGGGTGAAAAAAATAATGTTGAGTGTTGATAAATCTTCACTAATAAATGTTTTATATCGGAGGTATCAAACTAGTGCTAAATGTTGATAAAAACATGTACTGAGGTGATAAAAACATGTTCAATTTTGATAATAAGTGTGATAAACTAGAGTTTAGCGTTGATAAAAAAAACATGTGATGGGGTGATAAAAACATATGTAATTTAATGGTAAACATAGTGTTCAATGTTGATAAAACTAGTGTTCATAAAAACACGTGATGAGAAGATAAAAATCATGTTCGGTTTTGGAAAATGAGGTGATAAAACTAGTGTCCAGTGTTGATAAAACCAGTGTAAAGTGTTGATAAAACCAATGTAAAGTGTTGATAAAAATTACCCAGATATAAAAAAATTTAAATCAGCCCCGAAATAATTCTTTGTTTCGTGCTTCAAAAAAAACATGTGATGGGGGTGATAAAACACACGTAATTTAAAGATAAACCTAGTGTTTGGTGTTGATAAAACTAGTGTTCATAAAAAGCACGTGATGATGTGATAAAATCATGATCAGTTTTGGAAATGAGGTGATAAACTCAGTGCAAAGTGTTGATGAAAATTATTTTTATTTTCAAAAATTCAGATTTTAATTTAAAAAGTACATAAAAATCAGTTTTTTTTAAATACATAAAAATCAATTTTCTTTTTAATTTAATTAATATTTAATTATAAATTTTTTTCATTTTTTCATTTCTTCATTTTCTACCCAAATTCACCTTCTCTCTCATCATTCGTCTCTCTCTCCTCCTTATCTTCCTCTTTGATTCCATTTTCTGTTCCTTGCCTTCATCAATTTTACTGAGTACGATTTGGTCCACACAAACACAACAGACCCTCTTTGATTCCATTTTCAACAGACCCACCGCTCCTTCTCAATCCGCATCCCCCCAATTCCGCATCCCCAAATGTCGCCTTAGGTATTACCTCTTGCTCATTTTTAGCCCAAACTAGCTTCTCGGCTTTTCTATGTTTCTCCTTGGCCGTTAAGTCCACCAATTTTTGGAGAGTGGCTTGAATTTCTGAGAGGATTCGCCGCATGTCACCCCCTTCACTTGTTGGAGTCTGGTGTCGAGGTTGGTGTGAATAATATGCCATCAATAGATCTGGTTGGGAGCGTTTACCTCTACTACCAGATGATACAAGAACGTGGTGGCAAGATGGAGAACCTTAGGTGGTTGTACAACACTCTTTAAGGTTCCAATGGATGAAGATGAAGTCGATGATGGAGATTGCTTCAACTGGTTGTACATCACTCTTTGAAGAATCGAAGTAACTAGGGGGATAGATGGTGGATTGAATGACGCCACACAGATTATGGAAAGTCTGTGATAATTCGAAACACTCAAACTTCAAGGATTCACACACATGAAGATTGAAATGCGATAGGTTCTTCCCAGAAGAAAACTCGAATTCTTATTTCATAAAACTTGCATAAACTTGTCTTTTACATTCTGAAATGGACCTTATTATATGGGACAGCAACAAGACTTGAATTTAATAGCATTGGACAACTAAATGACTCTTTGTTTATCTAAATATTGGAAATCTGCAAATCAGCACAAATAGCTCATTAATGGTCTTGAATTCATCTCCCTTGCATTGAGTTAAGTGGTTGAGTCCTTGGAGTTATGGAACAAGTTGCCTTCATTAATTCTTTGGAAAGAGTCAAAATGGCTTCATTAATTCCTTCGAAAGAGGCAAAACAGATTTGTTGGAATCTTGAATTGATTTTGAATGTCTTCTTGATTTCTCTTGAGAGCTAGTTTCGATGTCCACATCAGAAAGAAACCCTAACAGAAAAAACCTTGATAGGACCCATAGGGGAGGTGTAAGGGAGAGAATATACGGAAGAGACAAACATAAGCATGGAAAAAGCCATGACCATAGCCATGATTTTTTTTTGTACGGCGGTAGGAGCTCTAAACTAATGTTTTTTGGGGAGTAGTTATTAGATGACTAACTCAACTGTGTGGCATGAGCGTTAACTGATTTGAGAATATATATATATAGGGAAGCTTTCGGGTACAAACTTGCGAACCAATTTTGTAAGAACCACTGCCGGTCAACGACAGTCAAACCTGCGAAAAACAGGAAAATTTAAAAATTTTAAGACAGACACTTAATTTAACCTAAATTGACCCCGAGGGTCATACCGGACTTAAGTTGACCCCATTATCGACCAAAATGAGTTCCGGCGAACTCAGGGCAACTTTCTGATCAATTTGGGAAATGTTGACTTTTCGTTGCAAAAAGTCAACCGAGCGACGTTTTGGTCCATTCGAGGACCGTTTCAGATCCAAAAAGCTTAGCCGTCGTTGCAGCGATCTTAGTTGAGAAGGAGAAGAAGGAAGAGAGAAGCTAGGGCTTGGTTGCCACTATTCACGTCATCCCACCTTTGGATCGTCTCAAGGCAAGGAGCAATCTCGTTCCCCTCGTTCTCCTCTTGGGTAAGCACCGAACCGATCGTCGATTTGATAGTTTTCAAATGTTAGGGTTTGGTTATAATTGATGAGTTAGGGTTGTAGTGAGGTTGGGGGAAGTGTTGGAGACGTTTGAGAGGTGTTTGGAGGTATGATTGAACGTTTTCCAGCGACCGGGAGCTCCGGCCACCATAGGGGGTGGCCGGCCACCATAGGAGGTGGCTGGCCGGAGCTAGGGCCGGCCACCACCATGGTGGCCGAGCCCCATTGGAACCCTAGGGCCCACAGCCAAGTGGGCCGGGTGGGGCCCACGTGCTAGGGTGATCGGGTTTAGTGTTCGGGAGGTTTAAAACGTTCCCCGGACCAATTATCCTTAACCGAATCGAAATTTGGAATTAAATTGGAGAAGTTGTAATTAACGGGTTTTAGAAACTTTAAACGTTAATTAATTGACTCGGAAGTCGGAATTCGATTCCGTCAAGTGCATTGGGTTCCTTGAATTATTCTAAGACCGTAGAAACGAAAACGGAGGCTTTTGGAGCCCCGGAAGGCCATTTACAAAACCCGGGCAGATTCGCCATATCGGGCGAATCGGGCCTTTACGGGTCCTTTATCGACAATGTCGAGCAGTTGGGAAGTTTGGGAGTGATCGACATTGTCGGGTTTACGTTTGGGCGTTAAGTTTATTAATTTTCGGTTTATTCCTACTAGTTTAAAAGTGCTTTGAAATTTGTGTTCTTTTAGATCGTACCGCGGACCGAGGCAAGGGAAAGCTGGGTGAGTGACTGAGGTCACACCGGAGCTCGTCGGTTGGTTTTTGGAGAACTTACTCGAGGTAGGGAAAAGTAGTCGGATCTCGGCCCTGACTAGGGAAAGTTACCTGTAGAATTGCATGTGACACCGGGGTGTCGTGGGTTATTTAGGTTATCGAATATTAGAAAGGCATGATACGTGAATGTAGCAATTATTGGAAATGCATGTGACACTTAGTAGTGCCGTAGGAGCAGAGAACTTAGCGTTATTAGAATTACTGGAGGCATATGACCATGCCCCGAGGTTGTTTGTGAAACTAGTGATCTTAGGACAGTTGGAGGCATTGTTTATGCCGGAGGTTGTTGTGTATTTTATTATTGAGTTTTGGGTGGCCTTTAGAGCCCATGTTATTATTATTGAGTTTTGGGTGGCCTTGAGAGCCCGTGTTATTATTATTGAGTTTTGGGTGGCCTTGAGAGCCCGTGTTATTATTGTTGAGTGTTGGGTGGCCATGAGAACCCGTGTTGTTATTATTGGTGTTTGGGTGGCCGTGAGTGCCCGTGGGATTGTGAAACCGTACTTTACCATTGGTGTCTTGGGTGGCCATGAGGGCCCGTAGGGCTGTTGAACCCGTGTTTTGTTGTTGGTGTCTTGGTGGCCTTGGGTGCCTGTGGAGTTTGGGACTGGTGTCGTTACTGTCTGTTGAACTTTATTTGTGATTGTGTTTGGTTACTTGATCTTGGTGGAGGTTGTGTGGTTTAGCTAGCCTCCCGACTGGGATCGGGAGAAGCGGAGAGGTTGTGGGCTAGCTCCCCGACTGGGATCGGGGGAAGGACGCGCGGCTGTGGCTAACCACCCGACTGGGATCGGGTGAAGCGGAGAGGTTGTGGGTTAGACTCCCGACTGGGATCGGGAGAAGTTGCGCGACAGATCGACCGCCTGACCTGACTGGGATCGGTAAAGGGCGAGAGACAGAGATTGAGTTACTAAGCAGCTGGTATGCGATCCTTTGTGATCTTGTTTGGTGTGCGATCCTTTGTGATCTTGGGTGTTGTGTGGTTGTCCGTCGTGTCTTTGGAAGAGGTCATCGATTGTCGTGTGGGATCTACATCACGTGTCCGAGTGTTGAGTCGGTTGAGGAATGTATTGGTCGTGTGTGTGTCTTTTGAGTCGTTGTTGGTGTCACCGGCTTTGTCTGCTAAGTATGCCGTAGTTAGTCTGTTATCTGTGGTGGTGAGCGAACGCTCACCCCTAGCTGCTTTTCCTACAGGTACCGTTCGCAGTCTGGACTAGGTGAGCTTCTGAAGCTTGAAGAGCTTGAAGCGGGTTTCTGGGTGTTTTTGAGTCTAGTGACGTGTACCACGTTTTTGTCCAATTGTTGGGACTTATTTTGAGATGTAAATATTATTTTTGTTGAACTAAACTGGCTTTTTAAAGTGATGTAATGAAAACGGGTTTCAAGTATTGTATCTTTTTAAATGTTCGCGTCCCGAGTTCAGTTCGCTGAAATTGGGGCGTGACAGCTTGGTATCAGAGCTCGAGGTTTCACACCTCGGACTGCACGTCAATTAGGTGGGAGAGTCGAGTCAGTAAAGTCCCGTCTCGCGTTGGGTACGCAAGTCGGAAATCGTGTGTAGACCCGTTAGGACTTGAGTCCTGTTTTTATGTTATATGCTTGTGCAGTACGGGGTTACTGGCACAGTGTTTGTGTGTTGCTGCGTGAAATGTTTTTAAACTGTCGCGACTCGACTCAGGAGCGCTCCTGTAGTCGAGCGTGACGGTGTTGATATCAAGTGGTTACAACGTAGTTCGGGGACGCCTGGACCGGGTTGTGACTACCTGATGTCGAGAAATGAGACTTTTAATGGAGTGGAAAAAGTTTTAAAATTTGTTGGCCCTGTGGGCGTGTTTTGAGTTTGGTTGGCCCGGTGGGCGTATGTGACTTTGGTTGGCCCGGTGGGCATGTATTGTTGTTGCTCGGCCGTGTTGGCTTGTGTGTGAGGTCGGTCTTGAGTTGCCGTGCTTGTGTTTTGTGTTTGGTGGTCGTTTGTCTGCGACGTGCTAATGTACGGGTCGCTATTAGCAGGGGAAGTTACGAATGCCCTAGGATAGACATAGCGGGTGTGCGTGGTGTGAAATCTTTACCGTTACATTATCAAGGTCACTGGTTTGGCCCGGTAGGTGGAACGGGACGGCTTGGACGCCGACCCGGTATGGGGTCCGGCAAGGCTTGGACGCCGGCCCGGTAAGTGGTCCGGCAAGGCTTTGACGCCAGCCCGGTAAGTGGTCCGGCAAGGTTTGGACGCCGTCCCGGTAAGGGGCCTGGCAGGGTTTGGTCGCCGGCCTGGTAAGGGGCCCGGCAGGGTTCGGTCGCCGACCCGGTAGGAAGAATGGAACGGCTCGGTTGCCGGCCCGGTAGGGGACACGGCAGGGCCTGGGTGCCGGCCCGGTATGGGGCACGGCCCGGCCTGGTTACCGGCCCGGGTCGTGTACCGGCCTGGTCTAGTGAGCCGTTTTCAAACTTTTGGTGGTTGTTGCTTCGTTGTGTGGTTAGGTTGTCGTCGCGTGTTTGGTGCACGTAGGTGCGGTCTCTTTGAGGTTTCTTTTACTAATACTAATATTTTTAGTATAAATAGCGTGAGCAGTGTGACGTATCAGTGATAATCACGCTAGAGTAAACGTAGACCGTGTGAACTTTAGTGTATTTAAGCTTGTTATCTTTTTATGAGTTCGAAAACTGAACGTTTGCGTGTATCCGTGCAGAGGATACTGACTTATGGCTCGCGGTAGACGCGGACGAGCAGCGGGAACACGGGGTCGGGCGCCCACGCGAGGCCGGTGGGGACGGTCAGCGGGGACACCGGGAAGGGTGCCAACCGTTGAGCCCGCCGAGTACGCGGAGGCGCAGGGCACTCCTGTCGGAGAAGACAGGAGAAGCGACGCGGGACCGTCTACAGGCACACCCAGTGTTCCGCCGGTCGCGGACCCTCCCGTCATGACTGCCCTGGATGAGCTAACCAGGACAGTCCAGAGTTTGGTGGCGGTCATCGCCAGCCGAGAGTCGGCTTCACCAGCTCCAGAGGCAGCCGCGGTCCCAGTGAGGCCCAATCAGGCAGAGGATCACACATCCCGGGCACTACTAGACTTCCTGAAGCTCGGGATACCCATCTTCGTCGGGGAGCCGAACCCCGACTTAGCCGAGAGGTGGCTAGAGCAGGTCACGCGGGACCTGGATACTTCAGGTATCGAAGATAGCCGCCGCAGGGTCTCCTTCGCAGCTCACCAGCTGAGAGACAGCGCCTACCATTGGTGGGGGCGCGTGAAGGACACGGTCGGGCACGACTACGACATCTTCCAGGAGGTGTTTCTGGCGCAGTACTTTCCCGAGTCGGCTCGGTTGGAGCGACATCGGCAGTTTCTAGACCTGGAGCAGGGGGGATGACAGTGGCGGAATACGAGGCCAGATTCACGGCCTTGACCAGATTCGCGCCGGGGATGGTGATGACCGAGCAGAACCGTTGCCTGCGGTTCGAGGGGGGACTGAGACCGGTGATTCGGGATAAGGTCCTCGCCTTGAGGCTGCGGAAGTATACAGATCTCGTGGACACCGCGGCGACGGTGGAGCAGGGCGTCCGGGATGCGGCCAGGACCCGTGAGGTCCGACATCGGCCGACCAGCTTTGCAGGGTCGTCCGAGTCACGAGACCCGAGGAGGCAGAGAACCACGGGGTTCTTCTGACCACCGACTCATCAGGGTGGAGCGAGACAGCGGGGGTCAGTGCCATCAGTTGGGCCAGTCGCGTCAGAGAGGGCGCCGACGTGCTTTACCTGCGGGCAGCGACGCCACTTCCGTCGCGAGTGTCTGATGGGAGGAGGGCCCACGACGCTGCCAGCGACCAGCCGGACCAGCCAGGGCACGGAGTCGAGAGCCGACGAGATCGGCTGTTTCCGATGCGGTCCGGTCGGGCGCACCATTGCGTGGTGCCGTGAGCCGTCGAGGGCAACGTCAGCTGATGCGGGTGCATTTTAACACATAAAAGGGCCACGTTTTTATCGAGTTATATAGGCTTTTGGCCCCGATTTCTTATCATATATATAAGTTTAGTATGAATAATTGATTTTATCGATATGTTAGGTGTTTTGATGGATTTTCGCCGTTTTTTGGGTGTTTTGTGCTTGTGGACCGTCAAGAGGGTCGATTTTTGTTGCTTCGAAATATACTCATGACTAGTCTTGTTTTGTACGTCTTGAAAAGAGGAATTTTTTGGTGCAAGAATGAGATCAATCGGAGCTCAAACGAAGCCGGAGCGAGCAAAATAGCGAAAAAGGAACAAAAAGGAAAGAGTCCATCAGAAGCAGACAAGTGGCGCCGACCAGCCCAGCCGCCAGAGCTCCCGGGCGCGACACGTGGCGCACTGGCGCCGCCTTTCCTCCTGCGCGCGACACCTGTCCGAACGCCAGCCGCCGGCCCCGCCCCTGCCCGTGTGGCTCTCTCACGTGCCACCACGTGTCCCTTCTGGCCCCGCCTGTCCAGCCGCCACACGCCCTCCGTCTGCCACGTGGTGTTCACCCAGCCGCCACACGCCCTCCTGCCGACACCTGTCCCTCAGCCAACCATCCACTCCTTTTGTGACGCGTGTCCCACCCAAAAAGCAAAACCCTACCCACTTACTTGCACAGCCGCACTTCAGAGAAAGGAGTTTTTCATTTTTTGGGGTTTTGATAGAGAACCGAGCAAAGGGAGCAGGGGATGGAGCCGAACCAGAGAAGCTCTTGATCTTGGATTTTTATTTTTATTTCTTCTTTTTCTCCCTACACACAACCAAAGATATATACACTCTTCATAATTAATTTTAAAGGAGATTTTTATAGAGAGTTGTTTATTTTCTGAATTTATTGGAGAGATTTTTGAGAACACAAGGTGGAGCTTCATTGATTGGAGAGGGATTTGAGCCAAGGGTGCCATTGTTCTTGGAGGAAATTCATCTTTAGGAGAGCTTCTTTGTGTTTCTACTCTTGGATTTGTTGCCAACACAAGAGGATCAAGGCTAGGGTTTGAAAGAAGGGGAAGAGCAACCATTTTGTCAATTTATTGTGGTGATTGTAGCTAAACCTTCTCTCTAAATCTTATTATGAATTCATTTACTTGTTGGTTCATCTTTATGCCATTGATTATCATGAACAATTAAACCCCCAATTTCTAGGGTTTTGGGTGATTAGAGTAGGGATTTCCATGTTTTGAATGCTTTAAATTGTTGTGATTGTTAAATTGTTTTAGTGTTTATGATCGATTTGTGCTTAACGCTTTATCTCCCGGGTAGGCTTGATAATTGATTTGAATTAGAATTTAACGCTTGAAAGAGGAGAATTCTAATTAGTCTAAAGTCGATCATAAATTGGATTTAAACCCTAGCTAGAACTAGCGGGGTTAATACAATTGCAATAGCTATAGTCTTGGTTGGTCGAAAGTTAGAAGTTGTCATGGAACTAAACGATTTGGGTCTTCCTACATCGTGATTCGAAAGAACTCGGTGGTTAGATTCCATTAGGGCCTGAATCGTTCGAAAGAAGTTAGGACTAGAGTTGAGATGACTCGTTGCCTCTAAATCAAGTCTTCGTCACAACAATTGAGTTTATTTGATTTTATGGCATGAACTCTATGAACCCGATATCCTAGAAATTTCATCACTTGTTTCAAGATAAGAAAACTTTCTGCTTAGTTCTTTATCTTTATTATTTGCTTCTTAGTCGTTATAGATTTATTTTCGAAACTTAAAAATCATATCTTTACCGAAACAGCTTAGCTACAAATTTTAAATAGTAAGTGTTCTAATCTCATCTTGTGTTTGGATTTGAAGGTTTTATGCTCACAAGATCCAAATCTTCTTCAAGTGAATTGCTTAGTGACAAAGAGTTAAGAGAAGTTGAGTTTAGATTCAAAGCATCAAGGAAAGCTGCTAAGGAAGCTAAAGAATTGCATAATATGGAAGACCCACCGGGATTTGGTGAAGATGGGCGGATTGCAAATGTAGGTCAACATGCTAATCAGCAAGAACGACCACGAAGACTTTTGTGTGAGTTCGGTGCACCACAAACCAACAGGTTACATTCGAGCATTCAGGCACCAGCGATCACAGCTCACCAGTTTGAGATTAAGACTTCAGTGATCTCACTACTTCAACAATCTTCATTTAGCGGGAACACCTCTACATGTCCAGACCCGTCATTACACCTGACCAAATTTCTTGAAATATGTTCCACCTTTAGGTACAATGGTGTGTCTGATGATGTTGTCAGATTAAGATTATTCCCGTTCTCCCTATCAGGTGAAGCTTATGAATGGTTTCGCAATTTGCCTTACCATGCGATAAGAACTTGGGAGGATTTGGCTCAAAAGTTTCTAACTAGATTCTTCTCACCAAGGAAGACTCAAGAGTTGAGGTCCCAGATTCAAAACTTCAGACAGGCAAATATGGAGTCATTAGCTGAAGCTTGGGAGCGATTTCAAGGGATGATAAGGAGGTGCCCTCACTGTGGGTTAGAGTTGTGGTTGCAGATGCAGATTTTTTATATGGGTTTGAGACCGGTAAGTCAATCGGAGTTGAACGCATCATCAGGTGGTTCCTTCAAAAACCACACCCCAGAAGAGTGCCTAGAGATTTTAGAAATGATTATGTCCAATAATGATTGGCACTCTGAGAGAGGACCTACTGGTGCAGTCAATTCAGTCTCATCCTCAGCAGACATGAACCAAGTTATGGAGATGATGAGAGTGATGAGTGCAAAGATAGAGGGGTTACAGGTTCACTCCCAGCAACCTGACCCTTTGGATTGCATTGAGGAGATGCGGCATCCAGCTCATGAAAGTGCTCATTATGTGAGCAACAACAATCAAGGAAGAAGATATGATCCCTATTCTAGCACCTACAACCCTAGTTGGAAAGATCATCCAAGTTTGAGATGGGGAGGAGATCAAGGTCAAAGGAATCAGAATTTAGCACCTCCTGGATTCCATCAAAGGCCTCAGAACCAAGGCCAGCAGCAAAGAGATCCTCAATCTCAGCAGAGCCAACAACCTCAAGAACCTTCACCTATGGATCTCATATTGAGACTGATGCAAAGACAGGATGCAGAGGCTAGAAAGCAAGAGGAGAACACCAAGCTGATGATGCAAAAGCAAGATCAGATGTCTAAGAGGCAAGAAGAGTCAGATTCTGCTATGAGGACAATGCAAGCCCATATGGGGCAGATGGCCACCGCTCTGCACTCGAGAGCTCCAGGATCATTACCTAGTGACACAGAAGTAAATCCTAGAGAAAATGTAAATGCAGTAACTACTAGGAGTGGAAAAGGTGTAGAAGTGAGATATGAGGGATTGGATGAAGAGCCTCCAGAAGAAGTTTCTATTGAGCATATTCAAGAGGAAGAGCAAGAGGGCACATCAGAAGTAAGAGGAAGAGAGCACGCCATAGGTAAGAAGGTAAGGGAGTCCGTGGTTGATTCAGAAACTCGGACTTCACCTCTCCCTTTCCCTTCTGTTGCCAAGAAATCTAAACATGATGATCAATATGCTAAATTCTTGAATGTGTTTAAAAAACTTGAGATTAATATTCCTTTTCTAGATGCAATTAGGAGCATGCCTGTCTATGCCAAATTTATGAAAGATATTATATCTAACAAAAGGAAGATGAATGTGAATGATAGGGTGAATTTAAGTGAAAAGTGTTCTGCTATCTTACAAAATAAATTACCCCCTAAATTGAAAGACCCAGGTAGCTTTACAATACCCTATGAGATGGGGACCCTTTCATTTGCAAAAGCCTTGTGTGATCTAGGAGCTAGCATAAACCTAATGCTTCTGAATGTATTTAGAAAGCTAGGATTGGGTGAAGAACCGAAACAGACCTCTATTTCTCTACAGCTAGCTGATAGATCGATTAAATACCCTAGGGGGGTAGTAGAGGATATCCTAGTAAAGGTTGATAAATTTATCTTTCCTGCTGATTTTGTTGTATTGGACATGGAGGAAGATTATGAGATACCTCTAATCCTAGGTAGGCCTTTCTTAGCTACAACAAGAGCTCTTATTGATGTAGAGCAAGGGAAATTGACCATTCGCTACGGCAAAGAAGAAGTGGTGTTTGATGTCTTTAGATCGATAAAACAAGCTAGGAGTGATGATACATGTTTTAGAATTGAGGCTATTGATTGTGTAGTGCATGAAATGTTTATTCCTGATGATCCTTTTCTTGCATGCCTAGCTAAAGACATTGGTATCACTTGTGAACTTTCACAAGATGCTGTAGACGAAGTGGTCAATTTATTGGAGGCGTGTCCTCCATGGAAGAGGGATAGGCCCCACACTCGCCTCACCTTGGAGGCAAGTCAAGGGCCCAAGCTAAATCCCTCTATTGAGCAAGCCCCTGAGCTAGAATTAAAACCCCTCCCTGAAAATTTGAAATACATGTTTTTGAATGAAGACAATACTCTACCTGTGATAATATCTTCTGAGTTGTCTTGTATTCAGGAGGGAAAGCTAATGAGGGTTCTTAAGGATCATAAAAGGGCCTTTGGATGGACAATAGCTGACATCAAAGGAATTAGCCCGTCAGTGTGCATGCACAAAATTCTCATGGAGGAAAATCAAAGGCCAAGTGTGCAACCACAAAGGAGGCTAAATCCATTGATGCAAGAGGTAGTAAAGAAAGAGATTGTAAAGCTTTTAGATGCAGGTATTATATACCCTATCTCTGATAGTGCTTGGATAAGTCCAATTCAATGTGTACCTAAGAAAGAGGGAATGACTGTAGTGACCAATGCAAAGAATGAGTTAATTCCTACTAGAACGGTCACAGGGTGGAGAGTATGCATTGACTATAGGAAGTTGAATGATGCCACCCGTAAAGACCATTTCCCATTACCCTTTATTGATCAAATGTTAGAGAAATTAGCTGGTCATGAATATTATTGCTTTCTAGATGGATATAGTGGGTACAACCAAATAGCTATAGTTCTTGAGGATCAAGAGAAAACTACTCTGACTTGCCCTTATGGAACATTTGCATATAGGAGAATGCCTTTTGGTTTATGTAATGCACCTGCTACTTTTCAAAGATGCATGACAGCTATATTTCATGATATGATTGGTGATTACCTAGAAGTGTTCATGGATGATTTTTCTATGTTTGGTTCTTCATTTGATGAGTGTTTGAATAATCTGCATAAAGTATTGACTAGATGCGAAGAAGCAAACTTGGTGTTAAATTGGGAAAAATGCCATCTTATGGTTCAACAGGGTATTGTTCTAGGACATAAAATCTCCAAAAAAGGGATTGAAGTAGATATGGCCAAGGTGGATGTGATAGGTAAATTGCCTCCACCTAGAAATGTTAAGGGGATTAGAAGTTTTTTAGGACATGCAGGGTTCTATAGAAGATTCATTAAGGGGTTTTCTGAGATTTCCAAACCATTGTGCAATTTGTTAGGAAAAGATATCCCTTTTGATTTTGATGATGCATGCTTGAAGAGTTTCTTGTCCTTGAAAGATAAGTTAGTGAATGCACATGTGATGGTGAGTCCTGATTGGTCCCTGCCTTTTGAGTTAATGTGTGATGCTAGTGATATAGCGGTAGGGGCAGTTTTGGGACAGAGAAAAGGCAAGATTTTTCACACTATTTATTATGCTAGTAGAGTTCTTAATGAAGCCCAAATGAATTATGCTACTACTGAAAAAGAACTACTTGCTGTGGTATTTGCTTGTGATAAATTTCATTCTTATCTTGTCTTGTCCAAAGTTATTGTGTACACTGACCATGCAGCTCTCAAGTATTTGTTTAGTAAGAAAGATGCAAAACCTAGACTATTGAGGTGGATTTTACTACTCCAAGAATTTGATTTGGAGATTCGAGATAAAAAAGGAGTAGAGAATGTTATTGCAGATCACCTATCTAGGATTGAGAACCCCCATGAGAACCTAAGTGTGCCAATTAAAGAAGAGTTCCCGGATGGGCACTTGTTTGGTATAGAAAATCAAGTCACCCCATGGTTTGCCTATTTTGCAAATTACTTAGCAAGTGGTGTTCTTCCTGCCGATTTTACCTCCTATCAGAAGAAAAGGTTTTTATATGATGTGAAAAACTATTATTGGGATGATCATTTCTTGTTTAAGATTTGTGCAGATCAAATGGTGAGAAGGTGTATTCCCGAGTATGAGACTAGAGAGATTTTACATCATTGCCATGGAAGAGAAGTAGGAGGACGTTTTGGGCCTGCCAGGACAGCACAAAAGGTGTTGCAATCGGGATTTTATTGGCCTACCTTATTTCATGATGCAGCTGTGTTCGTTAAGCAATGTGACAGGTGTCAAAGAACTGGTAATATCTCGAGAAGGCAAGAGATGCCTATGAACATTTCAATTGAGGTAGAGTTATTTGACGTACGGAACATTGACTTTATGGGCCCCTTTCCACGGTCCAATGGTTATGAGTACATTTTAGTGGCCGTGGATTATGTGTCAAAGTGGGTTGAAGCGGTGGCCTTAGCCACCAATGATGCCAAACCGGATTGTGCGTTTTTAAAGAAATATATATTTTCTCGGTTTGGCACGCCTAGGGCAATAGTAAGCGATGGCTCACACTTTTGCAATAAACAATTTTGGAAGCTTTTAAATCATTATGGTGTTCGCCATCGCTTAGCTACTCCCTACCATCCCCAAACTAGTGGGCAAGCAGAGGTTACAAATAGGGAGCTTAAAAGCATATTAGAGAAAACTGTCAGTGCATCTAGGAAAGATTGGTCACATAGATTAGATGATACACTGTGGGCATATAGGACAGCTTTTAAAACTCCTATTGGAATGTCTCCCTACAAGCTAGTGTATGGGAAGTCTTGTCATTTACCGGTGGAGCTAGAGCATAAAGCATATTGGGCAATTAAGTTTTTAAATTTTGATGCTAACAGTTGTGGTGAGAACAGGTTATTACAGATCAATCAGATGGATGAATTTAGGTCTCAGGCTTACCACAACTCAAAGTTATACAAGGAGCGCACCAAAATTGCCCATGATAAGAGAATTGTAGACAGGGAGTTCAAGGAGGGAGACATGGTTCTTCTCTATAACTCCAGATTGAAGCTCTTCCCCGGTAAACTAGTTTCAAAGTGGAGCGGTCCTTATAAGGTGACCCGAGTTCTTTCCAAAGGGGCGATAGAGATCTCTGATGGGAAGAATCCCCCTTTTCTTGTGAATGGTCATAGAGTGAAGCACTACTTTGGTGGTGTGTTCGGTCCAGAAGAATGTCTACATCTGGAGGAGCCTGAGTATTAGGCGGTAGGCGGCTTAGGCCGCCTTTGAGTCGAGCTAACGACGTTAAACAAATGCGCTAGTTGGGAGGCACCCCAACAATGGATGGAAAGTGGGAGCAGTTTAGTCACATGCCATGGCGCCGAGCTTCTTAGAAGTTCTCACGGGCAATGATCTTTCCATCCATCCATGCACACTAGGACTCCCACGTCAGCTCACAAGTCGAGTAGCGGTTCTTCGAGGGGCAGTATCTCTTCCCTTCTTGTTTTATATTGTTTACCGCTATTATATCTCATATATGTTATCTGGGAGTGTTGAGCACCCGAATTGCTGTGCTGATAGACGATGCATATAGGATTTCTTGACTTGTATATTGCCTGACTCTGAGTGTGGGGTGTTTATTGTTATCATCTATCGGGTGCATGTGTAAATATTTGTAAATATATGTTTAGAGTCGCACTGGGGACAGTGCTTAGGTTTAAAGTGTGGGGTGGGATGCTTTGCATTTATATGTTTGCATTCTATGCTGTGCTTCATGCATTTTTTGGGTAATTTTTTTTTTGGGGTCTTTATTTTGTGTGTAAACCTTGGATGTGCAATTTAGGCCAACATGAGCAAGTCGGGAGTAGATTTTCATCATTGAGGATTTGTTGAGGAATGTTTGGATGATTTACTGTTGGTAGTATTAATGAGCTGTATTTTGAGTTTGTGCTATATTGCTTATTGGGTTCATGATGATTTTGTGATGCTAGATGCCTTAACACGAAAAGGCGGTCACACCAAATGTTAGGTGTGGTTAGGTTTCAATTCTTTTTATTGTCACCGGCCTGATTCTATCTTGATTTCTGCATATAGTGGCCCTAGTTAAGGGATACTAGTCTTGTTTCACTTATTGCATGTAGAGGAGGTTGAGCCCACATGCTTGTTGTCTTGGGATCGAACTATGCGCTTTGGTTCTAATCTAGTTGAGTTCAAGTGGTTAGTCCCATTGTGCGTTTGTGGTACCAATTTTTCAAAATCACACACACTATGCACGGGGAATTAAGTATAGGTCCCGGGGAAAGGGGATCCAATAAAATATGTGTATTAACAAAGGCTTGAGGGGCTGCGGCGGATCGCTATGCAGAGTGAGACCCTCATGTCCCGAGTTAATCATAGCATAATAAAAGGTGAACCCCCCAGCCTATCTTAATGATCCAAAGTTTCGACACGTAATCGAAAAAACCAAGCAAAACTTTGATCTACCACTTGACTCGTAAAGGAACTAGATGGGTTTACCATTCACATAGTCCCAAGGCAGCGTAATTGCATGACAACGCCCACTCATAAGATTTGTGAATGAGATTACGTTATTCTCTTGATTAGTACTATGTTATGTAGATCGAGAGAGCAAAGGGCTAAATGACCATAGTTAGACTTGAAATCTTTCTAGTTATTGCATTTCATCTTGTAATCCACTACACATACACTCTTAATCTACAACATGTAAAAATTGGTTGGTGAAAAGTAGAAAATAATGATGAGAGATCTTATTCCTTATGCATGCTCTAGGTCAAATTGCCGATAAAATCCAAGTGTAAGCACACACCTTCTTTGAGTATTAATTTTTTTGTCTTTAATTTGCTTGTGTGTTTGCACGGGAATTTTGGTCTAGTCGAGTCAGCATATGCATATTTACTGCTTTCAATAACCCGGAGTCGCCAAGCTCCGCCTACGGAGATAGTATCGCGGGGTTTATCTTGGCATTTATCTTAGCTAGTTTATATTTATTTCAGTTTAGTTTTCTCGGGGCGAGAAAAGTCTAAGTGTGGGGTGTTGATGCGGGTGCATTTTAACACATAAAAGGGCCACATTTTTATCGAGTTATATAGGCTTTTGGCCCCGATTTCTTATCATATATATAAGTTTAGTATGAATAATTGATTTTATCGATATGTTAGGTGTTTTGATGGATTTTCGCCGTATTTTGGGTGTTTTGTGCTTGTGGACCGTCAAGAGGGTCGATTTTGGTTGCTTCGAAATATACTCATGACTGGTCTTGTTTTGTAGGTCTTGAAAAGAGGAATTTTTTGGTGCAAGAACGAGATCAATCGGAGCTCAAACGAAGCCGGAGCGAGCAAAATAGCGAAAAAGGAACAAAAAGGGAAGAGTCCATCAGAAACAGACACGTGGCGCCGACCAGCCCAGCCGCCAGAGCTCCCGGGCGCAACACGTGGCGCACTAGCGCCGCCTTTCCTCCTACGAGCGACACCTGTCCGAACGCCAGCCGCCGGCCCCGCCCCTGCCCGTGTGGCTCTCCCACGTGCCACCACGTGTCCCTTCTGGCCCCGCCTGTCCAGCCGCCACACGCCCTCCGTCTGCCACGTGGTGTTCACCCAGCCGCCACACGCCCTCCTGCCGACACCTGTCCC
The DNA here is from genome assembly GCA_963921825.1 of Erodium maritimum. Lineage (NCBI taxonomy): Eukaryota > Viridiplantae > Streptophyta > Magnoliopsida > Geraniales > Geraniaceae > Erodium > Erodium maritimum. The sequence continues at coordinate 50,664,828 of OY997595.1, read as the reverse complement.
TCAGCCAACCATCCACATCTTTTGTGACGCATGTCCCACCCAAAAAGCAAAACCCTACCCACTTACTTGCACAGCCGCACTTCAGAGAAAGGAGTTTTTCATTTGTTTGGGTTTTGACAGAGAACCGAGCAAATGGGGCAGGGGATGGAGCCGAACCAGAGAAGCTCTTGATCTTGGATTTTTATTTTTATTTCTTCTTTTTCTCCCTACACACAACCAAAGATATATACACTCTTGATAATTAATTTTAAAGGAGATTTTTATAGAGAGTTGTTTATTTTCTGAATTTATTGGAGAGATTTTTGAGAACACAAGGTGGAGCTTCATTGATTGGAGAGGGATTTGAGCCAAGGGTGCCATTGTTCTTGGAGGAAATTCATCTTTAGGAGAGCTTCTTTGTGTTTCTACTCTTGGATTTGTTGCCAATACAAGATGATCAAGGCTAGGGTTTGAAAGAAGGGGAAGAGCAACCATTTTGTCAATTTATTGTGGTGATTGTATCTAAACCTTCTCTCTAAATCTTATTATGAATTCATTTACTTGTTGGTTCATCTCTATGCCATTGATTATCATGAACAATTAAACCCCCAATTTCTAGGGTTTTGGTGATTAGAGTAGGGATTTCCATGTTTTGAATGCTTTAAATTGTTGTGATTGTTAAATTGTTTTAGTGTTTATGATCGATTTGTGCTTAACGCTTTATCTCCCGGGTAGGCTTGATAATTGATTTGAATTAGAATTTAACGCTTGAAAGAGGAGAATTCTAATTAGTCTAAAGTCGATCATAAATTGGATTTAAACCCTAGCTAGAACTAGCGGGGTTAATACAATTGCAATAGCTATAGTCTTGGTTGGTCGAAAGTTAGAAGTTGTCATGGAACTAAACGCTTTGGGTCTTCCTACATCGTGATTCGAAAGAACTCGGTGGTTAGATTCCATTAGGGTCTGAATCGTTCGAAAGAAGTTAGGACTAGAGTTGAGATGACTCGTTGCCTCTAAATCAAGTCTTCGTCACAACAATCGAGTTTATTTGATTTTATGGCATGAACTCTATGAACCCGATATCCTAGAAATTTCATCACTTGTTTCAAGATAAGAAAACTTTCTGCTTAGTTCTTTATCTTTATTATTTGCTTCTTAGTCGTTATAGATTTATTTTCAAAAATTAAAAATCATATCTTTACCGAAACAGCTGAGCTACAAATTTTAAATAGTAAGTGTTTGTCTTTTGCTCTCTTGGGCTCGATATCCCGGAATTTTACTTCCGGTTACTACTTGGCGACCGGTACACTTGCCGTCCCGTTTCTGTGATTAAAACCCGCAGGGCGTCAGGTTTTATGACGCGCAGCGACCGCAGCAGTCGCGTACAGTACAGTCACCCAGGGGTCGTCCTCGTCAGAGTCAACAGTCCAGACCGTCACAGCCTTCTACGAGCGCACCGATTCCGAGACAGCAGCAGAGCCATGGGTATTCAGCGGACAGTGCGCAGGGTCAGAGGCAGCAGGCCTCGCAGGGGAGAGTGTATGCAATCACCGACTCCAGAGCCCCAGGACCTAACACGTACCGCGAGACCATCCAGGGTACATGTTTATTGTATCATTTATGGGCATTATTCTTGTTTGATACCGGGGCGTCGCACTCTTTTATTTCGTCGGGCTGTGCCGAGAGGTTGGGGTTGAGCTTAGAGACATTGAGTACACCCCTATGCCTGGACACCCTAGTTGGGGGTGGTGCATCGTTGACTAGGGTATGTCGTGCCTGCGAGATTAGAGTCGCAGACTGTCCTTGCCCTGGTGATCTTCTCGTACTGGGAATGACGACCTTTGATGTGATATTGGGAATGGATTGGCTGTCGAGGTACCAAGCCAATATCGATTGCTACAGGCAACGAGTGACAGTGTCAGTGGGCGGTACGAAGGTGATGTGTGTTCTGGGTAGTAAGAGCGGGGTCCTCCTGTCGGCGTTGTCCGTAGAGGAGGAAGTATCGACTGTGCAGAGCCGAGAGTTACCGCGAGTGGTATGCGAGTTCCCCGATGTCTTTCTTGAGGAGTTGAGCGGGTTTCCACCGGTTCGTGAGGTGGAGTTCGGGATTGACCTGGTGCCGGGAACGGCGGCAATATCGATGGCGCCTTACAGGTTTGCGTCGGCAGAGTTGACTGAGTTGAAGCGTCAGCTAGAGGAGCTTCAGCATAAGGGGTTTATCTGTCCGAGTGCATCGCCGTGGGGAGCACCAGCACTCTTCGTGAAGAAGAAGAGTGGAGAGCTACGGATGCGTATAGATTACCAGAAGCTGAACCGGGTTACGGTGAAGAACCGATACCCGGTGCCGAGGATCGATGACTTGTTCGACCAGTTGAGAGGGGCGACCTACTTCTCGAAGATCGATCTTCGATCCGGTTATTATCAGTTGCGAGTCCGTGAGGGGGACGTCGCAAAGACTGCATTCCGGACACGCTATGGGCACTACGAGTTCCTGGTGATGCCATTCGGACTGATGAACGCACCTGCAGCGTTCATGGACCTGATGACCAGCATCTTCCGGCCATACCTAGATCAGTTTGTGGTGGTGTTCGTGTTGGGTCTCGAGGTATGGTTGGAGATGAACCAACTCGCAGCGGAAAATCAATGAAAACCAAGAGACGATTAAACCGTGAAACAACTAACAAAGAATGGATTCACAAGAGAAAAATTCAGCACTATTTCTTACCAAAACAAGAACACCGGTTAACGGATGATTGGCTTGAGTCTCCAAGACGCCTACGTATCCACATGGGAATCAAAGCCACGTAGTTCTTCTCTTTGAGGACTCAAGAACACAAAAATGGAGGTGGGAACTTGCCAAACCCGAAATTGCAAGGGAAGGGGGAGAGAAGTTGTGTTTCCTATTCTTGTCTAGTGTTTGTTATGTTGAAAAAAGATGACTTAAACATAACAAAACCCATACTTGTCCAACTAAAGGCATGGGACAAGTATGGTGTCAAGTAAGGTGTAAATAGGACAAAGTATGGCAAGACAAGATTGGGTTAGGTGGTGAATCACCAACACCTTAATCCTTGTCTTGCTTACTTAGTACTAATTAATCAAGACTTGATTAATTAGTTCCATGGGCCTTGGTTGCATGGTCCTTTCATGGGCCTCTTGGAACATGGCCCATGGCCATTTCCAACGAGGTCCCGTGATTCGCTCATCGCCTCCATGCCTTCCATACCGGAAATATCCAACATTATCTGACGCGATCAATCCCAAGACTCCAAGCCTTGTCTCGATCCGTAAAGTCCTATTCACTTACGGGCACATGACCCAAAACCCAGTTTTGGTCATGTCCCGAGACAACTCCCTTTTGGCCATTCTCCATAAATGTGTCAATGAGTTTCATCCTCTGGTGTGACCCTTAGGTTTATGCATGTCAATAGATCAACGTAAAATCCAATTTTACTTGATCCTATTTAAGTGGCAACTAACGAGACTTTAGTATTGCCTGACACTACATAACGAATCGACCCTGTCGATTCTAACCTTTCCGTCGTCCCTGTCATTATCCTTTTATCTCCGATATCCTGATTGAGATAAGGCATAGAGCCGTCATCCTTATTATTCTCAATCAGCGTTCCTTGATATGTGAGATGACTGAAGATATGATACCCAGTATCATGTGCATGGCCATGCTATTCTTGCAGTCACTCTCGATCAAGCGGCCGAGAACCGATATCTTTCCCATACCTCAGTATGAGGGATAAATCCCTTAGCCGCCTTTCGTGTCACTCATGTAGCCCGTCCCTAAGCCAATCTTGGCCGTTATGGAAGCCCTGTTACGGACAACGTTAGGCTCAGGTCAAACTCAGTTGTTGACTACATAGCGATCACAAAGACTCCTTGGTCTAAGGATACATGACAAGCTACAACACTGAATATGTTCATGACTTAATCTATGGCACATATTCAGGGCGGGTCGTCCAATATCATGTCCCACATGATATCTATGATCAGACTCCGGAATCTCATTCCAATGACTAACAGAACGTAAGCCATAAAGAGCCATCTTTCATACTAGTCGCTTCTAGTGAAGCTTTGTTGACTAGGGACCCATCGAGTGTGATCTATCTCGATCTATGGTTCTATTCGCATGGTGGGCATAGATCAGAGCACACATCGATATATTACTCCAACACATAAGTAATATAAAGCCGCTTTAATTTTATTGCTAATGATGATATATGCATTTGGACATTTAGGATTGAACTACGGGCACTAAGACTAACAGTTCGTCGACGACATCCTGATTTATTCGCAGAACGAGGCGGCGCATAAGTCACATCTGAGGGCTGTTCTGACACTACTGCGCGAGCATCACCTATATGCCAACCGGGAGAAGTGCGAGTTCTGGCTCGCTGAGGTGAAATTCCTCGGTAACATCGTGTCCCGTGACGGTATCCTGGCCGATCCGTCGAAGATCGACGAGGTCTCGAAGTGGGCACGGCCCACGAGTGTCTTCGAGATCCGCAGCTTTCTGGGGTTGGCAGGCTACTATCGGTGATTCGTCCAGGACTTTGCACGACTAGCCGCACCGATGACTCTGTTGACGCGCAAGGGAGTCGGGTTTGTGTGGACAGAGGACTGTGAGCGTGCATTCGCGGAGTTGAAGACTCGACTGACTACAACTCCAGTGTTAGTGGTGCCCGAGCGAGGGATCAGTTATGATGTCTACTGTGATGCGTCCGGAGAGGGACTGGGCTGCGTACTGATGCAGTTGGGCAGAGTTGTGGTTTATGCGTCCAGGCAGTTGAAGACGCACGAGCGCAACTATCCTACCCACGACTTGGAGCTAGCAGCAGTCGTGTTTGCGCTAAAGAGCTGGCGATATTATCTGTATGGAGAGGGGTTTCAGGTGTTCTCGGATCACAAGAGCCTCAAGTACATATTTTCCCAGCGAGAGCTGAACATGCGTCAACGACGGTGGATGGAGTTACTCGAGGAGTACGACTTCGAGCTACACTACCATCCGGGCAAGGCGAACGTGGTCGCTGACACCTTGAGTAGGAAGTCGGCTCCGAGCCTCACCAGCATATCAGTCCGAGAGTGGGACATGATGGGGGAGCTGAGCACGTTCGGGCTTGAGCTGGAGGAGATTACTGGCGGCGTGGCCATGTGCTCATTGGTGGCCCAGCCCTCACTGCTTGCCCAAGTGTTGGAGGCGCAGACGGAAGACGTCGAGGCGTCAGAGATCCGCGAGAGAGTCGTCAGGGGTGACGAGGTGGTAGGCTGGGAGAATAGCACCGATTGGGGGTTACGGTACCGCGGGGGGCTGTTTGTGCCGATTAACTGTAGAGACGACGTGTTGCGAGAGGCACATCATTCGCGTCTTACAGTGCACCCGGGGGGCACCCAGATGTACCGTGACCTCAGACGGCATTTCTGGTGGCGCGGGATGCGGAGAGCTGTAGCAGAGTTTGTGTCGGGATGTCTCGTCTGTCAGCAGGTGAAAGCCGAGCATCAGCGTCCCGCAGGATTGTTGCAGCCACTACCGATTGCTCAGTGGTAGTGGGAGCACATTACGATGGACTTCGTGTGTGGACTACCGAGATCGCCGAAGGGTAACGACGCCGTGTGGGTGGTAGTCGACCGGTTGACCAAGTCGGCCCATTTCCTGGCTATGAGGATGACTGACCCGGTCGACAAGTTGAGCGGCTTGTATATTCAGGAGGTAGTGCGGCTCCATGGGGTCCCGGTGTCGATAGTGTCTGACAGGGATCCCCGCTTCACGTCCAGGTTTTGGCCGAGTCTGCAGAAAGCATTGGGGACCGAAGTTCTACTCTGTACCGCACATCATCCCCCGACAGACGGTCAATCCGAGCGCACTATTCAGATCTTGGAGGACATGCTGCGAGCATGTGTGCTGGATTTCAGGGGATCATGGGAGACCCACCTGCCGTTGGTCGAGTTCGCCTACAACAACAGCTACCAGGCCAGCATTGGGATGGCACCGTTCAAAGCGTTGTATGGGAGGCCGTGTCGATCACTAGTGTGTTGGGCAGAGGTGGGGGAGAAGAGTCTGCTGGGGCCAGATCTTGTCAGAGAGACGACAGAGAAGGTCGCGCTGATACGCGATCGGTTGAGGACCGCGCAGAGTCGACAGAAGAGTTATGCCGACATGCGACGTCGACCTCTTGAGTTTGCAGTCGGGGATCACGTGTTCCTGAATGTGAGCCCGAGGAAGGGGCCGGTACGATTCTGACGCAGCGGGGGCAAGTTGGCTCCGCGGTACATTGGCCCGTTCGAGATCTTGGGCAGAGTGGGAGTAGTGGCCTATCGTCTGGCACTTCCACCGCAACTTGGGAGAGTCCATAACGTCTTCCACGTGTCCCAGTTGCGGCAGTACAACGCAGACCCCTCCCACGTCATTGAGTGGACAGATATCGAGGTGGCTGGCGATGTCTCCTATGAGGAGCAGCCGGTTCGGATCATGGACACACGGGAGCAGGTCCTACGGGGAGGCAAGATTATCCGTTTGGTACGAGTGCAGTGGAAGCATCACGGGGCTGAATCTACTTGGGAGCGCGAGGACGAGGTTCGCGCGAAGTATCCCGCCTTATTCATTTCCCGAGGTACGTCTGTCTTAAATTTCGTGGACGAAATTCCTTTAAGGGGGGTAGATTGTAAGAACCACTCCCGGTCAACGACAGTCAAACCTGCGAAAAACAGGAAAATTTAAAAAATTTAAGACATACACTTAATTTAACCTAAATTGACCCCGATTGTCATACCGGACTTAAGTTGACCCCGTTATCGACCAAAATGAGTTCCGGCGAACTCAGGTCAACTTTCTGATCAATTTGGGAAATGTTGACTTTTCGCTGGAAAAGTCAACCGAGCGACGTTTTGGTCCATTCGATGACCGTTTCGGATCCAAAAAGCTTAGCCGTCATCGCAGCGGTCTTAGTTGAGCCGTTTCCTTGTATCCCGCAAAGTTTCGTAATTTCTTGGGAAAAGTGCCCGTTCGGGGCCCGAAACGTTCGATTTTCGCGAATCTGATTGGAAAACATCTTTTAGATATTGTTCCAAAAAGGTGTGGGACCCACCTTGCCACTTGTGAACCAAGTGGTGGTGTTAGGTTTTGGGGGGAAAATGAGAGGTGAGGGTACAAGGGGGGTTCGGCCAACACTAACCAAAAAGAAAAAAAAAAGAAAAAGAAATAGAAAAGGGAAGAGAGAGTTAGAGAGAGAAGGAGAAGAAGGAAGAGAGAAGCTAGGGCTTGGTTGCCACTATTCACGTCATCCCACCTTTGGATCGTCTCAAGGCAAGGAGCAATCTCGTTCCCCTCATTCTCCTCTTGGGTAAGCACCGAACCGATCGTCGATTTGATAGTTTTCAAATGTTAGGGTTTGGATATAATTGATGAGTTAGGGTTGTAGTGAGGTTGGAGGAAGTGTTGGAGACGTTTGAGAGGTGTTTGGAGGTATGATTGAACGTTTTCCGGCGACCGGGAGCTCGGGAGGAGCTCTGGCCACCATAGGGGGTGGCCGGCCACCATAGGAGGTGGCTGGCCGGAGCTAGGGCCGGCCACCACCATGGTGGCCGAGCCCCATTGGAACCCTAGGGCCCACGGCCAAGTGGGCCGATTGGGGCCCACGTGCTCGGGTGATCGGGTTTAGCGTTCGGGAGGTTTAAAACGTTCCCCGGACCAATTATCCTTAACCGAATCGAAATTTGGAATTAAATTGGAGAAGTTGTAATTAACGGGTTTTAGAAACTTTAAACGTTAATTAATTGACTCGGAAGTCGGAATTCGATTCCGTCAAGTGCATTGGGTTCCTTGAACTATTCTAAGACCGTAGAAACGAAAACGGGGGCTTTTGGAGCCCCGGAAGGCCATTTACAAAACCCGGGCAGATTCACCATGTCGGGCGAATTGGCCTTTACGGGTCCTTTATCGACAATGTTGAGAAATTGGGAAGTTTGGGAGTGATCGACATTGTCGGGGTTACGTTTGGGCGTTAAGTTTATTAATTTTCGGTTTATTCCTACTAGTTTAAAAGTGCTTTGAAATTTGTGTTCTTTTAGATCGTACCGCGGACCGAGGCAAGGGAAAGCTAGGTGAGTGACTGAGGTCACACCGGAGCTCGTCGGTTGGTTTTTGGAGAACTTACTCGAGGTAGGGAAAAGTAGCCGGATCTCGGCCTTGACTAGGGAAAGTTACCTGTAGAATTGCATGTGACACCGGGGTGTCGTGGGTTATTTAGGTTATCGAATATTAGAAAGGCATGATACGGGAATGTAGCGATTATTGGAAATGCATGTGACACTTAGTAGTGACGTAGGAGCAAAGAACTTAGCGTTATTAGAATTACTGGAGGCATATGACCATGGCCGGAGGTTGTTTGTGAAACTAGTGATCTCAGGACAGTTGGAGGCATAGTTTATGCCGGAGGTTGTTGTGTATTTTATTATTGAGTTTTGGGTGGCCTTGAGAGCCCGTGTTATTATTATTGAGTTTTGGGTGGCCTTGAGAGCCCGTGTTATTATTATTGAGTTTTGGGTGGCCTTGAGAGCCCGTGTTATTATTGTTGAGTCTTGGGTGGCCATGAGAGCCCGTGTTGTTATTATTGGTGTTTGGGTGGCCGTGAGTGCCCGTGGGGTTCTGAACTCGTACTTTACCGTTGGTGTCTTGGGTGGCCATGAGGGCCCGTAAGGCTGTTGAACTCGTGTTTTGTTCTTGGTGTCTTGGTGGCATTGGGTGTCTGTGGAGTTTGGGACTGGTGTCGTTACTGTCTGTTGAACTTTGTTTGTGATTGTGTTTGGTTACTTGATCTTGGTGGAGGTTGTGTGGTGTAGCTAACCTCCCGACTGGGATCGGGAGAAGCGGAGAGGTTGTGGGCTCGCTCCCCGACAGGGATCGGGGGAAGGACGCGCGGGTGTGGCTAACCACCCGACTGGGATCGGGTGAAGCGAAGAGGTTGTGGGTTAGCCTCCCGACTGGGATCGGGAGAAGTTGCGCGACAGGTCGACCGCCTGACCTGACTGGGATCGGTAAAGGGCGAGAGACAGAGATTGAGTTACTGAGCAGCTGGTATGCGATCCTTTGTGATCTTGTTTGTTGTGCGATCCTTTGTGATCTTGGGTGTTGCATGGTTGTCCGTCATGTCTTTGGAAGGGGTCGTCGATTGTCGTGTGGGATCTACATCACGTGTCCGAGTGTTGAGTCGGTTGAGGAATGTATTGGTCGTGTGTGTGTCTTTTGAGTCGTTGTTGGTGTCACCGGCTTTGTCTGCTAAGTATGTCGTAGTTAGTCTGTTATCTGTGGTGGTGAGCGAACGCTCACCCTTAGCTGCTTTTCCTACAGGTACCGTTCGCAATCTGGACTAGGTGAACTTCTGAAGCTTGAAGAGCTTGAAGCGGGTTTCTGGGTGTTTTTGAGTCTAGTGACGTGTACCACGTTTTTGTCCAATTGTTGGGACTTATTTTGAGATGTAAATATTATTTTTGTTGAACTAAACTGGCTTTTTAAAGTGATGTAATGAAAACGGGTTTCAAGTATTGTATCTTTTTAAATGTTCGCGTCCCGAGTTCGGTTCGCTGAAATTGGGCCGTGACAAATTTGGTTCATTGGATATAAGCCACATGACAACATCCTAGATGGTGAACATTTATTTTTTTTTTTCCAATTTCGCTAATTTATTTATTCCCGCTTCGTTTCAATTCCATTTTTTTTTATTCTTTCACCATTATTTTTATTCTTTTAAGAGCTATCTGTAGAGATGCATATTGAATATATTTTGAGCAAAAAAAATAAAAATAGGATAAGTCTAACGTAATTGTAAATCGAAAATGTAAATATGCAGAAATAAAATGTAATTACATTTTATTTTAGCGATATTACATGTCATTTCTACATATTTACATTTCATTTCTACAGATTTACAAACTATGTTCATCTGATTTACAATTACGTTGGACTTATCCTATTTTTATTTTTTGTGCTTCAAATACATTCAATATGCATCTCTATGGATAGCCCTTAGAAAAACAAAAAGAATGGTGTAAGAATGAAAAAAATCGAATTGAAACGAAGCGGGAATTAATAAATTAGCGAAATTGAAAATAAAAATAAATGCTCACTATCTAGGATGCTGCCATGTGGCTTATATCCAATGAACCAAATTGGTTCGCAAGTTTGTACCGTAGGAAGAGTTTGCACCTGAAAGTAAACCTATATATATATATATATATATATATATATATATATTAGGGGAGCTTTCGGGTACAAACCTTATTTCGGGTCAGAGCGTAGAACTAATCTAGGCCATTGATTACCCAGATCGGATGGTCACCGAAATTTAGGGGGGTGGTGATTGATTACGAAATCAATTACAAAATTTGTTATAATTAAAAAGATATTAAAAGATATGCATTAAATCTGGGCCATTAATTCTATGATCCAAGGGCCCAAATTGAAAGTTCTACGTTCTGACGAAATTATAAGGTTTGTATCTGATTGTTATTCTATATATATATATATATATATAGGGGCACTTTCAACTCGCCGCCGCCGCATGAATCGGGTTCTCGACCTTCATGTGAGAGGAGCGGCACCAGCTCGGGAACCTTCGCCGTCGTGGGGTTTGATGGTCCGGTGTGCGTGGGGTTTGATGGTCTGGCGTGGGCTGTGTTGGTCCGGCGTGGGTCTACAGCCGGCAAGACGTGGAGCCCGGGGTGGAGAGCGGCTATGTTGGGAGAGAGACGGAAAATTGAGGGCAAGATACACAAATTGTGTAACTAATGGGATTCTAGGGTTATGATAAACAAAAATATAAAAGGACATATTTTCCCTTTAAATTAGTAAAATTACCAAAAATATATATATTTTTGAGTTATTTACGACTGTATGCCATTATAATTAGTACCATTGATTTCAGTTGATCTAACGGTTTATAATCAAGTAACATGTAACAAAATAAGCATTTGGTAACACTTGAAAGTGTCTCTCTCTCTCTCTCTATATATATATATATATACCATGAGAAACAAAAATAGATTTGAAACCGGGAGGTGAAATCGGCTACAAACTCCTCTTATCCTAAAAACTAGAGAACCAATCCTAGCCACACACACCTAAGATCCAACATTCACCATGATGTCACATCATCACCCCAATTTCACCCAAATTCACGTCACTTTCTTCCTTTCTCACACAAGCAAGGGCATAATTGTAAAAACATGGTGTCATGTGGACAAGTGTCCATTTTTTCTTCACCAATTCACCAATTTAATATTTCCCGATTCGTTTGAACTCACATTAACTTCAAACTTGCGCCAATATTTTTATTTTTTCAAGGACTTTATATTAAGATCAATCATGAATATATTTTGAAGCACGAAAATAAAAAAACGTATATCGGGGTGAAAAAAATAATGTTGAGTGTTGATAAATTTTCACTAATAAATGTTTTATATCGGAGGTATCAAACTAGTGCTAAATGTTGATAAAAACATGTACTGAGGTGATAAAAACATGTTCAATTTTGATAATAAGTGTGATAAATTAGAGTTTAGCGTTGATAAAAAAAACATGTGATGTGGTGATAAAAACATATGTAATTTAATGGTAAACATAGTGTTTAGTGTTGATAAAACTAGTGTTCATAAAAACAAGTGATGAGGCGATAAAAATCATGTTCGGTTTTGGAAAATGAGGTGATAAAACTAGTGTCCAGTGTTGATAAAACCAGTGTAAAGTATTGATAAAACCAATGTAAAGTGTTGATAAAAATTACCCAGATATAAAAAAAATTTAAATCAGCCCCGAAATAATTCTTTTTTTCGTGCTTCAAAAAAAAACATATGATGGGGGTGATAAAACACACGTAATTTAAAGATAAACCTAGTGTTTGGTGTTGATAAAACTAGTGTTCATAAAAAGCACGTGATAATGTGATAAAATCATGATCAGTTTTGGAAATGAGGTGACAAACTCAGTGCAAAGTGCTGATAAAACCAGTGTAACCGTGTTGATAAAATCAGAGCAAAGTGTTGATAAAAATTACTCATGTATAATTTTTTTTTAAATCACCCCCGAAATAATTTCTTTTTCGTGCTTCAAAATATATTCATGAGTGATCTTGATAGAAAGCCCTTGAAAAAACAAAACTAATGGCGCAAGTTTGAAGTCAATCGGAGTACAAACAAAGTGGGAAAAATTAAATTAGTGAATTGGTAAAAAAATGATAGTTTTACTAAAAAGTCCTTCACACTTATAAAAAGGGAAAAAAAACTGATTTTATTTTTAAAAGGGAAAATTTCAGTATAATACCCTGCCAAACATTTAATTTCAGTATAATATCCTGGCATAAATTTTTTGCACTTTCATACCTAAACCAAACATTTAATTTCAGTTTAGTACCCAACCGTTAACTTTCTGTTAGTTTGGATGGAAAAAGTTAGGTAAAATTTCAGTATAATACCCTGCCAAACATTTAATTTCAGTATAATACCCTGACATAATTTTTTTGCACTTTCATACCTAAACCAAACAATTATTTTCACTTTGGTACCCAACCGTTAACTTTCTGTTAGTTTGGATGGAAAAAGTTTAAAAGACCATAATACCCCTAACTATTACTCAAATTTTCAAACTCATGTCATTGGTTCAGAATTTGAAAATAAGTGAAATGACCATAATACCCTTCATTGTTAGGGTATTAAAATGAAAATTTCATTATTTCTAAAATAAAATCAGTTTTTTTTTATGAAAATTATTTTTATTTTAAAAAATTCAGATTTTAATTTAAAAAAATACATAAAAATCAGTTTTTTTTTATAAATTCAGTTTTTATTTGTGAAAATTATTTTTATTTTCAAAAAATCATATTTTAATTTAAAAAATACATAAAAATAATTTTTTTTATTTAATTAATATTTAATTATATTTGTTTTTTTATTTTCATTTTTTCATTTTTCTCATTAATTTTTTAATTTTCAGTACACCAAATCAATTCTTTATAATACTTCAAATCAATTATCATTAATTCTCAATATACTCTAAATCAATTCTCATTAATTATCTAATACTCCAAATCAATCTCATTAATTCTCGTAATACTCCAAATACAATTCTCATTAATTCTCATAATACCCCAAATCAATTTTCAAACCCTTTCTAACTCATTCTAAATTTAACCCTCTCTGCATCGTGTTCTTGCCCAGCATTGTCCATGGAGCAAGCCGACTCCTCCGTCCTCATAGCCCTCGCCGGCCACCGACTCCTCCGTCCTCACCGCCCTCACCGGCCATCGACTCCTCCGTCCTCACCGCCCTCGCCGGCTACCGACTCCCATCGCTACAACCATATATCTGTCTATTTCTTCTCATCGGAGTTGAGGAATCTCGATAGGAGATCCAACGTTTCTGTGCGGGAGGAAGAAAAAGAAGAAAGGGAGATGATGCTTGGTGGTGTCGGATCGTTTGTGGCCATGAAATAGAGAGAGGTAGGTGTTTTCCGGTGACATCGTACCAGATCTCAGACACCGTGCTTAAACCCGGTCTCACCTCGTCGGTGTGGTCGCCCGAGAAGAAGATCGTGGGCTCGCTGCCGCCGCTTCGTCTCCAGATCTGGTTTATGGGTTTCGATGGTCCTCAATCTCCTCTATTCTTGAATCAGAATAGAGCGTGAAGGGAGATAATGAATTTGTGAAGTAGATTTGTGATTTTGTAAAAGTGGATGAATCTGCGAAAGTGGTTTTGTGAAAATTGATTTGTGAAAGTGGGATGAATCTGCGAAAATTGATTTGTGAAAGTGGGATGTGGATTTGTGAATCTGTAATATGGATTTGTGAAAGTGAATGAAAATAAAAAAAAAATATATAATTAAATTAAAAAAAAAACTGATTCTTATGTATTTTTAAAAAAATGATTTTTATTTATTTTTAAAAATAAAAACAGAATTTTATACATTTTTTAAATAAAAATATAAAATTTTGAAAATAAAAATAATTTTCATAAATAAAAACTGAATTTATATAAAAACAAGTGATTTTATTTTAAAAATAGTGAAATTTTCATTTTAATACCCTGACAATGAAGGATATTATGGTCATTTCACTTATTTTCAAATTCTAAACCAATGGCATGAGTTTGAAAATTTGAGTAATAGTTAGGGATATTATGGTCTTTTTAACTTTTTCCATCCAAACTAATAGAAAGTTAACGGTTGGGTACCAAAGTAAAAAATAAATGTTTGATTTAGGTATGAAAGTGCAAAAAATTTATGTCAGGGTATTATACTGAAATTAAATGTTTGGCAGGGTATTATACTAAAATTTTCCCAAAAAGTTAAAAAGACCATAATACCCCTAACTAGTGCTCAAATTTTCAAACTCATGGCATTGGTTCAAAATTTGAAAACAAGTGAAATGACAATAATACCCTCCTTTGTTTAGGATATTAAAATGAAATTTCACTATTTTTAAAATAAAATCAGTTTTTTTTTATAAATTCAGTTTTTATTTTCAAAAATTCATATTTTAATTTAAAAAATACATAACAATCCGTTTTTTTTTTATAAAATCATTTTTTATTTAAAAAAAATTCAGTTTTTATTTAAAAATTAATATAAAATTCAATTTTTTTAAAAAAATATACTTATAAGTCATATTTATTTTTTATATATCATATTTATTTTTTTTAAATATAAAATATGTTTTTTATTTTTGAAATTATTGTTTTTTTTACTTTTTTTTTAATTCATATCTTTACTTTTTTTTCTTTCAAAAAACACCCACCTACTAAACATTTTTCTCTCTCTCTAAAATTCCTAAATCTACGAGTCATCTTCATCTTCCCAAACCAATTTTTGAGATCTACAAACTCACCTGCCATACTACTCACCTGCCATACAATTTCCTTTACAATTTTCAGATCTTCACCAAATTCCCAAACTCACATGCTATACAATTTTCTTTAGAATTTTTTCGTCAAATCCCAAACTCACATTCTTTACTCACCCACATAAGCAAAACTTCCTCAAAGACCACGCCGCCTCGATCCGTGCCGTGGTCGGCAACGCCACTGCCGGCGCCGATTCGGAGCTCATCGACGGCGCCGCCCAGGTTCAACAGATCCATCGAAGATCTCGTCTCTATCGTCATCAACCGAGACTTGCTCATCCGAATCCCAAGTCAGATCCAAAATCACAGAACCCGGAAAAGAAGAATCGAGAACACTAATGGTGGCGATAGATCTGGTGTGGGGAGAGAGAAACGTGAGATGAGAGGGAACTGAACATAGATCTGAGCTCGCGCTCGCGTCAGTGGAGGTCACAGATCTGGAAAATTTCCAGATCTGCTTGACCTTCGTTCTCCGGCGATTTCCGTCGGTCTGAGCAGCAGCTTTGTCGGCCCCTTCCCCGTACCTGTAGTTTTCGCATAGTCTTCACCTAGTTCCTCCCAACTCTTCTCCCTGTATTTGCTTTGATTCTTCAGAAACTTTAGTATTATGGTTTGCTTTGGTTCTTCTGGCACAAATAACATGTAGTTGTGTTGTGTTCATTATGTCCCTGCTTTTGCTTTGGTTCTTCTAGTAGCTTTGAATTTCTCTTCGTTCATGTAGTTGTGTTGTGTTCTTAGATTTATGGAACAATATTCTTTCTGGGATTGAAATAAAAAAAATTGGGTTTTGAACAATATTCAAGAAAAGTAGTAAAGAAAAAAAATGGAAGGGTATGAAATTGAAAAAATGTAAAGATATAAATTAAACAAAAAAAGCAAAAAAAACAATTATTTAAAAAAACAATATTTTATATTTAAAAAAAAATAAATATGATATATAAAAAAATAAATATGACTTATAAGTAGGGCTGAGCAAAAATCCGTCCATCACCGTAAACCGACCATCTCCGGCCGTCCCCATCACCGGAAAACCCGAAACCGACATAACCACGGGCGGGTATGGGTTGGAAATAGGTGAACCGGCCTGGTCAACGGGTTTGACCGGTTTTCACACCAAAAAACCGATCCTACCCGAACCGACCGGTACGGTGTTTTATATGATTATGAGGTATTAGTTGTAGGAATTGTTGTGTTTTGTTTGAATGTTTGAAGTATTTAAACTAAAATCAGTTTTATAATAGGCAGGTTTATGGAGTTAAGTTAAATGGTGTGAAATCAAGTGTTGAATTGTAGGAATTAAGTTGAATGTTTGAACGTTCATTTCAATAGGCCCAATAAGAAATCCATTGGGCCTGGGTTGGTTGGTTATAACCGTCCCCGGCCGGTAGTAAGGACGGGCGGTTATCGGTCTTCCCTTTAGCAACCGGTGATGGGTATGGGTACGGGTTTTATGTAACCGGGAAAAACGGTTTGGGTAACGGGTTTGGGATTTTGGGCGGGTACCGGCCGATGCTCACCCCTACTTATAAGTATATTTAAAAAAAAAATTGAATTTATATTAATTTTTTAAAGTAAAAACTGATTTTATAAAAAAAACTGATTTTGATGTATTTTTAAATTAAAATATAGAATTTTGAAAATAAAAATAATTTTCATAAATAAAAACTGAATTTATAAAAAAAAACTGATTTTATTTTAAAAATAGTGAAATTTCATTTTAATACCCTAAACAAAGGAGAGTATTATTGTCATTTCACTTATTTTTAAATTCTGAACCAATGGCATGAGTTTGAAAATTTGAGTAATAGTTAAGGGTATTATGGTCTTTTTAACTTTTTCCATCCAAACTAACAGAAAGTTAACGGTTGGGTACTAAACTGAAATTAAATGTTTGGTTTAGGTATGAAAGTGCAAAAAATTTATGTCAGGGTATTATACTGAAATTAAATGTTTGGCAGGGTATTATACTGAAATTTTTCCTTTTTAAAATAGTGAAAATTTCATTTTAATACCCTAACATTGGAGGGTATTATTGTCATTTCACTTATTTCCAAATTCTGAACTAATGGCATGAGTTTGAATATTTGAGTAATAGATAGGGGTATTATGGTCTTTTTAACTTTTTCCATCCAAACTAACAGAAAGTTAACGATTGGGTACTAAAGTGAAATTAAATGTTTGGTTTAGGTATGAAAGTGCAAAAAATTTATGTCAGGTTATTATACTGAAATTAAATGTTTGGCAGGTTATTGTACTGAAATTTTCCCTTTATTTTTTACTAAAAGGTGTAGATTTTATTATATTTTAGAAATAACAATACATTGAAGTGCATCGGGTAGAAGGCTTAATCACTAGAAGACAACTATAGAACGAGTCTTTCTTGTTAACCAGTAAAAGACCCTTTCGCAATCCCTTTTACAAATTAAAAGAAAATTCTCTCGTCGTAAGAAAACATAATACGAATGTGAAACAAAAAAGTACAGAATTTCATAAAGAAATGTATGAGTTAGTAGAGAGACAAAAGTAAGCTCGGTTCATCAAGAGGTTTTCTACACCAATCTCATTATTTTCTTTGACTCCAAACTTTTATCCCATCAAAGGAGTTGTCGTGTAATCAACAAAAAGTAGAAAATCTTGTGAACTTAAAACGGAATTCTATATTGAAATATTCTTTACATTAAATATATTTAAGTCAATGAGTCAAATCAATAATTTCGCTATTAAAACAATAAACAAATAAATAAACAGACGTGCGATCTCATGGTTAGTCCGTTAGTGGACTTTTGCGGAGCTCAAGTATTCAACGACTTTAAATAAATTATCCATGCCCAAGAAACTAATTTTGTAATCCTAGTTATAGTATTATTATGACACTTTCAGAGCACTGTGCCACCGCCCCCTTCATTATTGTTCCTATGCGTCACCTTTAATGCATTCATCCTTAGGATCGTTGATGGTCTTCAGTGTCTGCAGCTAATTAATAAGACGCAAATAAAGGTTAAGGAATATTTTATTGTGTACAAATTATTTCCTTAAACAAATATATTTTATGTATGAGCAAGTGGTAGATAAAAAGTACAAATCTATGGTATTGGAAAAGAAGGGATACAAGGAGACAAATATAAGTCGACCATCACAAGCACATATTTTATGTATGAATAAGTGGCAGATAAAAAGTAGAAATCTATGGTATTGGAAAAGAAGGGATACAAGGGGATAAATACAAGTCAACCATCACAAGCACGTAACCAAGAAAAAAGAGATATTGCATTAATTAGTGTATATAAACATATTTGTACAAATTATACTGAATTGATGATGAAAATGATAAGATGTAAATGTTTTCCAGGTGGGAGAGGCTCAGATTTATATGTGGGAGTTCTTTCTTCATCTTTTTGAGTGCAGTGGAGCGTAGATCTGAGATTTTTTGTTGTCTTCTTTTTCTAAATCGTTTGTTTTCTTCTTATCCTCTTTGTCCTCTTTGGTTCTCCGTCAGTTTCCTCGGTGTTGGGACTCGCCGATGTGTTTCCGGTGAGAGTTTTGGTCTTTATACCTGGTTGCAGAGTTATGTGGGACGAGGTGGTGTACTGGAGGTCTGGGATTCAGATTTGTGGTCGGGTACTTTCTCGGCTTGTGACCCTTGTGTGATCTCCGTTCTTACTGCAGTGGTGGGATCGGTTCTTCACTGATCGGAGGCGGCGGAGTCGGGATCTACACCTTGGGTCGAGAAGGGCAGACTCGCGCTCGCTTTTGTCGGAGCTTTTGGGCTTGCTTTCGTCTTCATTCACTGCTTGCTTTTGGAGGTTCTAGGTAAGGTTGATCGATGATTTCAGGTGGTGTGTTGCTGTTTATTTTTAGTTTTCATTTTTTTACGTTTCTGTTTAGTGCCTTTGTCGGTACTTAGTTTGCATTATGGTTGTAAAAACTACTTGGGAGAGAGTCCTACCCCTGCGTGGGTACTTGTTGTGCTTCTAGTTAGCAAAATTAGGATATTAAGACCTATGTTCACGCATTATTTGGGTTGTTTGGTTTGATGTACTGGTGTGGTATTCTCGGGTTGTAATGGAAGGTTAATCCCTTGGGTCTGTGTTTCGGTTTGAAAACCTTCTCCTTCAATAAAACTTTATTGATAAGAAAAAAAGAGGTAAATGTTTTCTTACTCCTCAATTTCTCACATTTCTTTTTTATCTAGATAATCCTTGCCTCATGTATAGAGGTTTCTATTTATGTGGTTGACATGACTATTATCTTTACCATCGGTCGTGTCTTACTGTAGTTTAATGTAGTGCAACCCACGACACCTGTGCCATTAACGTACCCCTCCTCAGAGGTTGTGTCCCCTATTAAGATGAGAATAGGAACCGGAAGACGAAGTAGTCTTTGGCTTTGGTCCCTCTCTCTTTTCTTTCCACATGCCTTACTTCGGCTTCGGTGTCCTTCTCTGTAGGATCCTCTGAACTGCTGGTCAAACCAATACAGGGCCATCCCCTCAAGACTAAAACCCTAACTTCTACCCTAAGCTATGTTACGGTTTTGACGTCTCCACCGTTCTCGTCCAAACCTGCCGGCTTGCCTCCGCCATTGCCTTCGACGAACGTCTCAGCTCCTCAACTACCACCGGAACCTCACGTACCTGGCACGATGCAATCGACGGTGGCCCCTGCCGCCTCCCCGTCACCTCCTCTAGTCCGAGATCCTCTTCGAGGAAGGGCGGAATCAGGGTTGAACGAGTCAGTCATCCTTTCTATTCAACCAACGGAGGATGGATTCTTCTCCCTAGGCTTCTCTGAACTAGTGAGTAGTCGTCCTTCCACGATCAAAACCCTAACTTCAGGCACAAGTTACGCTAGGGTTTTGGGGGTTCCTATATCTGCCCCGCCGCCTCCACTAGTTAGGGACCCCTCTCTGGGTAGGGCCCCTATGATCGACCTGGAGAGGGAAGAACCAGGGCGGAAGGAGCTGGAGGCTCTTTGTGTGGGGGGGGGGGGGGGGATTTGTCCCTAATGTTGACCGGGTGCTGGTGCTCCCAGCGTTTCTCCCTCCTCTATCGAGAATGGTCCACCACCATAGGTCCTTCAAGCCCAAGAAGACTGGGATCGCCTCGAAGTCGTCGAAATTGTTGGTGTCATTGGAGTCCCATCTACTTAATCTCCAGGATGGGCTCTCGTCCTGCTCGCTAGAGGAGGGTGCAGAAGAGGTGGTGGAAGCTCCGTACCAACCAGTAGCCCTTCGGTCCTCGCCCGACAACGGTTTGCCATGCTGGGAAAATTATGAACCTCCAAGCCACCCCGTAAGGAGGTTCTTCTCAAGATAATGAATAGGGCGTGGGGGAAGTCGGCTAAGGGTTTAGTCATCATGGACATCGGGCCTAGGGTGTTCGGGTTTTACTTTGAGATAGCGGCGGCTCGCTCATGGATTCGTGGGAACAAGCCATGGTGCTTTGATGGACGGCCCCTCCTGCTGGCTGATTTGGACCCAATGGCTACATAGCCTCCTACCCTGGATCGACTGCAACTCTGGATACATGCCCATGGTCTCCCTCCGGTAGTACGCACAAAAACCACGGGCGAGACGATCGGCTAGACACTAAGATTGTGTGTCGAGGTCCCAATGACCAATGGGGCATCTGGTGGGACGGTACAGTGATGGTCCGTTTTTGGTACCTAGTGGAGGGTCCTCTTCGCCGCTAGATTTTTCTTAGATTCCGGGATTTTCCCGATCTAGTTTGTGTCACTCTTACCTATACAAAACTCCCTGTGTTCTGTTTTAATTGTGGCATGATTGGTCACATTGTGGCTGACTATGATCGGGAGCTGGTGGGTAAGAACAAGTTCAACTCCTCCATCCTAGAGTATTAGAAGAACCGCCAACCTAAGACGTATGCGACAAATCGGGACGGTCAGATATCTCGATGGCCGGTGTCCTCGACTTCTGCACCTCAAGGTCCATTGTCTCGAGGCAGGGGCCCAATAGTATCCTCGACTACTGCACCTCAGGGTGTGGGCCCTCGAAATGTCTCCCAACTTCGATTGGTTGATCCGAGTTGGAAGAACTTGGCGATCGGCCAACCTTCTGGGGTTGTAGAGCCGACACCCCCACACCTGCTTGTGCACAGATATAGAATTGGACTTGGAGTTGGAGCTGAGTCTAGTTGTGGAGCGGGAGGTGAGGGAGTTAAACGGGGTTCTATACGGGAGCCCCGAGAAGATCAAGACCGGGCCGGGAAGCATGATCTTATGGAGGAATGAAAGGGATTAAGTGCTCTAGGAACTGGTCGTGGCGACGGGGTGTGCTGGTTTCGGAGTGTAATCTGGAGTGGAGTCCGTTATTCATGATTTCAGAGGTAACCTCTTCCTCCCCTAGTACTTATGTTGCCTATTTCTCATTTTCTAGTTTTTTCCTCTCGCCCCTGCGTTTTAGGGGCCTCATGGTGTGTCGGTGTGGCCGTCGTGATGTGTTTGGGTCATGTTGACCTGGGCGGGTGTGGCCTGTTTTGAGGATTAACTGGTGGGGGGGATTGGGTAGCAGGGGTACTGGGGTTGTTGGTTGAGGTCTGAGTTGTGCTACTGTTCTAGTATGCATTGCTGATTCCGGTTGGCGTAGGAAGTTTTCTTTTTCTTTTGTTTTAAGTTTATGTTGGCTTGGTTATTAAGAAAAACCGCCGCTCCCCCTCTCTTCAACCCTAGCCGCCGTCCCTTTGAGATCTCCGCTTCCTGCCGATGACGCCATGGTCTCCGGCCATGGTCGTTGCCGGTAGGTCCTCTTGTTCTACTACTCCGTTTTCCTCGGCTTCAAACCCCACCCCCCCCCCCTCGTACCCCATTTTCCCCTCTCATCTCAAGGCCGGGCCGACGCCGGGTTTTCGTGTTCCGGTGTCTGTGTCCGTCTCCGACTGATGCTGTTTTGGTGCCAACGTACTCGCAAGGTGGGTCTGAGCGATGGTGGGCAGCTCTGGCGACTCGTCACGTTGCAGATCCGGCCTGAACGGTTACCTTTAACGGGGATCTAGTGTTCGCGTTTCCTGGATTCCTTGGGTCAAGGTCCCTTGTCAGACGGTGGCGACTCTGATTCGGCTAGGTTTTTTTCCCTTTCGTTTTTACAGCTTTTTATTAACTGCACTTGGTGCAGATTGGGTGTGCACTAGTTGCACGTTTGGTGTGCCCGTTATGTGGCACGGTTTGGTGTGCACATTTGTTGCACTTTTGACGTGCACGTGTTTGCACGTTCTATGTGCGTTATAGTAGGGAGTTTCGGTAATATTATATTATATGCTTTTAGTTTGGAGTCTGTAATTTTATCGTTTGCTTGTGCGCTTTCATTAGATTGTACGTATATCGCTTTGATTAATATATAAAATTGATGCCTCCCGCTTTTCGTCAAGAAAAAAGTTTATGTTGGCTTGAGGCATGTGGTTGTACGGTATTGTTTTCATCAGGTTTTTTAAAACTTCGCTTTCAGTGGGTTTCCCCTTGTTGGATATTGTTAATTTTTTTCATGGTAGTAATATTTGGGTACGAAGACCAGTCTATACACGGAAAATAGGTTGGTTTGTTCTGGTCTGGAGGCACCTGTGAGACATTCTCTAAGTAAGTAATTGAGGGATTTTCTTTGGATTTATTTTCGTACTGAAAACCTGCTCCATCAATAAAATTTGTTGATAAAAAAACCGTATATACATTGCAGCTCACAAATTTACCAACGTGTCCCTCTCAAACATTGCCATCACTAAACACTATTATTTATTTAATATAAAAAGGCAAACAATGATCCAGGCGGTACCGGCCCATAGAACGGTATCGGGTCCGGACCGTAATTATTAAAAAAAAAAGGAATATTTTAATGTGTACAAATTATTCCTTAAACAAATATATTTTATGTATCAATAAGTGGTAGATTAAAAAGTAAAAATCTATGATATTGGAAAAGAGGGATAGTCAACCATCACAAGCACGTAATCAGGAAACAAAAGATATTGCATTAATTAGTATAAAGATATTTGTATAAACTAAACTGAGTTGATGATCACGTCTTCTCTCTCTACATACATAGTAGCAAGATCGGCTGTCGGAGGAGCGACTTTATGATGACGTCCCGGAAGGCATCGGAAAGTCGATCGCCGATGGCGTTGCTGTACCGACGGTCCAGCGCAGAAATCAAGAACCTGGCCTCTATTTCGAGCAGCCTATTGCCAGCTTTCGGGACAGTCGTCGACGAGGCTTACCGTGATATGAAGAAGTACGTTATCGCTCCATATGATCGTAGATATCGGTAAGTTCTTCTCATACATATATACATATATATGGTTGCTTAATTGGGATAAAAAAATAGTTTTGAACTTATACATATATTGTGATGATATAATTAATGGGGGGTGATCGATGCAGGTGGTGGCAGGCATTCTTGGTGGTGCTGGTGGTCTACTCCGCATGGGCTTCACCGTTTGAGCTGGCTTTCAAGAAGGCCGGCACTGGTGCCCTCCTGCCCGTTGATCTGGTCGTTGACGCCTTTTTCGCCGTTGACATCATCCTGACCTTCTTTGTCGCTTACTTGGATACCTCTACCTATCTCCTTGTCGACGATCACAAGCTCATCGCCCTCCGCTATGCCAAGCGACTGTGGTTCCCCATGGACGTCGCTTCCACTCTTCCCTTCCAGGTCATCCACCGAATCATCACCGGCCGCCCCAATCGCGGCGATATCTTCGGCTACCTCAACTTGCTCCGCCTCTGGCGTCTCTGGCGTGTTTCCGAGCTTTTCAAAAGGCTGGAGAAAGACACGAGGTTCGGCTACTTCTGGACCCGAACAGTCAAGCTCATCTTCGTGACCCTGTTCGCGGTCCACTCGGCCGGGTGTTTTTACTACTGGCTCGCGGTTCACCACTCGGTGCCCGAAAACACGTGGATCGGCAGCCTGGTCAGCGACTTCAAACACAAGAGCATATGGACCGGCTACACCTACTCCATGTACTGGTCCATCGTCACCCTCACCACCGTTGGCTACGGGGACCTCCACGCCGTGAACACGGGGGAGAAGATCTTCAACATGCTGTACATGCTCTTCAACATCGGCCTCACTTCCTACTTGATCGGGAACATGACGATCCTCATCGTCAGCGCCGCCACCAAGACCTTCGCCATGAGGACGGCTATCAATAAGATATTGGAGTACTCGAGCAAGAACGGGCTTCCGGAAGGGATGAGGGAGCAGATGCTCGCCAACATGCAGCTCAAGTTCAAGACGGCGGAGCTGAAGCAGGAGCAAGTGCTGGAGCACCTGCCCAAGGCTATCAGATCCAGCATCGCTCAGCACCTTTTCCGCGGAACCGTCTCCACTACTTACCTCTTCAAAGGAGTCTCCGATGATCTTATTTCCCAATTGGTATTATTACATCAAATTAATTAAGATACCATATATATATATATATAGGTAAATTATAAATACCTACTTTAAATTTGTAGCGTTTATCTGATACTTATTCTAAAGTGTTTTTTTAACTGATGCGTACACAGCTGCAGCCAAAGCCGTTAGCTAAAATGACGAAAATACTCTCAACTACACTTTAATAATTATTTAAAAAATAAATTTGATTAAGTATTTATAATTTACCCTATATATATATAGAGAGAATTATGTTCACAATTGTAATTAGTGGAGATGATATATTCTTACAGGTTACCGAGATGAAGGCAGAGTATTTTCCACCCAAGATAGATATCATTTTACAAAATGAGATACCTACAGATTTGTACATTGTAGTATCTGGAGCCCTGGTACATACCTACCCACCATCTCTATTTATACTCACTTTGTGCTGATTTAATTAATTTGTATCCAAATTCAATTTTATGCAGGAGGTGCTAACATACAAGAATGCCACAGAACAGGTAGCCTTCAAAAGGAAAATATATATAGTACTACTGCCAGAATAACTTGAATTATTTAAGCTAATGAATTAACTGGTAATTTTTGTTTTGGTGGTCCAGATATTGGCAAAACTAGAATCGGCAGACATGGCCGGAGAAATAGGCGTAGTACTGAATGTCCCGCAACCATTCACGGTGAGGACCAAGAGACTTTCTCAGGTGATCAGGATGAGTCACCAACAGTTGAAGCAATTGGTGCAGCAACATGAGCAAGACGGAAAGATTATAATGTCCAACTTCATGCAGGTACTTATAATTTGCATTTCTCTATGTATTCAATTCAGGAGTTTTCGGCTAACTCGTGCAGTATTCAATGATCAGTATTTGAAGGGCTTAAACCGAGATATGCAGAAGGAAATACCATTTCTCTCTGATTTGCTTGGTGAGGTGAACCAAGAGGTAAATATTGAAACCTTTTTTCCTTTAATAACCCATTAAAGAATATGGGCACTTCTCATCTTTGACCTCGGGGGCAAAGATTGGCGGGTTTTTCTGTTTCTGTTTTATATTTTTGTTTCTTTTTTAGAAAAGGTTTGACCTTTTGGCTCCCTTTGCTGGAATCCCTAATAATCGTTGGTGGCCACCCCGTTTCTTCTTGAACTCTTTTATTGTATCTTGAAATGTAACCTTACATTGCAAAATTCTTAATCTACAGGATGTAGTAATGGCACCAAAAGAGGAAAGGCAGAACGAAAATAGTGTAAGATACAGAGGCAGCAGCACCGAAGGTATGATTATTAACCTTGGCATTCTGGTCAAGTGTTATTGTAACTTGTTTACTCTGTTTTTATAAGTATTTGTGTGGGCAGGAACCACAACAAGTCCGGTACCAGAGGTGTCTTTGACAAGGATTATAATCCACAGGCATGGACCGAATGAAAGCGCAGAATCAACTGGAAAACTTGTACTTGTACCGAACACGATACAAGAGCTTTACAACTTAGCAGGTACTTGTTGAGTTGGCCAATATATTGCACTGGATATGTGATTCGTGACTAAATGAAATTTGGTGGTTGCAGAGAAAAAGTTTGGGAAAAGAGGAAGCAGAATTGTGATGGCAGACGGGTCACAAGTGGAACAAGTCAATGTTTTGAGGGACAATGATCGCTTGTTTATCTTTTGACAACCGCATTTTCTATAATACTTTTATACATGTATAATATTAATACCCCCTTGCTCCAGTAAAGTGTAAATCTACATGTCATGCTACAACTTTGGTAAGAAAAATTCTCAGTAGTAATTGTAAGTAGAGAATGTCTCTGTATTTTGTATAATTTGTGTAATTTACTGAGAGATGTTTGAGTTTTTTATATACATTGTATAATCCTAAAAGTAGAGAGAACGGTAGAGTTGGAGCAACACTCTCTCCAACTAACAGAGAGGGAGATAATTAATAAGAGCTAATCAAGGAATTGATGGATTAGCATTGGACTTGATCAACATCCCCCTTCAAACTCTGCTGTAAAGCCGGTTAGTTTCGCCCCCAGTCAATTCCGGTCGAACCGGTGAATTCTAAACAAGTTTAACTTTCGACCGGAAAAGTCAACCGAAGACTGAAGAAGTCATTCGGGATCTTTCCGGGGCCCAAAAAGCTTAGCCGTCATCATAGTTAGCTTAGTTGGGTCATTTCTTTCAGTTTGACTGTAATATTTTAAAGGTCAACTTTTGGTCAAACTTGGACTTTTTATCGACTGTTACCGAGCTAAAACGGATGGCTGGAATTTATTTTAAAAGAAAGTGACTCCTACAATGCCACTTGGCACTGGAGTCTTGGATGAGAAGAAAATGAATTAAAAAGACCTTTTGACCCTCCCTAAAGCCTTAAAGTGGATAGAACTTGAAAGGGGCTTTTTGGTCATTTGACATTTAGGTCATTTAAGGCAATTGTTGGACACAATTCAGCCATTCACTCTTGGTTGCAGCTGAGTTTTGATAGAAGGAGAGGAAGAGAGGAGCTCTTTGGCTTGAGCAAGAAGAAAGAGAGAAAAGAGAAGATTTTTGGCTCATCTCTCCACCATTTCACCTCTTGGAGCTTGCTAGCTTCATCTCCTACACATCCTAAAGGTATGGATGCTCTAAACTTCTCATTTCATCCACTTTCTAGTTTGGGTTTTGTGGTTTTTTGGCTTGAACTTGAAGAACTAGCTATAATGGTTGTTGATTGGGGAAGAAGTAGTGAAGATAGGTTGTTTTGATTGTGTTTTGGATGAAGCTTTGATGAACCCATTGAGGGTATTGATGTTTGGAGGCTTTTGTTGGTTATTTTGGAGTTTTTTGGAGCTGGAAATGGAGTTTTGGGAGTGATTTTCATGGAATCCGAGTTGGGGAAGAAAGGGGAAGGCTCTGGTCAGGTCTGGCACGGAACGTGACCCGGACCGGGCCATGTGCCGGCACAGCAGGCGGCACGGAACGGGTCTGGTACCGGCACGGTACGCGGCACGGAACGGGCGAGAGTCCGGAATGGTACCTCACACGGTCCGTGTCAGACTCCGGGCCGGTCTGTGATACGGTCCGTGCCAGGTTCCGGCACGGCCTGTGACACTGTCCGGGCTGACTTCCGGATCAGATTTCCAGAACCAAAACCCTTCCTTTTGAGTCC
The DNA here is from genome assembly GCA_963921825.1 of Erodium maritimum. Lineage (NCBI taxonomy): Eukaryota > Viridiplantae > Streptophyta > Magnoliopsida > Geraniales > Geraniaceae > Erodium > Erodium maritimum. Next base: position 50,637,430 of record OY997595.1, on the reverse strand, counting down.
ATTTCGATTCCTAAATCATTTCTTGACTTTGTTTCTATTATTTGAGGGTTGTTCTGTGTTTTTGGTTGAGGAACACTCCGTTGGGTTACTAATTTTGGTATTGTTGTGGTCCAAGACCGTGAGACCTAGCTCGGAAGGAGGAAATGCCTTGGACCCGAGCTAGAGAGACGAAGACCACTCCGGAACCCGTGTGAAGAACGGAGGAGAGACTAACCGGCTTTACAGCAGAGTTTTTAGAGGAAGACCACAAGGTAGGGAAAGTTCTAACTCCTTGAGTTTTTCAATACTAGTATGCCTATTAGGTTAATAAAATCAGAAAGGTTCTAGAATTACATATAGGATGCGAATAACTAGATTAATCGTCTTTCAATTAATAATAACCGGACGTGTCTAGTATGCATGCTTAGGATGTGAATAACTAGTGTAACTCGCTTTCAATACTTGGGAATTGTTTTACTGGTAGAGAGGTCGTGATGAGCCCTCGGATTAGTTGTGTGTGTTTGCTTCACATGCTTGCTTGCTTAGTTCAAGTTAAATTAAGAGTCTAATGAAACCAGTTAAATCGTATGCTTGAATGATTGATTGAATGTTTACATGATTGGTTGATTGATTGAATGTTTAAATAATTGAATGCTTGAACGGATGATCGAGTATGATTGATTGTGCCCAACGGTACGATCAGGTGATTGATGGACCGGTGGATCGTGACTGGTAAGTATAACGGTAAGTGTAAAGGGTTAAATGGATGTCTTTGATGTGTTGTGGTGGAAGTGTGATTCGATGAGTGTTGGTTGGTTGATGTGTTATTGTGTGGTTCTATTATTCTTGTTCTTACGATGTTTGGTTGTTCGGTATGGTACTACACCGGGGGGGGGGGGGGGGGGGGGGTAATCCCTGCAGGGTATTGTTTGGCAGATCCTGCGGGGTATTGTTTGGCAGATCCTGCGGGATAATGATTGGTATTGGACCCTGCGAGGCATTGATTATTGGAGCCTGCGGGCATTGGATATTAGACCCTGTGGGGCATTGATTATTGGAGCCTGCGGGCATTGGATATTGGACCCTGCGGGGCATTGATTATCGGAGCCTGCGGGCATTGGAGGTGGACCCTGCGGGGCAATTGGATGGCTTACCCTGCGGGGAGTAGTTACTGTGGTTTCACCCAAGTGTATGCGTCCTGTGGGAGTACTACCTTGGTTCCCTATGACATATGGTCCTTTAGAGGTATTTCCGAGAATCCCGATGATAAGCGCCCCTTTGGGATTGTTTCCGGTGCCCCGATGCATGTGCCTCCTCTGGACTGAGGGAAAATCTGATATGACATGGATACTCTGGTGGATCGGAGTATGGGACCCGATGTGACACCAGAATCTATCCGTGGATCGGAGGCTTGAGAAAGCAAGTGGTTGGTGTGATATTACTTGTTCCCATATTAGTAGTTATGAAATATTTATAGCGTTTCTCACGTAATCTTTTAATGTTACTGTTATCCTTGAGAATGCGTTACTATTCTTATTCATACTGATTTCATAGTATTTCTTGATTTAATAATGTTTATTGTAAATTGCATTTCCATGCTGAGGTAGTTTTATTACTAAACTGGAGGTTAAATTGTTTACGATTTTCCCTACTGAGCGTACGCTCACCCCTATTGTTTTTCTTACTGTTTTTACAGGCGTACCTGATGTTTAGGGAGATCGAGGCTCGGGAGCTTCTGGTTGTTTTGGGGTTTATTCTAGAGACATGTTGGTCTTTTGTACTAAACATTATTTATCTCGCACTTCATGTTGAGCGTTGACTCGTATTTGAGATTTTGGATTATTTTATTATGATTATTTGATGGAGTTTTATTTGAACTTTTAAAGGATTTCATAATTTTTTTATTAATACCTATTGTCAACTCAGGTCACGTCTCGAGTCCGGTCAAAACCGGATTTGGGGCGTGACACGAGATGCATAGCTGCGATGATTTGCTGTGTGCTATGTTTGTGTTGAGTGTGCAGGATGTGAATTGAATGTCTCGCGTAAGCGGATGGTTAGTAGAATTTTCCAACGGGTCATGCCCAAATTTATGCAAAACTGAAGTGTTTGTACTATCACGGGTTGACTCAGGGGCGCCACTATACTCGAACGTGATAAGGGGATGTCAAGTGGTTACAACGTAATTTGGGGACGCCTGAATCGGGTTGTAACGACACGATATCGACATGAATGTTATGTTAGAAAGAGGAAGTGTTGAGGACCCCGAAACCGAGTTGAGATTTGCCCTTGTGGAGTAAGTTGACGTTAAGACTTCTGTAGAATTACTATGACGTGAATTGTGAAATGTGTGACTCTTGTGTGGAATTGTTGAACTGTGTGGTTGACTGTGTGACGTACAAGTGTACTGGTTTCCCTGTTGTGTGAAACTAGTTATAACTGTGCTAAAAGCAGACATGTTGTTGGTCCAAGTATGACCCTTGTGAAACGTGTGTGAACACAAGTGTTTTAAGCACACCGCTTTATACGAAATTAATAAACTGAACATGTGCGTTATCCGTGCTGTGGATATACGACACGACACCTACCTATGTCCCCCGAGGCACTAGGAGCCGGCCAACTGGAGGCCTAGGGCAGCTACCTGCCATTGAGTCGACAGGGGCAACGAGCGCCCAGGGTGCTTCCACAGGGGAGCACAAGAGAGATGATGCAGAACCATCAGAGCCTCCGCCTAGAGTCCCGCCGGTCGCAGAGCCGACCCAGACGACCACTCTAAAGGAGCTGGTCCGCATAGTTCAAAGTCTAGCGGCGATCATCTCCCAGAGGGAGACTACGGCCCCAGTACCAAAGGTTGTGCCTGCTGCCACTACAGCCGCCACCGTGAGGCCTAGCCAGGCTGACAGCTATACAGCTCAGGCGCTGAGAGATTTTCGCAGGCTGGGCACACCTGTATTTTCCGGGGAGCCAAACCTTGAGGCAGGCGAGGTGGCTGGAGCGGATTACCCGCAACTTGGACACGTCAGGGGACCTGGACGGTCACATGAGAGTACCCTTCGCAGTATTCCAGCTGGAGGGCGATGCATACCATTGGTGGCATCGCGAGGAGGTTCGAGTTGGGGATGATTTTCAGATGTTCAGGGAGCTATTCCTGGAGCAGTATTTCCCGCAGTCCGCCTGGGAGGACAGGCATCAGCAGTTCCTGAACTGCGTCAGGAAGGGATGGCGGTATATGAGTACGAGGCGAGATTCACTTCCTTGTCCCGCTTTGCACCAAAGATGGTGCCGACCGATACTCTCCGTTGTATACGATTTTAGGGAGGGCTTCGCCCCACGATTGTGGATCGGGTCACAGCATTGAGGACCCAGGTGTACTCGGAGCTAGTAGATCAGACACTGGCCGTGGAGCGACACTTTCGAGAGACAGCCAGGGTCCGGGAGAGCAGACCAAGACCGAGTGGCTTCCTGAGGCCATCTGAGGGCCGTGATCCGAGGAGGCAGAGGACCTCAGGATCATTCCGGCCACATGCCCAGTCTGGTGGGGTGCGACAGTTCAGAGCAGTGGCGTCCGTTGGACCTGCCCCGTTACAGCAGAGGTGCCTCCTATGCAGGCAGCTGGGTCATCTGGCCCTAGATTGTCCAAGGAGTAGTGGACTTGTAGATCGCCCAACGGATCATCCAACGAGGTTCGAGGAGAGGCCGCGTGCCGATGAGAGGACATGCTACCAGTGCGGCCGAGTAAGACACATCTCTACTGTGTGTCCCGACCGGCTTGGAGGAGTGTCAGCGCCGCGATCACAGCATGCCCAGTCGAGACAACCACCTTCATTCCGCCCACGTCAGGCTCAGGCGCCGAGGGTCCCACGACAGGCAGCGAGCGCACCAGCACCAAAACTTCAGCAGAGAGCTACACAACAGATGACCCTTCCACCACCCCCGAGGGGAGGACCTCAGGCACCGCAGGGTGAGGGTGTATGCGGTCACTGACTCTCGAGCAGAGGGACGCCACTCCGGTCATGAGACCACTCAAGGTACGTGCCTGTTATACAATTCGTGGGCGTCTTTCTTATTTGATACTAGGGCATCACATTCTTTCATCTCTTCTACTTTCGTTGATATGTTGGGGTTAAGGGTAGAACCTTTGAGTCGACCTTTATGTATTAACACCTCGGTTACGGGAGATGTGGTCGTGAGTAGCTTTTGTCGGTCATGTGAGATTAGAGTGGATGATTGCCCTTTTATTGGTGATTTGCTTGTGTTGGACATGACAACATTTGACGTGATCTTGGGGATGGACTCGCTTGCGAGGTACCGAGCGTCGATCGATTTCTATCGGCGGCAGGTGACAGTGGTTTCGGGCGACACGATCGTCACTTGTGTCTTGGGCAGTAGGAGCGGAGTTCTCTTGTCAGCATTGACCGTGGGAGATGAGGTGAAGACCGTTCAGAGTAGAGAGCTGCCGCGGGTAGTGTGCGAGTTCCCGGAGGTATTTCCGGAGGAGTTGTCAGGATTACTACCGGCGCGCGAGGTTGAGTTTAGGATTGACTTGATATCGGGGACGACACCGATATCCACGGCTCCGTATCGGTTTTCACCAGCCGAGTTAGTCGAGCTGAAGCGACAACTCGAGGAGCTTCGGGAGAAGGGATTTATCCGTCCGAGTGCTTCACCGTGGGGAGCACCCGCCCTCTTCGTGAAGAAGAAGGGTGAAGCGCTGAGGATGTTCATCAATTACCAGAAGTTGAACCAGGTCACGGTGAAGAACCGCTAACGAATGCCGAGGATCGATGACTTGTTCGATCAGTTGAGAGGAGCGAAGTGCTTCTCAAAGATTGATCTACGATCTGGATATTATCAGTTGATAGTTCGGGAGGAGGATGTGGCGAAGACCACATTTCGGACTCGGTATGGACACTACGAGTTCTCGGTGATGTCGTTCGAATTGACGAACGCGCCTGCATCATTCATGGATTTGATGAACGGTATCTTCCGACCGTACTTGGACCAGTTCATCGTGGTATTCGTAGATGACATTCTGATATACTCGCCGAGTAAGGAGGCGCACATGGAGCACCTGAGGACAGTTTTGATATTGCTGCGCACTCACCAGTTGTACGACAACATGGAGAAGTGCGAGTTTTGGTTCGCCGAGGTGAAGTTCCTCGGGCATGTTGTGTCCCGAGAGGGTATACTGGTCGATCCGGCGAAGATCGATGCAGTTTCGAAGTGGGCACGGCCCACGAGTGTCTTTGAGATTCGCAGCTTCCAAGGCTTGACAGGATACTATCGACGGTTCATCCACGATTTCTCACTCCTGACCGCGCCGATGACCGCCCTGAATCGCAAGGGAGCCAAGTTCGTGTGCACTGAGGATTGTGAACACTCATTTACCGAGCTGTAGACTCGTCTGACTACCACTCCTGTGTTGATAGTGCCGGAACGCGGAATCAGATATGATGTGTATTGTGATGCGTTCAGCGAGGGGCTGGGGTGTGTGTTGATGCAGTCAGGGAAGGTAGTTGCTTATGGCTCCAGACATTTGAAGACACATGAGCGCAACTACCCTACCCATGACTTGGAGTTGGCAGCAGTCGTCTGTGCACTGAAGAGCTGGCGACACTATTTGTATGAAGAGCGATTCCGGGTGTTCTTGGATCACAAGAGTCTCAAGTACATCTTCTCCCAACGAGACTTGAACATGCGCCAGAGACGGTGGATGGAGTTACTTGAGGAGTACGACTTCGAGCTACTCTACCATCCGGGCAAGGCGAACGTCGTCGCCGATGCCCTGAGTAGGAAGTCGACTCACTGCCTTGCCGGTATATCAGTCCAAGACTGGGACATGATGGAGGAGTTGAGCGCGTTTAGGCTTAAGCTAGATGAGATCAACGATGACGTGGTCATATGTTCACTGGTAGCTCAACCCACACTAGTTGCTCGAGTGCTGGAGGCGTAGGCCGAGGATGCCGAGGCAGCAGAGATCCGAGAGAGGATTAGCAGCGGTGTTGACACCGAGGGCTGGGAGCAGGGTACTGATCAGGGTTTACGTTACCGAGGAGGGATGTTTGTGCCGCACAGTTGTAGAGACGATGTATTGAGAGAGTCTCATCATTCCCGTCTTGCTGTGCACTCGAGTGGCACCAAGATGTAACGGGACGTCAGACGATTGTTTTGGTGGAGCGGGATGCGGAGAGCGATTGCAGAGTTTGTCTCGAGATGCCTCACTTGTCAGCAAGTGAAGGCCGAGCATCAGCGTCCCGCCGGTTTATTACAGCCACTACCGATCGCACAGTGGAAGTGGGAGCACGTCACGATGGACTTCGTGTACAGCTTACCGGGATCGCCGAGAGGGCACGATGCTGTTTGGGTAGTGGTCGACCGACTGACCAATTCGGCGCACTTCTTAGCTATGAGGATGACTGATACAGTTGACACTATGAGTCGCTTATACGTTCCAGATATTATCCGACTTCATGGGGTTCCAGTGTCGGTTGTGTCCGACAGAGATCCTTGATTCACTTCCAGGTTTTGGGAGAGTTTGTAGAGAGCATTGGGGACCGAGGTCCTACTTAGTACAACGTACCACCCGCAGACAGATGGTCAGTCAGAGCGCACGATTCAGATCTTAGAGGACATGCTGCGGGCGTGCGTGTTAGACTTCCGAGGATTATGGGAGGACACGTTACCATTAGCCGAGTTCGCCTATAACAACAACTTTCAGGCCAGTATCGGAATGACACCGTTCGAAGCGTTGTATGGAAGACCGTGTCGATCGCCCGTGTGTTGGCCGGAGGTGGGAGACAGGAGTTTACTTGGTCTGGATCTTGTCCGAGAGAGGACCGAGAAGGTCGCGTTGATTCTTGAGCGGCTGAAGACCGCGCAGAGCCGACAGAAGAGTTATGCTGATAGACAGTGCCGACCTCTTGAGTTTGTAGTTGGTGATCATGTGTTCCTGAAGGTGAGACCGAAGAAGGGGCCGGTGCGGTTCAACCGCGGCGGAGGCAAGTTGGCTCCGCGGTACATCTGACCTTTTGATATTCTGGACAGAGTGGGAGCCGTTTCCTACCGTCTTGCATTGCCACCACAGCTCGGGAACGCTCATAACGTCTTCCACGTTTCCCAACTACGGAAGTACATCGCGGACCCCTCCCACGTTATTGAGTGGACGTGCATAGAGGTAGCTGAGGATGTTTCGTATGAGGAGCATCCAGTCAGGATTGTGGATACGCGGGAGCAGGTCTTGCGTGGCAAGACTATTCCACTAGTACGGGTACATTGAGGGCACCACGGAGCGGAGTCGACCTAGAGCGCGAGGATGAGGTTCACGCGAAGTACCCCAGCCTATTCGACCCTTGAGGTACGTTCGTTTTAAATTTCGCAGACGAAATTATTTTAAGGGGGTAGATTGTAAGAACCGCTCCAGGTCGATCCGGTGAAATCTGACGAAAGTTGCTTTTCAGCCGGAAAAGTCAACCGATGACTCCGGGAGTCATTCGGGACCTTTCCAGGACCCAAAAAGCTTAGCCGTCATTACGGTTAGCTTAGTTGGGTCGTTTCCTTTCTAATGACTAATTTTACGAAAAAGTCAATTTCGGGTCAACGGAGCCAAATTCGAAACTTTATCGAATTAAATTTAAGTGTGCTGGAAAATTCTAAGGGTCAAGGTGGACCCACATGGACATGTGTCCATGGTGGCTTGGAGGAGAACAAATGGGTCTATTATGACCCATTTGCCCTCACTTGTGCCAAAATAGAAGAAAGGGAGTAAGGGGGACTTTTTAGTCATTTCTCCCTTAGGTTTAAGAACTTTTTTGGGATACATTTCATCCCATTTCTTCCTTGGTGTCCGAAAATCACAAGAGGGAGAGGAGAGGGAACTCAAAAGCTTGGAGAAGTAGCAAGTGGGAAAAAGGAGAGCTTTTTGGTGGTTTCCTTCTCAAATCATCTCCAAAATCACTTCATCTTCATCCCCTTTCCACTCCCAAGGTAAGTAATCTCTAAAAACCTACTTTCAATTAAGTTGGGGTTATGGGTTTCTATAGAAATTGCATGAACTAGATGGATTTTGAGTTATTTGTTGTTAGATGATTGTTTAGGGAAGAGAAGTGGAAGTTTTAGCTAGAAATTTTGTGGGTTTTGATTTTTTGATGAAACCCATTACAGGTATTGAAGTTTGGGGGTTTTTGGTGACTGATTTTGGAGGTCATGAGGTTAGTAATGGAGTTTTTGAAGTAGAATTTCGTGGAAACGAAGTTGGGGGAAGAAGAAGTTGGGTTTTGCCTAGTTTGGCACGGAAAGGGCCTCTGGCCGACCCTCTGAGCGGCATGGAGAGGGTCCCTGACCGTCCCTTTTAGAGGCATGGTCCGGGCTTGGTAACGGCCCTCTGAGGGGCACGGTCCGGGTCCCCGATCGGCCGTCTGAGAGGCACAGTCCGAGCCTCTGGCCGACCCTCTAAGGGGCACGGTCCGGGTCCCTGACCGGCCCTCTGAGAGGCACGGTTTAGGCCTCTGACCGGGCCTCTGTGAAACACGGACCGGGCCGGGTGCTGGATCTATGGGCCGCCCGAAGTGGGCCTTATTCTGGCCCAATTAGCCCTATGGGCCAAGTCTTGATTGTTAGGGGTAATTTAGGTATTTTATCATTAAAACCGTCCTTGAATGATTGTTAATTCTAGTACTACTTTGTGATCCTAGACGTTATTCTCGAGTTCGGAGGAGGAGACTACTAGGCGCTTGCGTTGACTAAGCGTTTGGATAGCATTTGAGGTAAGGAAGAGTAGTAATTACCGCTTTTAATTAAGGAATGTTAATAATATGCATATAGGACGTTAATAACCGGTAAAGTCTTAGCGTGCATATATGATGTGATTAACTAGTGTACTCATATTTACATTATGGGAATTGTCGTGCTGTAGAATCACATGTGGCCATGTCGAGCCTTAGGATTGGGTGCTGATTGTGTTTGTCTGCAGTTAGTAGTTGTGTAATGTTAATGAGTAGTCTGTTCCGTGTTTAACTTAAGAATTATATTATGCTATAAGAATATGATGAATATGATGAATGTGACGAATGTGATGAATGTGATATGGATTGTTGTCTGGTGATATGATCGGGTGAATGATAGACCGATGTAGTATGCTCGATAAGTTATGTCGGTAAGCTATGATGATGTGACATGTTCGGTGTTCTATGTTTAGTATTACATTGTGTGGTGTGACTTGTACCCCGTGCTACGGGAAGATACCCGACCGAGGTGTGTGCCGGTCCGGTATGTTTGTTGTGAGATTTACCCCGATGCTGCGTTTCCGGGAAGACATCTAGACCGATGGGTATTCCGGTATGATGTATTGTTTGCTTTACCCCGATGCTCCGTTTCCGCGAAGACATCTAGACCGATGGGTATTCCGGTATGATATATTGTTTGCTCTACCCCGATGCTGCATTTTCGGGAAGACATCTAGACCGATGGGTATTCCGGTATGATGTGCTATTTCACCCCGATGCTGTGTGTCCGGTAAGACATCTAGACCGATGGGTATTCCAGTATGATGTATTGTTTCACCCCGATGTTGTGTGTCCGGGAAGACATCTAGACCGATGGGTATTCCGGTATGATGTATTGTTTCACCCCGATGTTGTGTGTCCGGGAAGACATCTAGACCGAGGGTGTATTCCGATATGATGTATTGTTTCACCCCGATGCTGTGTGTCCAGGAAGATATCTAGACCGATGCCGTGTTTCGGTACGATATGTTGAGCTGCGTGTGGTGATCAGCGTATCATGGTTCACTTATTTTATGTTCGGATGTTGTCACGTTTGAGTGACGTTCGTAGTGGTCTTAGTAGCATAATGTTCTGGTGTTTGTATGTTTCTTTAGCTTTGTTCCATTATCGCTATACTGTGTTCCTATTGGTTTCTGCTTGTATTGTCAGTTATTAGTAAGTGTTATTGATTGAGTATTTATGGTGTCGGAGCGGAAGTCCTTTCCCTTTACTACTTTTTCCTACTGAGCGAAAGCTCGCCCCCTCTGTTTTACTGTTTTACAGGTTTCGATCGTGAGTCGGTCTAGAGGACGTCTCAGAGCTCGGGAGCTCATCGAGAGTCCGAGGATTTATCTTTTAGTAGAGACATACTTTTCTTTTATGTACTAAACAATGTCTTTCTTTATCTATATTTTGAGCGTTGACTCATGAGATCGAGATTGTTGATTAGGAACTAATTTTCGGAGTTATATTTCGTTTAATTTTCCTTTTATTATTGTTATTTTATCATTACTTTAGTTCACGTCTCGAGTCTGGCTAAAACCGGATTTGGGGCGTGACACAACTACTTCAAAGTCCATCCATGATGAACTGCCAAATCAAGAACAATTCGTACTGGTTAGTGGTTTGACCACCGGACTGAAGGTCTCATGATAATCCCATCCAGGCATTTGATGAAAACCTTTGGTAACCAATCTAGCTTTGAAGCAATCAACCGAGCAGTCCGTCTTTTCCTTGACCCCAAATACCCGTCTACAACCAACCACGTTTTGTTTAGGAGATGCCAAAATTAGTCCCCAAGTGTCATTTCTTTGAAGAGCATCAAACTCCTGTTGCATTGCAGCACGCCACTTGGTATGACAGAGTGCTTGAGTGATATTCTGGAGTTCAGATGTCTGAGTCATAACTGAAGAAGGTTCATTTTTTGTTTGGGTTTGAAGATATTATTTTTCTATCTAGTGGTGACAGAGGATTGAGAGGATGGCCGGTTGTGGTTAAGGCGGTCGAGAGGGTCAAGAATTTGAGGGATGGAGGTGGATTAGGCATTGATTTCTAGTGTAGAGGAAGGTTGTGGCGGATCAACAGGGACATGAGACAAGCATTGGATACAGGAGATACTTGGGGCGTGAGTTGGAAAGAAGGAGTATTAGTTTGTGGTGGAGAGACAAAAGTAATGGTAATTGTGGGTCTAGATATAGTGGTATGAGAGGATACTGGTATGGACAAGGAAACCCATTATGAGAGATGAGGTTTTGAGGTTTTAGAACTCGAGGTGAGGTGCTTGTATGGATAATAATCCTCCACAAACCGAACATTACGAGAGGTATAAACACGCTTAGTCACTAGATCAAGACACAAATATGCTCTATGAGTGTTAAAGTAATCTACAAAAACACATAAAGTAGACCTTGGTCCAAGTTTATTGTTAGCATAAAGTCGAAGCCATGGAAAACACATACAACCGAAACATTTAAGCTTTGCATAGTTGGGTTGAGTACGAGTAAGACGAAAATATGGAGAATCATGTTGGAGAATGGGTGTTGGAAGACGATTAATTAGGTACACTGCAATATTAAAGGTGTAAGGCCAATGATCCACAGGTAGCCCATAATGAGTAAGTAAAGATAAACTTGTTTCAACAACATGATGGTTGTAATAACCACTCCCGGTCAACGCCAGTCAAACCTGCGAAAAACAGGAAAAATTTAAATTTTTTAAGACTGACAGTTAAGTGAACTTAAAATGACCCCGAGTGTCATACCGGACTTAAGTTTACAAAACCTGGGCAGATTCGCCATGTCGGGCGAATCGGGCCTTTCCGGGTACCTTATCGACAATGTCGAGTAATTGGGAAGTTTGGGAGTGATCGACATTGTCGGGGTTAAGTTTGGGCATCAAGTTTAGTGGTTTTCAGTTTATTCCTGCGAGTTATTAAGTGCCTTTAAATTGTGTTCTTTTAGATCGTGCCACGGACCGAGGCAAGGGAAAGCTGGGTGAGTGACTGAGATCATCACCGGAGCTCGTGGTTGGCTTTTGGGAGAACACGCACGAGGTAGGGAAAAGTAGCCGGATCTCGGCCCTGACTAGGGAAAGTTAACTGTAGAATTGCATGTGACACCGGGGTGTCGTGGGTTGTTTATGTTATCGAATATTAGAAAAGCATGATACGGGAATGTAGCGAATATGAGAAAAGCAAGTGACACTTAGTAGGGTCGTAGGAGCAGAGAACTTAGCGATGTTAGAATTACTGGAGGCATATGACCATGCCCGGAGGTTGATTGCGATCTTATCGATATTAGGAGTACTGGAGGCATATGACCATGCCCGGAGGTTGATTGAGAAACTGTTGATATTAGGACTGTTGGAGGCTTTGGTTAAGCCGGAGGTTGATTTGTTTATTTGGTGTCTTGGGTGGCCTTGAGAGCCCGTGCTATTATTGTTGAGTCTTGGGTGGCCATGAGAGCCCGTGTTATTATTTGTGTTTGGGTGGCCTTGAGAGCTCGTACTATTATTGTTGAGTCTTGGGTGGCCATGAGAGCCCGTGTTATTATTTGTGTTTGGGTGACCTTGAGAGCCCGTACTGTTATTGTTGAGTCTTGGATGTGTTGGGTCTCGAGGTAGGGTTGGAGATGAACCAACTCGCAGCGGAAAATCAATGAAAACCAAGAGACAATTAGAACCATGAAACAACTAACAAAGAATGGATTAACAAGAGAAAAATTCAGCACTAGTTCTTACCAAAACAAGAACACCGGTTAACGAATGATTGACTTGAGTCTCCAAGACGCCTACGTATCCACATGGGAATCAAAGCCACGTAGTTCTTCTCTTTGAGGACTCAAGAACACAAAAATGGAGGAGGAAACTAGCCAAACCCGAAATGGCCATGGAAGAGGGAGAGAAAATGTGTTTCCTATTCTTGTCTTGTGTTTGTTATGTTGAAAAAAGATGACTTAAACATAACAAAACACATACTTGTCCAACTAAAGGCATGGGACAAGTATGGTGTCAAGTAAGGTGTAAATAGGACAAAGTAGGGCAAGACAAGATTGGGTTAGGTGGTGAATCACCAACACCTTAATCCTTGTCTTACTTACTTAGTACTAATTAATCAAGACTTGATTAATTAGTTCCATGGGCCTTGGTTGCATGGGCCTTTCATGGGCCTCTTGGAACATGGCCCGTGGCCATTTCCAACGAGGTCCCGTGATTCGCTCATCGCCTCCAAGCCTTCCATACCGGAAATGTCCAACATTATCCGACGCGATCAATCCCAAGACTCCAAGCCTTGTCTCGATCCGTAAAGTCCTATTCACTTACGGGCACATGACCCAAAACCCAGTTTTGGTCATGTCCCGAGACAACTCCCTTTTGGCCATTCTCCATATATGTGTCAATGAGTTTCATCCTCCGGTGTGACCCTTAGGTTTATGCATGTCAATAGATAAACGTAAAATCCCATTTTACTTGATCCTATTTAAGTGGCAACTAACGAGACTTTAGTATTGCCTGACACTGCATAGCGAATCGACCCTGTCGATTCTAACCTTTCCGTCGTCCCTGTCATTATCCTTTTATCTCCGATATCCTGATTGAGATAAGGCATAGAGCCGTCATCCTTATTATTCTCAATCACCGTTCCTTGATATGTGAGATGACTGAAGATATGATACCCAGTATCATGTGCATGGCCATGCTATTCTTTCAGTCACTCTCGATCAAGCGGCCGAGAACCGATATCTTTCCCATACCTCAGTATGAGGGATAAATCCCTTAGCCGCCTTTCGTGTCACTCATGTAGCCCGTCCCCAAGCCAATCCTGGCCGTTATGGAAGCCCTGTTACGGACAACGTTAGGCTCAGGTCAAACTCAGTTGTTGACTACATAGCAATCACAAAGACTCCTTGGTCTAAGGATACATGACAAGCTACGACAATGAATATGTTCATGACTTAATCTATGGTACATATTCAGGGCGGGTCGTCCAATATCATGTCCCACATGATATCTATGATCAGACTCCGGAATCCCATTCCAATGACTAACAGAACGTAAGCCATAAAGAGCCATCTTTCATACTAGTCGCTTCTAGTGAAGCTTTGTTGACTAGGGACCCATCGAGTGTGTTCTATCTCGATCTATGGTTCTATTCGCATGGTGGGCATAGATCAGAGCACACATCGATATATTACTCCAACACATAAGTAATATAAAGCCGCTTTAATTTTATTGCTAATGATGATATGTACATTTGGACATTTAGGATTGAACTACGGGCACTAAGACTAACAATCTCCCACTTGCCCTAGTTCCAATCTAAACTCCAATATGTCCCCATCGACTTTACATGTCTAACATGTTCAGGCAGTGACACTGCCTTAGTCAAAGGGTTGGCTATGTTATCATCTGTTGCAATATCGGTTATCTTCACTTCACCTCAGTTCAGTATTTATCTGATGAGGTGGATACGCCGCAGTACATGTTTGGATTTGTTATGCAATCTAGGCTTTTAGCTTGGGCAATGGCCCTTGTGTTGTCGCAAAATGGATTCACCGGACTGGATGGGTTTTTAATTACACACAGCCCTGCCATGAATTTCCAAATCCACATAGCCTCCTTAGCTGCCTCTGCAGCATCCATGTACTTGGCCTCTGTCGTAGATTCGGCAATGGTATCTTGCTTTACGCTTTCCCAGCTAAAGCTCTGCCATTCAGCGTAAACACATATCCTGATTGACTTCTAAAGTCATCTGGATTTGTCTTGGAAAACTAGCGTCTACTCATCCTTCGACGACTAGTTCAACATCATCTTTCCCCCGGGTTAGAATGATGTCTACTGGTACAACATAAGGCTTACGAGACGTCTGGTCTCATACATGTCATGGCATATATGATCGATCCTGCCCCCAGGCGCATAGGATTCTCATCATCCTTTTCAGCTCATCAGGTGTCTTAGGACACTGAGTCTTGCTGAGATGAATGCCATGACTAGTGGGTAAGAGTCCTTTCTTTGAATCGAGCATTAAGAACCTACTCAATGCCTTGTTCACATAGGTTCCCTGACTTAAATCAAAGACCCTCTTGGTGCGATCTCTACATATCTTAATCCTTAAGATATGAGAAGCATCGCCTAAATCCTTTATTGAAAAACACTTCCTCAACCAAGCTTTAGTCTCGTGCAAGGTTGGGATGTCGTTTTCAATGAGAACCAGAAAGGTAATATTGCTCCCACTAGCCTTCTTATAAACGCAAGATTCATCCTCGTTCTTGATTAAGCCAAATCCAATTACAGCTTCATCAAAACGAAGGATCCAACTCCGAGAAGTTCGTTTCAATCCATAAATGGATTTCAACAACTTATAAATCTTTCCTTTATTCTTCGGATCGTCAAAACCTTTGGGCCGAGACATACAAACGTACTCAGTCAAATTTCCATTTAGGAAAGTGGTTTTGACATCCACTTGCCATATCTCGTAATTATGATACGCAGTTATGTCAAGAAGAATTTGGATCGATTTTGACCATAGCCACTAAGGAGAAGGTTTCCTCATAGTCAATCCATTGGATCTGCCTATAACCTTTCGCCACCAGTTGAGCTTTGTAGGTCAGAGGGTTGCCGTCCATGTCCATCTTCACCTTGAAGATCAATTTGCATCCTATGGTCCTCACACCATTGATAGGATCAACCGGTTCCCAGACTCGGTTGTCCGACATGGATTGCATTTCCTCCCTCATGGCTCCTAGCCATAACTCGGAGTTGGGCCCATCCACGACTTCCTGAAAGGTGGCTGGATCATCGTGATCCACCATGACTTCATTGTCACCTCCGGATACCATATCTTGGAGGTGGAAGATTGATCCTTTCAAATCGCCTTGGACCTTTCGGAATTGTAACAGGAATTGGTTCTTACTCTACGACAATCTCTGGCTCCTTTCTACTGGGTTGTCAATTGGTTTAGACAGATCTGTACCATCCTGAATTTCTTCGAGATGCACAGTCCTCCCAATGACGTCTTTGGAAACAAAACTTCTTTTCCATAAAGACCCCACCCCAAGCGACGAACACCATGTTCTCACTGGGATTGTAGAAATAGTATCCCCTTGTTGCTTTGGGATACCACACGAAGGTGCATATCTCAGATCTTGGTTCGAGCTTAGTCGAAACCAAATGTTTCACATAAGCCTCGCAACCACAAATCTTTAGGAAGGACAAAGCGGGCATCATCCCGTACCATTTTAAAATAGTATCCCTTCCACACCCTTCCTCGAAGCCCGATTCACTATGAATGCGGTCGTCTCTAGAGCATAACCCCAGAAAGAGATTGGGAGATCAGTCCAACTAATCATGGAACGGACCATTGTCTAACAATGTCCGATTTCTCTGTTTGGCTACACGTTTCAACTACAGTGTCCCAGGAGGAGTCCATTCCTAAAGGATCCCATTCTCTTTTAGATGATCTAATAACTCTATGGTCAAGTATTTTCCACCTCGATCCAATCGAAGTGCCTCAATACCTTTGTCGAGCTGGTTTTCTACTATAGTCTTAAACTCTTTGAATTTATCAAAAGCTTCAGACTTATGTCTCATCGAA
The DNA here is from genome assembly GCA_963921825.1 of Erodium maritimum. Taxonomy (NCBI): domain Eukaryota; kingdom Viridiplantae; phylum Streptophyta; class Magnoliopsida; order Geraniales; family Geraniaceae; genus Erodium; species Erodium maritimum. The sequence continues at coordinate 50,621,101 of OY997595.1, read as the reverse complement.
TAGACATAACCATATTTACTATAATCATAAGTAAATGTGATAAAGTAGCTAAAACCCCTCCTGACAAGTGAAGTTATTGGTCTACACACATTCGAGTGTATCAACCCCAATAATTCACCCGCCCTTTCATCGCGATCGATAAAGGGAACTTTAGTCATTTTACCCATCAAACAAACCTTGCACCTATCGATCGAATGGAATTCGAAAGAACCTGAAAGCCCGCACTTGTGAAGTGCTGATAGATGCTTCTTGTTTATGCAGCCCAAATGACAGTGCCATAACAGAGTTAGGTTTAAATCGTTGGATTTAGAGCTCTTGGTATTAACGGAATATATAGAACTTGAGGCATTGTTACCCATATCTAATATGTAGAATCCTCCAACCAAGTCAGTACTGGTATAAAACATATCATTGCATAGAACATTGAAAACTCCATTTCCAATATTAACATTATATCCTTCCTTGTCAAACATGGATACAGATATAATATTCCTACTAAAAGTAGGTATGCAATATACATTATACAATACTAAGACAAGGCCTCTTGGCAAAGCAAGACTCATGGATCCTACAGCAGTTGCCACAACTCTAAGGTCCACTTCGTGCTTTCCAAACCTCTCCTACTTTTAACCACCATATATAAGTGCATGTGTGAGATTCAGTCCTGGTATCTAATACCCATGAATCTTTGGAAGTAGAGAGATGTAGCTCTATAGAGTCAATACCGGATGAAGGCACGGTCCCACCACCCTTCCTTAGATCATCCAGGCTATTTGATGAAGGCGCAGTCCCACTGCCCTTCTTCAGATCAGCTGTGAACTTCCTGTAATCCCGGTTCCAATGACCAGGTTGTTGGCAGTAGAAGCAGACATTCTCAGGTGTCTCATCTTTCCTGCCAAGTGCGCATGAGCCCCGCCCTTGGCACTTCCAATTCCCTTGTTGACCATCAGAATATCCTTGGATCCCAGATCCCTGATATATTCTTCTCAGCAATTAATGACACTTCATGTAACTCTGATATGGTCTTAGAGACAGCCTTGTCAAGGACATATTCTTTGCGTTCAGACTTGAGGACTATCCTCAAAATTCTGTACCAGTCCAAATAGTTTGTCCCATTTAGCTTGACCTTGTCAAGAATGGTTTTTAATGACAAACTATTAATGTTCGCTGAATTTGCCATTTGATCTACAACAGATAAAATTCAATCAGTAAACTGAATAAATTTTATGAAGATCAAGCTTAAACACCAACAATCAATTCTAAACCTTTAGAATCTGAAACCAAGATCCTTGATTCACTCGATTAAGCTGAACTAATGCTCACCACTTAATCGAGCTATGTAGGTAGGACTCCATCCGATCACATCCAATGTGACTCTTGGCTAGGGTATGTACTTATGTACACGACTTACCCTATCTGTTACCCTAGCTCAACCTCAGGCTGAGAATCGTAGTCGGGTCCACCAATTTTCAACTATGGCCCGTCACTATGTAGGTGCTCCGCTAATGCGCACGACACCCACATATGTCGTCCAAACCTACTACCCCGCTTCCCCATGGATGCTCCGCTAATGCGCACGACACCCATAGGACGGGGAGGTAGTAAGGTGTTGATGATTGGGAGGTATCGGACATGACCCGCTTTTACTTGTCCAGTTGTGTTCAAAACTTTGGCACATCCTAGATGCGATGAGCACATCAACTACATTCCAAATGCAATGATGCCTCAAATTACATCCAATGTAATTCTTCCTTTGAACCCGTCAACTACATCCAATGCAATGACGGTTCTAAGGGTTCACACACAAGGATTAAAATTCCAATTTTATCTTTGCATGTGAGGTGATATGCTCGGTAAATAAAGTTAAGCATGCAATTCTAAAACACATAGAATTAATCATGCATAAACTAAACCAAGCATAAAGCGATAAATGTGCACATAATAGCCCCCTAAACTAACTCCCACTAGCTTCTTGAGCTCCACCGACTCCAAGCCGATGCCAACACCCGAAAAGCCACCAAATGACCTTTTCGCCCTTTCTTCGTCTTGAGTAAAATATTACAATTTAATACACGACTCGCAGGTCGGGAATAAATAAATATTACAAACAAGTGGTTCGACGACCACACCTTGAAAGAATAATTACACGCTAACTCTAACGGCTCGCAGGCCGTGAAAAGCGATAAATAATTAAATCGAGCTCGGGGCTATTATGTACACCATGCCAACATCACATCACACATCGTGTTATCAAACAAGAATGTTATCAAACATCATGTGATTTTCCGGTTTTAATTAATAGCCAAGTTTCGAAATTTTTTGATGCTCGGTTTATCGAAACCGTTCAAAAATGAAACTTTTGAACATTTGATCTTCGAGTTCGTCATGACGGTTCCAAACTCGTCATAACTAACAAAACGGTTTAGCCTTGGCATATCAACCATCTAATGGTCATGCTTGGCCTAGCTCCGTCCAACGGAGCCCCGTTCGGTCCCGGTTTCGGCTCCCCGAGAGTCCCGCTCCCGAGACCCGAAAAATCAAATTTTTTTCAAAATTTCCAGATTTGAAATAATTTTCAAAAATTCATTTTACATGCATTAAATCCATAAAGAAGAATTTAAAACATGTTATCAAACAATTTAGCAAAACAACATGCCAAAAACGAAACTTTCAAGCAAAACCGAAACTTTGAACACCGTCTTGTGAATCCCGAAGGTAGCACGGCTCTGATACCACTGTTGGGTCTCGAGGTAGGGTTGGAGATGAACCAACTCGCAGCGGAAAATCAATGAAAACCAAGAGACAATTAGAACCATGAAACAACTAACAAAGAATGGATTAACAAGAGAAAAATTCAGCACTAGTTCTTACCAAAACAAGAACACCGGTTAACGAATGATTGACTTGAGTCTCCAAGACGCCTACGTATCCACATGGGAATCAAAGCCACGTAGTTCTTCTCTTTGAGGACTCAAGAACACAAAAATGGAGGAGGAAACTAGCCAAACCCGAAATGGCCATGGAAGAGGGAGAGAAAATGTGTTTCCTATTCTTGTCTTGTGTTTGTTATGTTGAAAAAAGATGACTTAAACATAACAAAACACATACTTGTCCAACTAAAGGCATGGGACAAGTATGGTGTCAAGTAAGGTGTAAATAGGACAAAGTAGGGCAAGACAAGATTGGGTTAGGTGGTGAATCACCAACACCTTAATCCTTGTCTTACTTACTTAGTACTAATTAATCAAGACTTGATTAATTAGTTCCATGGGCCTTGGTTGCATGGGCCTTTCATGGGCCTCTTGGAACATGGCCCGTGGCCATTTCCAACGAGGTCCCGTGATTCGCTCATCGCCTCCAAGCCTTCCATACCGGAAATGTCCAACATTATCCGACGCGATCAATCCCAAGACTCCAAGCCTTGTCTCGATCCGTAAAGTCCTATTCACTTACGGGCACATGACCCAAAACCCAGTTTTGGTCATGTCCCGAGACAACTCCCTTTTGGCCATTCTCCATATATGTGTCAATGAGTTTCATCCTCCGGTGTGACCCTTAGGTTTATGCATGTCAATAGATAAACGTAAAATCCCATTTTACTTGATCCTATTTAAGTGGCAACTAACGAGACTTTAGTATTGCCTGACACTGCATAGCGAATCGACCCTGTCGATTCTAACCTTTCCGTCGTCCCTGTCATTATCCTTTTATCTCCGATATCCTGATTGAGATAAGGCATAGAGCCGTCATCCTTATTATTCTCAATCACCGTTCCTTGATATGTGAGATGACTGAAGATATGATACCCAGTATCATGTGCATGGCCATGCTATTCTTTCAGTCACTCTCGATCAAGCGGCCGAGAACCGATATCTTTCCCATACCTCAGTATGAGGGATAAATCCCTTAGCCGCCTTTCGTGTCACTCATGTAGCCCGTCCCCAAGCCAATCCTGGCCGTTATGGAAGCCCTGTTACGGACAACGTTAGGCTCAGGTCAAACTCAGTTGTTGACTACATAGCAATCACAAAGACTCCTTGGTCTAAGGATACATGACAAGCTACGACAATGAATATGTTCATGACTTAATCTATGGTACATATTCAGGGCGGGTCGTCCAATATCATGTCCCACATGATATCTATGATCAGACTCCGGAATCCCATTCCAATGACTAACAGAACGTAAGCCATAAAGAGCCATCTTTCATACTAGTCGCTTCTAGTGAAGCTTTGTTGACTAGGGACCCATCGAGTGTGTTCTATCTCGATCTATGGTTCTATTCGCATGGTGGGCATAGATCAGAGCACACATCGATATATTACTCCAACACATAAGTAATATAAAGCCGCTTTAATTTTATTGCTAATGATGATATGTACATTTGGACATTTAGGATTGAACTACGGGCACTAAGACTAACAGGATGGCCATGAGAGCCCGTGTTATTATTTGTGTTTGGGTGGCCTTGAGAGCCCGTGCTATTATTGTTGAGTCTTGGGTGGCTATGAGAGCCCGTGTACTAAGGTTGGTGTCCTTGGCTGGCCTGACCAAGTTAGAGTCTCGGGGGGTTGCGAGCATTCTTTGGATGGCTTACGAGTTAGAGTCTCGGTAAATTGCGAGCGTGTATTATTGTTGAGTTTTGGGTGGCCATGAGTGCCCGTGGGGTTGTTGAACCCGTGTCTTTACCTTTGGTGTTTTGGGTGGCCATGAGTTCCCGTGGGGTTGTTGAACCCGTGTCTTTACCTTTGGGGTTTTGGGAGGCCGTGAGTGCCCGTGGGGTTGTTGAGCCCGTGAGTTACTATTGGTGTGTTTTGGGAGGCCGTGAGTGCCCGTGGGGTTGTTGAGCCCGTGAGTTACTGTTGGTGTGTCTTGGGAGGCCGTGAGTGACTGTGGGGTTGTTGAACCCGTGTCTTTATCGTTGGTGTGTCTTGGGAGGCCGTGAGTGCCCGTGGGGTTGTTGAGCCTGTTGGTGTGTCTTGGGAGGCCGTGAGTGCCTGTGGGGCTGTTGAGTCCGTGTTTTATGGTTGGTGTCTTGGGTGGCCATGAGTGCCTGTGGAGTGCTGAACCTGTGTTGTTGCTGTTTGTTGAACTTGCTTGTGATTGTGATTGTGGTTACCTGAGTGAGAGAGGTTACTGAGACAGGTCGACCGCCTGGCCCGACTTTGTGTCGGGGAAGCGCGTGAGTGAGGGAAGTTGTAAGACAGGTCGACTGCCTGAACCGACTGGGATCGGAAAGAGCGAGGGACAGAGAAGTTGCAAGACAGGTCGACAGCCTGGACCGACTGGGATCGGAAAGGGCGAAGGACAAAGAGGTTACTGAGACAGGTCGACCGCCTGGCCAGACTGAGATCGGAAAGGGCGAGAGAAGCAGAATTGGTTACTGAGCAGCTGGGTTGCGATCCTTTGTGATCTTGTTTGGTGTTGCGTAGTTTCTTTTGAGTCCTTGGAAGAGGTCGTGATCGTTGTGTCGGTCTACTTACTTGTTTGAGTGTTGAGTCGTTCGAGGAAGGTCACCGTCGGTGTTTGTCAGTCAGAGTACTTGAGTTGGGGACAGTGATCCCCGGGGTTGAGTTTGTTGTTGGTGTTACCGGCATTGTCTGCTAATTATGCCGTAGTCAGTCTGTTATCTGTGGTGGTGAGCGAACGCTCACCCCTAGCTGCTTTTCCTACAGGTACTGATCACAGGACGGACTAGGTGAGCTCTCGAAGCTTGTGGAGCTAGGAGCGGAGTCTGGGTTCAGTCTTTTGAGTCTAGTGACAGATACCTTGTACTTTTGTCCACGTGTTGGGACGTATTTTTAAGTTGTAAATATTATTTTGATTAATTAAATGGAGATTTTAAAGTGTTTATCCAAATTGGGGCGTGACAATGGTGGCGGAGTTCGGAGATCCCATTGTGTTCAATTGTATGTGGTGGCGATGTGTAACGGGTAATGACATGTTCTTGAAGAAAGGAAGAAAGTCCTTCATACTCACCACCATTGTCGGTAAAAAGAATCTTAATGGTGGTATTAAAGAACTTTTCTACTAGCGCTTTGAATTTGACGAACACTGGCTTTGTGTCCGATTTTCTCCCGAGAGGATACAACCATCCATATCGAGTAAAATGGTCAACAAACAGAGTAATAACGAAAACTATCATAAGAGATAACAGGTGAAGTCCAAACATCAGAAAAAATAAATTCCAAAGGATATGAAGAATTGATGATTGAATTTGAAAAAAGTTATTTATGACTTTTGTTTATTTGACATGCAACACAATGAGATAGAGGAAATTTTATTGAGCGTAGTTTGAAGCGTGTTTGAATAACGAAAATTGTCGATGTAGAGGGATGGCCCAGTTTGTGATGCCATATATCGGATGGCGACAGATGAATGTGATCCATAGATGCAGAGGGCGAAGGCAACTTGTAGACACCATCAATGCATGGTGGACGTCGGGAAAATAAGAACACACGAGGCCGGGGAGGAGGAGCCAACAACAACAAAACGGAATCCGGCGAACGTCCACCGTAGGAGCCAAAATCATCCAAACCGACCGATTCTGACACCCAAATCGGAGAACCCATGGACGATGGGGGGTGGGGGGCTAGCAGACCAGAAACAAACAGCCCAAAACCCGTCACGTCTACATCGTAAGCCATCGCAGCACCTCCCGAGCTCCACTGACAGCAGGAGCACGGGAAGGTTCAAGGACCAGAGAACTGGAAAAGGAGGGGGAGGAGGGAGGGGGAGGGGGAAGCCACCACCAGTGACAAGCCTAACCAGAATCAGAGTCGGCATCGGTGGAGGTATGTAGGAGGGCGGTGGGGTTACAAAACTAGAGTTGGGAGTTTTTTTTGGAGATAGAGAGAGAAAGACGAAGCCATTTGGATTCTTTAGTGGTTGAGAGAGCTCACTTGTGAAGACCCCATACCTTCCTCGATGCTAATAACATATTCTATTTAAGATTTTTTTTGAGTAAATACGAGCAATATTATAACTGTTAAATGTTTACATTAGGCAAGCATATCAATAAGAAAATTGAAAATACGACAATAAAATAAAACTGAATGAAGAGTTAACGTGCTCTTGTAGAATCCATTGGCGTTCAGAGGGTAGTACTACGACAACGTCCAAAGATCACCGATGCAGCGACTGCAAACGGGTTTTCAACGACCGAGCAGGTCCGTTGTAGCTTCTCATAGTGGTGAACTGAGCATCCCCCCAGGTTATCAACGTTCGTCGTCCTCTCTTGAATGATAAAGGTAGAGCTCCAAAGCACGTGATTGCTGACCCTTGAGCTGGTAGGGGAACCTTGACTTGGTTCTTGATGGTAATACTGCCATCATACATCCAGGAGGACGGTATAACCGACTTCCCTCCCCCCTGGACCATCTCACACTCATTCCTTGAGGCGAGGGTGCTTATTTCCCCCCGCCGCTGTACTAGAAGCACCATCTGATCGATTCCCTTCCCAGTCCCCATCCTCCTCCACATCTCTAACCAGTCTTCTAGGGTTGCCTTGGAGCGACCCCCCCGCCTAAATCAGAAAGCCTCCCCGGATCAAACTGTCCGTCCGGATCCGAGAACCTTTGGGCCTTCCTAACTCGGACTGGGCCAGGCCGTGAACACCTAAGTCCAGATGCCCACCAAGGTTTGGGCCTCCAACTCTCAGCCCAAACCCAACACGTATGACCCAGCCCAAACCACGACCCGATTCAGAAAGTCCCGAACCATGACCCGATTCCGAAACCCTAGCTCCAAGTCGAATCTTGCGCCGCTTACCTTCGTCGTCCCTAGGCTCACCGCCCAACATGACCTAGTTCTCTCGACCTCTTTTCCCATTGGAGGGCGCTGGATTTCATTGTTCCACCGCCTTGGTAGCGAAGAACACTTGTACCTGCCCATCGGAAAACACTGATGGTTGACCGGAGGATCGACTTGTAATCCGAGACAACGGAAGTGATGATGACAGGGATGACGCCCAAAGCGATCTTGCTCCCTCCGCACCGTTGCTCGACAAAAAGAGGTTGTTGGAAACCGCCACCTCCCTTGTTCGCGAAACCTTAGGTTTATAGAGCCGCGTGTCTCATGAATACTTGTAGATGAACCGTGTGTTTAGTCATACTCGGCTCCAGCCTCCATGGCATATTGGTAAATGGCATATTGGTAAATAGAAGAAGCCAACTATGAAAGAGGCCAATCGAGACCGCCGCTGCCTACAGAGAAGAGGGCTTGGAGTATATTCTATTTAAGATAAGAATATAACATACTGATACAAAACTCTCAAGTGTAATTAAAATACATTTCATCAACGGTGGAAAATAATTGATGGAATGCGCGGGACACGTGGAAACACATTTATTTTTTATTTAATTGAGTACTGCCCTGCCCATTTGACTATATTCACACGGTTTTTAGGATAGCAGAAGAGACTTGATATTAAGTTGTTTTATTCTATACAAACACAATTACAATCAATCATTTGAGCCATTATAATTCAGTATATCTCATTTCCAACATAAGATTCAGTGATAGTCACTCAAAGACAATGTCGAAGACTGGCCGGTGTATTCATCATACAAGTTCATCGAATCTGTGCCGGATATGCCATTGCCAAGCCTTTTTTTGGAAACAAATGCAGGCTGTTGAGGCATTTCCAGGCACACAGATTCACCATTCAGCATGAATATCACCGAAGCCATGGTTGGTCGATCCTCAACATCTTCTTGAACACACAATAGCCCGATGTGGACGCATCGTTTCAGCTCCTCTATCGAACAAGACCCTCTCAAATTCGGATCCAGTAACTCCAACTGCGTCCCATTTGTCCAATGTCTCCAAGCCTGCAACATTTATCAACAACAGCATGTGTTATTACTTCAAATATATATGAACTCAACAACATGTAGTATGATCCCACAACATAAACTGACTCACATGGTTAAGGAGGCCCTCGCCGTTGTCTAGTTTAAAGGAAAGACTATTCTTCATGCCACATATTATCTCCAGAACTAAGATGCCGAAGCTGTAAACATCTGATTTTGTAGAAAACTGGCCATACATCACATACTCAGGAGACATGTAACCACTGCATTGTAACAAGGATGTTATGTAAATGGATTAGTGTAAATACAAGTTGATTAAATTGTGCATCAAGTGTTTTGTCTTCTTACTATGTCCCAACGATTCTGCATGTATTTCCTTCAGTCTCATCCCCTCCAAAGATTCTCGCCATCCCAAAATCTGAAATTTTTGGATTCATATCTCCATCTAGCAGGACGTTGCTGGCTTTTAGATCTCGGTGAACAATCCTCAATCGAGAATCCTCGTGCAAATAAAGGAGACCACGGGCGATCCCTACTATAATCTTATAACGTATTGACCAATCCAATAGCACACCCTTTTCAGCATCTGCACATTTATTTATCAGATGTTAATACGTTAACAGTTAATTACAGTTATACATTCTAGGATACGGTTGTTTGTTGGCAACATTTTCATGTCATTATAAACAACAAGAGACTGAGAGTAGAACTACAAACCGAAAATCAAGTAGTCAAGGCTTTTGTTTGGAACATATTCGTAGATCAGTATTTTTTCTTCACCCTGGAAACAAATCCCCAACAATCTGACAAGGTTTCGGTGTTGAAGCTTGGCCACCAACTCGATCTCATTTCTAAATTCATCGATGCCTTGCATCGAGCTTCTTGACAGCCTCTTTGCAGCTATTTCTTGTCCGTTAGGAAGCACACCCTGTATTGCAGCATACAGGACAAAATGTTTCAACTTTTTGTTATGAAACAAAGTTAGGTAACATGTGATGCACGCAATACATATTTATTTAAACCAATATGTCAGTCAAAACAGGTTGGCTAATTAAACATCTAATTGTCGTCTCATGCATGTGTTGTCGGGGATTCTTTTGCAGGGACTTGTGTTGGTATCATGAACGCGTTTACTATTACAGCCATAAACAAGGTACTGAATGATTTATAGTTAATCTAGCATAGAATAAACATAAAAGAAAATAGTGGTAAAAGTTGTTAATAAGATTGGTATTTTAGTTACTGAACGATTTAAATTAAATTTACACACACTATATACAAGTTGCAACCATCTGAATCTTGTGCATACATACCTTGTATACAGATCCAAAGCCTCCTTCACCCAGCTTGTTATCTTCCGAAAAATTAGCAGTAGCAGCTATAACAGTTTTGAGATCATACTGCAAGGAATCTACCATTCCAATCTCCTCCTCTTCTATACAGATTAATTTCTAATAATTATTAGATTAGAGATGATTAAATAATATGCTTAATGGAGACTGATACTATAATTTGAAATTGAGCCTACTCTTTGTTTTATGTTTTTGGAATCTCAATCTGCAAATCACCGCCAGAAGAACGACCGACACAAGTATTGGAATTGCAACCCCTAGACTGATAATTACCGGCGCCCAGTTTTTTTCTGCCAAGTTGATGCAGTTAATCAAGATTAATAGATAAACAACACAAAGATCGAACATTAAAAAATGAAATGATAAACAAATTAGAGTGGGTTACGTTTTGCAGGAGCTGGAATCGATGAGGTGTTCTTGGTGCTGCTGAGGTTGAAGAAGATGTAGGGCTCATACCGAATGTTGCAGTTGGGAAGCAAAACTCTTCCCCCAATTTTGTCATCGCAGCAATTCGGGAGTTCCCGAATCGCTAGTCGGAGACATTTTTGACAATCCGTCTTACTAAGCTCCGGAAGGCACTGTGCCATACCGTACAGCTCCGGGAAGCCAGGCTGGCCTTCCCGGTGAACCGCCGAATACATCTTTCCGGCCGAGACATTTTCGTCTATGTTGGACACCATATACGACAGCGTATCGTTCAGTACCTCGCTAAAGGCAGCGGAGTCCATCGCATTCTCCAGATTGTGGTAGCTGAAAGCCGGGGTGGTCTCCGCCGGCGAGAAAGCGCGTTTGTCGGAGAAGCGGAGCATGCACTCGTCGTACCAGATGCTGGCCTGTCGGCCAGCTGGGCAGTTGAGGGTTATGTTGGCGGTGGCGGTGGCAATGCACTTGCGGCAGGTGGCGGCGGAGAGGTCGCCGCGGCAGAGGAAGAGGGCGTGGGCCTTGTCGGCGGTGGAGTTGCCGGTGGAGCCGCGGTAGTATCCGGATTTGTCGGAGGAGTGGGAGTTGAGGGTGGAGAGGAGGCGGTTGAGGTTCGAGCTGAAAGTGGGGCTCGGAGCGGCAGTGGTGGCGTTTGGGCATTGGGTTCCGAGGTAATTGTTGCTTGCTACGGTGAAGAGGAAAGAGGTGCAGAGGGCGAAGAGACAGAGAAAACAGGAAGATTTTGATAACATTATGTTGTCGTTGAGGATGATTCGTTTTCGATTCGAATGGAGAACCTTATGTATCACATTTCTTCAACTCTGACGCTGATACATAGCGCTATGTTCTAATTAATTACGAGTCCAGTCACAGTAGACTTTTTATTTATATTAAATAATTAACAAGCATTTGTATTCGAAAAAAACGTGATGATTTAAAATATATATATATAACTGTATATTATAAGCCTGCAATATAACGAGTAGATAAGATAATGGAACAAAGCACTCTTAGGGTTTCAAACCTGTCGCGCCTTCTTTGCCACGACCTAGCCGTACATTGTCTTTACGACTTAGTTCTGATCAAATTTCTCTATAGTCATATCGTCTCGCACTGAACTGGAGGAGATTCCCTCATAGAGGAGCGTCGAATATCGAACCTCTTCTCCAGCTAATTCTCGCCTTTTCATGATTGTCCAATTAGCGACTCCTTATCTCATTCGAGGGAGGACCGAACCCCTCGAGCACATCCCTCAAATCTCCCGATACTCCACGGGCAGCGCCATTGGGACCCAAAGCCAAGGATCCTTCCGTCGCCGCCTCGCCCATTGGAAAAGCCTGACATTTGCGTCTTGGTGTGGAACTGTCAGGGGATGGGATCCCGGCTACATAAGCAAGACTTACGCCACATCCTACGGGATCATCGGCCACACATCGTGTTCCTTTCGTTGACCTTGCTCTTCGATCAGACAAAACCAAACGTTTCACACAACACTCGCAACCCCAAATCTTTAGGAGTGACAAAATGGGCTTCTTCCCGTACCATTTCTCAAATGTCGTCCATTCCACAACCTTCGTCGGAGCCTGATTCACTATGAATGCGGCCGTCTCTAGAGCATAAACCCATAAAGAGATTGGGAGATAAGTCCAATTGATCATGGATCGAATCATGTCTAACATTGTTCGATTTCTCCCTTTGGCTACACCGTTTAACATTGGTGTCTCGGGAGGAGTCCATATTGAAAGGATCTCATTCTCTACTAGATGATCTAAAACTCTGTGGTCAAGTATTCTCCACCTCGATCCAATAAAAAGGCCTTAATACTTTTCCCGAGCTGGTTCTCTACTTCAGTCTTAAGCTCTTTGAATTTATCAAAAGCTTCATACTTATGTCTCATCAAATAGATATAACCATAATTACTGTAATCATTACTAAATGTGATAAAGTAGCTAACATCCTTTATGGCAAGCAAACTTATTGGTCCACACATATCCGAGTGTATCAGCCCCAATAATTCACCCTCCTTTTCACCGCGGCTGATGAATGGCGCTTTAGTCACTTTTCCCACCAAACAAGCCTCATATCTTTCAATCGAATGAAATTCGAATGGACTTAAAAGTCCGCACTTCTGAAATGATGATACGCGTATCTCGTTGATGTGGCCTAAACGACAATGTCATAATAGAGTTTGGTCCAAACTTTCGGATTTAGACCTCTTGATATTAACGTTATAAAAAGATCTTGAGGCATTGTTACCCATATCTAATATGTACAATCCTCTGACCATGTTTGCAAAAGCATAAAATATATCATTGCATAGAATATTGAAAACTCAATTTCCAATATCAAAATTATATCATTTAGTGTCTAACACGGATATAGATATAATGTTCTTACTAAAATAGTATGCAATATACATTGATGCGGTTTTTGGAGTTCCAAATTGTTCCAATATCAAAATTATATCATTCATGTGGTTTTTTGGAGATCCCGAACCCGGTGAGGGTCACACTGACTATGAAAGTCTACCATCTTTCTGTTTTATCTGCGGGAGAATCAGACATATGGTCTGGGACAAAAACTGGGAGGTACCAAGGATACCCCGGTTTGATGATTCGATCATTGAGTTCAAGTATGCCAAGATGGACAAACCGTACGCCAGTGTTGGGGGAAGGAAACACCACCGCCACCGCAGGGGTTCACACCATTGACCTCGTACACGATACCTAAGGTCAGTTCGTATCGGGGGAAGGAACCCCTAGTAACGTCAAACATGATACCTAACATGTACCTCGGGTTTCAGGATCGATCCAAGGTGAAGCCTTACCCTCGAGGCCACGTACAATCTTCATAGATAAACCTCCTCGGGTCTTCAGAGATAAGCCTCCTTGGGTCTGTCCCACCTGGGAAGCTGTCAGGCCAACCAGAGAGAGCTTCAGGCCCGTCGGGCCAGTAGAGAGATGCTACGAGGGAGTCGCGAGAAGATCAAGCAAGGGCTGGGAAGCAGCCCCACCACGAAGGAGGATAGGATCTTATGGCTTCAAGGACCCATTCTGGGAGGAATCCCTGTTTAGAGCCGTACCTCCCGATCAGACTGCCCGGTTCAAGTTCGGTTGCTCACATTACGACGAAAAGAGTCCTTGGAAAGCATGGATCAAGCAGCGTTTAGGCATTATTATAAGCGATTCTTTGAAGTTTGAACCTTTTAAATTTTATTTCTGTTCTAGTTTTTGGTTTTAATTCCAGTTTTAGTTTTGTTTACTGGTTATCAAAACCATTTTCTAGTAGAACTGATTATCTCGTCTAAAAGTTATTGGATCATTGACCTTCTAAGAACTATGATCGATATAATGACTCTATCTCTATATTTATACAAGTCTCCCTCTTCCTTAAAAAAAACGAAGTAAAAAGATTCGGGAAGATAAAAAAGCGCTCCTGTTAGTCTTAGTGCCCGTAGTTCAATCCTAAATGTCCAAATGTATATATCATCGTTAGCAATACAATTAAAGCGGCTTTATATTACTTATGTGTTGGAGTAATATATCGATGTGTGCTCTGATCTGTGCCCACCATGCGAATAGAACCATAGATCGAGATAGATCACACTCGATGGGTCCCTAGTCAACAAAGCTTCACTAGAAGCGACTAGTATGAAAGATGGCTCTTTATGGCTTACGTTCTGTTAGTCATTGGAATGGGATTCCGGAGTCTGATCATAGATATCATGTGGGACATGATATTGGACGACCCGCCCTGAATATGTGCCATAGATTAAGTCATGAACATATTCAGCGTTGTAGCTTGTCATGTATCCTTAGACCAAGGAGTCTTTGTGATCGCTATGTAGTCAACAACTGAGTTTGACCTGAGCCTAACGTTGTCCGTAACAGGGCTTCCATAACGGCCAGGATTGGCTTGGGGACGGGCTATATGAGTGACACGAAAGACGGCTAAGGGATTTATCCCTCATACTAAGGTATGGGAAAGATATCGGTTCTCGGCCACTTGATCGAGAGTGACTGGAAGAATAGCATGGCCATGCACATGATACTGGGTATCATATCTTCAGTCATCTCACATATCAAGGAACGGTGATTGAGAATAATAAGGATGACGGCTCTATGCCTTATCTCAATCAGGATATCGGAGATAAAAGGATAATGACAGGGACGACGGAAAGGTTAGAATCGACAGGGTCGATTCGTTATGTAGTGTCAGGCAATACTAAAGTCTCGTTAGTTGCCACTTAAATAGGATCAAGTAAAATGGGATTTTACGTTGATCTATTGACATGCATAAACCTAAGGGTCACACCGGAGGATGAAACTCATTGACACATTTATGGAGAATGGCCAAAAGGGAGTTGTCTCGGGACATGACCAAAACTGGGTTTTGGGTCATGTGCCCGTAAGTGAATAGGACTTCACAGATCGAGACAAGGCTTGGAGTCTTGGGATTGATCGCGTCGGATAATATTGGACATTTCCGGTATGGAAGGCATGGAGGCGATGAGCGAATCACGGGACCTCGTTGGAAATGGCCACAGGCCATGTTCCAAGAGGCCCATGAAAGGCCCATGCAACCAAGGCCCATGGAACTAATTAATAAAGTCTTGATTAATTAGTACTAAGTAAGCAAGACAAGGATTAAGGTGTTGGTGATTCACCACCTAACCCAATATGGTCTTGCCATACTTTGTCCTATTTACACCTTACTTGACACCATACTTGTCCCATGCCTTTAGTTGGACAAGTATGGGTTTTGTTATGTTTAAGTCATCCTTTTTCAACATAACAAACACAAGACAAGAATAGGAAACACATTTTCTCTCCCTCTTCCATGGCCATTTCGGGTTTGGCTAGTTTCCACCTCCATGTTTGTGTTCTTGAGTCCTCAAAGAGAAGAACTACGTGGCTTTGATTCCCATGTGGATACGTAGGCGTCTTGGAGACTCAAGCCAATCATTCGTTAACCGGTGTTCTTGTTTTGGTAAGAACTAGTGCTGAATTTTTCTCTTGTTAATCCATTCTTTGTTAGTTGTTTCATGGTTTTAATTGTCTCTTGGTTTTCATTGATTTTCCGCTGCGAGTTGGTTCATCTCCAACCCTACCTCGAGACCCAACAGTGGTATCAGAGCCGTGCTACCTTCGGGATTCACAAGACGGTGTTCAAAGTTTTGGTTTAGCTTGAAAGTTTCGTTTTTGGCATGTTGTTTTGCTAAATTGTTTGATACCATGTTTTAAATTATTGTTTATGGATTTAATGCATGTAAAATGAATTTTTGAAAATTATTTCAAATCTGGAAATTTTGAAAAAAATTTGATTTTTCGGGTCTCGGGAGCGGGACTCTCGGGGAGCCGAAACCGGGACCGAACGGGGCTCCGTTGGACGGAGCTAGGCCAAGCATGACCATTGGATGGTTGATATGCCAAGGCTAAACCGTTTTGTTAGTTATGACGAGTTTGGAACCGTCATGATGAACTCGAAGATCAAATGTTCAAAAGTTTCATTTTTGAACGGTTTCGATAAACCGAGCATCAAAAAATTTCGAAACTTGGCTATTAATTAAAACCGGAAAATCACATGATGTTTGATAACATGCTTGTTTGATAACACGATGTGTGATGTGATGTTGGCATGGTGTACATAATAGCCCCGAGCTCAATTTAATTATTTATCGCTTTTCACGGCCTGCGAGCCGTTAGAGTTAACGTGTAATTATTCTTTCAAGGTGTGGTCGTCGAACCACTTGTTTGTAATATTTATTTATTCCCGACCTGCGAGTCGTGTATTAAATTGTAATATTTTACTCAAGACGAAGAAAGGGCGAAAAGGTCATTTGGTGGCTTTTCGGGTGTTGGCATCGGCTTGGAGTCGGTGGAGCTCAAGAAGCTAGTGGGAGTTAGTTTAGGGGGCTATTATGTGCACATTTATCGCTTTATGCTTGGTTTAGTTTATGCATGATTAATTCTATGTGTTTTAGAATTGCATGCTTAACTTTATTTACCGAGCATATCACCTCACATGCAAAGATAAAATTGGAATTTTAATCCTTGTGTGTGAACCCTTAGAACCGTCATTGCATTGGATGTAGTTGACGGGTTCAAAGGAAGAATTACATTGGATGTAATTTGAGGCATCATTGCATTTGGAATGTAGTTGATGTGCTCATCGCATCTAGGATGTGCCAAAGTTTTGAACACAACTGGACAAGTAAAAGCGGGTCATGTCCGATACCTCCCAATCATCAACACCTTACTACCTCCCCGTCCTATGGTTGTCGTGCGCATTAGCGGAGCATCCATGGGGAAGCGGGGTAGTAGGTTTGGACGACATATGTGGGTGTCGTGCGCATTAGCGGAGCACCTACATAGTGACAAGCCATAGTTGAAAATTGGTGGACCTGACTACGATTCTCGGCCTGAGGTTGAGCTAGGGTAACAGATAGGGTAAGTCGTGTACATAAGTACATACCCTAGCCAAGAGTCACATTGGATGTGATTGGATGGAGTCCTACCTACATAGCTCGATTAAGTGGTGAGCATTAGTTCAGCTTAATCGAGTGAATCAAGGATCTTGGTTTCAGATTCTAAAGGTTTAGAATTGATTGTTGGTGTTTAAGCTTGATCTTCATAAAATTTATTCAGTTTACTGATTGAATTTTATTTGTTGTAGATCAAATGGCAAATTCAGCGAACATTAATAGTTTGTCATTAAAAACCATTCTTGACAGGGTCAAGCTAAATGGGACAAACTATTTGGACTGGTACAGAATTTTGAGGATAGTCCTCAAGTCTGAACGCAAAGAATATGTCCTTGACAAGGTTGTCTCTAAGACCATATCAGAGTTACATGAAGTGTCATCAGCTGCTGAGAAGAATATCTCAGGGATCTGGGATCCAAGGATATTCTGATGGTCAACAAGGGAATTGGAAGTGGCAAGGGCTGGGCCCATGCGCACTTGGCAGGAAAGATGAGACACCTGAGAATGTCTGCTTCTACTGCCAACAGCCTGGTCATTGGAACCGGGATTACAGGAAGTTCACGGCTGATCTGAAGAAGGGCAGTGGGACTGCGCCTTCATCAAATAGCCTGGATGATCTGAAGAAGGGCAGTAGGACTGCGCCTTCATCAGGAAACCTGGATGATCTAAGGAAGGGCGGTGGGATCGTGCCTTCATTCGGTATTAACTCTATAGAGCTACATCTCTCTACTTCCAAAGATTCATGGGTATTAGATACTATGACTGAATCTCACACATGCACTAATATATGGTGGCTGAAAGTAGGAGAGATTTGGAAAGCACGAAATGGACCTCAGAGTTGTGGCAACTGCTGTAGGATCCATGAGTCTTGCTTTGCCAAGAGGCCTTGTCTTAGTATTGTATAATGAATACTGCATACCTACTTTTAGTAGGAATATTATATCTGTATCCGTGTTTGACAAGGAAGGATATAATGTTAATATTGGAAATGGAGTTTTCAATGTTCTATGCAATGATATGTTTTATACCAGTACTGACATGGTTGGAGGATTGTACATATTAGATATGGGTAACAATGCCTCAAGTTCTATATATTCCGTTAATACCAAGAGGTCTAAATCCAACGATTTAAACCTAACTCTGTTATGGTACTGTCATTTGGGTCGCATAAATAAGAAGCGCCTATTAGCACTTCAGAAGTGCGGGCTTTCAGGTTCATTCGAATTCCATTCGATCGATAGGTGCAAGGTTTGTTGGATGGGCAAAATGACTAAAGTGCCCTTTATCGATCGCGATGAAACGGCGGGTGAATTATTGGGGCTGATACACTCGAATGTGTGTAGACCAATAAGTTCACTTGCCAGGAGGGGTTTTAGCTACTTTATCACATTTACTGATGATTACAGTAAATATGGTTATGTCTATTCGGTGAGACATAAGTCTGAAGCTTTTGATAAATTCAAAGAGTTTAAGACTATAGTAGAAAACCAGCTCGACAAAGGTATTAAGGCACTTCGATTGGATCGAGGTGGAAAATACTTGACCACAGAGTTATTAGATCATCTAAAAGAGAATGGGGTCCTTTTGGAATGGACTCCTCCTAGGTCACTGTAGTTGAAAGGTGTAGCCAAACGGAGAAATCGGACATTGTTAGACAATGGTCTGTTCCATGATTAGTTGGACTGATCTCCCAATCTCTTTTAGGGGTTTTGCTCTAGAGACGACCGCATTCATAGTGAATCGGGCTTCGACGAATGGTGTGGAAGGGACACTATTTTAAAAATGGTACGGGATGATGCCCGCTTTGTCCTTCCTAAAGATTTGTGGTTGCGAGGCTTATGTGAAGCATTTGGTTTCGACTAAGCTCGAACCAAGATCTGAGATATGCACCTTCGTGTGGTATCCCAAAGCAACAAGGGGATACTATTTCTACAATCCCAGTGAGAACATGGTGTTCGTCGCTGGGGGTGGGGTCTTTATGGAAAAGAAGTTTTGTTTCCAAAGACGTCATTGGGAGGACTGTGCATCTCGAAGAAATTCAGGATGGTACAGATCTGTCTAAACCAATTGGCAACCCAGTAGAAAGGAGCCAGAGATTGTCGTAGAGTAAGAACCAATTCCTGTTACAATTCCGGAAGGTCCAAGACGATTTGAAAGGATCAATCTTCCACCTCCAAGATATGGTATCCGGAGGTGACAATGAAGTCATGGTGGATCACGATGATCCAGCCACCTTTCAGGAAGTCGTGGATGGGCCCAACTCCGAGTTATGGTTGGGAGCCATGAGGGAGGAAATGCAATCCATGTCGGACAACCGAGTCTGGGAACCGGTTGATCCCATCAATGGTGTGAGGACCATAGGATGCAAATGGATCTTCAAGGTGAAGATGGACATGGACGGCAACCCTCTGACCTACAAAGCTCAACTGGTGGCGAAAGGTTATAGGCAGATCCAATGGATTGACTATGAGGAAACCTTCTCCTTAGTTGCTATGGTCAAAATCAATCCAAATTCTTCTTGACATAATTACGTATCATAATTACGAGATATGGAAAGTGGATGTCAAAACCGCTTTCCTAAATGGAAATTTGACTGAGTACGTTTGTATGTCTCGGCCCAAAGGTTTTGACGATCCGAAGAATAAAGGAAAGATTTATAAGTTGTTGAAATCCATTTATGGATTGAAACGAACTTCTCGGAGTTGGATCCTTCGTTTTGATGAAGCTGTAATTGGATTTGGCTTAATCAAGAACGAGGATGAATCTTGCATTTATAAGAAGGCTAGTGGGAGCAATATTACCTTTCTGGTTCTCATTGAAACGACATCCCAACCTTGCACGAGACTAAACTTTGTTGAGGAAGTGTTTTTCAATAAAGGACTTAGGCGATGCTTCTCATATCTTAAAGATTAAGATATGTAGAGATCGCACCAAGAGGGTCTTGGATTTAAGTCAGGGAACCTATGTGAACAAGGCATTGAGTAGGTTCTTAATGCTCGATTCAAAGAAAGGACTCTTACCCACTAGTCATGTCATTCATCTCAGCAAGACTCAGTGTCCTAAGACACCTGATGAGCTGAAAAGGATGATGAGAATCTTATGCGCCTGGGGGCAGGATCGATCATATATGCCATGACATGTATGAGACCAGACGTCTCGTAAGCCTTATGTTGTACCAGTAGACATCATTCTAACCCAGGGGAAAGATGATGTTGAACTAGTCGTCGAAGGATGAGTAGACGCTAGTTTTCCAAGACAAATCCAGATGACTTTAGAAGTCAATCAGGATATGTGTTTACGCTGAATGGCAGAGCTTTAGCTGGGAAAGCGTAAAGCAAGATACCATTGCCGAATCTACGACAGAGGCCAAGTACATGGATGCTGCAGAGGCAGCTAAGGAGGCTATGTGGATTTGGAAATTCATGGCAGGGCTGGGTGTAATTAAAAACCCATCCAGTCCGGTGAATCCATTTTGCGACAACACAAGGGCCATTGCGCAAGCTAAAAGCCTAGATCGCATAACAAATCCAAACATGTACTGCGGCGTATCCACCTCATCAGATAAATACTGAACTGAGGTGAAGTGAAGATAACCGATATTGCAACAGATGATAACATAGCCAACCCTTTGACTAAGGCAGTGTCACTGCCTGAACATGTTAGACATGTAAAGTCGATGGGGACATATTGGAGTTTAGATTGGAACTAGGGCAAGTGGGAGATTGTTAGTCTTAGTGCCCGTAGTTCAATCCTAAATGTCCAAATGTATATATCATCGTTAGCAATAAAATTAAAGCGGCTTTATATTACTTATGTGTTGGAGTAATATATCGATGTGTGCTCTGATCTATGCCCACCATGCGAATAGAACCATAGATCGAGATAGATCACACTCGATGGGTCCCTAGTCAACAAAGCTTCACTAGAAGCGACTAGTATGAAAACTGGCTCTTTATGGCTTACGTTCTGTTAGTCATTGGAATGAGATTCCGGAGTCTGATCATAGATATCATGTGGCACATGATATTGGACGACCCGCCTTGAATATGTGCCATAGATTAAGTCATGAACATATTCAGTGTCGTAACTTGTCATGTATCCTTAGACCAAGGAGTCTTTGTGATCGCTATATAGTCAACAATTGAGTTTGACCTGAGCCTAACGTTGTCCGTAACAGGGCTTCCATAACGGCCAGGATTGGCTTGGGGACGGGCTACATGAGTGACACGAAAGACGGCTAAGGGATTTATCCCTCATACTGAGGTATGGGAAAGATATCGGTTCTCGGCCGCTTGATCGAGAGTGACTGAAAGAATAGCATGGCCATGCACATGATACTGGGTATCATATCTTCAGTCATCTCACATATCAAGGAACGGTGATTGAGAATAATAAGGATGACGGCTCTATGCCTTATCTCAATCAGGATATCGGAGATAAAAGGATAATGACAGGGATGACGGAAATGTTAGAATCGACAGGGTCGATTCGTTATGCAGTGTCATGCAATACTAAAGTCTCGTTAGTTGCCACTTAAATAGGATCAAGTAAAATGGGATTTTACGTTGATCTATTGACATGCATAAACCTAAGGGTCACACCGGAGGATGAAACTCATTGACACATTTATGGAGAATGGCCAAAAGGGAGTTGTCTCGGGACATGACCAAAACTGGGTTTTGGGTCATGTGCCCGTAAGTGAATAGGACTTCACAGATCGAGACAAGGCTTGGAGTCTTGGGATTGATCGCGTCGGATAATATTGGACATTTCCGGTATGGAAGGCATGGAGGCGATGAGCGAATCACGGGACCTCGTTGGAAATGGCCACAGGCCATGTTCCAAGAGGCCCATGAAAGGCCCATGCAACCAAGGCCCATGGAACTAATTAATAAAGTCTTGATTAATTAGTACTAAGTAAGCAAGACAAGGATTAAGGTGTTGGTGATTCACCACCTAACCCAATATGGTCTTGCCATACTTTGTCCTATTTACACCTTACTTGACACCATACTTGTCCCATGCCTTTAGTTGGACAAGTATGGGTTTTGTTATGTTTAAGTCATCCTTTTTCAACATAACAAACACAAGACAAGAATAGGAAACACATTTTCTCTCCCTCTTCCATGGCCATTTCGGGTTTGGCTAGTTTCCACCTCCATGTTTGTGTTCTTGAGTCCTCAAAGAGAAGAACTACGTGGCTTTGATTCCCATGTGGATACGTAGGCGTCTTGGAGACTCAAGCCAATCATTCGTTAACCGGTGTTCTTGTTTTGGTAAGAACTAGTGCTGAATTTTTCTCTTGTTAATCCATTCTTTGTTAGTTGTTTCATGGTTTTAATTGTCTCTTGGTTTTCATTGATTTTCCGCTGCGAGTTGGTTCATCTCCAACCCTACCTCGAGACCCAACCCTCCACACACCTCTTCTGAGGTTCTCTCTTACCCTATTAGGGTCGCCGCCGCCGTCTCCATCTGCCCTTGCCGCCCATCCGATTCCACCGCCATCACCACCTCCATCCCCATAGCCTCCTGCTCTACAACCCGACGTTCCTCAGCCGTGCTTCCGGTCTTCTTCGCCACGAACACGAAACCTGGCCGCCTGCACCTGCGACTTCAATACCGCCGCCGAAGCCATTTCGACGTCGCCCTCGATCATTTCTAATCCTCCGATGTCGGATCTCCCTACCCACCGTCCTCCCGTGCCGGAAATGGTCACCCCCGAACAGATCCGCCCACATGCGGAGGCCTCTCGTGACTTCGAGGTCTCCGCCCAGCAAGCTGCCGGTCGCGCCGCCGCCCCTCTATCGCTGCTCGGTACATACCCTATCTCTTCTCGGGGGTCGCCGCTGTCTGTAGATCTGAAGGACAAGCCGGGCGCGTCCTTGGCTATCGGAGCGTCCCTGGCCGTGGGCGTGCCCCCAGACCCACTGGTGTCCTTCCCGATTTTCACCGGACACTCATCCACGACGAGGGAGATGCAGCGGGATCGGACCACCCTCCCCAGGCCAACCCCTTCTCCGATGGCTACTCGTCACCTCCCTCCGGCGGAGCGGGTGCAGGCCTCTAGCCCTAACTGCCCGAGTGCTAGCAGGCCATCAGGTTCGTCTTTGAGATCCAGGCAAGCCGTATATCCCCAATCCTGGATTGGGAGGATGAGGACGACGAGCTGGTGGTGTCGGACGACGGGGTTCCACTCTTTACCTCCGGTTCGTACAAATTCTCCCTTGCAACGAAGGTTACGGGGATTCGGGTGGAGTTCATGTCTCCCTACGTCACGGGCTATCATTTCCCGTCAGCCAAGATCATGGAAGACATCCGCCATAGGGGTCCCTGGAGCTTTACGGGATATCCCCTCCATCTTGAACCGCTTCGGCGATTTGACCGGGCGGAAGAGATCAGCTTCAATCATGTGGAACTCGGGTTCTGGGCATTGAATATACCGATAGGAGCCATAAATCCCTACATCCGGGGTCTCGTTGTGAGTAGCATAGGCACGCAAATCATGTCAGCCCCAATCCCGTCGGTCCGACGGGAGGATATGCATCTTTGGATGAGGGTTCATATTGAGCTGTCTCGACCCTTACGGCGTAGGACTCGACTCCGCTTCCCAGGTACTGATTCTTCTGTTGTGATTGATCTACAGTACGAGAGAGTGGTGGATTTTTGTCGCAGGTGCGGTATGCTAACACACAGGTTAATGCACTACCAGACCCTGCTACCGGGGATTGGCCAGGAGGAGATTCGATATAATAGTTCTATCCTGGTCCCGAGGGATCTGGATGTGGACTAGTTGTTGCAAACGGTCTGGAATGTACCCCCCCCAGCATCACACCCGACGATCACGTACCTCCTGAGTTATCTAACCCTGAACTCTATGGTCCGTTCTAGGGAAATCACCATGGGCGCTGAATCGTCCACTGCAGGCACTCCGAAGCCTGACTACCTGGCTAAGGTTAACCGAGAGGGGTTGACCAATATTTTGCAGGGGGTGGCCATGGAGCACCCACACCGCCCCCAAGTCCACAAAGCCTGACTACATGGCTAACATCCACCCTGCTGCTGGCCCCGTGATCCGAGCTGCCCCCAGAAGAGGAGACAGATCCACGGGGCTATCAGCCGAACCCCCAGGAGAGGCTAGGGAAAAGTGGGCCCAGCAGAGGCAAAGGCAAGATGACCACTCTGAAGACCAGAAGTGGTTCGATGTATGCACGCCCACCGGAGACAAAGAAGCAGAGGGGAGGTCCGATTACCCAGCAACAACCCTGGTATCCGCCTTTTCAGGGGGAGGATCGAGCAGACGGAGCGGAGGTCCAGAGGCCTCCGATGGAGGAATAATCTGCCCCGGCAGGGGTGGGTGGAGTCGGCCCCAGGCTATACCTACAGACTCGGGACAACCACTGTTGGGAGGTCCCGGGCAGCCTGCAGTATCAGCATCAGTTTTTTTTCTGTTTATTGCTCTTATTTTTATTCTTGTTGGGATACTTTAATTTTTGCTGATATTAGAACTTGCTTTATTTTCCCTCGTTATATTGGAACGCCGGTAGGGAGTTGTTTTGAGTTGTTTCCCACGATTTCAAGTGAGCTAATATTATGGGTCCATGAGCGTCGGGCTTGCTACGGTCGGCCCGAAAAATATCTGGAACCCTAGGCAGTCACGCCTCATCCTGTTTGATTTCTATTTGGCATTAATAAAAGTCTCCGATTACCCGTTTCAAAAAAAAAAGTAAAAAGATTCGGGACATTGTGATAAGAAAATAGCGATAGTGACTGTAGGTGGATAATGCATACGCGTTTTGTTGATTGGCTTATGCTTCTTAAAATAACTTTCTTTCCTCGCTTATATGCAATATAATTTAATTTAATTGCTGCTTTGGGTCTTGGATTAAGTTTTTTGACTTATCTCTACATTTTACTTTTATAAACCCAACAATGCACATGCCACGAGATATACGGAGAGTTTTTTTTATTACTGCTAATTAATCTTGCGGCCTAATCCTCCTGATTAGGAGGGTTAGGAATAGGTTGAATGAAAGTCTCGTACATATGTTTGCTTCCTACAAACCTTCTACGTTCTAGACGATAAGTCTTGGGACTTTCTTCGTCTTTGCATGGATTATTGGGTTGTCTCGATGACTATGCTTCGGTAACCCGCCGCCACCCTTCATTCATCCCATCGCCGATGACTGCCATGGGCTCCGGCCTCTGTAGTTTCTGGCGATGGCCTCCTTACCACTCTCCCTCGCTATTCAGTCTTCTTCCCCTTCTCTTTCACCTCGCCTCCCTTCTTAACTCCTCGCCTTTGGAACTTCTCTTCCTTCTTTGTGTTGTGGATGTCACGCCCTGCTCGTCGGAGCTGGTCTCGTCCTCCCCTCTTCCTCGTGCTATGGAGGTCTCGCCCTGCTCGTCGGAGCTTCACGTTAACTAGTGAGGCGTGACGGTTCGGCTACGCCAGATCTGGTACCTCAGGTCGACGTGTTCAGGCTGTGGCAGGGGCAGCTTGTGTCGGTTCTTCTCAGGTGTGGTGGTCGCCGGGGTGTGCTCGATGTGGTGGTTGGTGAGCTCGCCGCTGCTCGTCTGTTTTTCTGGTCTGTGGCTTTGGCCTGACTTTCTTGTTCCCGGCTCAGGCGTGGGTTTCTAGATCGCCGAAGTGTGTTGCTCCCCGATAGGAGCTCGTTTCTTCTGTTGTCTGCTTTGGGTGGTCTGTTGTGCCCGTAGAAGGAGGAACGGGGGCTGCATGCTCGGGTGGGTTGTGCCCGTGGCTGGAGGAGCGGGGGCGGCATGTTCGAGGGTTGGTTTAGGGGTGGTAGGCTCGAGAGCGGGGCTGTTTTTTTGGACCGTGTAGGGCAGACCCGGGTCTGACGGGTTCGGCCAAGCTCTTTTGGGTCAGGCCCTTTTAGATTCGGGTTGGGGTCGCGGGTTGGCCTTTGATGGGTCGGGTGGGCCTGGGTTTGGTTCTAGGCCTGGGTTCAGTACTGGGTCTGGTTCTGGGCCTAGGTTCAGTTCTGGATCTGGTTATGGACCTGGTCTGGTTTGGGTCTGGGCTAATCTGGAGCTCTTCTGTTGGTTTCGGAGTCTTCTCTGTTGGAGTCTTGATTGGGTCGTGCTCAATATTATTACAGGCCTTCCCCTTCGGGCCCTTGCTGTTGTCGGTGAGGGGTTACCTGTCTTGGTTTCGAAACGCTCAGCTCAAATTTCAGTTTAGGCTTCTCAAGAGTTTTGACGTGTTGCTGCCAGTTTGGAGTTCAGAGTTTGGAGCTCGTTCTCGATAGAAATACCGGTCCTCCGCCTTTTTGAGCCTCTTTTTGGTGTTTACAGAATTTAGGTTTCGGAGGGCTGAGTGCGAGCTTATTTGTCTGCCCTGTCTCTCGCGCGATCTCGACAAAGCGGTTTCGAAGGTGGACCTTCTATCGGGTCTTTGGAGGTTACTAGTTCCTGCTCAAGTCGTGGGACGCGTTTCTATAGTCCAGCGGGTGTGGATCGTTGCTGAGCTACTCTAGCAGCTTCTGGCGTTTCAACCATCTGGGTACTTCTTGGACTATGTGGAGTGCCTCGCTGCCTACCGATCTTTGTTTGGCAATTCCTTTCCCACCCTACCCTTTCATTTAATTCGATTGGCTTCGCTTCTTCTCGACCCGCTGCTTGGTGTTCTAGCTTGCCGGTTTCAGGTGTTGGTGTTGGCCGCCGGCGAGTCCTTAAGACTATTCCTTGGTCTGAAGCCTTTCGTTTTATTTGTTGGGAGTGGTGTGTCTCAGTGATTTTTCACTGATACTGTATCTGTCGATCATGGTCCTGGTCACCGGTGTTTTTAGTACTCTCTTTCTCGTTAGGATTGATGTTACTAATGATACAAATGTTAGTCTTAGTGCCCGTAGTTCAATCCTAAATGTCCAAATGTGTATATCATCGTTAGCAATAAATATAAAGCGGCTTTTTATTACTTATGTGTTGGAGTAATATATTGACGTGTGCTCTGATCTATGCCCACCATGCGAATAGAACCATAGATCGAGATAGATCACACTAGATGAGTCCCTAGTCAACAAAGCTTCACTAGAAGCGACTAGTATGAAAGATGGCTCTTTATGGCTTACGTTCTGTTATTCATTGGAATGGGATTACGGAGTCTGATCATAGATATCATGTGGCACATGATATTGGACGACCCGCCCTGAATATGTGCCATAGATTAAGTCATGAACATATTCAGTGTCGTAGCTTGTCATGTATCCTTAGACCAAGGAGTCTTTGTGATCGCTATGTAGTCAACAATTGAGTTTAACCTGAGCCTAACGTTGTCCGTAACAGGGCTTCCATAACGGCCAGGATTGGCTTGGGGACGGGCTACATGAGTGACACGAAAGGCGGCTAAGGGATTTATCCCTCATACTGAGGTATGGGAAAGATATCGGTTCTCGGCCGCTTGATCGAGAGTGACTGAAAGAATAGCATGGCCATGCACATGATACTTGGTATCATATCTTCAGTCATCTCACATATCAAGGAACAGTGATTGAGAATAATAAGGATGACGGCTCTATGCCTTATCTCAATCAGGATATCGGAGATAAAAGGATAATGACAGGGATGACGGAAAGGTTAGAATCGACATGGTTGATTCGTTATGCAGTGTCATGCAATACTAAAGTCTCGTTAGTTGCCACTTAAATAGGATCAAGTAAAATGGGATTTTACGTTGATATATTGACATGCATAAACCTAAGGGTCACACCGGAGGATGAAACTCATTGACACATTTATGGAGAATGGCCAAAAGGGAGTTGTCTCGGGACATGACCAAAACTGGGTTTTGGGTCATGCGCCCGTAAGTGAATAGGACTTTACGGATCGAGACAAGGCTTGGAGTCTTGGGATTGATCGCGTCGGATAATGTTGGACATTTCCGGTATGGAAGGCTTGGAGGCGATGAGCGAATCACGGGACCTCCAAGGCCCATGGAACTAATTAATAAAGTCTTGATTAATTAGTACTAAGTAAGCAAGACAAGGATTAAGGTGTTGGTGATTCACCACCTAACCCAATCTTGTCTTGCCATACTTTGTCCTATTTACACCTTACTTGACACCATACTTGTCCCATGCCTTTAGTTGGACAAGTGTGGGTTTTGTTATGTTTAAGTCATCTTTTTTCAACATAACAAACACAAGACAAGAATAGGAAACACAACTTCTTTCCCCCTTCCCTTGCAATTTCGGGTTTGGCTAGTTTCCACCTCCATGTTTGTGTTCTTGAGTCCTCAAAGAGAAGAACTACGTGGCTTTGATTCCCATGTGGATACGTAGGCGTCTTGGAGACTCAAGTCAATCATTCGTTAACCGGTGTTCTTGTTTTGGTAAGAAATAGTGCTGAATTTTTCTCTTGTGAATCCATTCTTTGTTAGTTGTTTCATGGTTTAATCGTCTCTTGGTTTTCATTGATTTTCCGCTGCGAGTTGGTTCATCTCCAACACTACCTCGAGACCCAAAAGTGGTATCAGAGCCGTGCTACCTTTGGGATTCACAAGACGGTGTTCAAAGTTTCGATTTTGCTTGAAAGTTTCGTTTTTGGCATGTTGTTTTGCTAAATTGTTTGATAACATGTTTTAAATTATTGTTTATGGATTTAATGCATGTAAAATGAATTTTTGAAAATGATTTCAAATCTGGAAATTTTGAAAAAAGAATTGATTTTTCGGGTCTTGGGGAGCCGAAACCGGGACCGGACGGGGCTCCGTTGGATGGAGCTAGGCAAAGCATGACCGTTGGATGGTTGATATGCTAAGGCTAAACCGTTTTGTTAGTTATGATGAGTTTGGAACCGTCATGACGAACTCGAAGATCAAATGTTCAAAAGTTTCATTTTTGAACGGTTTCGATAAACCGAGCATCAAAAAATTTCGAAACTTGGCTATTAAATAAAACCGGAAAATCACATGATGTTTGATAACATGATTTTTTGATAACACGATGTGTGATGTGATGTTGGTATGGTGTACATAATAGCCCCGAGCTCGATTTAATTATTTATCTCTTTTCACGGCCTGCGAGCCGTTAGAGTTAGCGTGTAATTATTCTTTCAAGGTGTGGTCGTCGAACCACTTGTTTGTAATATTTATTTATTCCTGACTTGCGAGTCGTGTATTAAATTGTAATAGTTTACTCAAGACGAAGAAAGGGCGAAAAGGTCATTTGGTGGCTTTTCGGGTGTTGGCATCGGCTTGGAGTCGGTGGAGCTCAAGAAGCTAGTGGGAGTTAGTTTAGGGGGCTATTATGTGCACATTTATCGCTTTATGCTTGGTTTAGTTTATGCATGATTAATTCTATGTGTTTTAGAATTGCATGCTTAACTTTATTTACCGAGCATATCACCTCACATGCAAAGATAAAATTGGAATTTTAATCCTTGTGTGTGAGCCCTTAGAATCGCCATTACATTGGATGTAGTTGACGGGTTCGAAGAAAGAATTACATTGGATGTAATTTGAGGCATCATTTCATTTGGAATGTAGTTGATGTGCTCATCGCATCTAGGATGTGTCAAAGTTTTAAACACAACCGGACAAGTAAAAACGGGTCATGTCCGATACCTCCCAATTATCAACACCTTACTACCTCCCCGTCCTATGGGTGTCGTGCGCATTAGCGGAGCATCCATGGGAAAGCGGGGTAGTAGGTTTGGACGACATATGTGGGTGTCGTGCGCATTAGCGGAGCACCTACATAGTGACGGGCCATAGTTGAAAATTGGTGGACTCGACTACGATTCTCAGCCTGAGGTTGAGCTAGGGTAACAAATAGGGTAAGTCGTGTACATAAGTACATACCCTAGCCAAGAGTCACATTGGATGTGTTTGGATGGAGTCCTACCTACATAGCTCGATTAAGTGGTGAGCATTAGTTCAGCTTAATCGAGTGAATCAAGGATCTTGGTTTTAGATTGTAAAGGTTTAGAATCGATTGTTGGTGTTTAAGCTTTATCTTCATAAGATTTATTCAGTTTACTGATTGAATTTTATCTGTTGTAGATCAAATGGCAAATTCAGCGAACATTAATAGTTTGTCATTAAAAACCATTCTTGACAGGGTCAAGCTAAATGGGACAAACTATTTGGACTGGTACAGAATTTTGAGGATAGTCCTCAAGTCTGAACGCAAAGAATATATCCTTGACAAGGCTGTATCTAAGACCATATCAGAGTTACATGAAGTGTCAATAACTGCTGAGAAGAATATATCAGGGATCTGGGATCCAAGGATATTCTGATGGTCAACAAGGGAATTGGAAGTGGCAAGGGCGGGGTCCATGCGCACTTGGCAGGAAAGATGAGACACCTGAGAATGTCTGATTCTACTGCCAAAAGCCTGGTCAGTGGAACCGGGATTACAGGAAGTTCACGGCTGATCTGAAGAAGGGCAGTGGGACTGCGCCTTCATCAAATAGCCTGGATGATCTGAAGAAGGGCAGTAGGACTGCGCCTTCATCAGGAAACCTGGATGATCTAAGGAAGGGCGGTGGGACCGTGCCTTCATCCGGTATTAACTCTATAGAGCTACATCTCTCTACTTCCAAAGATTCATGGGTATTAGATACCAGGACTGAATCTCACACATGCACTAATATATGGTGGGTGAAAGTAGTAGAGGTTTGGAAAGCACGAAGTGGACCTCAGAGTTGTGGGAACTGCTGTAGGATCCATGAGTCCTGCTTTGCCAAGTGGCCTTATCTTAGTATTGTATAATGTATATTGCATACCTACTTTTAGTAGGAATATTATATATGTATCCGTGTTTGACAAGGAAGGGTATAATGTTAATATTGGAAATGGAGTTTTCAATGTTCTATGCAATGATATGTTTTATACCAGTACTGACTTGGTTGAAGGATTGTACATATTATATATGGGTAACAATGCCTCAAGTTCTATATATTACGTTAATACCAAGAGGTCTAAATCCAACGATTTAAACCTAACTTTGTTATGGCACTGTCATTTGGGTCGCATAAACAAGAAGCGCCTATCGGCACTTCAGAAGTGCGGGCTTTCAGGTTCATTCGAATTCCATTCGATCCATAGGTGCAAGGTTTGTTTGATGGGCAAAATGACTAAAGTGCCCTTTATCGATCACGATGAAAGGGCGGCTGAATTATTGGGGCTGATACACTCGAATGTGTGTAGACCAATAAGTTCACTTGCTAGGAGGGGTTTTAGCTACTTTATCACATTTACTTATGATTACAGTAAATATGGTTATGTCTATTCGCTGAGACATAAGTCTGAAGCTTTTGATAAATTCAAAGAGTTTAAGACTAAAGTAGAAAACCAGCTCGACAAAGGTATTAAGGCACTTCGATTGGATCAAGGTGGAAAATACTTGAACACAGAGTTATTAGATCATCTAAAAGAGAATGGGATCCTTTTGGAATGGACTCCTCCTGGGACACTGTAGTTGAAAGGTGTAGCCAAACGGAGAAATCGGACATTGTTAGACAATGGTCCGTTCCATGATTAGTTGGACTGATCTCGCAATCTCTTTCTGGGGTTATGCTCTAGAGACGACCGCATTCATAGTGAATCGGGCTTCGACGAAGGGTGTGGAAGGGACACCATTTTAAAATGGTACGGGATGATGCCCGCTTTGTCCTTCCTAAAGATTTGTGGTTGCGAGGCTTATGTGAAACATTTGGTTTCGACAAAGCTCGAACCAAGATCTGAGACATGCACATTTGTGTGGTGTCCCAAAGCAACAAGGGGATACTATTTCTACAATCCCAGTGAGAACATGGTGTTCGTCGCTTGGGGTGGGGTCTTTATGGAAAAGAAGTTTTGTTTCCAAAGACGTCATTGGAAGGACTGTGCATCTCGAAGAAATTCAAGATGGTACAGATCTGTCTAAACCAATTGACAACCCAGTAGAAAGGAGCCAGAGATTGTCGTAGAGTGAGAACCAATTCCTGTTACAATTCCAGAAGGTCCAAGGCGATTTGAAAGGGTCAATCTTCCACCTCTAAGATATGGTATCCGGAGGTGACAATGAAGTCATGGTGGATCACGATGATCCAGCCACCTTTCAAGAAGTCGTGGATGGGCCCGACTCCGAGTTATGGCTGGGAGCCATGAGGGAGGAAATGCAATCCATGTCGGACAACCGAGTCTGGGAACCGGTTGATCCCATCAATGGTGTGAGGACCATCGGATGCAAATGGATCTTCAAGGTGAAGATGGACATGGACGACAACCCTCTGACCTACAAAGCTTAATTGGTGGCGAAAGGTTATAGGCAAATCCAATGGATTTACTATGAGGAAACCTTCTCCCTAGTGGCTATGGTCAAAATCGATCCAAATTCTTCTTGACATAACTGCGTATCATAATTACGAGATATGGCAAGTGGATGTCAAAACCGCTTTTCTAAATGGAAATTTGACTGAGTACGTTTGTATGTCTTGGCCCAAAGGTTTTGACGATCCGAAGAATAAGGGAAAGATTTATAAGTTGTTGAAATCCATTTATGGATTGAAACGAACTTCTCGGAGTTGGATCCTTCGTTTTGATGAAGCTGTAATTGGATTTGGCTTAATCAAGAACGAGGATGAATCTTGCGTTTATAAGAAGGCTAGTGGGAGCAAGATTACCTTTCTGGTTCTTATTGAAAACGACATCCCAACCTTGCACGAGACTAAAGCTTGGTTGAGGAAGTGTTTTCAATAAAGGACTTAGGCGATGCTTCTTATATCTTAAGGATTAAGATATGTTGAGATCGCACCAAGAGGGTCTTGGATTTAAGTCAGGGAACCTATGTGAACAAGGCATTGAGTAGGTTCTTAATGCTCGATTCAAAGAAAGGACTCTTACCCACTAGTCATGGCATTCATCTCAGCAAGACTCAATGTCCTAAGACACCCGATGAGCTGAAAAGGATGATGAGAATCCTATGCGCCTGGGGGGCAGGATCCATCATATACGCCATGACATGTATGAGACCGGACGTCTCGTAAGCCTTATGTTGTACCAGTAGACATCAGTCTAACCCGGGGGAAAGATGATGTTGAACTAGTCGTCGAAGGATGAGTAGACACTAGTTTTCCAAGACAAATCCAGATGAATTTAGAAGTCAGTCAGGATATGTGTTTATGCTGAATGGCAGAGCTTTAGCTGGGAGAGCGTAAAGCAAGATACCATTACCGAATCTAAGACAGAGGCCAAGTACATGGATGCTGTAGAGGCAGCGAAGGAGGCTATGTGGATTTGGAAATTCACGGCAGGGTTGGGTGTAATTAAAAACCCATCCAGCTCGGTGAATCCATTTTGCGAAAACACAAGGGCCATTGCGCAAGCTAAAAGCCCAGATCGCATAACAAATCCAAACATGTACTACAGCGTATCCACCTAATCAGAGAAATACTGAACTGAGGTGAAGTGAAGATAACTTATATTGCAACGGATGATAACATAGCCAACCCTTTGACTAAGGCATTATCGCTGCCTAAACATGTTAGACATGTAAAGTCGATGGGGACATATTGGAGTTCAGATTGGAACTAGGGCAAGTGGGAGATTGTTAGTCTTAGTGCCCGTAGTTCAATCCTAAATGTCCAAATGTGTATATCATCGTTAGCAATAAAATTAAAGCGGCTTTTTATTACTTATGTGTTGGAGTAATATATCTACGTGTTCTCTGATCTATGCCCACCATGCGAATAGAACCATAGATCGAGATAGATCACACTAGATGAGTCCCTAGTCAACAAAGCTTCACTAGAAGCGACTAGTATGAAAGATGGCTCTTTATGGCTTACGTTCTGTTAGTCATTGGAATGGGATTCCAGAGTCTGATCATAGATATCATGTGGCACATGATATTGGACGACCCGCCCTGAATATGTGCCATAGATTAAGTCATGAACATATTCAGTGTCGTAGCTTGTCATGTATCCTTAGACCAAGGAGTCTTTGTGATCGCTATATAGTCAACAATTGAGTTTGACCTGAGCCTAACTTTGTCCGTAACAGTGCTTCCATAACGGCCAGGATTGGCTTGGGGACGGGCTACATGAGTGACACGAAAGACGGCTAAGGGATTTATCCCTCATACTGAGGTATGGGAAAGATATCGGTTCTCGGCCGCTTGATCGAGAGTGACTGAAAGAATAGCATAGCCATGCACATGATACTGGGTATCATATCTTCAGTCATCTCACATATCAAGGAACGGTGATTGAGAATAATAAGGATGACGGCTCTATGCCTTATCTCAATCAGGATATCGGAGATAAAAGGATAATGACAGGGATGACGGAAATGTTAGAATCGACAGGGTTGATTCGTTATGCAGTGTCATGCAATACTAAAGTCTCGTTAGTTGCCACTTAAATAGGATCAAGTAAAATGGGATTTTACGTTGATCTATTGACATGCATAAACCTAAGGGTCACACCGGAGGATGAAACTCATTGACACATTTATGGAGAATGGCCAAAAGGGAGTTGTCTCGGGACATGACCAAAACTGGGTTTTGGGTCATGTGCCCGTAAGTGAATAGGACTTTACGGATCGAGACAAGGCTTGGAGTCTTGGGATTAATCGCGTCGGATAATGTTGGACATTTCTGGTATGGAAGGATTGGAGGCGATGAGCGAATCACGGGACCTCGTTGGAAATGGACACGGGCCATGTTCCAAGAGGCCCATGAAAGGCCCATGCAACCAAGGCCCATGGAACTAATTAATCAAGTCTTGATTAATTAGTACTAAGTAAGCGAGACAAGGATTAAGGTGTTGGTGATTCACCACCTAACCCAATCTTGTCTTGCCATACTTTGTCCTATTTACACCTTACTTGACACCATACTTGTCCCATGCCTTTAGTTGGACAAGTATGGGTTTTGTTATGTTTAAGTCATCCTTTTTCAACATAACAAACACAAGACAAGAATAGGAAACACATTTTCTCTCCCTCTTCCATGGCCATTTCGGGTTTGGCTAGTTTCCACCTCCATGTTTGTGTTCTTGAGTCCTCAAAGAGAAGAACTACGTGGCTTTGATTCCCATGTGGATACGTAGGCGTCTTGGAGACTCAAGCCAATCATTCGTTAACCGGTGTTCTTGTTTTGGTAAGAAATAGTGCTGAATTTTTCTCTTGTGAATCCATTCTTTGTTAGTTGTTTCATGGTTTAATCGTCTCTTGGTTTTCATTGATTTTCCGCTGCGAGTTGGTTCATCTCCAACCTTACCTCGAGACCCAACAACAGAGAGTTTGGTACAACTCTGATTAGGTTTGCAGTGTTTCTTGTGCGCCTGCTCTTCTTGGTGGCCAATTCTTGGTTGGTGGCTTATGCCTTGCTCGGTCGTTCAGGGGTGTTTGGTCTGGCCTTTCTTGTTGCACTTGGTGGCTTTTCTTGTTGTCTGCCTTATTGGCGGTCCTTGTAATCTGCACCTTCTTTTTCTTGTTGCACTTGGTGGCTTTTCTTATGGTCTGCCCTTGTTGGCGGTTCTTGTAATCTACACCTTCTTTTTCTGGGTTGCATTCTTATCGTCTTTGGTTTCTGTTGTGTCCTATAAGAAGGATGTGTACTTCTTGGGGTTTTGGAGGTCTGTAGTCAAATTTCATGTACTCGTCATTCCCCTCGTAAGAGGTTTAATTTAAATTAATTTACATTTTCCGATAAAAAAAAAGAATGCTCTCATCCTTTGGTGGAGCACCCATATATGGAAAAATCACCGATACACATGGGGGTGGTAAGGGACTAAGGATCGTGGGCATCCTCCTTCACATCTTCGTCTAGCTCGCATGTAAAACATAACTTATCAAATAAGTTTTTTTAGGGTAATTTTCATCTCAATACCCTAACTATTAATTTTTTTCACCTCAATACCCTAACTATTTTTAGTGGCACCTCAATACCCTAGAATGCCTTTTTTTTTCACCTCAATACCCTAACTATTTTTTGTGACACCTCACTACCCTAGAATGCATTTTTTGTGGCACCTCACTACCCTAGAATGCATTTTTGTGACATTAAAAACTGATTTTTTAAAGAAATTTTGTAAACCAATGGCATGCTTTTAAAAATTTGATTGTTAGTGAGTGGTATTATGGACTTCTTAAGTGTTTTCATCAAAAAAATGGATGACAAATTGACGGCAGGTATCAAAGTGAAAAAAATGCATTCTAGGGTATTGAGAAGCCACTAAAAATAGTAAGGATATTGAGGTGAAAAAAATTAATAGTCAGGATATAGAGGTGAAATTTACTCTCTTTTTATCAGCGATACATGAAATTGATGATTCTAATTTTTGAAACGAAGATAACATAAAAGTAACCATGGTCACGAGCAGAAATCTAATAGAAACTCCTCTTATCCTAAAAACTGTGTGAACCAATCCTAGCCACACACCCTTTAGATCCAACATTCACCATAATGCCACATAATCACCCCAATTCCACCAAAACTCACGCCACTTTCATCCTCTCTCACACAAGCAAGGGCATAATTGTAATAGCATGGTGCCATGTGGACAAGTGTCCATTTTTTTCTTAACCAATTCTCTAATTTAATATTTTCCGATTCGTTTGAACTCCGATTAACTTCAAACTTGCGCCAATATTTTTCTTTTTCCAAGGGCTTTAAATCAAGATCAGTCATGAATATATTTTGAAGCACGAAAATAAAAAGTAATATTGGGGTGATAAAAACAATGTTGAGTATTGATAAATCTTCACTAATAAATTTTTTATATTGGGGTATCAAACTAGTGCCAAATAGTGTTTAGTGTTGATAAAACTAGTTCTTAGTGTTCATAAAAAAACATGTGATGATGTGATAAAAATCATGTTCGATTTTGGAAAATGAGGTGATAAAACTAGTGTTCAGTGTTGATAAACCCAGTGTATAGTGTTGATAAACCCAGTGTATAGTGTTGATAAAAATTACCCAGACTTAACTTTTTTTAAAAATCAGCCCCGAAATAAGGGTGATAACCTAGAGTTTAGTGTTGATAAAAAAACATGTGATGGGATGATAAAAACACATGTAATTTAATGATAAACATAGTGTTTAGTGTTGATAAAACTAGTGCTTAGTGTTCATAAAAAAACATGTGATGATGTGATAAAAATCATGTTCGATTTTGGAAAATGAGGTGATAAAACTAATTTTCAGTGTTGATAAACCCACTGTATAGTGTTGATAAACCCAGTGTATAGTGTTGATAAAAATTACCCAGACTTAACTTTTTTTAAAAATCAGCCCCAATTTTTTTTTCGTGCTTCAAAATATATTCATGACTGATCTTGATAGAGAGCCCCTGAAAAAACAAAACTAATGGCGCAAGTTTGAAGCCAATCGATGTTCAAACGAAGCGGGAAAAATTAAATTAGTGAATTGGTAAAAAAAATAATATGATGGTTTTACTAAAAAGCCCTTACCACTTACAAAAAAATGCTGTTTTTTTTTGCAGTCAACAAGTCAACAAATCAATTGCATCTCATCCATCCATTCTTAAAATGAATGGCTTGGATTGGTTCACACGGTTTTTACGTTAAGAATGTTAGCCTCGGTGCCCGTAGTCCGATCGTAAATGTCAAATTGTAATTATCATCGTTGGCAATATAAATAAAGCGGCTTTTATATTACTTAAGTGTTGGAGTAATATGTCGTTTGTGTTTCCAATCTGTGCCCACCATGCGAATAGAACCATAGATCAGAATGGATCACACTCGATGAGGTCCCTAGTCAATAGTCTTCGCTGGAAGCGACTACTATGAAATATGACTCTTGATGGCTTACGTTCTATTAGCCATAGGAAAGGGTTCCGGAGTCTGATCATAAACATCATGTGGGACATGATGGTGGACGACCCGACTTGAAAATGTTCTATAGATTAAGTCATGAACATGTTCAGAGTCGTTGCTTGTCAGGTATCCTTAGACCGAGGAGTCTATATGATTGCTATGCAGTAAACAACCAAGTTTGACCTGAAAGCCCAACGTTGCACCGTGACTGGGCTTCCATAACGGCCAGGATTGGCTTGGGGAATGACTGCATGATTGACATGATAGACGGCTAAGGGATTTATCCCTCATACTGCGGTATGGGAAAGATATCTGGTTCACGACCGCTTGATCGAGAGTGACTGACAGGAAAGCATGGCCATGCACATGATACTGGGTATCATAAGGTCAGTCATCTCACATATCAAGGAACATGGATTGAGGATAATAAGGATGACGACTCTATGCCTTATCTCAATCCGGATATCGGTGATAAAAGGGATAATGACAAGGACAACTTAAAGGTCAGAATCGACAGGGCGCAATTCGTTATGCAGGGTCAGGCAATACTGAGTCTTGTCAGTTGCCACTTTGGTAAGATCAAGTAAAATGGGATTTTATATTGATCTTACCGACATGCATAGACCTAAGGGTCACACCGACAGTTTGATACTCGATAAGAACATGACGAACCTAAGTTGGAGGGAATTGTGGCGGGGATCGCCATAGTGGACCGGCTAGCATATTGGGCTCGGCATGGGCTCTCTTGGAGAGGCCCATGGCCGGCCCATATAGGCTAGGCCCAACAAACACTTAAGTCATTGGATGACAATTAGTCTTGTTGACCAAAATTGGGTGGGACCCAATTTCCACTAAACTAATAAACTAGGTAGTTTATTAGCTCCACCTAGCATCTTGGCATGGACACTTGTCTTCAGTTGAGAGTTAAGTGATTCCACTTAACTAAGCATGCAAGGGATGTTGGAGAACACAACATGCAAGTGTAGAGAATTAGAGAGAGAGTCTTCTTCTTCTTCCTCT
Source organism: Erodium maritimum (assembly GCA_963921825.1). NCBI lineage: Eukaryota > Viridiplantae > Streptophyta > Magnoliopsida > Geraniales > Geraniaceae > Erodium > Erodium maritimum. The sequence goes on along the minus strand of OY997595.1, from coordinate 50,582,224 downwards.
ACCTTGGCCAAACCCCCCTCCAAGCTTCAAGGTTAGTTTTTCATGTTCTTGAGTCATCAAACTCAAGAACTACGTTGGATTTGATTCCAGTAAGGATACGTAGGCGTCCAAGGGGCTCAAGTCATTCACAGTTGGGTGTTATTGAACCAATTTCGGACAAGTAGAGGGTGCTGATTTTCAGCATAGTTTTGTCCGACCAGTCACTTTGAGGAACTCGATCGGAGGTTCATCCGATGTACGATGAAGATGATTTTTGGATTGATCGTTCTCCACATATGGGTCTTATATCTGACCAAAGGGATTTGAGTTTCAACGGTTCGTTTTCGATATACACCAGCTGCAAGATGAGGCACTTGCAAAGGCGATGTTCACATACCTTTGCTGAATTTTCAGACTTGTTTTTCATATTTGGTAGACTCATCTCGATTGATTCGTGGTTAATCTTCCGCTGCATTTTATTTTTAACATGTCCACGACATCGAGACCCAACAGTGGTATCAGAGCTTGGCTACCAACGGGAAAAACAAGAGCTGAAATTTTCAGTTTTGGTGCTGGAAATTTTGAAGTGGTTGCTAGTTTTTTATTTAAAGTGCTTAAATATGCATGTTAGCTTATTAATTTCATGTTTGTGCATATATGGATGTATGCTTGATTGATAACATGATTTAATTTCTTGCATGTGGATATTATGCATGAAATTGGTGATTTTCGAAATAAAATCAAATCTGATTTTTTTTGGACAAAGTTTAATTTTTGGGGTCACGAGACCGCGACTCTCAAGGAGCTGATCCCGTGATCGGATGGGGCTCCGTTGGACGGAGCTAGGCCGAGTCCTGACTATTGAATAGTCGGAACGCCGGGCCTAAACCATTTGGGGAATTACGACGAGTTTGGAACCGTCATAATGAACCACAAAATTAAACGTTCGGAAAATTCATTTTTGAAACCGGTTTCGATAAACCGTGTAATAATTTTCGAAACTTGGAATCTAACTAAAATCACTCATATCTCGGTGTTTGATAACACTCTGTTTCATAACACGCTGTATGATGTGATGATTATGCATGGTGCACGTTATTAAGCCCCGGGTAGTTTTATCACTTTTCTCGGACTGCGTGCCGATAGTGTTAGCGTGTAACTATTCTTTTAAAGGTGTGGTCGTCGTACCACTTGTTTGTAATAATTATTATTTCCAGACCTGCGAGTCGTGTATTTTATTCTAACCGTTATTGCCAGCTTGGAGACCAAGGAGCTCAAGAGGCGAGTGCGAGACCGCAGGAAACGGCTTCGAGCAGATGGACGTCAAGGGGCGAGTGGGAGGCCCACGTCGTCAGCTTGAAGTCAAGATTGCTCAAGACCGGGTTGGGAATAGTTTAGGGGGCTTTGACGTGCACGTCTTTATGCTTGATGCTTGGTTTAATTTATGCATGATTGTATGGTTAGAATGCATGCTTAGATTTAAACTTTCAACCAAATCACCTCACATGCAAAGATAAAATTGGTTTTAATCGTTTGCTTGTGAACCCTTGAACCATCTTTACATTGGATGTAGTAGACGAGTTCGAAGGAAGAATTACATTGGATGTAATTGGAGACGTCATTACATTTGGAATGTATTTGACGTTCTCATCGCATTAATGATGTGCCAATCGTTCAAACACGACAAGACAAGTAAAAACGGGTCATGTCAGATACCTCCCAGTTTATCAACAACTTCCTACTTCCTCGACCTATGGGTGTCGTGCGCCTTAGCGGAGCATCCATAGGAAGGAGTTGTAGTAAGTTTGGTCAGCATATGTGGGTGTCGTGCGCCTTAGCGGAGCACCTACATAGTGACAGGCCATCGTTGAAAACTGGTGGACCCGACTACGATTCTCAGCCAGAGGTTGAGCTAGGGTTTCAGATAGGGTAAGCCATGTACTCAAGTACATACCCTAGAAAAGAGTCACATTGGATGTGATCGGATGGAGTCCGGCCTACATAGCTCGGTTGAGTGGTGAGCCTTAGTTCAGCTCAATCGAGTGAATCAAGGTTCTTGGTTCAAGATTCTATAGGTTTAGAATCGCCTGTCGCTGTTTGAACTCGATCTTCTTAATTTATTCAGTTTACTGATTAAATTCACTTTGTCGTGTAGATCAAAATAGCTAACATATTAGCGAACACCGATAGTTTGTCATTGAAAACCATACTTGACGGGGTCAAGCTTAATGGGACAAACTATCTGGATTGGTACAGAGTTTTGAGGATAGTCCTCAAACTCTAAACGCAAAAGGACATATCCTTGATAAGGCCATCCCTTATGTCCTGAAAATGAAGGGGCATCTCGAACATCTTAATTGACTGGGTCTTAAGATAGTGTCGGAGATAACAACGTACATGGGTCTGCGCTCGCTTCCTCTTGTGTATGATGAATTCATCGTGAGCTATCATATGCACGATATGGACAAGACCAAGTCAGAGTTACATGGCACATTTGTAACTGCTGAGAAGAATATCAGGGATCTAGGATCCAAGGATATTTTGATGGTCAGAAAGGGATCCAGTTTCGGGAGGGAAACTGGTAGTGGCAAGGGCAAGACCCCTGTGCACTTGGCGAGAAAGATGAAGACACACGATCGCTCCTAACCCTCCAAAGACCGGGGGTCCTCAAGGAAGGCTTAGGAGGATAAGATTGTCTGCTTCTACTGCCAGAAGCCTGATCATTGGATTCGGAATTGTGGGAAAAATCAGGATGATCTAAAGAAGGGCAATGAGAATGCGCCATCTTTAGGTATTAACCTAATAGAGCTACATCTCGCTACTTCAAAAGATTCATGGGTATTGGATACCAAGGGTGAATCTCACATACGCACTAACGTGTAGTGGTTGGAAGGTAGGAGATGATTGGAGAAGAACAAATTGGACCTCAGAGTGGACAACAAGTAAGGGTTGTAGCGACTGCTGTAGGATCCATGGGTCTTCATCATCCAAATAGCCTTGTTGTGTTTTCAACAATATATTGCATACCTATTAGGATCATTATATCTGTATCCGTGTTAGACACCGAAGGATATAATATGGATATTGGAAATTGGATTTTCAATATTCTATGCAATGATATGTTTAAAACAAACATGGTCGGAGGATTGTACATATTGGATATGGTGACAATGCCTCAAGCTTTGTTTATAAGGTTGATACCAAAAGGTCTAAATCCGATAATTTAGACCATACTCTGTTAAGAAACTGTCATTTAGGTCTCATAATCAAGAAACGCATATCAGCACTTCACAAGTGCGGACATTGAGGTCCATTCTAATTTCATTCGAATAATAAATGCAAGGCTTGTTTGTTGAGCAAAATGACTAAAGCGCCCTTCATCGATCGCGGTGAAAGGGCGGGTGAATTATTGGGGTGATACACTCGGATGTGTGTAGACCAATAAGTTCGCTTGCCAAGAGGGGTTTTAGCTACTTTATCACATTTACTGATGGTTGCAGTAAATATGATTATGTCTATTCGATCAGACATAAGTCTAAAACTTTTGATAAATTCAAAGAGTTCAAGACTGAAGTAGAAAACCAGCTCGGGAAAAGTATTAAGTCTCTTCGATTGGATCGAGGAGGAGAATACTTAACTACAGAGTTTTTAGATCATCTAACAGAGAATGAGATCCTTTGGAATGGACTCCTCCCGGGACACCGTAGTTGAGAGGTGTAGCCGAATGGAGAAATCAGACATTGGTGGACAATGGCTTGATCCATGGTCAGTTGGACTGATCTCCCTATCTCTTTGTAGGGTTATGCTCTAGAGACGGCCGTATTCATTTTGAATCGGGCTCCTACGAAGGCTGTGGAAGGGACACCATTTGAGAAATGGCACGGGAGGAAGCCCGTTTTGTCCTTCCTAAAGATTTGGGGTTGCGAGGCTTATGTGAAGCGGTTAGTTCACAGTAAGCTCAAACCAGGATCTGATAAATGCACCTTCGGGGGGTATCCCAAGGAAACAAGGGGATATTACTTCTACAAACCCAGTGAGAACATGGCGTTCGTCACTGGGATGGGGTCTTTGTGCAAAGGGAATTTGTTTTCAAAGACGTCAGTGGGAGGAATGTACATCTAGAGGGAGTTCAAGATGGTACACATGCCTCTGAACCACATGACAACCCAGTAGAGGAGCCTGAAGTGGTCATAGAGCAAGAACCAATTCCCATAGTAATTCCTAAACGTCCAAGGCAACTTGAAAGATTAGTCACCCACCCTAGGGATATGGTTGTTTTGTATCTGGAGGTGACAATGAGCTAATGGTGGATCGTGAGGATCCAGCCACCTATTCAGGAAGCCGTGAATGGGCCCGACTCCGAGTTATGGCTGGGAGCCATAAGGGAGGAAATGCAATCCATGTCGGATAACCAAGTCTGGGAACTGGTTGATCCCATCGATGGTGTGAGAACCATCGGATGCAAATAGATCTTCAAGGTGAAGATGGACATGGATGGCAAGCCTCTGATCTACAAAGCCCGACTGGTTGCAAAAGGTTATAGGCAGATCCTGTGGATAGACTATGAGGAAACCTACTCACCAGTGGCTATGGTCAAATCTATCTAGATTCTTCTTGACATGGTCTCGTATCTTGGATACGAGATATGGCAAGTGGATGTCAAAACCGCTTTTAAACGGGAATTTTACTGAAGACGTTTTATGTCTCAGCCCGAAGGTTTTGACGATCCAAAGAATAAGGGATAGATTTATAAGTTGTTAAAATCCATTTGTGGATTGAAACAAGCTTCTCGGAGTTCGAAATATTTGTTTTGATGAAGCTGTAATTGGATTCGGCTTTGTCAAGAACGAAGATGACCCTTGCGTTTATAAGAAGGCTAGTGGGAGTAAGATTGCCTTTCTAGTGCTTTATGTCGATGACATACTATTTTATCAGAATCGACGTCCCTGTTTTAAACGAAACCAAAAGCTTGGAGGGGACGTGTTTCGCGATGGACTTAGGCGAGTCTGCTTATATCTTAGGGATTAAGATATATAGAGATCGCACCAAGAGGGTCTTGGGATTAAGTCAGAGCACCTATGTGAACAATGCATTGAGTGGGTTCTCAATGCTCAATTCAAAGAAAGGATTCTTACCCGCTCGTCATGGCATTAGTCTCAGCAAGACTCAGTGTCATAAAACACCGGATGAGATGAAAAGGATGATGCGAATCCCATGCGCCTGGGAGGGGCAGGATCGATCATATATGCATGACATATACGAGACTGGATGTCTTGTATGCCTTGTGTTGTACCAACAGACATCAGTCTAACCCTTGGGGAAAGATGAGTCTGAATTAGTCGTTAATGTGTATGTTGACGCTAGTTTCCAAACATATTAAGATGACTTTAGAAGTCAGTCAGGACATCTGTTTACGCTGATTGACGGTGCTTTCAGCTGGAAGAGCATGAAGCAAGATACCGTCGCTGACTCCACGACAGAGGTCGAGTACATAGCGGCTGCAGGGGCAGCCAAGGAAGCTATATGGATTTGGAAATTCACGGCAGGGTTAGGCGTAATTAAAAACCCGCCTAAGCCCGGTGAACCTATTTTGCGACAACACTGAGGCCATTGCTCAAGCTAAAGATCCCAGATCGCATAACAAATCCAAACATGTACTGCGGCGATATCACCTAATCAGAGAGATTCCGAACAGGGGTGATGTGAAGATCACGTATATTGCAATGGATGATAACATAGCCGACCCGTTGACCAAAGCGCTCTCGTTACCCAAGCACGAAAGGCATGTAAGGTCAATGAGATTAGATTGGAATTTAGATTGGAGCTAGGGCAAGTGGGAGATTGTTAGCCTCGGTGCCCGTAGTCCGATCGTAAATGTCCAATTGTAATTATCATCGTTGGCAATATAAATAAATCGGCTTTTATATTACTTAAGTGTTGGAGTAATATGTCGTTTGTGTTTCCGATCTGTGCCCACCATGCGAATAGAACCATAGATCAGAATGGATCACACTCGATGAGGTCCCTAGTCAATAGTCTTCGCTGGAAGCGACTAGTATGAAATATGACTCTTGACGGCTTACGTTCTATTAGCCATAGGAAAGGGTTCCGGAGTCTGATCATAAACATCATGTGGGACATGATGTTGGACGACCCAACCTGAATATGTTACATAGATTAAGTCATGAACATGTTCAGAGTCGTTGCTTGTCAGGTATCCTTAGATCGATGAGTCTATGTGATTGCTATGCAGTAAACAACCAAGTTTGACCTGAAAGCCCAACGTTGCACCGTGACTGGGCTTCCATAACGGCCAGGATTGGCTTGGAGAATGACTGCATGAGTGACATGATAGACGGCTAAGGGATTTATCCCTCATACTGCGGTATGGGAAAGATATCTGGTTCACGGCCGCTTGATCGAGAGTGACTGACAGGAAAGCATGGCCATGCACATAATACTGGGTATCATAAGGTCAGTCATCTCACATATCAAGGAACATGGATTGAGGATAATAAGGATGACGGCTCTATGCCTTATCTCAATCCGGATATCGGTGATAAAAGGGATAATGACAAGGACGACTGAAAGGTCAAAATCGACAGGGCGCGATTCATTATGCAGGGTCGGGCAATACTGAGTCTCGTCAGTTGCCACTTTGGTAAGATCAAGTAAAATGGGATTTTACGTTGATCTTACCGACATGCATAGACCTAAGGGTCACACCGACAGTTTGATACTCGATAAGAACATGACGAACCTAAGTTGGAGGGAATTGTGGCGGGGATCGCCATAGTGGACCGGCTAGCATATTGGGCTCGGCATGGGCTCTCTTGGAGAGGCCCATGGCCGGCCTATATAGGCTAGGCCTAAAAAAGACTTAAGTCATTGGATGACAATTAGTCTTGTTGACCAAAATTGGGTGGGACCCAATTTCCACTAAACTAATAAACTAGGTAGTTTATTAGCTCCACCTAGCATCTTGGCATGGACACTTGTCTTAAGTTGAGAGTTAAGTGATTCCACTTAACTAAGCATGCAAGGGATGTTGGAGAACACAACATGCAAGTGTAGAGAATTAGAGAGAGAGAGTCTTCTTCTTCTTCCTCTACCTTGGCCAAACCCCCCTCCAAGCTTCAAGGTTAGTTTTTCATGTTCTTGAGTCATCAAACTCAAGAACTACGTTGGCTTTGATTCCGTTAAGGATACGTAGGCGTCCAAGGGGCTCAAGCCATTCAAAGTTGGGTGTTATTGAACCAATTTCGGACAAGTAGAGGGTGCTGATTTTCAGCACAGTTTTGTCCGACCAGTCACTTTAAGGAGCTCGATCGGAGGTTCATCCGATGTATGATGAAGATGATTTTTGGAGTGAACGTTCTCCACATATGGGTCTTCAATCTGACCAAAGGTTTGAGTTTCAACGGTTCGTTTTCGATATACACCAGCTGCAAGATGAGGCACTTGCAAAAGGTGATGTTCACATACCTTTGCTGAATTTTCAGACTTGTTTTCATATTTGGTAGACTCATCTCGATTGATTCGTGGTTAATCTTCCGCTGCATTTTGTGTTTAACATGTCCACGACATCGAGACCCAACAAAGAAGTGGTTTCTATTTGATTTTTCCTCCCATGGTCACTATTATAAAAGAGTAAGAAAACATACGAATGAAAATTAGACCCTTAAAACAAGAAGGGAAAGACGTAGCAGATTGGCCTCGCGTTGTAAGTAATACCATACAAGTGAGAAAACACATCAGTAGCAAGTAATACAGTTCAATTGCGTCTTTTATGACAGGAGTCATCTAGTTATCGTAAACATGGTACGAACATTAATAATTATTAAATTAACACAAAAATTTCCATTTTAATTTTAAAAAATACATAAATAACTATAAGGTTATATAATCGGAATTAAAAAAAAAATTATCTCTCGTCTTGAGAGCCTAACCTAACCCTAGCTTGCCCTTGCTGCTATGGAGCTTCTTCCTGCTGCCGTCGCTGTTGCGCCGCCTGGGCTCGTCAGCTTTGTTGTTCCCGTGTTCGCTTGTCCCATCGGTGCAGGGTTCACATACGGATGGGAGTGGCTGGTTCTTCCCCAGCCCCCAACGTCTCTTCCCCTTCATGTCCCTCGTGTGGCTTCGTCGAATTCCAGTCGGATCGCCATGCACCCTCATACCTTCCCGTCGATGTCTCCTAGCCTCTCAGCTCCGTGTGGTTTGAAGATCCCACCACCACTCTCTTCTCCCCTCCCCCATGTCTCGGCCTCGCTTCCTCTGTCGGCATTCTCTGCGGACTCGGCTTCAGAGTTTCTGGGATCGACAGTGTGTATCCTCCCCGAGGAATCCCTACCTACGCCGCCTGCGTTGCCCGGTCCGTTCATCCCACTATCTCTACCGCCAATGGAAGGTGCTACACCGCCCTCACCAGCACGGTCTCCCCTGCCTGACGTCCCTTCACCACGCCCATCGAGTGAAGTGGTTTGGCCTTTCTGTGTTTGACGGAAGCGTCAACCAAGAGTGAGGATTCCTTACATCCCTCCCTTCCGGCGATTCCAGCATATCAGCTCCAGCGTGATGGGGTGGATCCTCACCCACTAGAGGGAACCCTAATCCCTACTTCTAAGCCGCCGCTACCGACGCCACCCACCAATCAACCGGCCGCGAAGCCGAGTCGAGGGCAGGCCTTGCGACGTCCGATAGTTATGTTCTTCCCACACAACGTCCTCCTTGGCCTCCCCCTTCCAAACCTTGTTCTGCTGACCCAAATGTTTTGCCAAGACCTTGCTCTAGCCCCGCTTCCCCCGGACGGCGCGGTTTCTAGGGTTTGCCAAAACCTTGATCTGGTCCTTCCTTCCCCGAGTGGTGCAGTTCCTAGGGTTCCGCCCCCTTATTTTGATCCAATACTAAGGTTCTACCTTAGCCCCCTGACTCGCCGTTGCATAGGTATCTGCAGCCCAAAACTGATAGGCTTCTACAACTCATTAGTGGTGGGCCCTCCCGACCCATTAATGATGGGTCTCGTCAGCCCATTACTTGTGGGCCCTCGGCACCCCCTACGGTGAATGGAGAGGTCAGTTGCTGGAGCACCTCGGGAGGAGCAGGTCAGGGCAGGAAGCAGCTCCGCCAGTAGGAATGAGTGGTACGCCGTGCATTAGGGACTGGCTCTGGGAGGGGTCCCTGTACGATGTGATGCCTTCCCCTTTACCATTACCGTCGAGGTCCCTCAGGATCTACGTTATTCCATTCCTTCTCTCCGTCTTCTATCGCGGCCCATGAGGCATCCCAGCTCAATAATAGCTGGTCCATCCAATACTGTTAGTGACGGTTATAGTATGAAAAGAACTGCGACACCATTGTGTCTTTTGTCTGTTCTTGTTCTTTGTGGTTAGGGAGTTATTCCTGATGCACTAAGATGTACTTGATTTAAATTAATGAATTGCACCTTTCGCTAAAAAAACTATAAGGTTAATTAAATGGACAATCACAACGAAAGAACACATACATGGATAAGAGTTCTTAATCTTGTCTCACAACTTTGAGAGCTCTCCCTAGTCTTAGCCACGCGACGCCATGGTGCTTTCCTCTTCTCTTCCCATCGCCGCCGTGTCCTCTACTACAGTCGTGCCCCTGGTATCCACTACTGCTCTTCCCAGTGCTGCGCTTCTCCTTCCGCCTTGTAATCCACAACCCGCTGTTGGTTGTGAAGTCAAGACTCGGCGTCGGCGAAAACCGAAGCCCACTCTCATGCCTCTAGCGGCGACTTTGGTTGTCCCGCTACCGACTAGTTCTCCCTCCCGGAGTGAGACGATGGTGATCCGTCCTTCTCGGTGGGATCGACCTCACCCACTCTACCTGTAAAACCAAAACGGGGAAGACCTCTACGTCGCCCACCGGTGCCGCCTTCCACAAGTAAGGGTCTTCTTGCGCTACCTCCTTCAAACCTTAGCGGACTAGTTGGCGTGACAGACCGAACTCTCCCGGCGAGCTTGAACCCTAGGGGGCGGCGTACCTTGCGAGTCATGCTATGACTTCTCTAAACTCTACTAAGCCGCCCCTCGATCCTGTCAGGGTTTCCCTAAACCCTAACGTCCCGGTGCTCCCCGCAGGTAAGCCGCCACCCGAGCCTATTAGGGTTTCCTTTAACCCTAATGCCCTGACGTCTCTCGCAAGTGACAAACCTACATGCCATGCCTTGCTCTGGCACCAGTGTGTGAAGGCGGTGGGATTAGGGTTCCGTCGTCGCCTACTGGTACCCTTCTCTACCAAGTGCCGCGGGCCCTAGAGGTCCCATCTCTGGACAGACACCTGTCCCTAAAATTACATGGGACTAGGTTCATATCTCGATGGATGAAGTCTCGACGGTCGATCCTAGTGTGTTCCCCCCGTTACGGAAGGACCTAGCGAGAGGGAAGCCCCCCATGGAGGAATTTCCAAGGACGGCGGTGACGACCTTGGGATTAGGGCGTTGCCTTCCTGCTCAAGCCGCGGTACCACCCACTCTCACGGCCCATGCTGCCCCACCGGCCATGTCGCAGGACAGGGCACGACATCTAGCTCTGACCGAGCTCCACTCAGCCTCGACTGGTAGGGGGTTGAACCTTCAGTCTTCCTTGGAGATCCTGTATGATGGATTGTCATCCTGTTCGTTGGAAGAAGAGGAAGAAGTGGAGGTCATGGTCCCGACGTCTCGGGCGACTGCATCGACGACCCTAGCTCGGCAACAATGGGGGTTACTGGTACGCCTCTGGACCTCGAAGACCCCACAGAAGGGCGTGCTTCTGCGTATCATCACAACAACATGGGGCAATCCGTAGAGGGACTGGTGATCAAGGACTTAGGACTGGGATTGTTCGGCTTCTATTTCCGTAAAGCGGAATCACGCTCATGGGTTAGAAACAATGAACCCTGATGCTTTGATGGTAAGGTTCTATTACTAGGAGACTTAGACCCGTGCACTCGGGAGCTGCCCCCTCTTGACCGGGTGCAACTATGGGTGCATGCTAGAGGGTTTCCACCTCTGGTTCGAACGAGAGAGACGAGTACCTCCATTGGCAACGCGTTGGGGATGTGCATGGATGTCCCATGCGACCAATGGGGAATGTGCTGGGGAGGACCTATTAAGGTGCGGTTCTGGCACATCCTTGAGAAGCCGTTACAGAAGAACTTGGTGCTGAGGTTCCTAGAATTTCTGGACCCGATCATTATCGACCTCACGTGTACTTAACTTCCTAACTTCTTCTATAACTGTGGTCGGCTGGGCCATATCCTGAAAGATTGCCCGTGGGCGGTTAGAGGGCCTCCGCGTTTTGAGGAGTTTATGCTGGAATACTACCAAGAGAAGAAGGTCAAGGCGTACGCCACTGATTGGGGAGAACCAGTCCGCCTGTCGGCCAATCCTTCACCGGTCACGGACCCCTTCGGTCACTTGAACTGGGACCCGAGACCCATTCTGTCCCCTCAATCAAGTCAGCTAGGCTCGATGAGTGGAAAATCGTCTAAGCCACCTGCTTCTTCGGGAATGGAACCACCGCTACCACACACGGATCAACTGGTCGGGAGGACTCGGATAGAGTGGGGAGCTGATGAGTGGGGATGACTATGCGTCAAAACCCTCATTTTACGTGCATCAAGACACGGTCATCAAGCAATATAGAGACGGTTAAATACCGGTCGATCCCACAGGGAGTAGAGGTATCAATAGTATTTTGCTAAAACCTAGGGACGTGGGATGTCACTTCCATATCCCCGAAAGGGAAAATAAAGGGCAGAAATTAAAGTTTGTTGTTTAAGTTTAAAAAGAAATGAAAACTATATATAGCTACCACCTAAGACACACTACTTTCGATTCACACAAAGAGCTGGTCACGGGTACAAGTAAATACGACTTCTAATTAACGCATGGTTTGGTTAACGATGGTGAAATCAAATAATTCTTTCCTTATGGTCTTAGAACACTTAAGTTCCTATGTATGCGGTATCAAGAAATCAACTACATACTAGTCATGGGGAGAGGGCACTAGACCATTGCCCGGACCGATATGCGAACCGCCAATCATCGGAAAGCAATAAACTAGGGTGTAGTTCTATGATCTTGAGCGAACCTCGATCAATCCTCGAACGAGAGATAACGACAACGAATGCATGTCACTCTCGCTACCAACTACCACAAGTAGAGATAGCTACACCACTCGGCGAATCAACTCATCTACGCCTAGTTCACTTCCTAATTCTCGAATACCATCAATAACGATGAACACCAGAAATCAGGTAGAACTAAATAGAGTATCGAATCGCGATACTCTATTACCACACAAGCATGAGAGGACTCTGAATAAATGTCGAATCTACTCAGCTACTCCTAGTTAAATCAACCTGACGACCGAATAAATCGATCATCAATGAGAACTAAATAGAGCAACGAATCACGAAGCTCTAGTAATACACAAGCATGAGTAAACTCTAAATCAATAAACCAATCTACTTAGCTACGCCTAGTTCACTTCTCGAATATCAAACACCACCGGTCAAGATGAGTTCACTAATCGAGTTGAACTAAATAGAACCTCGTTCTAGTAATACTCAAGCGTAAGTAAATTCTATAAACGTGAAATCCCATCTCACACTAGATCGATTCATGGATCACTGAAACATCAATCTATATAGCGCACACAACAATTAGGGAAAATCCCCAAATCGTTCGGTCGACTTGAAACACACAAGAGAATCGAGAAAACACATCCTAGCATATTTCTATCTCGTAAATAGGAAATCAAGACATAAAAATATCGGAAATCCTAAATAAGATCACTAAATGGCTAAAGTTTGCATTTTTACGAACTCTAACTTAGAACTTGATATACACCCGAGAGATGAAATAGCTAGCACATGAAATCGGGTTTTAAAATCATGAAAGTTTCGAACACAAAGTAAGAAAATCATGCTTGAACATCGATTAGCTAAAATATAGACAAATACTCATACAAGCAAGTGGATGCTATTAAGCTCAAAAACCCCAAATCATTTCATAAACACCACCAAACTCAAATTAACCGCAAACCGATGCATCAATTTAACGGAAATCATCATTTACACAATACTCATGACCAAAGATCGAAACCCTAGGTCATGGATCTCAAATCCTACTCAAACATACCAAAAAACCGAGTTTTATAACAAAATAGAGAAGGGTAGAAATAAGAACCGGGATTGGGTTGAGAAACCCAATCGAAAATCTCCTCTAGCTTGCAAACCCACAATCTCCAACTCTCCAAAGCTTCAACTCATAAAAATGGAGAAGTTGGAGATGGTGGGAAGCTCATGGATGCTTTAGAGCTCCTTGGATGGTCTAGGTTATAACCTTCGCAACTTCCTCTCGAAGAAACATTCTTCTGCTGGATGCAAAACACTCGTTTCCGGCTCTTTGGTCCCTTCTCTCGATGCCTTAACGAGGAAGGCATGGATGGGGATCAGTAGAAATATGATGACTGCAAGTATCGTTCAGAATGAATTGGGTGCTCAGGGTGTCTTTGATATTGAGATTCGTGATTTGGGAAATAGACTGCTGATGATCAATTGCTCGAACCAGTCTTTTGAAAGTAAAATGATCGAAGAGAATTGGGAGTGGCTCTCCAACTGGGTTGCTATGGTCCATGGTAATGAAGATTGCCTCATCAAAGGTGGTTACTTCAAATGGCTATGTCTTCGTGGGGTTCCAATTCAAAGCTGGTCTCAGAAGAACTTTGAATCCATTGCTGCACATTTTGGCACGTCCCTCTTGGTGCACCCTGACTCTTTATCAACTCTTGCATTTCAGAAAGATTTTGTCTTAGTTCACGCTTCCTCCTGCCAGGAAATCAATGAGGAAATCTCTTTCTCCCTGGGAAAACACTCCTTCAGAGTTTCAGTTTCTGAAACTGACAGCAATCTGATCCCTCCGTTGTTGAAGAGCATAGCCTCGTCGGAAAATCAATCGGAGGATCTGTCGGAGAGTTCAGAGTTAGGGAAGGAGGACTCTAAAGAGTCATCTTCCTCGTTTACTTCCAAAATTAATTCGGTTGTGAATAACGAGGAGGTGAACACGTCTCTCAATCAAGCATTGCAAATTAATGCCGTGGAAGTGCCTCTTCACAACCCTGATTCAGTTGAACCTGGAGACTTAATTGCATTATCGGCTCCTGAGCCTGGAGAATTAAATTATGTTGCAAGAAGAGACACCCAATCTTCTTCATTTGATTCTGAGGCAACCATTTCAGTAATCACAAAACCCTCGAGAAAGAAAAAGAAAGGGAAATCTTCCAAGGGGAACATAAGTCGCCATGAATCATCCTCTGCCTTAGACATTGAAATCACCAACCAAACCTTTGGCCCGAATGTCAAAAACTACTCCCAAGCTTTAAAGGCTTGCAATGACGTGGTATTCAAAACTAAAGGGAGAGAGACTCTTCTTAAGGCCTATATCTTGTCCCAAAACGAGGTGATAGATCACTAGCATTCTGAGAACGACGAGGATGTGCTTTGTGAGGACTCAGGTGGAAAAGATGAATCTTCAAGTGGCATAGCTGCCACTCGCAAATGAATCTATCAATCCTCTCATGGAATGTGAGAGGAATCGCTTCCACCCAGAAGAGAAACTTAGTTCGCAGAGAAATTGCTCAAAGAAAACCCTCGATCATCTTTATTCAAGAGGCCAAATTGAAAATTCTCCCCTCAGACTTCCTCAGATCTTGTGGTCTCAGCTCGGACTGGCTCCTCTCTAACACTCCTTCCTCAGGTCTATCTGGAGGTATCATTACGTCCTGGAAAAGCAACCAATTCCATATGGTGAGAGCTAAACCTTCAAAGAATGCTATTTACCGGTGGGGCTCAACTGTCCTCTCCTCAATCTCAATCGGTCTCATAAATGTCTATGCCCCCATGTCTGAGTACTGCTAAGGCTGCTCTCTAGATGGAGATTGAGAAGGAGCTTCATGGGTTTTCTGGTCCCATCATCATCGGGGGTGACTTTAATTCTGTACTCACAACTGATGAGAAACGTGGGTCGCAAGTAACCAGTGCAGAATTGAGAATTTTTTAGGACTTCTTGCTTCAGAATGCCCTCATTGACCTTCCAATGCAAGGAGGTTGCTTCACCTGGTATGGCCCAAATCATAAACTCTCTGAACTTGATAGATTTTTAGTCAATGCAGATACCATCTCTTGCTTTGTGAGGCTATCTCAGAAAAAATTTCCAAGGGGATTCTCAGACCACATGCCTATTCTTCTCAAGAATGAAAGCTTGGATTGGGGCCCAAGGCATTTCAAATTTATAAATGCTTGGCTTGATGATGAAAGATGTCTTCCCTTAATCAAGGAATCCTGGGAATCCTTCTCATTTTCAGGTGCTCCTAGTTACATTTTGTGGCAGAAGCTTAAGGCTCTAAAACCCATTCTCAAATAGTGGAATCTTTCTGTTTTTGGCCATCTTGAGAAGGATTGCAATGACCTCAAGGGTGAAATTGAGAGGCTTGATCTCATCTCTGAATTAAGAGATTTCTCTATTGCTGAAGTAAGCCTGAGATCTCTATCTGGTGCACTCCTGATTCAAAAGTCTAAGAGACTTGCATCCCTTTGGAGACATAAGGCCAGGTTCCTTTGGCTGAGAGAAGGTGACAAATGCTCCAAGTTATACCACATTATTGCTAATTACAGAGCCTCTAAGAACTCAATTTCTGAAATTACAATGGATGGTGTGTCCTACTCTGATCCTGGTATGATAAAGCTGAAAGCTTCTGAATTCTTCAGTGAGCATTTTAAATCCCATGAACATGATCTCTGGGGGTTGCCTGATCTTCCTTTCAAGAAATTATCTGATTCCCAAGCATCCTTTCTCACTTATCCATTCACTGAAGATGAGGTCCTCAATGCTGTGAACAGCTGCAATGGCTCTAAAGCTCCGGGAGCTGATGGTTTCACTCTTAAGTTCTTTTAGGTCTGTTGGGACATTATCAAAGCTGATTATATGAAATTTATTCATGCCTTCCACTCTCATGGAACTGTGGGTAAAGGCAACAATGCCATTCTTCTAGCTCTTATCCCCAAGGTGGACCATCCTTCCCATTTCTCAGAATTCAGACCAATAAGCCTTGTATCTGCCAGTTACAAAATCCTGGCTAAGGTCTTGTCTAGAAGACTTAAGTGTGTGATTGGTAGTATTGTTAGTGACACTCAATCTGACTTCATCCAAGGAAGACAAATCCTTGATGGGGTTCTCATTCCTTCAGAACTAGTTCATTCTATTAAAAAGTTTAAGGAGCAGATCACAATTATCAAACTAGACTTTGAAAAGGCTTTTGATTCCTTAAGTTGGGACTATCTTGATCACTGCCTTGTGGAAATGGGCTTCAATCCCGCTTGGAGAAAATGGATGAACTGTTGCTTTCAATCTAACATATTAGTTCTCATAAATGGGTCTCAATCTAATGAATTCAAAATGGGAAGGGGTACTAGACAAGGTTGTCCCCTCTCCCCTCTCTTGTTTGCTATTGCTGGTGAACGCTTACATCAGGTGATATGCAAAGGCATCAGAGATCTAAATTATGCAGGTTACAGGTTTGGCTTATATCGTCCTATGGTTTCTCATCTCCAGTTTGCCGATGACACCATTCTTTTCATCAAAGGTGGCCCTGCAGAAATAAGCAACCTCAAACTAGCACTCATTAGTATTGAGTTTTGCTCAGGTCTAAAGATAAATTTCTCCAAATCAAGCTCCTATGTTTTAAATCCTGGGGAGCTCTCAGATGATCTTGTCTCTGACATTCTTGGCTGCTCCACCTGTTCTCTCCCTATTCCTTATCTTGGATTCAATCTAGGTGCTAATCCAAGAAGGATCAGAACTTGGGACCCTATTGTATCCAAATTCAAGAGGAGGCTCAACCTCTGGAAAGCCAAACACCTCAGCTTTGGAGGGAGGCTAACCCTGATTAAATCCACCCTTAATGCCCTCCCTCTTTTCTACATGTCCCTCATGAGAGCTCCTATTGGTGTCATCAACAAATTGGAGCAATGACAGAGATCCTTTCTGTCACGACCCAAATCCGGTTTTGGCCGGACTCGAGACGCGACTTGAGTTGACAATCAAATAATAACAAAAGAAAAAAATGAAATTCGAATAAACACTCAAGAGGTTCCGATAAAATACTCCAATAACATGTTCCAAATCATAATTAGGAGTCAAGGCTCCAAAAAGAATAGGTAAATCATGGGGTTCACTACAATGATCAAAAAGACGTCTCTAAGACCATAATGCCCAGACTCTCCAGAAGCTCCCGAGCCTCGAGTCCACTACTCATCAAGTACGCCTGTATAAACAGTCAATAAAACAAATAGGGGAGAGCTTACGCTCAGTAGGGAAAATCATAAACAGTTTAACCTCCAATTTAGTAATAAAATTGCTTTAGCATGACAACACATATTGAAATTAATACTTTTAATTAAAATGATGCTATAACATAGGCAAGATAAGAACAATATCACATTCTTAAAGATAATGGTAACTTTCAAGAGAATAAGTGAAAAGCGCTATAAAGATTCAATAACTACTACAATGGGATCAAGTGAATATCACACCAACCGCTTAAATCCTCAATACTCCGATCCGCGATTAGATTCTTGTGTCATATCGGATCTCATACTTCGATCCACAAGAGTATTCGTGTCATATCAGATTTTCCCTCGGTCTAGAGGAGGCACATACATCGGGTTACTGGTAACAATCCCTAAGGGACGCTTATCGTCGGGATTCTCGGAAATGCCCCCAAAGGACCACATGTCATAGGGAACAAAGGTAATGCTCCCGCAGGACGCATACACTTGGGTGAATCAACAAGTAACCATTATATCATCCTACACCAGACTCCTCAACGGTGTAGGTACCATACCGTATCAACAAAAATCATTATCTCATCCTACACCAGACTCCTCAACGGTGTAGGTACCATACCGTATCAACAATAATCATTATCTCATCCTACACCGGACTCCTCAACGGTGTAGGTACCATACCGTATCAACAATAATCATTATCTCATCCTACACCGGACTCATCAACGGTATAGGTACCATACCGTATCAACAATAATCATTATCTCATCCTACACCGGACTCCTCAATGGTGTAGGTACCATACCGTATCAACAATAATCATTATCTCATCCTACACCGGACTCCTCAACGGTGTAGGTACCATACCATATCAACAATAATCATTATCTCATCCTACACTGGACTCCTCACGGTGTAGGTACCATCCATCAGCTATGATATTACCCAACACCGGAATCCTCTACAGTGCGGGTACCATACCGGATCACCAATAATCAATATCCCGCAGGATCATCCTATCAATGCCCCGTAGGGTCCATAACTAATATCCCGCAGGATCACTAACCAATGCCCCGCAGGGTCCATAACCAATAAATGTAAAACGCACTCAAGAGACTAACATGCCAACACGTCATACAACCAAAGCTTAGCCAATCACAATTCCATCATCACAACCAAAGCTTAATTTATCTTAAACTAAGCAAGCAAGCATGTGAGGCAAACACAACTAATCCGAGGGCTCATCACGGCCTCTCTAGCAGTAAAGCAATTCCCAAGTATTGAAAGCAAGTTACACTAGTTATTCACATCCTACGCATGCATACTAGACACGCCCGGTTATTAGTAATTGAAAGACGATTATTCTAGTTATTCGCATCCTATATGCAATTCTAGGACCTTTCCGATTTTATTAACCTAATAGGCATACTAGTATTGAAATACACGAGGAGTTACTACTTTCCCTACCTTGTGGTCTTCCTCTAATAATACTCCTAGCTGTTGACGACCGGCCATCTCCGTCTTCTCGGGCGAAGTCCAAGTTCTAGGGCGAAGTCTGGTCTGGGTTTGACAAATAAAATGTCCAATCAAAACCGGTAATTGTCCAAAGGTCCTCAGATTTATCCAAATTTGTCCTTTAATTGTCCAAATTAAATTAATTAAACAGTTAATCAACCTTATTTTAAAATGATTTTCTTTAAAACTGGATTGACCCGGATCCAAACCCGGACCTGACCCGAATTCGGACCCAACCCGAGCCTAGACCCTGACTCAGACCCGGTCCGAGCCCGAAGCCCAGACCAGATCCAGCCCGAGGCCCAGACCCGAGGTCTGCCTCGTTCAGGCCCAGGCCCAAGGCCTGCTTCTGGTTCGAGCCCGGATGAGCTAGGGTTGTTCTTGCCGGCGGCGACGGCGAGCTCAGAGGGGGCGGCGGTGGTTGAGGGTGGTTCTTGACGACGGGGAAGGTGGTAGGATGCTCGGGGTGTCGCGGGGGAGTCGATGGCGTGATTTCCGGAGCCCTCAATTCAGATATGTTTCCGTGAGGAGTTTGCCGGCGTGCAAAGCGTGCACGAACTCCGACGACCTTTCTTCGGCAGAATCCGGACTAGACGAGCTCGTACTTGCTCGATTTCTAGAGAATAGGAGATGGGGAGAGCAGATCGAGGGTAGGAGAGGCTCACCGGTACGGGTTTTGTTCGTTGAAGGCACGTCGAGTTCGGGTGGACGGCGGCGAGGTTTGATTCGAAGGAGAAGAAGCGAGGACGAGGGGCGTGGGGTGGTTTCTGGTATGGTGGTGTGGAGCTGATGCTCCCGCGTAGTTGTGGTGTCTCAGTGGCTCGGATTGAAACCGGGGAAGGCGCCGCCGGCGAGGGTTCGTCGAAGAAGAACGCGAGCTCCGAGAGAGGAAGGGACGAGCTCGAGCTCGTGAGGGAGAGTGTAAGAACCACTCCCGGTCAACGCCAGTCAAATTGGCGAAAAATAGGAAAATTTAAAAATTTTGGACAGATATTTAAATGAACCTAAATTTGACCCCGAGGGTCATATCGGACTTGAGTTGACCCCGATATCGACCAAAGTGAGTTATGGGGGACTCAGGGCAACTTTCTGACCAATTTGGGAAAGGTTGACTTTTTGTTGGAAAAGTCAACCGAGCGACGTTTTGGTCCGTTCAAGGCTCGTTTTGGATCCAAAAAGCTTAGCCGTCATCACAGCGGTCTTAGTTGAGCCGTTTCCTTGTAGCCCGTGAAGTTTCGTAATTTCTTGGAAAATGGGCCCGTTCAGGGCCCGAGACGACCTAATTTCGCGAATCTGACTGAAAAATATCTAGAAGATATTTTCCAAAAGGGGTGGGACCCACTTGCCACTTGTCATAAATTTGGTGGTAGTTGGTTTTTAAAATAAAGAAAAAGAAAGGATGAGTGTTAGTTTTGTAATTAAGTGTTAGTTGTTTTTTTTTAACAAAACAAAAGGAAAACTTGAGTGTAGGTTCGGCCATAAGGGGAAAAAGAAAGAGAAAGTAGAGAGAGAAAGTAGAGAAAAGAAAGAGAAGGAGAAAAGAGAAAAGAGAAGAGAAAAGTGTTGGGGTTTTAGGATTTCCCGACGATCCAACCGACGGATCGTCTCAACGATCGAAGAATCGAGCTCCTGTCATCATTTCCTACGCTGAGAACCTAATTGATTTTCGTTTTGGTACGTTTAAAAGTTAGGGTTTGTGTTTAAACGGGTTAAATATGGATGAATCGAGGTGTAGGGTTCGTTGGGAACGTTTTGGAGCGAAAAGGATCGGTTTCCGGTGACCGGAGGCTCGGGGGAGCTCTGGCCACCGTGGGTGGTGGCTGGCCGGAGCTAGGACCAGCCACCATGGTGGTGAACCGGCCCAGCCACCCACGGCCCTTGATGGCTGAGTGGGGCCCACATGCTCGGGTCTCGGGTTTTCGTGTTCGGGTGGTTTAGGACGATCCCCAAGTCGTTAATCCACACCCGGAACGAATTTTGGAATTAAATTGTAAAAGTTGTAAATGACGGGTTTAGGAACTTCAAACGCGAATTAAATTGCTCGGAAGTCGGAAATTGATTCCGTCGATTGCGTTGGAACCTTTGAACTATTCTAAGACCGTAGAAACGAAAACGGGAATTTTCGGAGCCCCGGAAGGGCGTTTTCAAATCCCGGGCAGATTTGCCGAGCCGGGAGAATCGGGCATTTCTGGGCCCATTATCGACAATGTCGAGTAATTGGGAAGTTTGGGAGTGATCGACATGGTCGGGATTGCATTTGGGCGTCAAGTGTATTAATATTCAGTTATGCCTGCGAACTTAAAAAGTGTTTTAAATTGTGTTCTTATTAGATCGTGCCACCGACCGAGGAAAGGGAAAGCTAGGCGAGTGATCGTGAGCACGCCGGAGCTTGGTTGTGAGCTTTTGGGAAAGCATACGAGGTAGGGAAAAGTAGCCGAATCTCGGCCCTGACTAGGGAAATTAAACAGTAGAAATGCATGTGACACTTGGGTGTCGTGTGTTAAGTAAGTTTATCGAACAATAGAAAGGCAGGTGACACCGGGTGGTGTCGTATGATACGAGAACGTATCGAACAGTAGAAATGCATGTGACACTTAGTAGTGTCGTAGGAGCAGTGAACGTATTGTAGAAATACTGGAGGCATTTGGTTATGCCCGGAGGTCGATTGTATTGTTTGTGGGTTGCGATGAGTGCCCGTGGGGTTGTTGAGCCCGTGTCTTATTGTTTGGTGTCTTGGATGGCCATGAGTGCCTGTGGGGTTGTTGAACCCGTACTTTACTGTTGGTGTCTTGAGTGGCCATGAGTGCCCGTGGGGTTGTTGAGCCCGTGTCTTACTTTTGGTGTCTTGGGTGGCCATGAGTGCTCGTGGGGTTGTTGAACCCATATTTTACTGTTGGTGTATCTTTGTTGGCCATGAGTGCCCGTGGGGTTGTTGAACCCGTGTTTTACAGTTGGTGTCTTGGGTGGCCATGAGTGCCTGTGGGGTGTTAAACTTGTGTTGTTACTATTTGTGAACTTTGGTTGTGATTGTGATTGTGGGTGCCCGACAGAGATCGGGGGAAGTTGCGTGGGGGTTGGCTAGCTTTCCGATAGAGATCGGTAAAGTTGCGCATTCGATGGCTAGCTTGCCGACAGAGATCAGTAAAGTTGAGCATTCTTTGGCTAGCCTTCCGACAAGGATCAGAAAGGTTGAGCATTCTTTGGCGATGAAGGGCGGCTCCCCTTCCGACTAGCTATCGGAAAAGTAGCGCTGTATATATCACTAACAGGTCGACCGCCTAGCCCGACAGAGATCGGGGGAAGTTGCGTGGGGCAGGCTCAAGCCCAGCTGGTTAGCAACCGGCACTGAGCAGCTTGAGTGCGATCCTTTGTGATATTGTTTGGTGTGCGATCCTTTGTGATCTTGGGTGTTGTGTGGTTATCTTTTGTGTCCTTGGTGGAGGTCGTAACCGCTGTGTCGGGTCTACATTACGTGTCCGAGTGTTGAGTTGGTTGGGGAAAGTAACATGTTGTGTGTCAATCGGGTTACTTGAGTTGGGGATAGTAGTCCCTGGTGTTTGGTTGTTTTTGGTGTTTCCGGCATTGTCTGCTAGTATGTCGTAGTCAGTCTGGTATCCGTGGTGGTGAGCGAACGCTCACCCCTAGCTGCTTTTCCTACAGGTATTGGTCGCGAGACGGTATAGGGGAGCTCTCGAAGCTTGAAGAGCTGGGAGTGGGAGTCCGGGTTTCCTTTTGAGTTTAGCGACGTACGTCATGTCTTTTGTCCGCTTGTTTGGACGTGCTTTTGCGTTGTAAATTGTTATTTTGATTAACTAAATGGTGATTTTAAGCGATTTATTTAAAAGGTTTGAAAATGGTTTTATTGTTTTGCCGTTCGCGTTCCGGGTTCGGTTCTACTGAATTCGGGGCGTGACAGAGAGAGTGCGGCGCCTTGGAACTCATGCCCGCAAATGAGGAGCTGAATCGATCAAACTAGGGTTAGGGTGTGAGGAGTCGGGCCTGGCCGGTATTGGGCCTGCGTGCGTGCTCTGGGCCTGGTCTGGTCCGGCCCAAAAATGAGGTCTGGCTGGCCCAGGCCTAAACCCCTTTTTTTATTTCTCTTCTTCTCCTTCTTTTTTTTTGTTGCAATCAAACCAATAATCGACTCGCCTTCCAACTCAACGACGTCTCCTACGATAAATTATCGGAATAAAATTTCAGGTCCTTACACTTTCTCTGTGGAAGTTCTGTCTCTAAAAGGGCTATACATAAGGTCAAATGGGCTATTGTTTGCTTTCAAAAAGAGGAGGGGGGTCTTGGTGTTAGATCTGTAATAACCACTCCCGATCAACGCCAGTCAAATCTGCGAAAAACAGGAAAATTTAAAAAAATTCAGCACATACTTGATTGAACCTAAATCTGACCCCGAGGGTCATACCGGACTTAAGTTGATCCCGATTTTGACCGAAGTGAGTTCCAGGGGACTCAGGGCAACTTTCTGATCAATTTGGGAAATGTTGACTCTTCGTTGGAAAAGTCAACCGAGAGACGTTTTGATCCATTCGAGGACCGTTTTGGATCCAAAAAGCTTAGCCATTGTCGCAGCGGTCTTAGTTGAGCCGTTTTCTTGTAGCCCGTCAAGTTTCGTAATTTCTTGGAAAACGTGATCGTTCGGGGCCCAAAAGGTGTGGGACCCACCTTGCCACTTGTCAAACAAGTGGTGGTGTTATGTTTTGGGGAAAAATAAAGATGAGGCATAAGGAGGGGGGTTCGGCCAAGTGTGTTAGAAAAGGAAAAAAAAATAGAAAAAAGGAGAGGTGAGTTTAGAGAGAGAAGGAGAAGGAAGAGAAGAGAGAAAAGGGAGGTTGCTAGGGTTTGGGGCTACTATTCACGTCATCTCCACCCTTGGATCGTCTCAAAGTTAAGAGATTCAAGCTCACCTCGTCCTCCTCTTTGGTAAGCACCGAACCGATTCCCGTTTTGTTAAGTTGGAATGTTAGGGTTTTGTTAAGATGAGTAGTTTAGGGTTGAAATGAGGTGTGGGGAGTGTTGGAGACGTTTTGGAGACGTTTGGAGGTGAAGGAGCACGTTTTCCGGTGACCGGAAGCTCGCGAGGAGCTCCGGGCACCATATAGGGTGGCCGGCCACCATGTGAGGTGGCTGGCCGGAGCTAGGGCCGGCCACCACCATGGTGGGCCGGGCCCACTTTAACCCTAGGCCCCACGGAGAAGTTGGGTCGGGTGGGGCCCACGTGCTCGGGTGATCGAGTTTAGTGTTCGGGTGGTTTAGAACGTTCCCCGGACCATTTATCCAAAACCGAATCGAAATTTGGAATTAAAATGCGAAAGTTGTAATTATCGGGTTTAGAAACTTTAAACATTGATAAATTGACTCGGAAGTCGGAATTCGATTCCGTCGAGTGCCTAGGAACCCTTGAATTATTCTAAGACCGTAGAAACGAAAACGGGAATTTTCGGAGCCCCGGAAGGGCGTTTCCAAAACCCGGGCAGATTCGCCATGTCGGGCGAATCGGGCCTTTGCGGGTCCTTTATCGACAATGTCGAGTAATTGGGAAGTTTGGGAGTGATCGACATTGTCGGGGTTACGTTTGGGCGTTAAGTTTATTGATTTTCAGTTTATTCCTGCGAGTTTAAAAGTGCCTTAAAATTGTGTTCTTTTAGATCGTGCTGCAGACCGAGGGAAAGGAAAGCTAGGCGAATGACTGAGATCACGCCGGAGCTTGTTGGTTGGCTTTTGGAGAACACGCACGAGGTAGGGAAAAGTAGCCGGATCTCGGCCCTGACTAGGGAAAGTTAACAGTAGAATTGCATGTGACACCGGGGTGTCGTGGGTTAAGTAAGTTTATCGAATATTAGAAAGGCATGATACGGGAACGTAGCGGATAATAGAAAAGCATGTGACACTTAGTAGTGTCGTAGGAGCAGAGAACTTATCGATGTTAGAATTACTGGAGGCATATGACCATGCCCGGAGGTTGATTGTGAACTTATCGATATTAGGAGTACTGGAGGAATATGACCATGCCCGAAGGTTGATTGTGAAACTGTTGATATTAGGACTGTTGGAGGCATTGGTTATCCCGGAGGTTGATTGTGTATTTTGTGTCTTGGGTGGCCATGAGAGCCTGTGTTTTACTGTTGTGTCTTGAGTGGCCATGAGAGCCCGTGTTTTACTGTTGGTGTCTTGGGTGACCATGAGAGCCCGTGTTTTACTGTTGTGTCTTGGGTGGCCGTGAGTGCCAGTGGGGTTGTTGAACCCGTGTCTCTACTGTTGGTGTGTCTTGGGAAGCCGTGAGTGCCTGTGGGGTTGTTGAACCCCTGTCTCTACTGTTGGTGTGTCTTGGGAGGCCGTGAGTGCCTGTGGGGTTGTTGAGCCCGGGAGTTACTGTTGGTGGTTTTGAGAGGCCGTGAGTGCCCGTGGGGTTGTTGCGCCCGTGAGTTACTGTTGGTAGTTTTGAGTGGCCGTGAGTGCCCGTGGGATTGTTGAGCCCGTGAGTTACTGTTGGTGTATCTTGGGAGGCCGTGAGTGCCTGTGGGGTTGTTGAGTCCGTGTTTTATGGCTGGTGTCTTGGGTGGCCATGAGTGTCTGTGGAGTGCTGAACTTGTGTTGTTGCTGTTTATTGAACTTTGTTTGTGATTGTGATTGTGGTTAGCTGAGGTTGTGGGCCCGCTTCATGAAATGGGGGTCCTCGAACACGCGTCTGCATGTTCAGACGAGGTAGGGGGCCCGCCCGTCAGTAAAGGGGTCCTGGCTGCGCGTGTGTGGTTCGGGGTTGTGAGTGTGACAGGTCGACCGCCTGGCACGACTTTGTGTCGAGGAAGCGCGTGAGAGAGAGAGAGGTTACTGATACAGGTCGACCGCCTGACCTGAGTGGTTCGGCAAAGCGTGTGATTAAGGGAGGTTACTGAGCAGCTGGTATGCGATCCTTTGCGATCTTGTTTGGTGTGCGATCCTTTGTGATCTTGGGTGTTGTGTGGTGGTCTTTGAGTCCGTGGAAGAGGTCGTGATCGTTGTGTCGGGTCTACTTTACGTGTCAGAGTGTTGAGTTGGTCAAGGAAGGTAACAGTGGGCGTGTGTCAGTCGGAGTACTTGGGTTGAGGATAGTGTTCCCCGGTGTTGAGTTTATTGTTGGTGTTACCGGCATTGTATGCTAATTATGCCGTAGTCAGTCTGTTATCCGTGGTGGTGAGCGAACGCTCACCCCTAGCTGCTTTTCCTACAGGTACCGGTTGCAGGTTGGACTAGGTGAGCTTCTGAAGCTTGAAGAGCTAGGAGCAGGATTCTGGGTTTTACTTTTGAGTCTAGTGACGAATACCTTGTTTTTGTCCACTTGTTGGGACTTAATTTGAGTTGTAAATATTATTTTGATGAACAAATGGTGATTTTAAAGTGATTTATGTAAAAGGTTTCAATATGGTTTATCGTTTCAAAACGTTCGCGTCCCGAGTTCGGTTTACTGAAATTGGGGCGTGACAAGATCTCTCTCAAAAATGAATGATGCCCTTTTATCTAAGTGGTGGTGGAGGTTCTGTGAGGAGACTAACTCTCTGTGGAAGCTTGTCGTATGTGCCAAGTATGGATGGAATCCTGATGACTGGAACCTCCTAAATGTTGGTTGCATTGACAATTCATCATGGCTTGGTCATATACAACACTTAACCAAGGATCTGCAATTTAATGCTTTGTTTGGTCAATCTGGCATCAGATAGTGTGTGGGAAATGGAAGAAGCATTAATTTCTGGCTTGATTTCTGGATTGGATCTCTTCCTTTGAAGGTTGTCTTTGGTAGACTCTTCTCCCTTTCAAACAACAAGAGTGGGAAAGTAATTGAATTTCGGAGCTTATCTGGTTGGGTAATTGATCTCCCTGAGTTATCCTCCAATTGGGAGCTCTCTCAAAGATCTCTCCTGCTTTCAAGCCTCGCACCTTTCTCTCTAAATTTGGACATCCCTGACATGCCTAAATGGATCAATTGCTCTGAAGGCTTCTCTGTCAATAACATGTTTCGATGCCTTCAGACCCAAGGCACTGAAAAACCGTGGGGATCTGTCCTCTGGGCCTTCGGACTACCTCCCAAAATCGCCTCTTTCACCAGGTTATGTTGCCTAAAAGACATCCCTACAAGATGTTTCCTTGAAGAGAGGGGGATTAAGATCCCAATTCAGCAATGCTTGTGCGCCTTTTGTAACTCGTTTTTTGAAGAAGCAAATCATCTTCTCCTCCATTGCCACTGTGTTTGGCTTCTCTGGTGCAGAATCATGAGATGGTGGTCTGTCTCCTGGGTTATCCCTGGCGACTTTAGCTCCTTAATCAGCTCTTGGATGGGTTTTGTTCCTCGGGCCGCTGCACGCTTCTGGAAAATCATTGCAGGCTTCGTTCTTTGGACTGCGTGGCTTGCAAGGAACGACCTCATCTTCAACCAAGTAATCATGGACTGGGATGCAACCTTCAAAAATTTGCAGATGATATCATTCCAATTTCTCAGAGCCAGGGATGATTCAAAGCTTCTCTTCTCAGTCACTAAATGGATCCGCGATCCGCTCGCCTGCTCCAGAAAATCTTCGCTCAAGAAGTCCAATCTTCTACTGGTTCACTGACATCATTGTTCATGTACTTTTTGGTTTGTTGTTCTCCTTCATTCATTGTATTCGATCTCCATGGTCTGTACATTGTATTTCTCCAATTTGGCTGCAATTGCAGCATCCGCAGTTCCCTTTCTTTGGGACTGTAGGATTATAAAACCTCGCTGATCAAAAAAAAAAAGAAAATTCTCTTAGGAAGAAGAACACCAAGAACACTTCGAAGAACTTGAAGAACAGAGAGTGAAATAAAAAAACTAGACTTTGATTCAATTCTATAAAAAAATCTGATATATCTTGTGTGAGGTGAAATCGGCTACAAACCACTCTTAATCTAAAAACTAGAGAACCAATCCTAGCCACACACACCTAACATCCAACATTCACCATGATGCCACATCATCACCCCAATTTCACCCAAACTCACGTCACTTTCATCCTTTCTCACACAAGCAAGGGTATAATTGTAAAAGCATGGTGTCATGTGGACAAGTGTCCATTTTTTTTTCACCAATTCACTAATTTAATATTTCCCGATTCGTTTGAACTCCGATTAGCTTCAAACTTGCGCCAATGTTTTTATTTTTTCAAGGGCTTTAAATCAAGATCAACCATGAATATATTTTGAAGCGAGAAAATAAAAAGGTATATCGGAGTGATAAAAATAATGTTGAGTGTTGATAAATCTTCACTAATAAATGTTTTATTTCGGAGGTATCAAACTAGTGCTAAATGTTGATAAAAACATGTACTGAGGTGATAAAAACTATGTTCAATTTTGATAATAAGTGTGATAAACTAGAGTTTAGCGTTGATAAAAAAAACATGTGATGGGGTGATAAAAACACATGTAATTTAATGATAAACATATTGTTTAGTGTTGATAAAACTGGTGTTCATAAAAAGCACATGATGAGATGATAAAAATCATGATCAGTTTTGGAGAATGGGGAGATAAAACCAGTGTAGAGTGTTGATAAAACCAATGTAAAGTGTTGATAAAACCAGAGCAAAGTGTTGATAAAAATTAGCCAGATATAATTTATTTAAAAACCAACCCCGAAATAAAAAAAACGTGCTTAAAAAAAAACATGTGATGGGGGTGATAAAACACATGTAATTGAATCATAAACCTAATGCTTAGTGTTGATAAAACTAGTGTTCATAAAAAGCACGCGATGAGGTGATAAAATCATGATCAGTTTTGGAAAATGAGATGATAAAACCAGTGTAAAGTGTTGATAAAATCAGTGTAAAAGTGTTGATAAATCCAGAGCAAAGTGTTGATAAAAATTACCCAGATTATTTTATAAAAAAAATCAACACCGAAATAATTTTTTTTTCGTGCTTCAAAATATATTCATGACTGATCTTGATTTAAAGCCCTTAAAAAAACAAAACTAATGGTGCAAGTTTGAAGTCAATCGGAGTTCAAACGAAGCGGGAAAAATTAAATTAGTGAATTGATTAAAAAAAATAATATGATAGTTTTACTAAAAAGCCTTTACCGCTTACTAAAAAGTGCTGTTTTTTTGCGGTCAACAAGTAACCTACTCAATTGCATCTCATCCATCCATTCTTAAAATGGATGGCTTAGATTGGTTCTCTAGTTTTTAGGTTAAGACATGGTTTGTATTTGATTTCTCCTCTATCTTGTGTTACTCACGCCTATACTATATATAAAGGCTGGCATAAAAAAAATAAAAAAAATGTAAATAGAAACTCTTTGCTTCGGATTCACGCGAGAAAGGGCTTGGGCATGCTGGCCAGAAGCATCAGGTGCGGGCTTGCTCACGCATGGGACGTTGCAACCGGCTCTACTGGCTGTCTAGCTGGTCAAAGTGCGTGAACTCAGCAGATCAAACGGTCCAGGTGTGCGGGCTCACGACGCACGCGTGTGCTGCGCCACATCAGATCGAACTGATGGACAACTTTTCCCACTTTACAATTAACGCTTCAATCACCCATACCTTCTTCGAATGTGCTCCGATCAATCTCGTTCTTGCGCCAATAATTATATTTTTTCGCGGCTTACAAAACTAGACCAATCATTAATATATATTGAACAAATAGAAAATATCGACTCCGAACGAGGTTTTGCACAATAATTAGATATAGTTAAAAATATAAAAACGAGCACAAACAAGGAGAAAATATAGGGAAAATGCTCTAATTAACTAGGACAAATTTATGCTCATCAGGAGCTCATGAGGATGAAACCTCTGGACAAAATGCAGTGGAGGATACCTAGAATACTCTGAAACGGTCAGCAGCTGGGGTCCCTAGGGAGGAACAATTCAGGGCAGGGAAGTAGCCCCACCAGGAGGAATGAATGGCACATCATGCATTTGGAACTGGGACTGGGAGGGGTCCATGTATGATGCGCTGCCTCCCTACTTCACCTTTACCGTTGAGGTCCCTCAGGATCTCCGGTACCCCACTACCCGCCCTCCGCTTTCTGCCATGGCCTATAAGGCATCAAAATACTGATTACGTCGGTTATTCTCCAATAAGGGTTAGGGAACCATTGTTACTCTATTCTAACCTTCTACTCGTGGTCGATGAATTTATTCCTCGGGCCACATCTATGTAGTTCTTGTTAATCTTAGTGCCCGTAGTTCAATCCCAAAGGTCCAAATGTATATATCATCGTTAGCAATAAAATTAAAGCGGCTTTATATTACTTATGTGTTGGAGTAATATATCGATGTGTGCTCTGATCTATGCCCACCATGCGAATAGAACCATAGATCGAGATAGATCACACTCGATGGGTCCCTAGTCAACAAAGCTTCACTAGAAGCGACTAGTATGAAAGATGGCTCTTTATGCCTTACGTTCTGTTAGTCATTGGAATGGGATTCCGGAGTCTGATCATAGATATCATGTGGGACATGATATTGGACGACCCGCCCTGAATATGTGCCATAGATTAAGTCATGAACATATTCAGTGTTGTAGCTTGTCATGTATCCTTAGACCAAGGAGTCTTTGTGATCGCTATGTAGTCAACAACTGAGTTTGACCTGAGCCTAACGTTGTCCGTAACAGGGCTTCCATAATGGCCAGGATTAGCTTGGGGACGGGCTACATGAGTGACACGAAAGACGGCTAAGGGATTTATCCCTCATACTGAGGTATGGGAAAGATATCGGTTCTCGGCCGCTTGATCAAGAATGACTGAAAGAAATGCATGGCCATACACATGATACTGGGTATCATATCTTCAGTCATCTCACATATCAAGGACTAGTAATTGAGAATAATAAGGATGACGACTCTATGCCTTATCTCAATCAGGATATCGGAGATAAAAGGATAATGACAGGGATGACAGAAAGGTTAGAATCGACAGGGTCGATTCGTCATGCAGTGTCAGGCAATACTAAAGTCTCGTTAGTTGCCACTTAAATAGGATCAAGTAAAATGAGATTTTACGTTGATCTATTGACATGCATAAACCTAAGGGTCACACCGCAGGATGAAACTCATTGACACATTTATG
Organism: Erodium maritimum; assembly: GCA_963921825.1. NCBI lineage: Eukaryota > Viridiplantae > Streptophyta > Magnoliopsida > Geraniales > Geraniaceae > Erodium > Erodium maritimum. The sequence goes on along the minus strand of OY997595.1, from coordinate 50,551,288 downwards.
GAGAATGGCCAAATGGGAGTTGTCTCGGGACATGACCAAAACTGGGTTTTGGGTCATGTTCCTGTAAGTGAATAGGACAATACGGATCGAGACAAGGTTGGAGTCTTGGGATTGATCGCGTCGGATAATGTTGGACATTTCCGGTATGGAAGGCTTGGAGGCGATGAGCGAATCACGGGATCTCGTTGAAAATGGCCACGGGCCATGTTCCAAGAGGCCCATGAAAGACCCATGAAACCAAGGCCCATGGAACTAATTAATCAAGTCTTGATTAATTAGTATTAAGTAAGCAAGACAAGGATTAAGGTGCTGGTGATTCACCACCTAACCCAATCTTGTCTTGCCATACTTTATCCTATTTACACCTTACTTGACACCATACTTGTCCCATGCCTTTAGTTGGACAAGTATGAGTTTTGTTATGTTTAAGTCATCTTTTTTCAACATAACAAACACAAGACATGAATAAGAAACACAACTTCTCTCCCCCTTCCCTTGCAATTTCGGGTTTGCCAAGCTCCCACCTCCATTTTTGTGTTCTTGAGTCCTCAAAGAGAAGAACTACGTGGCTTTGATTCCCATGTGGATACGTAGGCGTCTTGGAGACTCAAGCCAATCATTCGTTAACCGGTGTTCTTGTTTTGGTAAGAAATAGTGCTGAATTTTTCTCTTGTGAATCCATTCTTTGTTAGTTGTTTCATGGTTTTAATCGTCTCTTGGTTTTCATTGATTTTCTGCTGCGAGTTGGTTCAACTCCAACCCTACCTCGAGACCCAACAGTGGTATAAGAGCCGTGCTACCTTCGGGATTCACAAGACGGTGTTCAAAGTTTCGGTTTTGCTTGAAAGTTTCGTTTTTGGCATGTTGTTTTGCTAAATTGTTTGATAACATGTTTTAAATTCTTGTTTATGGTTTTAATGCATGTAAAATGAAATTTTGAAAATTATTTCAAATCTGGAAATCTTGAAAAAACTTTGATTTTTCGGGTCTCGGGAGCGGGACTCTCGTGTAGCCGAAACTGGGACCGAACGGGGCTCCGTTGGACGAAGCTAAGCCAAGCATGACCATTGGATGGTTGATATGCCAAGGCTAAACCGTTTTGTTAGTTATGACGAGTTTGGAACCTACATGACAAACTCGAAGATCAAATGTTCAAAAGTTTCATTTTTGAACGGTTTCGATAAACCGAGCATCAAAAATTTTCGAAACTTGGCTATTAATTAAAACCGGAAAATCACATGATGTTTGATAACATACTTGTTTGATAACACGTTGTGTGATGTGATGTTGGCATGGTGTACATTATAGCCCCGAGCTCGTTTTAATTACTTATCGCTTTTCACGGCCTGCGAGCCGTTAGAGTTAGCATGTAATTATTCTTTCGAGGTGTGGTCGTCGAACCACTTGTTTTTAATATTTATTTATTCCCGACCTGCGAGTCGTGTATTAAATTGTAATTTTTTTTCTCAAGACGAAGAAAGGGCGAAAAGGTCTTATGGTGGCTTTTTCGGGTGTTGAGATCGGCTTGGAGTCGTTGGAGCTCAAGAAGCTAGTGGGAGTTAGTTTAGGGGGCTATTATGTGCACATTTATCGCTTTATGCATGATTAATTCTGTGTGTTTTAGAATTGCATGCTTAACTTTATTTACCGAGCATATCACCTCACATGCAAAGATAAAATTGGAATTTTAATCCTTGTGTGTGAGCCCTTAGAATCGTCATTACATTGGATGTAGTTGACGGGTTTGAAGGAAGAATTATATTGGATGTAATTTGAGGCATCATTGCATTTGGAATGTAGTTGATGTGCTCATCGCATCTAGGATGTGTCAAAGTTTTAAACACAACCGGACAAGTAAAAACGGGTCATGTCCGATACCTCCCAATTATCAACACCTTACTACCTCCCCGTCCTATGGGTGTCGTGTGCATTAGCGGAGCATCCATGGGAAAGCGGGGTAGTAGGTTTGGACGACATATGTGGGTGTCGTGCGCATTAGCGGAGCACCTCCATAGTGACGGGCCATAGTTGAAAATTGGTGGACCCGACTACGATTCTCAGCCTGAGGTTGAGCTAGGGTAACAGATAGGGTAAGCCGTGTACATAAGTACATACCCTAGCCAAGAGTCACATTGGATGTGATTGGATGGAGTCCTACCTACATAGCTCGATTAAGTGGTGAGCATTAGTTCAACTTAATCGAGTGAATCAAGGATCTTGGTTTCAGATTCTAAATGTATAGAATCGATTATTGGTGTTTAAGCTTGATCTTCTTAAAATTTATTCAGTTTACTGATTGAATTTTATCTGTTGTAGATCAAATGGAAAATTCAGCGAACATTAATAGTTTGTCATTAAAAACCATTATTGACCGGGTCAAGCTAAATGGGACAAACTATTTGGACTGGTACAGAATTTTGAGGATAGTCCTCAAGTCTAAACGTAAAGAACATGTCCTTGACAAGGCTGTCTCTAAGACCATATCAGAGTTACATGAAGTGTCATTAACTACTGAGAAGAATATATCAGGGATCTGGGATCCAAGGATATTCTGATGGTCAACAAGGGAATTGGAAGTGGCAAGGGCGGGGCCCATGTGCACTTGGCAGGAAAGATGAGACACCTGAGAATGTCTGCTTCTACTGCCAACAACCTGGTCATTGGAACCAGGATTACAGGAAGTTCACGGCTGATCTGAAGAAGGGCAGTAAGACTGCGCCTTCATCAAATAGCCTGGATGATCTGAAGAAGGGCAGTAGGACTGCGCCTTCATCAGGAAACCTGGATGATCTAAGGAAGCGCGGTGGGATCGTGCCTTCATCCGGTATTAACTCTATAGAGCTACATCTCTCTACTTCCAAAGATTCATGGGTATTAGATACCAGGACTAAATCTCACACATGTACTAACGTATAGTGGCTGTAAGTATGAGAGGTTTGGAAAGCACGAAGTGGACCTTAGAGTTGTGGCAACTGCTGTAGGATCCATGAGTCTTTCTTTGCCAAGTGGCCTTGACTTAGTATTGTATAATTTATATTGCATACCTACTTTTAGTAGGAATATTATATCTGTATCCGTGTTTGACAAGGAAGGATATAATGTTAATATTGGAAATGGAGTTTTCAATGTTCTATGCAATGATATGTTTTATACCTGTACTAACTTGGTTGGAGGATTGTACTATTAGATATGGGTAACAATGCCTCAAGTTCTATATTACGTTAATACCAAGAGGTCTAAATCCAACGATTTAAACCTAACTCTGTTATGGCACTGTCATTTGGGCCGCATAAAAAAGAAGCGCCTATCAGCACTTCAAAAGTGCGGGCATTCAGGTTCATTCGAATTCCATTCGATCGATAGGTGCAAGGTTTGTTTGATGGGAAAAATGACTAAAGTGCCCTTTATCGATCGCTATGAAAGGGCGGGTGAATTATTGGGTCTGATACACTCGAATGTGTGTAGACCAATAAGTTCACTTGCCAGGAGGGGGTTTAGCTACTTTATCACATTTACTGATGATTACAGTAAATATGGTTATGTCTATTCGGTGAGACATAAGTCTGAAACTTTTAATAAATTTAAAGAGTCTAAGACTAAAGTAGAAAACCAGCTCGACAAAGTTATTAAGGCACTTCGATTGGATCGAGGTGGAAAATACTTGACCACAGAGTTATTAGATCATCTAAAAGAGAATGGGATCCTTTTGGAATGGACTACTCCTCGAACATTGTATTTGAAAGGTGTAGCCAAACGGAGAAATCGGACATTGTTAGACAATGGTTCGTTCCATGATTAGTTGGACTGATCTCCCAATCTCTTTCTGGGGTTATGCTCTAGAGACGATCGCATTCATAGTGAATCGGGCTTCGACGAAGGGTGTGGAAGGGACACCATTTTAAAAATGGTTCGGGATGATGCCCGACTTGTCCTTCCTAAAGATTTGTGGTTGCGAGGATTATGTGAAACATTTGGTTTCGACTAAGCTCGAACCAAGATCTGAGATATGCACCTTCGTGTGGTATCCCAAAGCAACAAGGGGATACTACTTCTATAATCCTAGTGAGAACATGGTGTTCGTCGCTTGGGGCGGGGTCTTTATGGAAAAAGAGTTTTGTTTCCATAGACGTCATTGGGAGCACTGTGCATCTCGAAGAAATTCAGGATGGTACAGATCCGTCTAAACCAATTGACAACCCAGTAGAAAGGAGCCAGAGATTGTCATAGAGTAAAAACAAAAACCTGGTACAATTCCGGAAGGTCCAAGGCGATTTGAAAGGATCAATCTTCCACCTCCAAGATATGGTATCCGGAGGTGACAATGAAGTCATGGTGGATCACGATGATCCAGCCACCTTTCAGGAAGTCGTGGATGGGTCCGACTCCGACTTATGGCTGGGAGCCATGAGGGAGGAAATACAATCCATGTCAGACAACCGATTCTGGGAGCCGGTTGATCCCATCAATGGTGTGAGGACCATTGGATGCAAATGGATCTTCAAGGTGAAGATGGACATGGACGGCAACCCTATGACCTACAAAGCTCAACTGGTGGCGAAAGGTTATAGGCAGATCCAATGGATTGACTATGAGGAAACCTTCTCCCTAGTGGCTATGGTCAAAATCGATCCAAATTCTTCTTGACATAACTGTGTATCATAATTACGAGATATGGCAAGTGGATGTCAAAACCGCTTTCCTAAATGGAAATTTGACTGAGTAAGTTTGTATGTCTCGGCCCAAAGGTTTTGACGATCCGAAGAATAAGGGAAAGATTTATAAGTTGTTGAAATCCATTTATGGATTGAAACGAACTTCTCGGAGTTGGATCCTTCGTTTTGATGAAGCTGTAATTGGATTTGGCTTAATCAAGAACGAGGATGAATCTTGCGTTTATAAGAATGCTAGTGGGAGCCAGATTACCTTTATGGTTTTCATTGAAAACGACATCCCAACCTTGCACGAGGCAAAAGCTTGGTTGAGGAAGTGTTTTTCAATAAAGGACTTAGGCGATGCTTCTTATGTCTTAAGGATTAAGATATGTAGAGATCGCACCAAGAGGGTCTTGGATTTAAGTCAGGGAACCTATGTGAACAAGGCATTGAGTAGTTTCTTAATGTTTGATTCAAAGAAAGTGCTCTTACCCACTAATCATGGCATTCATCTCGGCAAGACTCAGTGTCCTAAGACACCTGATGAGATGAAAAGGATGATGAGAATCCTATGCGCCTGGGGGCAGGATCGATCATATATGCCATGACATGTACGAGACCGGACGTCTCGTAAGCCTTATGTTGCACCAGTAGACATCAGTATAACCCGGGTGAAAGATGATGCTGAACTAGTCGTCGAAAAATGAGTAGACGCTAGTTTTCCAAGACAAATCCAGATGACTTTAGAAGTCAGTCAGGATATGTGTTTACGCTGAATGACAGAGCTTTAACTGGGAGAGCGTAAAGCAAGATACCATTGCCGAATCTACAACAGAGGCCAAGTACATGGATGCTGCAGAGGCAGCTAAGGAGGCTATGTGAATTTGGAAATTCACGGCAGGGTTGGGTATAATTAAAAACCAATCCAGCCCGGTGAATCCATTTTGCGACAACACAAGGGCCATTGCGAAAGCTAAAAGCCCAGATCGCATAACAAATCTAAATATGTACTACGGCGTATCCACCTCATCAGAGACATACTAAACTGAGGTGAAGATAAGATAACCTATATTGCAACGGATGATAACATAGGCAACCCTTTGACTAAGGCAGTGCCACTGCCTAAACTGTTAGTCTTAGTGCCCATAGTTCAATCCTAAATGTCCAAATGTATATATCATCGTTAGCAATAAAATCAAAACGGCTTTATATTACTTATGTGTTGGAGTAATATATCGATGTGTGCTCTGATCTATGCCCACCATGCGAATAGAACCATAGATTTAAATAGATCATACTCGATGGGTCCCTAGTCAACAAAGCTTCATTAGAAACGACTAGTATGAAAGATGGCTCTTTATGGCTTACGTTCTGTTAGTCATTGGAATGGGATTCCGGAGTCTGATCATAGATATCATGTGGGACATGATATTGGACGACCCGCCCTGAATATGTGCCATAGATTAAGTCATGAACATATTCAGTGTCGTAGCTTGTCATGTATCCTTAGACCAAGGAGTCTTTGTGATCGCTATGTAGTCAACAACTGAGTTTGACCTGAGCCTAACGTTGTCTGTAACAGGGCTTCCATAACGGCCAGGATTGGCTTGGGGACGGGCTACATGAGTGACACGAAAGACGGCTAAGGGATTTATCCCTCATACTGAGGTATGGGAAAGATATCGGTTCTCGGCCGCTTGATCGAGAATGACTTAAAGAATAGCATGGCCATACACATGATACTGGGTATCATATCTTCAGTCATCTCACATATCAAGGACTAGGGATTGAGAATAATAAGGATGACGACTCTATGCCTTATCTCAATCAGGATATCGGAGATAAAAGGATAATGACAGGGATGACAGAAAGGTTAGAATCGACAGGGTCGATTCGTCATGCAGTGTCAGGCAATACTAAAGTCTCGTTAGTTGCCACTTAAATAGGATCAAGTAAAATGGGATTTTACGTTGATCTATTGACATGCATAAACCTAAGGGTTACACCGGAGGATGAAACTCATTGACACATTTATGGAGAATGGCCAAAAGGGAGTTGTCTCGGGACATGACCAAAACTGGGTTTTGGGTCATGTGCCCGTAAGTGAATAGGACTTTACAGATCGAGACAAGGCTTGGAGTCTTGGGATTGATTGCGTCGGATAATGTTGGACATTTCCGGTATGGAAGGCTTGGAGGCGATGAGCGAATCACGGGACCTCGTTGGAAATGGCCACGGGCCATGTTCCAAGAGGCCCATGAAAGGCCCATGCAACCAAGGCTCATGGAACTAATTAATCAAGTCTTGATTAATTAGTACTAAGCAAGCAAGACAAGGATTAAGGTGTTGGTGATTCACCACCTAACCCAATCTTGTCTTGCCATACTTTGTCCTATTTACACCTTACTTGACACCATACTTGTCCCATGCCTTTAGTTGGACAAGTATGAGTTTTGTTATGTTTAAGTCATCTTTTTTCAACATAACAAACACAAGAAAAGAATAGGAAACACAACTTCTCTCTCCCTTCCCTTGCAATTTCGGGTTTGGCAAGCTCCCACCTCCATTTTTGTGTTCTTGAGTCCTCGAAGAGAAGAACTACGTGGCTTTGATTCCCATGTGGATACGTAGGCGTCTTGGAGACTCAAGCCAATCATTCGTTACCCGGTGTTCTTGTTTTGGTAAGAACTAGTGCTGAATTTTTCTCTTGTGAATCCATTCTTTGTTAGTTGTTTCATGGTTTTAATCGTCTCTTGGTTTTCCTTGATTTTCCGCTGCGAGTTGGTTTATCTCCAACCCTACCTCGAGACCCAACATAAACATGTTAGACATGTAAAGTCGATGGGGACATATTGGAGTTTTGATTGGAACTAGGGCAAGTGGGAGATTGTTAGTCTTAGTGCCCGTAGTTCAATCCCAAATGTCCAAATGTATATATCATCGTTAGCAATAAAATTAAAGCGGCTTTATATTACTTATGTGTTGGAGTAATATATCGATGTGTGCTCTGATCTATGCCCACCATGCGAATAGAACCATAGATCGAGATAGATCACACTCGATGAGTCCCTAGTCAACAAAGCTTCACTAGAAGTGACTAGTATGAAAGATGGCTCTTTATGCCTTACATTCTGTTAGTCATTGGAATGGGATTCCGGAGTCTGATCATAGATATCATGTGGGACATGATATTGGACGACCCGCCCTGAATATGTGCCATAGATTAAGTCATGAACATATTCGGTGTCGTAGCTTGTCATGTATCCTTAGACCAAGGAGTCTTTGTGATCGCTATGTAGTCAACAACTGAGTTTGACCTGAGCCTAACGTTGTCCGTAACAGGGCTTCCATAATGGCCATGATTAGCTTGGGGACGGGCTACATGAGTGACACGAAAGACGGCTAAGGGATTTATCCCTCATACTGAGGTATGGGAAAGATATCGGTTCTCGGCCGCTTGATCGAGAATGACTTAAAGAATAGCATGGCCATACACATGATACTGGGTATCATATCTTCAGTCATCTCACATATCAAGGACTAGTGATTGAGAATAATAAGGATGACGACTCTATGCCTTATCTTAATCAGGATATCGGAGATAAAAGGATAATGACAGGGATGACAGAAAGGTTAGAATCGACAGGGTCGATTCGTCATGCAGTGTCAGGCAATACTAAAGTCTCGTTAGTTGCCACTTAAATAGGATCAAGTAAAATGGGATTTTATGTTGACATGCATAAACCTAAGGGTCACACCGGAGGATGAAACTCATTCACACATTTATGGAGAATGGCCAAATGGGAGTTGTCTCGGGACATGACCAAAACTGGGTTTTGGGTCATGTTCCCGTAAGTGAATAGGACAATACGGATCGAGACAAGGTTGGAGTCTTGGGATTGATCGCGTCGGATAATATTGGACATTTCGGGAATGGAAGGCTTGGAGGCGATGAGCGAATCACGAGATCTCGTTGGAAATGGCCACGGGCCATGTTCCAAGAGGCCCATGAAAGACCCATGAAACCAAGGCCCATGGAACTAATTAATCAATTCTTGATTAATTAGTATTAAGTAAGCAAGACAAGGATTAAGGTGTTGGTGATTCACCACCTAACCCAATCTTGTCTTGCCATACTTTATCCTATTTACACCTTACTTGACACCATACTTGTCCCATGCCTTTAGTTGGACAAGTATGAGTTTTGTTATGTTTAAGTCATCTTTTTTCAACGTAACAAACACAAGACAAGAACAGGAAACACAACTTCTCTCCCCCTTCCCTTGCAATTTCGGGTTTTCCAAGCTCCCACCTCCATATTTGTGTTCTTGAGTCCTCAAAGAGAAGAACTACGTGGCTTTGATTCCCATGTGGATACGTAGGCGTCTTGGAGACTCAAGCCAATCATTCGTTAACCGGTGTTCTTGTTTTGGTAAGAGATAGTGCTGAATTTTTCTCTTGTGAATCCATTCTTTGTTAGTTGTTTCATGGTTTAATCGTCTCTTGGTTTTCATTGATTTTCCGCTGCGAGTTGGTTCATCTCCAACCCTACCTCGAGACCCAACAGTGGTATCAGAGCCGTGCTACCTTCGGGATTCACAAGACGGTGTTCAAAGTTTCGGTTTTGCTTGAAAGTTTCGTTTTTGGCATGTTGTTTTGCTAAATTGTTTGATAACATGTTTTAAATACTTGTTTATGGATTTAATGCATGTAAAATGAATTTTTGAAAATTATTTCAAATCTGGAAATTTTGAAATTTTTTTGATTTTTCGGGTCTCGGGAGCGGGACTCTCGGGGAGCCGAAACCGGGACCGAACGGGGCTCCGTTGGACGGAGCTAGGCCAAGCATGACCATTGGATGGTTGATATGCCAAGGCTAAACCGTTTTGTTAGTTATGACGAGTTTGGAACCGTCATGACGAACTCGAAGATCAAATGTTCAAAAGTTTCATTTTTGAACGGTTTCGATAAACCGAGCATCAAAAATTTTCGAAACTTGGCTATTAATTAAAACCGGAAAATCACATGATGTTTGATAACATGCTTGTTTGATAACACGATGTATGATGTGATGTTGGCATGGTGTACATAATAGCCCAAAGCTCAATTTAATTATTTATCGCTTTTAACGGCCTGCGAGCTGTTAGTGTTAGCGTGTAATTATTCTTTCAAGGTGTGGTCGTCGAACCACTTGTTTGTAATATTTATTTATTCCCGACCTGCGAGTCGTGTATTAAATTGTAATATTTTACTCAAGATGAAGAAAGGGCGAAAAGGTCATTTGGTGGCTTTTCGGGTGTTGGCATCGGCTTGGAGTCGGTGGAGCTCAAGAAGCTAGTGGGAGTTAGTTTAGGGGGCTATTATGTGCACATTTATCGCTTTATGCTTGGTTTAGTTTATGCATGATTAATTCTGTGTTTTAGAATTGCATGCTTAACTTTATTTACCGAGCATATCACCTCACATGCAAAGATAAAATTGGAATTTTAATCCTTGTGTGTGAGCCCTTAGAATCGTCATTACATTGGATGTAGTTGACGGGTTCGAAGGAAGAATTACATTGGATGTAATTTGAGGCATCATTGCATTTGGAATGTAGTTGATGTGCTCATCGCATCTAGGATGTGTCAAAGTTTTAAACACAACCGGACAAGTAAAAGCGGGTCATGTCCGATACCTCCCAATTATCAACACCTTACTACCTCCCCGTCCTATGGGTGTCGTGCGCATTAGCGGAGCATCCATGGGGAAGCGGGGTAGTAGGTTTGGACGACATATGTGGGTGTCGTGCGCATTAGCGGAGCACCTACATAGTGACGAGCCATAGTTGAAAATTGGTGGACCCGACTACGATTCTCGGCCTGAGGTTGAGCTAGGGTAACTGATAGGGTAAGCCGTGTACATAAGTACATACCCTAGCCAAGAGTCACATTGGATGTGATTGGATGGAGTCCTACCTACATAGCTCGATTAAGTGGTGAGCATTAGTTCAGCTTAATCGAGTGAATCAAGGATCTTGGTTTCAGATTCTAAAGGTTTAGAATCGATTGTTGGTGTTTAAGCTTGATCTTCATAAAATTTATTCAGTTTACTGATTGAATTTTATCTGTTGTAGATCAAATGGCAAATTCAGCGAACATTAATAGTTTGTCATTAAAAACCATTCTTGACAGGGTCAAGCTAAATGGGACAAACTATTTGGACTGGTACAGAATTTTGAGGATAGTCCTCAAGTCTGAACGCAAAGAATATGTCCTTGACAAGGCTGTCTCTAAGACCATATCAGAGTTACATGAAGTGTCATTAATTGCTGAGAAGAATATATCAGGGATCTGGGATCCAAGGATATTCTGATGGTCAACAAGGGAATTGGAAGTGGCAAGGGCGGGGCCCATGCGCACTTGGCAGGAAAGATGAGACACCTGAGAATGTCTGCTTCTACTGCCAATAGCCTGGTCATGGGAACCGGGATTACAGTAAGTTCACGACTGATCTGAAGAAGGACAGTGGGACTGCGCCTTCATCAAATAGCGTGGATGATCTGAAGAAGGGCAGTAGGACTGCGCCTTCATCAGGAAACCTGGATGATCTAAGGAAGGGCGGTGGGACCGTGCCTTCATCCGGTATTAACTCTATAGAGCTACATCTCTCTACTTACAAATATTCATGGGTATTAGATACCAGGACTGAATCTCACACATGCACTTATATATGGTGGCTGAAAGTAGGAGAGGTTTGGAAAGTACGAAGTGGACCTCAGAGTTGTGGCAACTGCTGTAGGATCCATGAGTCTTGCTTTGCCAAGTGGCCTTTTCTTAGTATTGTGTAATGTATATTGCATACCTACTTTTAGCAGGAATATTATATCTGTATCCGTGTTTGACAAGGAAGGATATAATGTTAATATTGGAAATGGAGTTTTCAATGTTCTATGCAATGATATGTTTTATACAAGTACTGACTTGGTTGGAGGATTGTACATATTAGATATGGGTAACAATGCCTCAAGTTCTATATATTCCGTTAATACCAAGAGGTCTAAATCCAACGATTTAAACCTAACTCTGTTAAGGCACTGTCATCTAGGTCGCATAAACAAGAAGCACCTATCAGCAGTTCAGAAGTGCGGACTTTCAGGTTCATTCGAATTCCATTCGATCGATAGGTGCAAGGTTTGTTTGAATGGGCAAAATGACTAAAGTGCCCTTTTATCGATCGCGATGAAAGGGCGGGTGAATTGTTGGGGCTGATACACTCGAATGTGTGTAGACCAATAAGTTCACTTGCCAGGAGGGGTTTTAGCTACTTTATCACATTTACTGATGATTACAGTAAATATGGTTATGTCTATTCGGTGAGACATAAGTCTGAAGCTTTTGATAAATTCAAAGAGTTTAAGACTATAGTAGAAAACCAGCTCGACAAAGGTATTAAGGCACTTCCATTGGATCGAGGTGGACTATACTTGACCACAGAGTTATTAGATCATCTAAAAGAGAATGGGATCCTTTTGGAATGGACTCCTCCTAGGTCACTATAGTTGAAAGGTGTAGCCAAACGGAGAAATCGGACATTGTTAGACAATGGTCTGTTCCATGATTAGTTGGACTGATCTCCCAATCTCTTTTAGGGGTTTTGCTCTAGAGACGACCGCATTCATAGTGAATCGGGCTTCGACGAATGGTGTGGAAGGGACACCATTTTAAAAATGGTACGGGATGATGCCCGCTTTGTCCTTCCTAAAGATTTGTGGTTGCGAGGCTTATGTGAAACATTTGGTTTCGACTAAGCTCGAACCAAGATCTGAGATATGCACCTTCGTGTGGTATCCCAAAGCAACAAGGGGATACTATTTCTACAATCCCAGTGAGAACATGGTGTTCGTCGCTTGGGGTGGGGTCTTTATGGAAAAGAAGTTTTGTTTCCAAAGACGTCATTGGGAGGACTGTGCATCTCGAAGAAATTCAGGATGGTACAGATCTGTCTAAACCAATTGGCAACCCAGTAGAAAGGAGCCAGAGATTGTCGTAGAGTAAGAACCAATTCCTGTTACAATTCCGGAAGGTCCAAGGCGATTTGAAAGGATCAATCTTCCACCTCCAAGATATGGTATCCGGAGGTGACAATGAAGTCATGGTGGATCACGATGATCCAGCCACCTTTCAGGAAGTCGTGGATGGGCCCAACTCCGAGTTATGGCTGGGAGCCATGAGGGAGGAAATGCAATCCATGTCGGACAACCGAGTCTGGGAACCGGTTGATCCCATCAATGGTGTGAGGACCATAGGATGCAAATGGATCTTCAAGGTGAAGATGGACATGGACGGCAACCCTCTGACCTACAAAGCTCAATTGTGGCGAAAGGTTATAGGCAGATCCAATGGATTGACTATGAGGAAACCTTCTCCTTAGTGGCTATGGTCAAAATCGATCCAAATTCTTCTTGACATAACTGCGTATCATAATTACGAGATATGGCAAGTGGATGTCAAAACCGCTTTCCTAAATGAAAATTTGACTGAGTACGTTTGTATGTCTCGGCCCAAAGGTTTTGACGATCCGAAGAATAAGGGAAAGATTTATAAGTTGTTGAAATCCATTTATGGATTGAAACGAACTTCTCGGAGTTGGATCCTTTGTTTTGATGAAGCTGTAATTGGATTTGGCTTAATCAAGAACGAGGATGAATCTTGCGTTTATAAGAAGGCTAGTGGGAGCAATATTACCTTTCTGGTTCTCATTGAAAACGACATCCCAACCTTGCACGAGACTAAAGCTTGGTTGAGGAAGTGTTTTTCAATAAAGGACTTAGGCGATGCTTCTCATATCTTAAGGATTAAGATATGTAGAGATCGCACCAAGAGGGTCTTGGATTTAAGTCAGGGAACCTATGTGAACAAGGCATTGAGTAGGTTCTTAATGCTCGATTCAAAGAAAGGACTCTTACCCACTAGTCATGGCATTCATCTCAGCAAGACTTAGTGTCCTAAGACACCTGATGAGATGAAAAGGATGATGAGAATCCTATGCGCCTGGGGGCAGGATCGATCATATATGCCATGACATGTATGAGACCAGACGTCTCGTAAGCCTTATGTTGTACCAGTAGACATCATTCTAACCTGGGGGAAAGATGATGCTGAACTAGTCGTCGAAGGATGAGTAGACGCTAGTTTTCCAAGACAAATCCAGATGACTTTAGAAGTCAATCAGGATATGTGTTTACGCTGAATGGCAGAGCTTTAGCTGGGAAAGCGTAAAACAAGATACCATTGCCGAATCTACGATAGAGGCCAAGTACATGGATGCTGCAGAGGCAGCTAAGGAGGCTATGTGGATTTGGAAATTCATGGCAGGGCTGGGTGTAATTAAAAACCCATCCAGTCCGGTGAATCCATTTTGCGACAACACAAGGGCCATTGCGCAAGCTAAAAGCCTAGATCGCATAACAAATCCAAACATGTACTGCGGCGTATCCACCTCATCAGATAAATACTGAACTGAGGTGAAGTGAAGATAACCGATATTGCAATAGATGATAACATAGCCAACCCTTTGACTAAGGCAGTGTCACTGCCTGAACATGTTAGACATGTAAAGTCGATGGGGACATATTGGAGTTTAGATTGGAACTAGGGCAAGTGGGAGATTGTTAGTCTTAGTGCCCGTAGTTCAATCCTAAATGTCCAAATGTATATATCATCGTTAGCAATAAAATTAAAGCGGCTTTATATTACTTATGTGTTGGAGTAATATATCGATGTGTGCTCTGATCTATGCCCACCATGCGAATAGAACCATAGATCGAGATAGATCACACTCGATGGGTCCCTAGTCAACAAAGCTTCACTAGAAGCGACTAGTATGAAAGATGGCTCTTTATGGCTTACGTTCTGTTAGTCATTGGAATGGGATTCCGGAGTCTGATCATAGATATCATGTGGGACATGATATTGGACGACCCACCCTGAATATGTGCCATAGATTAAGTCATGAACATATTCAGTGTTGTAGCTTGTCATGTATCCTTAGACCAAGGAGTCTTTGTGATCGCTATGTAGTCAACAACTGAGTTTGACCTGAGCCTAACGTTGTCCGTAACAGGGCTTCTATAACGGCCAGGATTGGCTTGGGGACGGGCTACATGAGTGACACGAAAGACGGCTAAGGGATTTATCCCTCATACTAAGGTATGGGAAAGATATCGGTTCTCGGCCACTTGATCGAGAGTGACTGGAAGAATAGCATGGCCATGCACATGATACTGGGTATCATATCTTCAGTCATCTCACATATCAAGGAACGGTGATTGAGAATAATAAGGATGACGGCTCTATGCCTTATCTCAATCAGGATATCGGAGATAAAAGGATAATGACAGGGACGACGGAAAGGTTAGAATCGACAGGGTCGATTCGTTATGTAATGTCGGGCAATACTAAAGTCTCGTTAGTTGCCACTTAAATAGGATCAAGTAAAATGGGATTTTATGTTGATCTATTGACATGCATAAACCTAAGGGTCACACCGGAGGATGAAACTCATTGACACATTTATGGAGAATGGCCAAAAGGGAGTTGTCTCGGGACATGACCAAAACTGGGTTTTGGGTCATGTGCCCGTAAGTGAATAGGACTTTACGGATCGAGACAAGGCTTGGAGTCTTGGGATTGATCGCGTCGGATAATGTTGGACATTTCCGGTATGGAAGGCTTGGAGGCGATGAGCGAATCACGGGACCTCGTTGGAAATGGCCACGGGCCATGTTCCAAGAGGCCCATGAAAGGCCCATGCAACCAAGGCCCATGGAACTAATTAATCAAGTCTTGATTAATTAGTACTAAGTAAGCAAGACAAGGATTAAGGTGTTGGTGATTCACCACCTAACCCAATCTTGTCTTGCCATACTTTGTCCTATTTACACCTTACTTGACACCATACTTGTCCCATGCCTTTAGTTTGACAAGTATGGGCTTTGTTATGTTTAAGTCATCTTTTTTCAACATAACAAACACAAGACAAGAATAGGAAACACATTTTCTCTCCCTCTTCCATGGCCATTTCGGGTTTGGCTAGTTTCCTCCTCCATTTTTGTGTTCTTGAGTCCTCAAAGAGAAGAACTACGTGGCTTTGATTCCCATGTGGATACGTAGGCGTCTTGGAGACTCAAGCCAATCATTCGTTACCCGGTGTTCTTGTTTTGGTAAGAACTAGTGCTGAATTTTTCTCTTGTGAATCCATTTTTAAGACTATAGTAGAAAACCAGCTCGACAAAGGTATTAAGGCACTTCGATTGGATCGAGGTGGAAAATACTTGACCACAGAGTTATTAGATCATCTAAAAGAGAATGGGATCCTTTTGGAATGGACTCCTCCTAGGTCACTGTAGTTGAAAGGTGTAGCCAAACGGAGAAATCGGACATTGTTAGACAATGGTCTGTTCCATGATTAGTTGGACTGATCTCCCAATCTCTTTTAGGGGTTTTGCTCTAGAGACGACCGCATTCATAGTGACTCGGGCTTCGACGAATGGTGTGGAAGGGACACCATTTTAAAAATGGTACGGGATGATGCCCGCTTTGTCCTTCCTAAAGATTTGTGGTTGCGAGGCTTATGTGAAACATTTGGTTTCGACTAAGCTCGAACCAAGATCTGAGATATGCACCTTCGTGTGGTATCCCAAAGCAACAAGGGGATACTATTTCTACAATCCCAGTGAGTGTTAGTCTTAGTGCCCGTAGTTCAATCCTAAATGTCCAAATGTACATATCATCGTTAGCAATAAAATTAAAGCGGCTTTATATTACTTATGTGTTGGAGTAATATATCGACGTGTGCTCTGATCTATGCCCACCATGCGAATAGAACCATAGATCAAGATAGATCACACTTGATGGGTCCCTAGTCAACAAAGCTTTACTAGAAGCGAGTAGTATGAAAGATGGCTCTTTATGGCTTACGTTCTGTTAGTCATTGGAATGGGATTCCGGAGTCTGATCATAGATATCATGTGGGACATGATATTGGACGACCCGCCCTGAATATGTGCCATAGATTAAGTCATGAACATATTCAGTGTTGTAGCTGGTCATGTATCCTTAGACCAAGGAGTCTTTGTGACCGCTATGTAGTCAACAACTGAGTTTGACCTGAGCCTAACGTTGTCCGTAACAGGGCTTCTATAACGGCCAGGATTGGCTTGGGGACGGGCTACATGAGTGACACGAAAGACGGCTAAGGGATTTATCCATCATACTAAGGTATGGGAAAGATATCGGTTCTCGGCCGCTTGATCGAGAGTGACTGGAAGAATAGCATGGCCATGCACATGATACTGGGTATCATATCTTCAGTCATCTCACATATCAAGGAACGGTGATTGAGAATAATAAGGATGACGGCTCTATGCCTTATCTCAATCAGGATATCGGAGATAAAAGGATAATGACAGGGACGACGGAAAGGTTAGAATCGACATGGTCGATTCGCTATACAGTGTCAGGCAATACTAAAGTCTCGTTAGTTGCCACTTAAATAGGATCAAGTAAAATGGGATTTTACGTTGATCTATTGACATGCATAACCTAAGGGTCACACCGGAGGATGAAACTCATTGACACATTTATGGAGAATGGCCAAAAGGGAGTTGTCTCGGGATATGACCAAAACTGGGTTTTGGGTCATGTGTCCGTAAGTGAATAGGACAATACGGATCGAGACAAGGCTTGGAGTCTTGGGATTGATCGCGTCGGATAATGTTGGACATTTCCGGTATGGAAGGCTTGGAGGCGATGAGCGAATCACGGGACCTCGTTGGAAATGGCCACGGGCCATGTTCCAAGAGGCCCATGAAAGGCCCATGCAACCAAGGCCCATGGAACTAATTAATCAAGTCTTGATTAATTAGTACTAAGTAAGCAAGACAAGGATTAAGGTGTTGGTGATTCACCACCTAACCCAATCTTGTCTTGCCATACCTTGTCCTATTTACACCTTACTTGACACCATACTTGTCCCATGCCTTTAGTTGGACAAGTATGAGTTTTGTTATGTTTATGTCATCTTTTTTCAACATAACAAACACAAGACAAGAACAGGAAACACAACTTCTCTCCCCCTTCCCTTGCAATTTCGGGTTTTCCAAGCTCCCACCTCCATATTTGTGTTCTTGAGTCCTCAAAGAGAAGAACTACGTGGTTTTGATTCCCATGTGGATATGTAGGCGTCTTGGAGACTCAAGCCAATCATTCGTTAACCGGTGTTCTTGTTTTGGTAAGAAATAGTGCTGAATTTTTCTCTTGTGAATCCATTCTTTGTTAGTTGTTTCATGGTTTTAATCGTCTCCTGGTTTTCATTGATTTTCCGCTGCGAGTTGGTTCAACTCCAACCCTACCTCGAGACCCAACAGTGGTATAAGAGCCGTGCTACCTTCGGGATTCACAAGACGGTGTTCAAAGTTTTGGTTTTGCTTGAAAGTTTTGTTTTTTGCAAGTTGTTTTGCTAAATTGTTTGATAACATGTTTTAAATTCTTATTTATGGATTTAATGCATGTAAAATGAATTTTTGAAAATTATTTCAAATCTGGAAATTTTGAAAAAACTTTGATTTTTCGGGCCTCGGAAGCGGGACTCTCGGGTGCTCCGTTGGACGAAGCTAAGCCAAGCATGACCATGGTTGATATGCCAAGGCTAAACCGTTTTGTTTGTTATGACGAGTTTGGAACCGTCATGACAAACTCGAAGATCAAATGTTCAAAAGTTTCATTTTTGAACGGTTTTGATAAACCGAGCATCAACAAATTGCACCATCGTTAAAAAAAATGGACAATCACATCATTATGACATTAAGAGGTAAAGCTATGTAATGTAAACATAAGCATAAAGATATTTCCACTACACCAAAAAACACATCCACCAAGATGTAAGAAGATAGAAGAAATGATATTTAAGCGGGAATTTTCATTATGACATTAAGAGGTCGGGGATTTTTCTACCATTGAACATTGATATTTCAGTGGCTAATGTGTATGCTCATTGCTCTCTGCCTGCCCTATGATCTGACATAGGTTCTAAGGTGATTAATTTGTACAATAATCTCTTTGTAGCTGGTGACTTAAATGCTATTTTAGAACCTTGTGAAAAATCTGGCTCTATTTTCTCTACTACTAGTCTTAGAGATTTCAGAAACTTTGGGGTGAACTTGAGATTGGTGGATCTGCATATGTTAGGGGGGAAATTTACTTGGTTTAATTCTAGAGTAATGGCTTCTAGGATTGATAGGTTCTTGGCCAATCCTCAGTTGTTAACAACTTTTAACAACCTGACCCAATCTTGTCTTCCTAAAAGCATTTCTGACCATAAACCTATTTTGCTATCAAATCCTGTTGTTGATTGGGGGCCTAGGCCTTTCAAGTTCATCAATTCTTGGATCACACATCCTCAGTTTTATAAAGATACAAAGGAGTGCTGGGAATCAATTCAGGTTGTAGGTTCACCAACTTTTAAGATGTGTTTTAAGTTAAAGGCTCTAAAAACTTTCTATAGAGCTTGGAATGTTAACACCTTTGGTTGGTTGGATAAGGAGATTGAAACATTGAAGCTGGTGATTATCTCTTTGGATGCTTTAATTGAATGCAAAGATCTTCTTCCATTTGAACTCTCGCATAGAGCCTTTCTTAATGCAAAATTAATTCAGAAGATCAAGTTGCAAGCTAAGCTGCGGTGTCAGAAGGTAAGGCATAAGTGGTCCAAGGCTATAAATGCTTGGAAATTTGGAAAAGCCATTGGCCTCACAACCATTTTCTCTAATGATTTACTGATCAACCATCTTATTGCTCTGGATGATGAAAGGAATTACACTGTTGAGCTTGAGACTGGAAGTGAAGAACCCTTTGTGGGTCTAGAAAAGGATTCTGAGAAAGATCTCTCTTAGGCATTGAGGGTAGAAGATCCTCCTGACTCTCCTATCAAGCTATGAAGTTCCTCTCTTGGAACTTAAGAGGTCTGTCCTCCTCTCATAAAAGGACTCTCAGTGACTTGGTATACAAGCAATCTCCCTCCTTTGTTCTAATTCAGGAAACCAAGCTGGAAGAACTTTCTATACCCCATGTTAGATCCTGTGGTTTCAATGTGTCTTGGGAATACATTTTTCTCCCTTTCATTGGCAGCTCAGGTGGTATTCTCACCCTATGGAGGTCATCTGGATTCCTCTTCCAATACTCCAATGATATTGATGGGGCCTTATTGTGGTTTGGATCAGTTATTCAATACTCGTTGAATCTTTGTGTTATTAATGTCTATGCCCCTAACTCAATTGTGGATAGGAGAGTCCTTTGGATTTCTCTACAGGAGGAAATTCTTTTGATCCCTCCCTCAACATTATTGATATTAGCTGGAGATTTCAATGAGGTACTTGATACACAAGAAAGAGTCAATATGAGATCTCCAACTACAAACATGAAAGATTTTCAAACTTTCATTGAAGCCATGGGATAAATAGATCTTCCTCTAGCTGGTGGAAAATACTCCTGGTTTGGCCCTGGATCCTCTACATCAAGGCTGGATAGGTTTCTTATCTCCTCAGAAGTCTTAGCATCTTTCCCAAGTATGAATCAAGCATGTCTTCCAAGATCAATCTCTGATCACAGGGTCATCTTGTTAGTCTTAGTGCCCGTAGTTCAATCCTAAATGTCCAAATGTATATATCATCGTTAGCAATAAAATTAAAGCGGCTTTATATTACTTATGTGTTGGAGTAATATATCGATGTGTGCTCTGATCTATGCCCACCATGCGAATAGAACCATAGATCGAGATAGATCACACTCGATGGGTCCCTAGTCAACAAAGCTTCACTAGAAGCGACTAGTATGAAAGATGGCTCTTTATGGCTTACGTTCTGTTAGTCATTGGAATGAGATTCCGGAGTCTGATCATAGATATCATGTGGGACATGATATTGGACGACCCGCCCTGAATATGTGCCATAGATTAAGTCATGAACATATTCAGTGTTGTAGCTTGTCATGTATCCTTAGACCAAGGAGTCTTTGTGATCGCTATGTAGTCAACAACTGAGTTTGACCTGAGCCTAACGTTGTCCGTAACAGGGCTTCCATAACGGCCAGGATTGGCTTGGGGACGGGCTACATGAGTGACACGAAAGATGGCTAAGGGATTTATCCCTCATACTAAGGTATGGGAAAGATATCGGTTCTCGGCCACTTGATCGAGAGTGACTGGAAGAATAGCATGGCCATGCACATGATACTGGGTATCATATCTTCAGTCATCTCACATATCAAGGAACGGTGATTGAGAATAATAAGGATGACGGCTCTATGCCTTATCTCAATCAGGATATCGGAGATAAAAGGATAATGACAGGGACGACGGAAAGGTTAGAATCGACAGGGTCGATTCGTTATGTAGTGTCAGGCAATACTAAAGTCTCGTTAGTTGCCACTTAAATAGGATCAAGTAAAATGGGATTTTACGTTGATCTATTGACATGCATAAACCTAAGGGTCACACCGGAGGATGAAACTCATTGACACATTTATGGAGAATGGCCAAAAGGGAGTTGTCTCGGGACATGACCAAAACTGGGTTTTGGGTCATGTGCCCGTAAGTGAATAGGACTTTACGGATCGAGACAAGGCTTGGAGTCTTGGGATTGATCGCGTCGGATAATGTTGGACATTTCCGGTATGGAAGGCATGGAGGCGATGAGCGAATCACGGGACCTCGTTGGAAATGGCCACGGGCCATGTTCCAAGAGGCCCATGAAAGGCCCATGCAACCAAGGCCCATGGAACTAATTAATCAAGTCTTGATTAATTAGTACTAAGTAAGCAAGACAAGGATTAAGGTGTTGGTGATTCACCACCTAACCCAATCTTGTCTTGCCATACTTTGTCCTATTTACACCTTACTTGACACCATACTTGTCCCATGCCTTTAGTTGGACAAGTATGGGTTTTGTTATGTTTAAGTCATCTTTTTTCAACATAACAAACACAAGACAAGAATAGGAAACACATTTTCTCTCCCTCTTCCATGGCCATTTCGGGTTTGGCTAGTTTCCACCTCCATGTTTGTGTTCTTGAGTCCTCAAAGAGAAGAACTACGTGGCTTTGATTCCCATGTGGATACGTAGGCGTCTTGGAGACTCAAGCCAATCATTCGTTAACCGGTGTTCTTGTTTTGGTAAGAACTAGTGCTGAATTTTTCTCTTGTTAATCCATTCTTTGTTAGTTGTTTCATGGTTTTAATCGTCTCTTGGTTTTCATTGATTTTCCGCTGCGAGTTGGTTCATCTCCAACCCTACCTCGAGACCCAACAGTGGTATCAGAGCCGTGCTACCTTCGGGATTCACAAGACGGTGTTCAAAGTTTCGGTTTTGCTTGAAAGTTTCGTTTTTGGCATGTTGTTTTGCTAAATTGTTTGATAACATGTTTTAAATTATTGTTTATGGATTTAATGCATGTAAAATGAATTTTTGAAAATTATTTCAAATCTGGAAATTTTGAAAAAAATTTGATTTTTCGGGTCTCGGGAGCGGGACTCTCGGGGAGCCGAAACCGGGACCGAACGGGGCTCCGTTGGACGGAGCTAGGCCAAGCATGACCATTGGATGGTTGCTATGCCAAGGCTAAACCGTTTTGTTAGTTATGACGAGTTTGGAACCGTCATGACGAACTCGAAGATCAAATGTTCAAAAGTTTCATTTTTGAACGGTTTCGATAAACCGAGCATCAAAAAATTTCGAAACTTGGCTATTAATTAAAACCGGAAAATCACATGATGTTTGATAACATTCTTGTTTGATAACACGATGTGTGATGTGATGTTGGCATGGTGTACATAATAGCCCCGAGCTCAATTTAATTATTTATCGCTTTTCACGGCCTGCGAGCCGTTAGAGTTAACGTGTAATTATTCTTTCAAGGTGTGGTCGTCGAACCACTTGTTTGTAATATTTATTTATTCCCGACCTGCGAGTCGTGTATTAAATTGTAATATTTTACTCAAGACGAAGAAAGGGCGAAAAGGTCATTTGGTGGCTTTTCGGGTGTTGGCATCGGCTTGGAGTCGGTGGAGCTCAAGAAGCTAGTGGGAGTTAGTTTAGGGGGCTATTATGTGCACATTTATCGCTTTATGCTTGGTTTAGTTTATGCATGATTAATTCTATGTGTTTTAGAATTGCATGCTTAACTTTATTTACCGAGCATATCACCTCACATGCAAAGATAAAATTGGAATTTTAATCCTTGTGTGTGAACCCTTAGAACCGTCATTGCATTGGATGTAGTTGACGGGTTCAAAGGAAGAATTACATTGGATGTAATTTGAGGCATCATTGCATTTGGAATGTAGTTGATGTGCTCATCGCATCTAGGATGTGCCAAAGTTTTGAACACAACTGGACAAGTAAAAGCGGGTCATGTCCGATACCTCCCAATCATCAACACCTTACTACCTCCCCGTCCTATGGTTGTCGTGCGCATTAGCGGAGCATCCATGGGGAAGCGGGGTAGTAGGTTTGGACGACATATGTGGGTGTCGTGCGCATTAGCGGAGCACCTACATAGTGACGAGCCATAGTTGAAAATTGGTGGACCCGACTACGATTCTCGGCCTGAGGTTGAGCTAGGGTAACAGATAGGGTAAGTCGTGTACATAAGTACATACCCTAGCCAAGAGTCACATTGGATGTGATTGGATGGAGTCCTACCTACATAGCTCGATTAAGTGGTGAGCATTAGTTCAGCTTAATCGAGTGAATCAAGGATCTTGGTTTCAGATTCTAAAGGTTTAGAATTGATTGTTGGTGTTTAAGCTTGATCTTCATAAAATTTATTCAGTTTACTGATTGAATTTTATCTGTTGTAGATCAAATGGCAAATTCAGCGAACATTAATAGTTTGTCATTAAAAACCATTCTTGACAGGGTCAAGCTAAATGGGACAAACTATTTGGACTGGTACAAAATTTTGAGGATAGTCCTCAAGTCTGAACGCAAAGAATATGTCCTTGACAAGGCTGTCTCTAAGACCATATCAGAGTTACATGAAGTGTCATCAACTGCTAAGAAGAATATCCCAGGGATCTGGGATCCAAGGATATTCTGATGGTCAACAAGGGAATTGGAAGTGGCAAGGGCTGGGCCCATGCGCACTTGGCAGGAAAGATGAGACACCTGAGAATGTCTGCTTCTACTGCCAACAGCCTGGTCATTGGAACCGGTATTACAGGAAGTTCACGGCTGATCTGAAGAAGGGCAGTGGGACTGCGCCTTTCATCAAATAGCCTGGATGATCTGAAGAAGGGCAGTAGGACTGCGCCTTCATCAGGAAACCTGGATGATCTAAGGAAGGGCGGTGGGATCGTGCGTTCATTCGGTATTAACTCTATAGAGCTACATCTCTCTACTTCCAAAGATTCATGGGTATTAGATACCATGACTGAATCTCACACATGCACTAATATATGGTGGCTGAAAGTAGGAGAGATTTGGAAAGCACGAAAATGGACCTCAGAGTTGTGGCAACTGCTGTAGGATCCATGAGTCTTGCTTTGTCAAGAGGCCTTGTCTTAGTATTGTATAATGTATATTGCATACCTACTTTTAGTAGGAATATTATATCTGTATCCGTGTTTGACAAGGAAGGATATAATGTTAATATTGGAAATGGAGTTTTCAATGTTCTATGCAATGATATGTTTTATACCAGTACTGACATGGTTGGAGGATTGTACATATTAGATATGGGTAACAATGCCTCAAGTTCTATATATTCCGTTAATACCAAGAGGTCTAAATCCAACGATTTAAACCTAACTCTGTTATGGTACTGTCATTTGGGTCGCATAAACAAGAAGCGCCTATCAGCAGTTCAGAAGTGCGGGCTTTCAGGTTCATTCGAATTCCATTCGATCGATAGGTGCAAGGTTTGTTTGATGGGCAAAATGACTAAAGTGCCCTTTATCGATCGCGATGAAAGGGCGGGTGAATTATTGGGGCTGATACACTCGAATGTGTGTAGACCAATAAGTTCACTTGCCAGGAGGGGTTTTAGCTACTTTATCACATTTACTGATGATTACAGTAAATATGGTTATGTCTATTCGGTGAGACATAAGTCTGAAGCTTTTGATAAATTCAAAGAGTTTAAGACTATAGTAGAAAACCAGCTCGACAAAGGTATTAAGGCACTTCGATTGGATCGAGGTGGAAAATACTTGACCACAGAGTTATTAGATCATCTAAAAGAGAATGGGATCCTTTTGGAATGGACTCCTCCTAGGTCACTATAGTTGAAAGGTGTAGCCAAACGGAGAAATCGGACATTGTTAGACAATGGTCTGTTCCATGATTAGTTGGACTGATCTCCCAATCTCTTTTAGGGGTTTTGCTCTAGAGACGACCGCATTCATAGTGAATCGGGCTTCGACGAATGGTGTGGAAGGGACACCATTTTAAAAATGGTACGGGATGATGCCCGCTTTGTCCTTCCTAAAGATTTGTGGTTGCGAGGCTTATGTGAAACATTTGGTTTCGACTAAGCTCGAACCAAGATCTGAGATATGCACCTTCGTGTGGTATCCCAAAGCAACAAGGGGATACTATTTCTACAATCCCAGTGAGAACATGGTGTTCGTCGCTTGGGGTGAGGTCTTTATGGAAAAGAAGTTTTGTTTCCAAAGACGTCATTGGGAGGACTGTGCATCTCGAAGAAATTCAGGATGGTACAGATCTGTCTAAACCAATTGACAACCCAGTAGAAAGGAGCCAGAGATTGTCGTAGAGTGAGAACCAATTCCTGTTACAATTCCGGAAGGTCCAAGGCGATTTGAAAGGGTCAATCTTCAACCTCCAAGATATGGTATCCGGAGGTGACAATGAAGTCATGGTGGATCACGATGATCCAGCCACCTTTCAAGAAGTCGTGGATGGGCCCTACTCCGAGTTATGGCTGGGAGCCATGAGGGAGGAAATGCAATCCATGTCGGACAACCGAGTCTGGGAACCGGTTGATCCCATCAATGGTGTGAGGACCATAGGATGCAAATGGATCTTCAAGGTGAAGATGGACATGGACGGCAACCCTCTGACCTACAAAGCTCAACTGGTGGCGAAAGGTTATAGGCAGATCCAATGGATTGACTATGAGGAAACCTTCTCCTTAGTGGCTATGGTCAAAATCGATCCAAATTCTTCTTGACATAACTGCGTATCATAATTACGAGATGTGGCAAGTGGATGTCAAAACCACTTTCCTAAATGGAAATTTGACTGAGTACGTTTGTATGTCTCGGCCCAAAGGTTTTGACGATCCGAAGAATAAAGGAAAGATTTATAAGTTGTTGAAATCCATTTATGGATTGAAACGAACTTCTCGGAGTTGGATCCTTCGTTTTGATGAAGCTGTAACTGGATTTGGCTTAATCAAGAACGAGGATGAATCTTGCGTTTATAAGAAGGCTAGTGGGAGCAATATTACCTTTCTGGTTCTCATTGAAAACGACATCCCAACCTTGCACGAGACTAAAGCTTGGTTGAGGAAGTGTTTTTCAATAAAGGACTTAGGCGATGCTTCTCATATCTTAAGGATTAAGATATGTAGAGATCGCACCAAGAGGGTCTTGGATTTAAGTCAGGGAACCTATGTGAACAAGGCATTGAGTAGGTTCTTAATGCTCGATTCAAAGAAAGGACTCTTACCCACTAGTCATGGCATTCATCTCAGCAAGACTCAGTGTCCTAAGACACCTGATGAGCTGAAAAGGATGATGAGAATCATATGCGCCTGGGGGCAGGATCGATCATATATGCCATGACATGTATGAGACCAGACGTCTCGTAAGCCTTATGTTGTACCAGTAGACATCATTCTAACCCGGGGGAAAGATGATGCTGAACTAGTCGTCGAAGGATGAGTAGACGCTAGTTTTCCAAGACAAATCCAGATGACTTTAGAAGTCAATCAGGATATGTGTTTACGCTGAATGGCAGAGCTTTAGCTGGGAAAGCGTATAGCAAGATACCATTGCCGAATCTACGACAGAGGCCAAGTACATGGATGCTGCAGAGGCAGCTAAGGAGGCTATGTGGATTTGAAAATTCATGGCAGGGCTAGGTGTAATTAAAAACCCATCCAGTCCGGTGAATCCATTTTGCGACAACACAAGGGCCATTGCGCAAGCTAAAAGCCTAGATCGCATAACAAATCCAAACATGTACTGCGGCGTATCCACCTCATCAGATAAATACTGAACTGAGGTGAAGTGAAGATAACCGATATTGCAATAGATGATAACATAGCCAACCCTTTGACTAAGGCAGTGTCACTGCCTGAACATGTTAGACATGTAAAGTCGATGGGGACATATTGGAGTTTAGATTGGAACTAAGGCAAGTGGGAGATTGTTAGTCTTAGTGCCCGTAGTTCAATCCTAAATGTCCAAATGTATATATCATCGTTAGCAATAAAATTAAAGCGGCTTTATATTACTTATGTGTTGGAGTAATATATCGATGTGTGCTCTGATCTATGCCCACCATGCGAATAGAACCATAGATCGAGATAGATCACACTCGATGGGTCCCTAGTCAACAAAGCTTCACTAGAAGCGACTAGTATGAAAGATGGCTCTTTATGGCTTACGTTCTGTTAGTCATTGGAATGAGATTCCGGAGTCTGATCATAGATATCATGTGGGACATGATATTGGACGACCCGCCCTTAATATGTGCCATAGATTAAGTCATGAACATATTCAGTGTTGTAGCTTGTCATGTATCCTTAGACCAAGGAGTCTTTGTGATCGCTATGTAGTCAACAACTGAGTTTGACCTGAGCCTAACGTTGTCCGTAACAGGGCTTCCATAACGGCCAGGATTGGCTTGGGGACGGGCTACATGAGTGACACGAAAGATGGCTAAGGGATTTATCCCTCATACTAAGGTATGGGAAAGATATCGGTTCTCGGCCACTTGATCGAGAGTGACTGGAAGAATAGCATGGCCATGCACATGATACTGGGTATCATATCTTCAGTCATCTCACATATCAAGGAACGGTGATTGAGAATAATAAGGATGACGGCTCTATGCCTTATCTCAATCAGGATATCGGAGATAAAAGGATAATGACAGGGACGACGGAAAGGTTAGAATCGACAGGGTCGATTCGTTATGTAGTGTCAGGCAATACTAAAGTCTCGTTAGTTTCCACTTAAATAGGATCAAGTAAAATGGGATTTTACGTTGATCTATTGACATGCATAAACCTAAGGGTCACACCGGAGGATGAAACTCATTGACACATTTATGGAGAATGGCCAAAAGGGAGTTGTCTCGGGACATGACCAAAACTGGGTTTTGGGTCATGTGCCCGTAAGTGAATAGGACTTTACGGATCGAGACAAGGCTTGGAGTCTTGGGATTGATCGCGTCGGATAATGTTGGACATTTCCGGTATGGAAGGCATGGAGGCGATGAGCGAATCACGGGACCTCGTTGGAAATGGCCACGGGCCATGTTCCAAGAGGCCCATGAAAGGCCCATGCAACCAAGGCCCATGGAACTAATTAATCAAGTCTTGATTAATTAGTACTAAGTAAGCAAGACAAGGATTAAGGTGTTGGTGATTCACCACCTAACCCAATCTTGTCTTGCCATACTTTGTCCTATTTACACCTTACTTGACACCATACTTGTCCCATGCCTTTAGTTGGACAAGTATGGGTTTTGTTATGTTTAAGTCATCTTTTTTCAACATAACAAACACAAGACAAGAATAGGAAACACATTTTCTCTCCCTCTTCCATGGCCATTTCGGGTTTGGCTAGTTTCCACCTCCATGTTTGTGTTCTTGAGTCCTCAAAGAGAAGAACTACGTGGCTTTGATTCCCATGTGGATACGTAGGCGTCTTGGAGACTCAAGCCAATCATTCGTTAACCGGTGTTCTTGTTTTGGTAAGAACTAGTGCTGAATTTTTCTCTTGTTAATCCATTCTTTGTTAGTTGTTTCATGGTTTTAATCGTCTCTTGGTTTTCATTGATTTTCCGCTGCGAGTTGGTTCATCTCCAACCCTACCTCGAGACCCAACACATCTGCCTAGATTGGGGCCCAAGACCTTTCAAATTTCTCAATATTTAGACTGAGGATAAGAGGTTTTATGATGCTGTTAATTCCTTCTGGTCAAGTAATCTAGTGAGTGGGTTCCCACACTATGTTCTCTGGCAAAAACTTAAACTCTTAAAGGAAGATCTAAAGGTTTGGAATGTGGAAGTCTTTAGAGCCTTTGAAACTAAAGTTGCTGAACTCAAAACCTCAATAGATAAGCTGGACTCTATAATTTATGTCAGACCTTTAGATCCTCATGAATGCTCTCTCAGAGGAGCTCTTAAGGTTGAGCTGATTCTTAAAACTAAGCTTCTGGCTAAGCTGCGGAGTCAAAAAGCCAGAAGAAAATGGCATATAGATGGAGACAAGGGTTCTAAATTTTACCACAGGCTGGCAAACTGTAATGGGGTCAGGAAAAAAATCTCTCAAATTCTGGTGGATGATTCATTGCTCTCTCATCCTGACTTAATCAAGAAAGCTGATACTGCTCATTTCTCAGCAAGGTTCCTGACTCCCCCCACCTCTCTTCTAAATCTAGATCACCTGAATTTTGCTACAATCTCCCAAGCTGAAGCTCATTGGTTAGAAAGACCCTTCCTTGAAGAGGAAGTCCTTCAAGCTTTGCTAGCTTGTGCTGGAGATAAAGCTCCAGGTCCTGATGGCTTCACCCTTAAGTTCTTCCAATTTTGCTGGCCTATCATCAAGACTGATCTAATGAGATTCTTTGACCATTTTCATAAATCTAGTAGTTTGGGAAAAGGATTGAATTCTTCTTTTATGGCCCTCATACCCAAGAATGAAGCCCCTCTCACTTTTGATGACTACATGCCAATTAGCCTTATGGGGGGTCCTTACAAAATTTTATCTAAGCTATTAGCAACAAGGTTAAAAGCAGTGGCCTCTCAACTTATAGGCCTTGAGCAGACTGGCTTTGTTTCAGGTAGACAAATTATTGATGGGATATTGGTTGCTTCTGAGGTGGTGTCTCACATAAAGAAATCCAAGGAAAGAGCTCTAATTTTCAAAGCTGACTTCCAGAAAGCTTTTGATCATGTTAACTGGGTTTATGTTATGAAAGTGCTGTCCAAAATGGGGTTTGGCCCTCTTTGGAGATTATGGTTAAGTTCTTGATTTAGAGCATCAGTCTCTATTGTGATTAATGGATCCCCCTCTCCAAATTTCCAAATGATGAAAGGACTTAGACAAGGGTGTGCTCTATCCCCTCTAATTTTTTATTTA
Source organism: Erodium maritimum (assembly GCA_963921825.1). Taxonomy (NCBI): domain Eukaryota; kingdom Viridiplantae; phylum Streptophyta; class Magnoliopsida; order Geraniales; family Geraniaceae; genus Erodium; species Erodium maritimum. Next base: position 50,521,263 of record OY997595.1, on the reverse strand, counting down.
GTTGCTGAAGGTTTAAATCAAGTAATGAGGTCTGGTCTCTCCTCAGATCATTTTCAAGGCATTAGGCTCAGTGTCTCAGGGCCTATTATTTCCCACCTCCAATTTGCTGATGACACAATCTTCTTCATAAGAGCTACCTTGGAAGGAACTGCAAATCTCAAAGCTGCTCTATCCTTGTTTCAGTTAGCTTCTGGTTTGTGAGTGAACTACAGCAAGTCAGCTCTAGTGCCAATGAACCTATCAATTGAGGACTCACAAGCCTTTGCAGAAACTATAGAATGGCAATTGGACACCCTCTCTCTACCTTATTTGGGATTCTCTTTAAGAGCTAATCCTAAACATCTCAACACTTGGAAGCCAATCCTAGCTAAATTTAAAAAGTCACTTGGTATGTGGCAAGCAAAAATGTTGTCTCTGGGTGGTAGAATCACTCTGATCAATATAACCCTTGGTGCCCTTCCTCTATATTTCTTCTCTATACTCTTGGCTCCCAAGTCTGTTATCAAGGCCTTTCAAAGCTGGCAAAGAAGGTTCCTCTGGCATGGATCATCTAAATCAAGAGTCTTCAACAAGGTCAATTGGAACACTGAGCAAGGAGGTCTGGGTATCAAAAGCCTTACTTTGATGAATTATGCTTTACTTGCAAAGTGGTGGTGGAGGTTTGCTTTAGAGGAGGAAGCTCTTCGGAAACAAGTTATTCGTGCAAGATTTGGGTGGGATCTAAATGAATGGGACCTTTCTAAATTCTCAGAATTAAATTCATCAACCCTTGTGAATCACATCTTGTCACTAGCAAAAGACTCAAGATTTAAGGACTACTTTGGGGTGAAAGGGCTCAAATAGACCCTTGGCTAAGGGAATAGGATTCAATTATGGCAGGACATTTGGTGGGGAGACAGACCTTTAAAAGAGCTTTTTCCCAGGATTTTTTTGTTAGCCAACTCCAAATCAGTTCTTGTCTAAGACCTATGGACTGGGGTTTTATGGGATTTGGATCTGAGAAGGGATCCAAGGTGTTGGGAAACCCAGGAATGGGATCTCCTATGCAATTTTCTAAGCTATACTCATCCGAGGCAAAGGGAGGATATTCTAAATTGGAATGCTGATTCCAATGGTTTTTCTGTTAAAAGGTTGTATCATTTTCTTGCCATTCAAAATACCTCAAATACAGACTGGACTAAGCACCTTTGGACACCAGGTGTACCCCCCAAAATCTCTGCATTTTGCTGGCTTACTGGTCTTGAGGAAATCCCCACAAAATGCTTCTTAGAATCCAGGGGAATGGAATTTAACTTTCATCAATTAATTTGCCCCTCCTGTGACTGGGATTTTGAGGATGCTGCTCATGTTATTTTGCATTGTCCCAAGGCTCGGACTGTTTGGTGTATGATTCTGGCATGGTGGGGCTTATCTTGGGCTCTGCCTGGTTCTATAAAAGATCTAATGGCCTCGTGGTTTTATCTAGTGCCCCTCAGACAGAAGAAACTATGGGGAAATTTGGCTAAATTAGCCTGTTGGCATATATGGCTAGCCAGAAATCAACTGGTCTTTCAGAACCTTCATGAGTCTCCACTGGTTACATTTTCTAAAATTCAAAGCAAGGCTTTCAGTTGGGAATGACCCTTGTTCTGTAATGACTACTACTTCTCCTTTGAATTGTGGAGGACTGATCCTAGAAGCTGCATTCCTTCTGCAACTAGGAGGATCCTGGGATGATCAATAATCTCTCCTGGAGTTTGGCTGTTACTGGTTCATCCTCTCTCCTGAATTGGTGTTGGTTTTGGGGTTTAGGCTAGGGGCTTGGGTGTAAGGAGTGTTACTTCTTGGCTTGGGTCCTTGGCTCTCTTCTCCCTTTGGTTCTTGAAGACTAAGTACTCTTGTGGCCTCATTCCTTTGGCTACCTTAGTTTGTCCTTATGTCTTCTTTGGGGTGTGAGGGTAGCTTTGTTGAAAGGTGGGTCTCATTGGGTTTGGCCTTCTGGCCAGGGTATTTCTAGGTAAGCATTTTGCATCTTCACCCTTATTCTGCTGCAGAAGCTCTTTATCTGTTCTGTTCTTGGAGTGCTCATCCTTGGAAGCCAAGTCTGCATAATTGCCTTCTCCTGCTCAACTGGGAGTCACCAGACCTCCTCCTCTCCGGACCTGATCTTGGCCATCAATTGCTGGTTTACACCTCTGATTTCTACTGAAGACTGTGTGAATTGCTTACTTGCTCTTTACCTATCCTTGTCACAGTGATCACTCTCAGTTCTGCATGCCTTTCTCTTGGTTTCTTGTGACACAAGTATTGATCTTGGTACCTTGTATCCCAAGTTTCTAGTGGTATTACCTTACTCTTTAGTTGTTTTACCTTATTTCTTACTTCATTAGGTTGTATAACTTCCTATGCTCTTTTGTTCTTGTTTGATCTCTGTAGTTGGAGATCTGTAATTTGTCCGCCCAATTCAATCTTTGAATGGGTGAGTTTTAATATATAGCTTTGACGGTAAAAAAAAATGTACTTTGTTTTTTTCATGTGGTGGCAAACTTCCATCATGCTAGAAAAAAAGATCTCTATTATTGAAGAGGGGGGAAGATCTTTCACTAGTCCTTCTGAGATTAAGGAGGTTGCCAAACTTCACTTTGCTAACAGGTTCAAAGGTTCTGATTCTGTGTGTATTGACCTTTCTTCATTTCCCTTCAACACTTTATCCTTATTACAATATCAATGGCTGGAGGTACCTTTTAATGACTTGGAAATTTTTGAAGTTATCAATGCTTGTAATGGAGACAAATCCCCTGGTCTTGATTGTTACACAATGAAGTGCTATCAATTTTACTGGAAGGTGATCGAATATGATATTTTAGAACTATTGGATCATTTCCATAAAGGGGGTCATACTGGGAAAGGTTTAAATTCTTACCTTAATTACTAAGAATAACTCTCCTTGCACCTTTGAGAATTACATGCCTATTAGCCTGATTCACAGTTGCAATAAAATCATCTTAGAAGTGCTTGCTGCCAGACTCAAGCCTATAATGAACTCCTTTGTACATGCTATTCAATCATGTTTCATCGTTGGGAGACAGATTTTGGATGGTATTCTAATTGCTTCTGAACTCGTCCATTGTATCAAAATTTTTGGCCAGGAAGTGATAGTGTTCAAGGTTGATTTCCAAAAAAGCTTATGATCACATTCAATGGGTTGCTCTGCTGAATATATTGGAGACTATGGGCTTTGGTAGTGTCTGGATATCTTGGATATCTGAGTGTGTTAGAGCTTGGTCTTCAGTTCTTATTAACGGATCATCATCCGGTGATTTCCCTTTACAAAGAGGACTAAGACAAGTGTGTTCCCTTTCTGCATTGTTGTTTGGCTTGATTACTAAAAGTCTTCACCATCTCATGGTTAAATGAATCTCATTTGAGATGTTTGCAGGTGTTAAATGAAACATAAATGGTCATGAGATCTCATTTGCAAGTTGCAGATAATACCTTAATTTATCAAGGCAGACAGGCAACAAGCTATAAATTTAAAGCATAGTCTCAATTGTTTACAGAAGACCACATGGTTGAATATCAATATCCAAAAATCCAAAGTTCTTGTATTAAATCCCGTCTCAGTAAGTGTGGATGAGATTTCTAAGATATTGGGATGTAGTCCAATCCAATTACCCTTTGAGTATCGAGGATTTCAGTTGGGGTCTAGTCCTAGGAGGATGAAAAATGGGGAATATGTAGTGAATAAATTCAAAAACAAGTTGAGTTTGTGGCAATAAAAAAACAGATCCTTTGTTGGCAGAATCACTTTGATTAAATCCTCTCTCAACTCATTGCCACGGTATTACATATCTCTTTATAAAGCTCCAAAAGGAGTTATTAAGGAGATGGAGAAAAGGAAAAAAAATATTTCTCTAGAATGGTACAATTGAAAATAAAGTACTGCATAAGGTTAGATCGAATAATATATGTAGACCCAAAAGTGAAGGGGGTTTGGGGATTAAGAACCTACACAGTATGAATAAAGCATTGTTGGCTAGGTGGTGGTGGATGTTTGCATTGGAGGGGGACTCATTATGGAAGAAATTATTATGTTCAAAATATGGTTGGGAAGCTACAAAATGGGATCTATAAAAATTTATATTGCACAATGGCCAGTGCTTCCTAAGACATGTGGAGTCCTTATTAAGGTTGTTCAAAGTTTGCAGATGCAATGGGTGCTGTGGGATTTCAATGGATTGTGGTATGTGGGAACTCCGTGAAATTTTGGGAAGATAGTTGGCTCACTCACACCCCCTTAAAGTACAATTTGCAGAGGCTCTATCATCTAAGTGTGCAGAAGAGGGCCTTAGTTTCTCAGTTCTGGTTGGAGGGGGATTGAGTTCTTGTTTTCAGAAGGGACCTTAGAGGGTGGGAAGAGGATCAATTTGAGCAATTGTGTCAACTGATCAATGTTTATCCTAGCTTATCAAGTGGTGATGATAAAGTTTCTTGGTTACTAGATAATAAAGGATTCTCTGTACAAAGAATGTATCAGCATTTAGATGAGGATTGAGATAAGAGTTTGGAGTTGCCCTTTCTTCTTTGTGCTCCAATTTTACCTCCAAAAATTGCAGCTTTTGTGTGCATAATCTGTATGAATGCAATACCAACTAAGTAATTTTTATTTTCTAGAGGGATCTACTTGGAGAACATCTTGTGTCCTTTGTGTCATGAAAAACATGAAGAAGTGGATCACCTCTTTCTTGGATGTCTTATAGCTTGGTCAGTTTGGAATTTATGTCTGAATTGGTGGGGACCAGCTCAGCTTGTTCAGAAACTATCAAGGAATGGTTTATTTCTTGTAATCACTTAGGCCTTTCGAAATCACATTGGAGCTTTCTTGCATCTATCATTCTTTGGAGGATCTGGCTTTGCAGGAATAATGCCATCTTTAATAATCTGATTCAATAGCCTGATGTTCTATTACAACTGATTCAAAATAATTCTTATCAACTCTTATGGGATAAATTCAACATGCAACATTCTTTCCTTTCTCTCTCTTGGATTAATGAACTTCAGTATTGCGTTAAAAAGAGGTATGCAGGATTTTGTTAGGGTTTTAGGGGATATTTAGGTTACTTGGAATACAAGGTATCTGGCTGGTTTCTTATACTTGGGGGGTGTGGGTTTTGGGATGGGTTTGGGGTGGTTTGGGGAGAGATGTGAGCTTGGTAAGGTTCGTTGTATTTTCTTTTGGTTTTTTGAGATCTCTTGAGTGTGGGTTCCTCTCTTTGTGGATTGTTGTTTTCTTCTGTAAGTGTGTGGGTAGATTATTAGGTTGAGTGTTCCTCTTTTGTGTGTTTGTTCTACAGGTGTGGGCTGTGTCAATTTTCCTGCTGAAGTTGTTTCACGATTTGTCTTTGTTTTGTTGGAGAACCTTTTCTCAAGCAGTCTAATTTGGAAGGTGAGTTGATGGCTTGGATCGTTGTGTTGCCGAACTTGGGTTGTTTTGTGGGAGCCTTTGATTGTGTTGCAAAATTCTCAGAACTTGGGCTCTTCGGCGGGGTGTTTGGGGGTTTATTGTCAGGGCCTTGTACTTGAATTGCTGTGTTAGAGGATGAATAATCGCTAATGTTCATTCCTTGTTGTGTTACTTGTGTAACAAGTTTTGTTGGTAGGTGGTCATGTTTAGGTGCCTTGGTTTGTAAGTCAACTTTGAGGGTTTACCTTAGCTATGTCCTTTATTTCAAAGGCATGGTTTATAAAATTTTAAAAAAATTGCTGATAAAAAAACCATCTTTTCATTTATCACTTGTTAAAATAAAAATACCTTTATATGTTTTGAAACAGTTACAAATAACTATTCTAACATATCAATGATTATATGACTATCTAATGTTTTGTAATTATACGTGAGAAATATGGATTCAAAGGGGGTATAGGGTATGCCATGGCATACCCTAGCTATATGAGCATATGGTGTGGTGGTAGAAGGTACGAAAGGCATGTAATCGGATTTGAACTTGACGCCCTGCGAGTTTAAACGCAAACTTGAGCACGGCAAGTGCCCCGACCGTCAAGTAGTAATCGGATTTGAAGTTCGGAATATCGAGCCCAAAGGAGAAATAAACAAGCACTTACTATTTAAAGCTTGTAGCTAAGCTATTTCGGTAAAAATCGAGTTTTTGTGTTTTGAAAATAAACCTATAACGACTAAAAAGAAAATACATAATTTAACATAGAGTTTTCTAATCTTGAATCAAGTGAAGAGAGATCAAGGGCATGGGTTCATCGAGTTCATTCCATAAAATTGAACATGTTCGATTGTTGCGATGTCGACTTAATTTAGAGGCAACGAGTTGTCTCGACTCTAGTCCTAACTTCTTTCGAACGATTCGGACCGTAATGGAATCTAACAACCGAGTTCTTTCGACTCTCGATGTAGGAAGACCCAAACCGTTAAGCTCTATGACAACTTCTAACTTTCCACCAAACAAGTCTATAGCTATTGCAATTGTATTAACCCCGCTAGTTCTAGCTAGGGTTTAAATCCAATTTACGATCGACTTTAGACCAATTAGAATTCTCTTTTTTCGAGCGTTAAATTCTAATTCAAAGCAATTATCAAGCCTACACGGGAGATAAAGCATTAAGCACAAATCGATCATAAACACTAAAACAACTCAACAAACACCGCAATCGAAGCATTCAAAACATGGAAATCCCTACTCTAATCCCCCATAGCCCTAGAAATTGGGGGTTTAGGTGTTCATGGTGAAAAAATGCAAGGATGAAAAGAATCAAATAATTAAACTCATAATCAAGATGAAAGTTGAGATACAATCACCGAATTAGTCGTTTAAAAGTCTTCCTCTTCTCATCTCGATCTCTAGCCTTGATGCTCTTGAAAATCCACACAAAAAAATCCACTTGTGTAGCCAACATTGGGGCTTCTCCCCCAAAATCAACACTCAAATAAATCTCAAATAGTTCTCTTTCCACCAAATATTTTGATTCTCCACAAATAATCCAAACTAATAAACTCACAATTTAATTCTATATAAAAAATAATAAAACTGTACATGACTCTCTCCTTTTTGTTTGTGTCTCTGTTCTCTGTAAAATGGTGAAGCCTCCTTCAATAATGAAGCAGATCCCCTCTATGTGATTTGCGGCGCAGCCAAGGAAAAATTAGGGTTAGCATTCGCATGGACAGGCGGCTGCAAAGGAGTGGAGGAGTTGAGAGACAGGTGTCTCAAGGAGAAGGGGCTGGGCTGGGACAAGTGTCGCGCAGGAGCTGACTGGCGGCTGGGATGGACAAGTGTCAAGCGCAGGAGAAGGCTACGCGGACGGAGGTGAGGGGCCGGCCGGACACGTGTCGCGCAGAGATGGAATGGCGGCTGAGAGGCGGCGCCACGTGTCGCGAGCTGGGGTGAGCGGCGGCTGGGTCGGGACACGTTTCAGCTCCTGTTTTGTGGCTCTATTTTTCATCCTTTTTCGCTCGCTCCGGCTTCGTTTGAACTCCGATTGATCTCGTTCTTGCGCCAAAAAATTTCTCTTTTCAAGACCTACAAAACAAGACCAATCATGAATATATTTCAAATCGAACAAAATCGACCCTCTTGACGGTCCACATGTACGAAACACCCAAAAATGCGTCGGTTTTCCATCGAAACACCAAACACACAGAGAAAAACAATTATTCACACTAAAACTAAATATATGATAGAAAATCGGGACTAAAAGCCTATATAACTCGATATAAAGTGGCTCTTTTATGTGTTAAAATGCACCCGCATCAACACCCCACACTTAGACTTTTCTCGCCCCGAGAAAACTAAACATAAATAAATATAAACTAGCTAAGATAAATGCCAAGATAAACCCCGCGATACTATCTCCTTAGGCGGAGCTTGGAGACTCCGGGTTATTGAAAGCAGTAAATATGCAGATGCTGACTCGACTAGACCAAAATTCCCGTGCAAATACACAAGCAAATTAAAGACCAAAAATTTAAGACTCAAAGAAGGTGTGTGCTTACACTTGGATTTTATTGGCAATTTGACCTAGAGCATGCATAAGGAATAAGATCTCGCATCATTCTTCTCTACTTTTCACCAACCAATTTCGACATGTTGTAGATTAAGAGTGTAGGTGTAGTGGATTACAAGATGAAGTGCAATAACTAGAAAGATTTCAATCCTAATTATTGTCATTTAGCCCTTTGCTCTCTCGATTCTACATAACATAGTACTAATCAAGAGAATAACGTAATCTCATTCACAAATCTTATGAGTGGGAGTTGTCATGCAATTACGTTGCCTTGGGACTACGCGAATGGTAAACCTATCTAGTTCCTTTACGAGTCAAGTGGTAGATCAAAGTTTTGCTTGGTTTTTTCGATTACGTGTCGAAACTTTGGATCATTAAGATAGGCTGTGGGGTTCACCTTTTATTACGCTATGATTAACTCGGGCCATGAGGGTCTCACTCTGCATAGCGATCCGCAGCAGCCCCTCAAGCCTTTGTTAATACACAGATTTTATTGGATCCCCTTTCCCAGGGACCTATATTTAATTCCCCATGCATAGTGTGTGTGATTTTGAAAAATTGGTACCACAAACGCACAATGGGACTAACCACTTGAACTCTACTAGATTTCTAATCTACCGAAACGCATAGTTCGATCTCAAGACAACAAGCACGTGGGCTCAACCTCCTCTACATGCAACAAGTGAAATAAGACTAGTATCCCTTAACTAGAGCCGCTATAAGCAGAAATCAAGATAGAATCAAGCCGGTGACAATAAAAAGAATTGAAACCTAACCACACCTAACGGCCCGCGCAAAAGGGCAGTGAAGAAGGAGATGGTCAGTAGTCTCCTGATCAGCCTGACAGATCGGACAGATGCTTGGAATCAGGACAAATTTGGTGCGCAAATTGACTGCTACTTGGAGGTGCCTGATAAAGCCCGCCAGAGAAAGACCTTGATACGTGATTGAATATTTAAGTCCCATATGCCCGTCCAAACCGTTGTCCCCACTGATATGTGCAATCGACCATCCTCCCAAGATAGGGCTCTATAAATTTCCTTAACTGAGTACACTCCCCGGATGTTGTACTTCTAGGACCACTTGTCTGTGTGATGCTGCACGGGAGGTGGGGCCTGCAGAATATCCTTCACTATAGCAAGAGGAAAGTTGTGCTGAAGCTTCGGAATATCCCATGATTGACCCTAACTCGAAGCTAAATCTGAAACCTTCATGTCTGAGGTGATACAGGTATGATGTGGGATGATGGGGTCATTCCCTAGGAGCTAGAGAGTACCTTCAACCAGGGTCGAGCAGCCATCCCCGATAGTACGTATCAGCCCCTGCCTGAGTAAAGCCTGAGTAGCCCGTAATCCTGACCATATCTGGCTTGGGTTGTTACCCCCACCTATGGATAAGAAGTCTCCCGTTGGAAAGTACCGAGCTTTGCAGAGACGAGCTACCAAACTATCTGGCTGGGTCAAAAACTTCCATCCCAATTTGGCTAACATGGCTAGATTCATGTCTCTCATATCACGGAAACCCATTCCCCCGTCCTCCTTCGGCCTGCATAGCTTCTTCAAATCCTGCCAAATAATCGGCTTATTTCCCTGAGGGGTCCCCATCCACCAGTAACGTGCTAAGGCAACATGTATCTTGTTGATGGATTCCCGAGGTAGTAGGAATACGCTCATCGCATAAATCGGCATGGCCTGAAGTACCGATCGAATCATCACCTCTTTTCCGCCAACAGAAAGCATCTGTCCGTCCGAGGACCCTATTTTCGTCACTATCCGATCACATAAAAATTGGAGACTTTGTCCTTTGCGTCTACTAGCATGTTCGGAACTCCCAAGTACATAGAAGGACCTGAAACCTCCTGAATGCCTAAAATGCCACAACAGGCCGCCCGATTCTCTGACGATGTGTTGGTACTGAAGAATATGGAGGACTTGGCCTTGTTAACTACCTGGCCCGACATACGTCCGAAAGATTGCAGAATTTGCTGAACTTGTTCAGCTTCATCCTTATCGGCCCTACAGAAAATATAACAATCGTCTGCAAATAAAATGTGAGACACAACCGGGGCCCCCTTGGCCACTGATACCCTGTGAATAGTCCCATCCCTTTCAGCTTGATTGAGCATACGGGACAGACCTTTCATAAAGAAAAGGAATGATTAGGAGACAAAGGATCACCTTGACGAATCCCCCGCCCAACAGTGAAAGGGGTAGTATGATTTCCATCTGAATTAACCGTATATTGGATGTACCACATGCAGGCGAGGACCAAGGACCTCCACTCTACATCGAAACCAAAAGCACCCATCATGGATAACAGGAAAGACCACTCCACCCTAGCGTAAGCCTTGCTCATATCCAGCTTTAGCGCCATAAAGCCTCTCTGCCCTTGGGTCCCGCGCCTGAGTGAATGAATAACCTCATACGATATAAACACGTCATCTTGGATATGACGACCTGGGACAAAAGCTCCCTGATTGGTGCAAATAATGGGGTCCAGAAGCGGTTTTAGCCGATTTGCCAGAACTTTGGACAAAATTATGAATACGACGTTGCACAGGGCTATAGGCTGGAGGTCTCCAATCTTCCTAGCCACAGTCTATTTGGGGATCAATACAAGTGTAGTCTTGTTGATATCGTAATCAATATTTCTAGTTGCCACCGCAGATCGTACGAATTCAATAACTTCAGGACGCATGGTATCCTAGTAATGCTGGATGAATTTCGGATTAAGGCCGTCTGGACCCGGAGATTTCGATGGACCCATCTGGAAAACTACCTTACGAACCCCCGCATCCGATACCCGCTTCGTCAACCGTAAATTCTGGACCGGGGATATCATATGGGGGACTGCCATGGGGAGGTCGTAATCATCAATGTCGCCAGTAGTGAAGATACTGGTAAAGTAGTTGTGGACCAACTCCCTCATCCCCGTGTGCCATTGCATTTCCACCCCCTCATCATTAACCAAGGATTTGATTTTGTTCCTCGTCTCCCTTTTCGTGGCCAATCGCTGGAAAAACTTTGTATTTCTATCACCCTCTCCCAACCAATGCTGTTTTTCCCGTTGACGCCAGAACTCTTCTTGTTTAGCCAGGGCTTGGTTATACTGTTTTTGGAGAGCCAACCGGAGTCTGATGCCTTGCCTGTCTATGCAACCATTCAATTCAGCCAGTTTCCTCTAAAGAGATCGGATCTGGTTGATATTATCCCGAAAGATAGCCTGACCCCATTCGTCGAGAGATGTGTTGATATCTTTGATGTGATGCTTGATGTGTTGGTCCCCCGGTCTGCCCCATTTGGTTTGAACTAGGGTGCACATTTGGGATGCCCCAGCCAGGCATTCTCAAACCGAAATTGCCGCTGCCCCCGTTCTAGTGGTGCCTTTTGAAGTTGAAGGAAGATAGGCATGTGATCTGATGTCGAAAAGCCCATGTTTTGTAGAGAAGCAACCCCAAATGAAGCACTTGCTTGTGGTGATATGAAGGCCTTATCAAGTTGGATCTCCATTTTGGTCTCCGGGTCATGTCCCCTTGTCCACGTAAATTGGTACCCTTGCAACGGTAATTCCTCCACCCCGATGTCAGTAATGGCACGTTGAAACCCATGCATGAGTCCTACAGGGTACGCATTGCCCTCCCTCTTCTCTGAAGGTCGGAGGATACCATTAAAGTCCCCCATTAACACCCAGTCTACCAGAGCTGGAATCGTAGCCAGATGACGCAAAAGGTTCCAATTCGTGTACATGTTCTCCCAAGCCGGTTCCCCATAAATCCCGGTAAATCACATAGGCAGCTCCTGACCGAAACAGACGATAATATTAATATGTAATTGTTGGACCGAGAGGACATCCACCGCACACCTATCCGACCATAGTAGGATAACCCCGCCTTTGTTTGATGGTGTTCTAGTACCCAGAACGGTCGGGGGAATCACTCGTGGGACCCATGTACCCCCGTGAAACCCCAAAGTCCGGTGGAGAATCGCCAACCTTGATCGACAGTTCTGGGACTTTAGATGACGTGTTTATGTGAGAAAAACCACGTCCGGTTTAAGGCGACCAACCAAGTCCTTGAGCTGACGACAGTTATGGTCCGCAGCCAAACCATGACAATTCCATGATAAAAAAGTCGGCATGTGAAAGGCAAGGAACCGCAACCAAACTAGACAAAACGATAACACAAACTAGAATGAGGGACACTAAAATAACCGAGCAAGAAAGATCACAAGGACTCGGGATACCTTGGTGACCCTAGTTCCAAATGGCGTCGAGACCTGAAGCGGAGCCGAGCGATCACGCGTCGAAGAAACTAATGGACCGCTGGCGCCGAGGATGACCGACTGCAACAGGAAACCGACGCTTGGATCTTGCACCTTGATCCCGGATCGATAGATACAGGATACGGAGAGGGAGAAGGCCGACGAACGGTGACGCCGAAAGCGAAGAAAGGGGCGTGAGAGATTGCCGGGGCCACTATAGCGATCGACAACAACAAACATACCGACAACGAGATCCCAATTTATTGATGGCGAGGAGGCACGTAAGCGGATCAGGACGCGGGTCTGTGGAACGAAGACGACGATCGTCCGGATAGTGCAGAAAACAGAACCAACGTCGATCAGGGAAGTGGGTGAACCCCAATAGGGTTAGAGAGAACGCCTGTTTTAGTGATGGAAGTTTATAATATGGAAGAGGAATATGTGTCAGTGGTTGTCAACATGTTGCAACAACATTCTCCAGCCACTACATGGTTATTACTAAACGGAGAAACATGAACCTGTAATTTCATCTGTAAGCTCTATATACACACATATTCTAACTTTTTTTTGAAACGAGTAACCGGGAAAATGCATTACTATAGAACGTAAATTATACAAAGTAGAATGTAAAACTCCTGGGCTTCCGAATATTGTCCGGGCTGACCGTACTCAACCTAGATCTCATGGACCTGTAGAAACAGTATACTTTGGATCAAAGACACTACCTCAAAACATCAGCATTTCAAAAGAACAAAACAAGAAAGAAAATGTCCAACAATCGAAATGAAAAATACAGCCTACACTAAAGCAAAAATACTAATAAAGCAGGTAAAATTAGAGTGCTCTAATTGTTGCTTTCGCGAGACTTACTAGCACCGACTGTCTGAGGTCTTTTGAACCGTCCCACCCCTGTCGGGTCTCCTCATTGATCCGAAAGAGGTTGTGACACCTCCTCCTGTGGAACCTGAGCCTCCTCCTCATCCCTCAGCTTGTGACCCTATGGAATCAGAACTATAGGCTGAAGAGCCTTCTTTATACCAGTAGTCCTGGTGTATTGTTGTCCAACCCTTCCTTTACCCTTGGTCTTCATTGCCTTTGACTGTATATGGCCCACTCCTCTAGCTTGGTCCTGAGGGTCCTTTTGTTTCCTTTTCTTCGGGGCCAACTCACTTGCAAATAAATCAGGAAATATACTACCCCCATCATCATCGACATTAGCCAGGTTTCCAGGCTTTGTACTACCCAACTGCCCCTTGCATTTTTGAAACTGCCCTCTCCGGGGAATTTTTAGCCAAGTTGCCAAACTCTGAGCGGGGATCGTCCTGTCCTCACATCTCCTGAAACCCCGGGGGAGGTGCCAAAATGCCCTTACTGGTACCTGCCCTAGATTCTCCCACATAATCCCTAATCGAATCGAGAGTGAGGGATGCGATCGACATGTCTCGTATCAACTTTGGGGCCCTCCACACAGTGGTGAGGATGCGATCGACATCCAAAGGTTTCGGCACCTGGATAGACTCGTCATACCGAATTTCCTCTTGGTCAATTCTAGGAAGGTAAGCCGTACAATCGACCATACGGTGAGTTAGTCCAACACACCGAGTACAGAAAGCTGGTAACCGTTCGTACTGTAATCCCACTAACGAGGATTGGACATTACTTGGAAATCGTAGACGAATACGTCTCCTCCATGGTTGACCTACAACCAGACCGACCCTCATCAACAAAAAAATCATCAGAATGTCGCACTGTAGGAATAGGGGCAGTGGTAACCTGAGTTCCCTGACAAATGCAAGTAGGGCACGAACTGGGGCGTTCCGGGCATTCCCTGGTACATTCATCGATCAGACACCAATCTCTATACATCCAAAATTAATGTCATCGGGTTGCATGCATGCGAAAAGCGGAACCAACAACACCGGTAGCCCTTGAAACTCTAAGGGCCTCGGTGAAAGATGTCCTCCATAGTCGTTTGGGACGGGAAGTAGAAAGCCACCATGTCTTTGGTAAGGTACTCGATCTGCAGGCCAACGACCTTCCACTGCTGAAGCATAAGCCCACAAAAGGCATTCTGGTTGTGTCGTCTCGTTCCAGCAACCGTTCCTGAGAATGAGAAGTGGTACCGACCATCCACGGCAGCAGGGATGGCCTCCACAGGGATCTCTAAAAAAATTTCTTCGTCTTAACAATTCGGAACCAACAGAGGCATCCCCGACGTTGAACTGGATGGATTTGGGCGGACCCTCTTCGGCTCTACTACAACAAAAATCAAGCAGATCGGAAAAAGGTCAGAAGGGACCTCTGACATCCCTTGAGGATGCAATGTGGCCCGCCCAGATTCTGCATGAGGCAGACGAGGAGTGAGTCATGCCGACACTTGAGGTATTACGGAGGGACAGTGTCGGGCCGGTGCATGCATGTCATCCGATGCAATTCCTGAGGCTATGTGGTGGTCACGCAGAGTTGTAGGTGGCGAGGGGACACCGGATTGTACTGAATTTGGTTGTTAGTGAAGAGTATTACGATCATTTTACCTGTTTTGAATGAAAAATCAGATGGAAAGTTAATAGTGGGTACTAAAATAGAATTAATGAAAGTAAAAGGTACTAAAGTGATACAAAAACTTTCGGGTCCTATAAATGAGTTAATAAAAATTTGAAGTACTGAGGTGACATAATATACGAACATGTTATGAAAGATGCTTCCTTAAAAGCACCTTTATTATTACAACCCACAAAATGAGTTCTCTCCTTCATAGGGTATGTAAATTATTCAAGAACATGACAATATTTTGTTGAAATATAAAATCAAGCACAATAAGACAATCCTGAAGAATGTAATTCAACTCAGGGATATAATTAGTTAAATGGTGGTGGACATTTTCTCTAGAAAAGAATTCTCCATAGAATCTGGTGATTTGATCTAAATTTGGTTAGGAAGCTAATTAATGGGACCTCTCTGTATTCACAAAAGTGAGGAATTGATGTTTTATGTCTCATATCTTTGATCTGTTCAAGTATCCTAGATTCTCAAACTACTTTGGAATTAAAAACTTGACCTAGGGAATTGGTAATGGAGATAGGATAATCTTATGGAAAGATATATGGTGGGGGACACTCCAGTCAAAGCTCTTTTTCTTAAGATCTTCTTGATTTCTCAAAGAAAAGGTCAAACAATGGTTGAAGTATGTAAAGATGGTTTTTGGGATTCACATCTCAGAAAAGACCCAGAGGATGAGAAATTCAAGACTGGGATATTTTATGATGTATACTTGTGGGGGTTCAATTATCTAAGGAAGAAGACTCCCTGTATTGGATCTGGGATCAAAATAACGTCTCTGTCAAGACGTTTTATTCATTTCTTGTAGAACAAGGCAACCTCACTGCACCAATTCTATCTTGGAGAAAAAATCTATCGTTACGAGGCATTCTTCCAAAAAATACTACTTTTAGTTTGCTGACTTGTTGGGATGCAATCCATTCTAAAATGCTTCCTAGAGAGTAGAGACCTCAATCTATCTCTGGAGGAGATCATTTGTCCGATCTACAAAATGGATCCCATATTCTTCTTTTCTGTCACAGATCTTGGCTAGTCTGGAATATGGTAATTTCTTGGTGGGGATTAAGATGGGTCATACCAGGCTCAGTTAATTCTTTATTCTCATCCTTGATATCTTTCTCTTAAGTACTTGATATCTTAAGTACTTGATATCTTTCGTGTTTGCTATTTCATCATCATCCTCCTTGAGTGATTTTTTGGGTCCTTAGAGTGGCCTTTATACTCCTCTTTCAACTCAGAAATGGTTTAATATAATTTCGTTTCGGTGATGAAAAAAACTTTATTGAACATTTGTTTGGAAAAATAGGATATTAAACTAATTAATCGGAGATTAATCTACTATACTGAATAAAATGTTATACGTGCAAAATATAAGTATTGAAAAATTAATACATCTGAAAATACATCAATTAATAATATCATTATTAATAATTTTGATATTGTTTTTCTCAATATTAATACAATCAATAATTGTTAAGATAAAAGGTTCTTTAGAAATGGCGTCGCCCTTAAGGATTCAACTTCCACAGTATTGTCGTTTTCGCTAGGACACGCTTCATAGGTACCACCAACGATGACCGGAGATGGCCCAACTCGTCGCCATCACTATCGTCAATCTCGGCCTATGTCCCGTTTTCTCAAGTAAGCAGATCTCCTCTCAGTCATGGGTGATCGGTTCCTTGGACGACGGACCATGATATGTCTCTCCGTACAACAGTTTCCCCCTCTTCCATCACCGGTGAACAAAATATGGATGGCCCCTCCGCCCCGACCATCCACCCTAATGATGATCCACCAGATGAGGTAATCACTACTTCCTTTTCCCTGAATAGTATAACCCATCCGGTAATACCGTCGACATTTACCTTGCTGCTTATGGTCATGGATGTCATCATCATGCCTTAGACAAGGCACCAGGACCCCTTGTTCCCTTAGACCTTTTCGGCGGACAATATGCACAACGATACGTCTTTGACCGCATCACCCCCATCGATTATAGTAGGGGATGTCGTCCTCTTGTCCCACCCGAGTCACAAAGACCCTTCTTTCCTATGGATTATCTCAGACATTAGATCTCTTTTACACAACGACCAAAAATCAATTACTGGGCCTCAAAAGGGCCCAACTTTATCCCGGAAAACGCCCCCGGAGTTTGGAACTCGGTGCAACTTGAGACCGGATGTTCATTCCCCGGAAACATCGTCCCTGTCCCCAGGAAACCCAAACTACGAGGAACCTCAAGTCACACTCCCGTCTTGTGCAACTAGAACTGGCCATTAAGGATCCATATCACAACCCATCAAAACTGATACAACTTCTCCTTCAGCCTCGACTAGACCAACGATGAACAATATCGCATGGAATTGTCAAGAGTACGGGAGTAGCGACCAATCCGCATCGCCAACATTTAAAGGCCATCGTTTATCTCGGAGACAATGTAGGCGGTACCAAACACAACCATACTTTGCCCAAATCTAGGATTTCATGACGGGGAATGGGTCTCGCCTTTTATGGGGCATAAGGGTGGACTAGCAGTCTTCTAGGGACAAGATGTTTAGGTGAGCATAAGGGACACTGACCAAAGATATATTGATGCCCTAGTTACTATCCCGGGAAGGGAACCCTTTTGTCTGACAGATATCTCTAGGGAATCTTATCAGAGTAAGCAACATAACATGTGAAAAAGTTCAATTCCTAGGGCATCAAGATAGATAACGATGGATCCTATAAAGGATTTTAATGTCATCCTGACGCAAAAGGAAACCCCAAGGTGGAAACCCATATCCGTATAACCATATCATGGATTTTCAAGAACTTATTGAGGATATCGATGTATCAGATATGGCTTTGGAAGAAATCAAATATACCTTGTTTAGAAGGTATAATTCAAGAGACAGGACTAAAACAAGGTTTGATCGAGCATTAATCTCGGATGAATTGGCACGGTAAGTCTTACCTCCCCGATTGATTAGTACAAGCAGAACTACTTCAAATCACTATCCTCTAATCCTAACCTAAGCACCAATGACTCGTACACCTCGACCAGCGAGGTCCATATTTGAATCCCACTAAATGAAGAAACTAGAGTGTGCAGCCCTTGTCAAAGGAGCCTAGGAGGGACTAGCTTCGGATACCATTGGGGATAGGACAACATGCATCGACGCGGTACTCAAGCCATGGGTAAGGGATGTTTACCGAGCAACATTAAAGTAAATCAAATGGTGCCAGTGCCACATTGTTACCTTAAATGGCCGAGCAAACAGAGAAGGAGTGAACCAGCGAGAACCTACCAAATTCTATATGAAACAAGTTTGGCGCAGAACGAGGCCTTCTAGAAACAACGAGAAAAGGAGCACTTCTTACGAAGGGAGATATAAATAAGAAATTATTCCATGTAACGACCTTGTTTTGTCGGAGAATAAACCAAATATGCTCTCTCGAAGATGATCTAGGTAACCCGGTAACATGGTAATCGTGTATGGACGTTCTCTTGCTAACATACTTCAAAAAGTTGTTCACCACCTGGGAGGCTCGCTCCAGACCATAAACCTTTGTATTTGGAAACAAATTACTATGGGGCAAAATCAATTACTGACAGCAAAAATTACTGAGGAATAAGTCACACAGGTAGTCTTCCAATGGAACCTGACAAAGTACTAAGGCTGGACGGGCATAACCCCAAATTCTTTCATATTTATTGGCTCATCATAACATCCACAGTCACAACCTTTGTTCAGCATATCATATGGGGGGGGGGGGGTAAAATTCAAGAAGGATTAATTGACACTACCATTGTCCTCATCTCCAAAATACCAAATCCAAAACTAGTGACAGATCTTTGGCTAATAGCACTATACAATGTTATTTTTTGCATTTTATCCAAGGTTTGGGCCAACAAACTTAAAGGCCTACTCCCCTACTCAAGGAGCCTTCATCCCAAGCAGATGCATCTAGGAAAATATATTTGTGTCATTCGAGGTCATTTACTATCTTCGCCAGAAAACACAGGGGAATATTGGCTTTATGGCCCTCAAACTAGACAAGAGTAAAGCATATGACAAGGTAGAATGACCGTTTATTCTTATAATGATGCAGAAGCTGGGTTTTTTGGAACAGTGGACGAGGTTGATGATGGTTTGCATGGGTAATTAGTCCTACCAAATTGCATCCAAAAGGAATTCATTAGAACCTATCATACTAACAAGGGGAATGCTTTTCTACATGGAAGGTTTATCTAGACTGATCAAGCATGCTCAAAGGGGAGGTCAACTCCATGGATGCAGAGTGGCGAGGGGAGCACCTTTGATTACCCATATGTTTTTTGCAGACAACCACTGTATTTTTAGCGAGGCAACACTGGAGAAAGTCACACAAGTTCACGATTTGATCACCATGTTTGGTTCCTGGTCGGGTTAGGTCCTTAGCTCTTAGAAATCCTCTATGCTCTTTGACACCCTGAGAATTAACTCTTAAAATGGGTATGAAAATTGTACCGGTCATCAAGTAATATTCGAGGTTTAGTCCGAGTTATTGTACCCAAGAGAGAAATCAGACAAACATTTTAATTGATTAATTAATCCATTACTCAAGCTATATGTGGAATAATGTATGTTTTGTTTCGGAAATAATGGCTAAATTAAAATGCTATATGAATGAAATGAAGTTTCGGACAATCAATAGACACAATTCAAAGATGAGTTTTGAATATCAAGAATAAAAAGGGATCTAAGGAAATGACGGGGTCATGGTATGATAAATACTTTATTGGGAATTCGACTAAAAATTTCACACATGCGTAGTCTAGGTACAAAGAGAACTCTCTTTAGATATTCTTAATAATCTCTCTATCGCATTAAGACCCTATTATAGCTTGACCACCTAATTATCTCTAATCTAAATGTAGAAAGGTACAACGCACTAAGATTCATGAATTCCTCTAACTTTCGGGATTGTAATCTTATGGATATTGCACTCGTGTTAACCTAGTTGTATTAAAGCCTAGATTTAAATCCGAGTTGTATGATTCTATTTCCTCATAAAATTTTCATTTCTCAACTGTTGAATCCTACAAACTAATCATGAATAAAGTGATCAAGTTGACCAAGTATTAAGAATAAATCATATAAACCGTAAACTAATACATGTAAGTATGAATCCCAATAATTATTCATTCATATCACTTCCCCCATGTCTTAGATCATAATGATTTTAGGTCATAATTTATTGAAGAACATACAGGTAAATAATAAATGATGATACAATACCGTATCATTGACGAAACTTTGTAATCGTCACTTGGAATTGATGCAATAAAATTTTCTCGTTGATTCTCGAAAACCCTAGCTCCTTACTTTGTGTTTTCTTTCCTGAAAGTCGCGCTCCAATAGTCCCGAATACATTAGTTGAGATCCCTATCTGTGTCTACCCAAAACCCTATGTTCAAACAGTGTATCGTAGTTGGAAATCACGATTTTGGAGCTTTGCACAGGGTATGGATAACAATACGTCTCTAGTAACTTTGCACTGCCAAATGCATGGGGTACGAACAACAATGAAACTTTTTGGTGCTCTCTGTCCAAAATGCATTGTTAGGTGTACAGGGTGGGGATAAGAGTACGTTTCTTCCCAACATCAAATCCTGCCCCACTTTGCTCTCGATTTGGACATTTTTGCTCCAAATACTTGATAACCCCTAAAACAAGACCAATTGGACAAAACTGAGAAAAAGTGCATCAACTCCTACCAATCCGAGATTTAAAAAAACTCATAATGTGGGCTAATAACATCTAAAATATATGTATTTTATGTCCACATCACTCTTCAACTCAAACACGGATCTACAAACAAGGCAAGCCTGTTCCTCAATCCTCGATGTACTTGAAAATGGAGAGGGCTCACTGTATCTAGGGGTACAAAACATGGTTGGACGAAGTTGAACACGCAGCCTTGCCTATTTAGGAGAGAAAGTTATCAAATGGATCCGTTCTTAGGATGGTAAATTATTATCCTCGGCAAGATAAGAGGTAATGATCATCTCAGTCCTAACCTCCATTTATACGTGTGTTATATCCATCTTTTGGGTCACGAGGTCTATAACAAACGAAATACATGTGGCCCTATATCTTTTTTGGTGGGGGGCAACAACAGACAAGAAACGCCTGATCGTATGGCAGGACTAGCACAAATTGTGCTAGTCAAAGGACAATGGTGGAATGGCATTTAGGGACCTTCATAATGAGAATATGGCCCTTCTAGGAAAAAAAGCATGGAACCTTATTACCCATCCCTAATCTCTAGTATCCCGCCTGTTCAAGGCTCGCTACTATCCAGATGGGACTTCTAAACGTCAGAACATGGATCCAACCCAACCTATATATGGACAAGCATCCAGAAACCCAAGCACTCATTGGTTAAGGAATGTGCCACACAATAGGGGACGGTCATACCAGTCACATCCTCTATACACCATGGTTTTTTTTATAAGCGCTAGAAAATTTTATTAATAGGTCGATCTCTAAGCAGGAGAAAGCCAAAATTAAAACGAACAACGATTACAAAGATCTCCGAAAGGAGAAACGGGGAGAAAACATTAACAAAGAGAAAAGCCACAACAAGGCTTAACAACCAAATAACCAGACCAAAAAGCCAAGAACCGACACCGAAGGTCTACTCTTCCTCATACCACTCGTTATCCGAAGACTGGTCGCCCCGATTGAGGGCCGAGTCTTGGACCTGGTATTATGAATAAGAGGGACATCCGGAGGAGAAACCGATATACATTTAGATCGTCCCTTGCGAGGCTTAGTCTTGATGGCTTCATCCAACCACCCGTCTAAAGACTGCAACTGATGTATCACTCTTTGGGACGCGTTCTATATGGGTGGAAGCTTCACACCAAAAACTTTATAATTCGAAAGATGTGTTGGTGCCCGACTTAGACGTTTTGGTTTGAGGAGAGCTTCCTTCCATGGGCCGAACTGATCCCCGGAAGAAACACCTTACTTTAGAGACTGACCCGACCCAATCCCATCAGACACGATAGATGTAAGACCGGCCTCCAACTCTCCTCTTTCAAATGATCGCCCTGGTTCAATTGCTGAGGCCTCTTGCGGATCCTGAGTCACATTTAGTTGAAACTGAATAATCGAAGATGGGGTGGGAATAATTGGACTCAAAACTACCCAACTTAACCACTTCACACATTACCGAACCATATGTAGTTAAGATGAGTGCGTTGGAGATACTATCGACTAGGCTTGATTGATCATGGCCCATGTGATTGTCTGATTCCGAACAAGGGCTTGAAAGAGGACCAACCTGGCCCACAAGTACACACTGAGAAGACCCAGATCCAAACCGCTATAAAACTCCATTGACAACTTGCTCTACAGCAAATTAGGGATCGCAAATCACCACTTCGTCCAGACTCTGCACCAAATCAGGACGCTGCGAAATCAAATCCCCAAGTTGAGCCGAAATCCCATGAATCAAGGGACGATTCTCAGTAGATTTTTGAGAATTCGAAATGGAAATCAATCTCGCCGATTTCTCCATCTGAATCGGAGATTTGACACCGGTTGAAATCTCCGGTGTGCGAACAGACTCGCCCGCCTGCAACTGAGGAGCCACCATCGATCGTGGAGACTTTCCAATCGCTGGTTTCTCCAACGAGCAAGCTTGCTCTGGTTGGTCGACCCGCAAAGGAGGAGCCACCGGCATTAACTCCTTACTACACGGAAACGGAACCACGACACCATACGACTGAGGACGTGCCAAGGCTACAAACAAGATATAGCCATTGATCTTGTAACCGTTAAAGGTCTCCACGACCATTGATGTTGCTGATGAAGAATACGAAACAAACCTTTTCCCACATCTGTTCAAATGCTTCAAAATAGAGCAATCGTTGATCTCCAAAAGCTCCAAAACTACTACGACCCAAATACTTTGAAGCATCATAAGGCAAGTTACAAATGAATACTTCGTTTGGAATTTCCTGGATCAGAGCTCTAACCTTGGGATGCACCAAAATCCGATGACCAGCGGTACCCAACTCGCCGAGATCATGTGTATCTTCAAAACTCTTGGTGGTTGTAGAGAAAGGTAATCGCTCCTTTCCTTTGCGAAACCTACCCTCAACTCCTCCCTTCTTTCCTGCCTTACTTGTTACAGAAAGACGATTATTGGAGAGATGAGACTCACCAGATCCAGTTTCCGACACCTTGATCGGAACAACCTTGGATTTGTTGGCAGCAGCGACCTTTGATTGCGGCTCAGCTCCTCCCACGTTGCCTAACGCAGAAACATGGGTCTTTGTTGTTCCCTATTTGCCTGTAGCAGCCTTGGAGGCCTTCTTCACTATCTTATAGTAGGTATGGAAAGATGAAAATAGAACTGAACAAAAGGAAGAGAAGGACAAAACATCCTTCTCCTTCCTTCTTGGGCCCATACCTCATTTACTACCGGGTACTCGCCTAGCAATTTACTTGAATCCATGATCGCTATGCACTATGATGTTTTCATACACCATTGAACTTAAGGAAGTTACAATTACAAGTTTCAAAACATCTCGTTAGTTAAAATGTCTCTATACACCATGGTTGACCACGAAGGAACCGTATATCCATACATCTTATCCAATACTTGAAGGCCTCATGGTCGACTCCCTCATCCTACCTGGTCCTAGAACCTTCTCCCCAAGGGACAAAGAGGCCATACTAGCCGCCGCCTATTGGCCATCCGCGCACTAGACACCTAGTATTAAGTGGATGACCCTACAAGGCACTATTCTACAAAGGCATGATACCGTACCCTGAGACAACGACCGGCCACCATCACTGATACGCCCCCACTATGTCCTACCATTTGGAACCTCAAGGTCCAACCCCAAATCCAAATCATTCTTTGGCGATTCCTCACACCCACTTTGCAAGTGGCGGCCAACCTCTGCAAGCGCTTTGTTCCAATGTCACCACTTTGCCCTATATGTTGTCAACACCTAGGGATGGTGTAACATCTCTTCATGCATTGCCAATTTTCACTGATTGCCAGACCAACATGGGTGAACTACCATAGATACCTCTAAACACTGAATTCGCCATCTGGTGGTCCCAATGGTTCCAACAACAATCCTCAGTCCGAGTCGTGGAAAACTCCATTAGCATCTGGGAAATATGGCAGGCGAAAAACAACTGGATTCGGAATGAAATCCAACCTTCCTATCCGAAACTAGCAAACCAAGAAAATGGACATATCCGTATCTGGCGGGAGCCACCCCTCCAACCTTCTAGATCGAGGAGGTGTATAGTAACCAAGGGAGACAACACATGGAATCCCCTAGTGGGTTACATAGTTATTAGCGTGGATGTGGCGGTTTTCAAAGACCAGGCCAAGTTAGGATGAGGGGTTATCTTCCGGCCAGATACGGGCGAGGTTCTTGAGATCGGTCATGGAACAGTCAATGGAGCTTCGGAGCCGGTACTTATTAAAGCTTTTATCATTGTAGTGGCACTGGCTCTAGCTCATATCGGCCAATGGAATTGGGTTATCATCAGAACTTGTGCATAGAAAATTGTTGCTTGTGCCCTAAGTAATAGAATCAAAATTCATTCCACAAAATAGTCAAGTACTGATCCTCCATCTAAAACAATTAGTGGGAGAAAGAAGACCACGATTCAAAGGAGAAGGCATTATACTTGTGAGAGATAGACCATTCCAAATTGTAGGATGAGGAAACAATTTTACTGAAAGTCTCATGACAAGTTTCCAAAGTCTGGTTGGAGATTAAATTGTTCCTAGCCAACTAGAGTTGCTAGAGAGTAGTAAGATAGACCAGGATCCCCTACTGATTCCTAGAATTTTTTGGTCACAAATACCTTCAAGAGCAACCCAGTGCAAACACATCTCGAGATAATGCCCTGAAAAGACCCATCACTCCTAGATCCATTATGGTATCCCTCAGATGGTATGTGAAGTTTATGGGTATATGAAATTTGATTTTCGATACTGTTTTCTCCCAATTAATGGCTTAATTTTCTTTCCCCCATTTCGATTCTATGTAGATTGGAGCTCAAATTCTTAGATATCTTCACTGAATCAAGTCTAATTGGATGATGTCATATGTATTTCTCTACATACAAAACGAAACCAGAGAGAAAAAGCAATTTATTTACATTATATTTGTCAATATGATTAATGTGACTATGTATTTGATGTTTATTTTACATTACAAATGAAACTCCAACGACAAGTTAAGCAAAATAAAACATCGAGGTTAGTGAAATGAAACTTCAACATAGTGAACATGAAACACCGGTTTCAAATACGTGAACATGAAACACCAGTTTCAAGTAAATGAAAGATTTAGTTTAATGAAATAAAACATTGAGTTCAATAAAATAAAACTTTAAAATAGTGAAAATGAAACATTTGGTTCGATGAAATGTAACACTTAATTTCAGAAATTGAAACAATTAATTTCCCAAATTGAAACATTGAGTTTAATAGAATCAAATAAGTTGAACCAAATGAAACATCATATTGATTCAAATGAAACACACGAAAATGAAAAAATCATATGAAATAAAAGACATGATTCATCAAAATGAAAATTTACCAAAATCAAATATGAAAATAGAAGATGAAACATTTATTTCCACAAAATGAAACACTTCTTTCAAATATGAAAATAGATGAAACATTTAGTTCATCCAAATGAAATAATTAATTTAGTATAGTGACGCTATAGTAACTGTGTAGTAAAAAAAATAAGATTTATCTTTTTATTTAAAATGTCTTAAATGCATTTAAAATTATATTTATTTACATTTATTCCATTATTGAGATGTTTAATCTCATTCATCCATTTATTATTATCCTACGATCATAATTAGTCCTTAGTTTGTATTAAAACATAGGTTTTAGTAGATAGTCTCATATATATATATATATATATAGGGAGACAATCAGGTGCGAACCTCTCTTATGGTGCGAACCTCAAATCTAGTTTGCGGAAATAGCGAACATGGTTTGCGGAAATAAGCATCCCAGTTTGCGGAAAAAAAAGTTTGAAAAAACAGCATTTTTATGTTGGGAAAATATATGGTTTGCGAAAATAGTGTATCTGGTTTACGGAAAAAGCGAATATGGTTTGCGGAAATAAGCATCCCAGTTTGCGGAAAAGAAGTATGAAAAAAAAGCATTTTATCTTGAGAAAAATATGGTTTGGGAAAACATCACAAACCGAGAACACTATTTCTGCAAACTAGTTACACTACACAAGCAGGTTCGCACCGTAACCCCTGGTTCGCACCTGATTGCACCCGTATATATATATATGTGTGTGTGTGTGTGTATGTTTATGTACGTATAAAGATCAGTGGGAGGAAGTTTATTATTTTTTTGTAAATTGACGATATCTTGGTTGTTATTAATGATCTTGGTTTATAATGGTCGAACCAAGAAATTTATCTTTAAGAAATTTTTAATGAAATGTATGACTGAGACATCTTTTGTGATCTATTGATCAGTAGATCACAAGGATGATGGGGATTGTCTCATAAATCATACATTATAAAATTCTAGAGAGATTTAAGAGGAATAATGTAAGAACCGCCCTCGGTCGACACCGGTTGACCCGGTGAAATTTGGCAAAAGTTGACTTTCTACCGAAAAAGTCAACTGATGACTCCGGGAGTCATTCGGGACCTTTTTGGGACCCAAAAATTTTGGCCGTCGTTATTGTGAAGACCGTTTCAAAAAAAAAATGGGTCGGACCAGGTCGGACCGGACCCGACCAGCAACACAGCCAGGCCAGACCCGACCAACGCACCCGGCCAGATCCGGCCCGAACCAGGCCCGCCCGTCAGCCTGCCCTCTCGTTTGGGCCGCACGGCCCAGCATGCGCCAGGCCCGGATGGTTGAGCCCGAGCCCGTTTGAGTCGTCTGGTATAAAAGCCCTCATCCTCCCTCTGAAACCCTAATCTCCTTCGTCCTCCCGTCTCCCTCGCCTCTCTCTCTTCATCTCGACCCTCTCACCGAAGCCCCTCACAGACGCCGTCGCCGGCCGTCCCCAACCACCATCTCCCTCTCCTCCTCTCCGTCCAAGACCTAACCACCGCACGCGGCCGAGCGAGCCAGCGCCGCCGGCTGTCGTTCCCCATCTCCGACCACCTCCATCTCCGTTTCCCCTCTTAGATCCGACCCCGTCTTCCTCTTACCCGAGCTCCTCGCATCCTCCTTCTTCTTCCCGGAGCGTGGCCGAACTCCCGGCCAGCTCCCGTGCTCGACTCCGGCCACAAATCCCCAAGCCGCCACCACCGACCTCCACCGCTCTTTCCCCTCCACGCCCGTGCACCGCGGGTGCCATCCTGGCCATCTCCGCCGCCGGCCGTTTCCCTCTCTATTCTCCGGATCCAGAAGCTCGCTACCGAGCTACCATCGTTCCCGACATCCCTCATCCCGTCTCATCTCGTGTTCGATTCAGGCGAGACCCTCACCGCTGGGGAAAGATCTGAGGCGAGACCGCCCAGCCGTCCCTTTTCTCAGGTGAACTTTCGGTGTACCCGTGAGGCTGGTCGCCGGCGTCTTCGCCGGTGGTCGGCCGGACACAATCCGACCTTTTTTGCCTTATGTTGTTCTTCCTTTTACCGAGCGTTCAGACCTGGTTTATGTTAGAAAAATTTCTGTCCTGGATCTGTTTTGGATGGAAATCGAACTTCTGAAATTGAAAAGAAAAGAACCCTAAAACGAAAAATCAGTTTTGTTTAAAGAGGATTTAAATTGGAAAATGACTTAATTTGAAAAGAAATTTATTTCAAGTTGGTCTTTAAGACGATTTTGGAGTGTTGAAACAAAAACGCTTCTAATTTGAAAAGAGTTTTAAAATAAAATCAGATTTGAAAATAAAAAGGAATTAAAATCAATTTGGTTTTTAAAACGGAATTTGAGCAGTTGAACGAATCTGGAACTCTGGTTAAAATGGAATGCTAATTGGGTTTAGAAAGGAACAAAAGCGGACCGCTGAATCGGACCTCGGGATTCGTGCATTAGGACCGTGCCTCGGACACATGCACCGGTTTCGGTGCTCGGGTACTCAAACCCGATTCGCCGTGACCCCGCTTTTATCCCGCTCGAGTTTAAAGGACAACTGTCGGTTTTAAACTGGATTAATCGTGACCTTTAAATTAACCTGGGAACCGCCTCTAATTATGCCTTTCGTGTTATCTTTAGCGTCTGGCTTCGATCGAAGTGAAGCCCGGAGGTAGCGAGCCAGAACGTCAGTAGCTAGGAAACATAGCGGGTGTTCTTCGGTTGAGGTAGGGAAAATTAGCCGGATCTCGGCCCTGACTAGGGAAAGTTAACAGTAGAATTGCATGTGACACTGGGGTGTCGTGGGTTGAGTAGGTTATCTAATATTAGAAATGCATGATACGGGAACGTAGCGAACTTTGGAAATGCATGTGACACTTAGTAGTGTCGTAGGAGCAGAGAACTTAGCGTTAGTAGAATTACTGGAGGCTTACTCGGGGGGGTTGCAAGCATTCTTTGGCCGGCTTACGAGTTAGAGTCTCGGTAAGTTGCGAGCGTGTTTTATTGTCCAGTTTTGGGTGGCCATGAGTGCCCGTGGGGTCGTCGAACCCGTGTCTTTACCTTAGGTGTTTTGGGTGGCCATGAGTGCCCGTAGGGTTGTTGAACCCGTGTCTTTACTGTTGGTGTATCTTGGGAGGCCGTGAGTGCCTGTGGGCTGTTGAGTCCGTGTCTTGATCGTGGTGTGTCTTGGGAGGCCGTGAGTGCCTGTGGGCTGTTGAGTCCGTGTCTTGATCGTAGTGTGTCTTGGGAGGCCGTGAGTGCCCGTGGGGTTGTGAACCCGTGTCTTTATCGTTGGTGGTTTAAGTGGCCGTGAGTGCCCGTATGGCTGTTGAGTCCGAGTTTTACTTTTGGTGTCTTGGCGGCCATGAGTGCCTGCGAGTGTTGAACTTGTGTTGTTACTGGTTGTTGAACTTGCTTGTGATTGTGATTGTGTTTGTGGTTACTTGAGGTTGTGGGCCCGCTTCATGAAACAGGGTCCTCGATCACACGCGTCTGCACGTCCAGACGGGGTAGGGGGCCCGCCCGCCAGTAAAGGGGTCCTGGCCGCGCGTGTGTGGTTCGGTGGTTGTGAGTGTGACAGGTCTACCGCCTGGCCCGACTTTGTGTCGGGGAAGCGCGTGAGAGAGAGAGAGAGGTTACTGATACAGGTCGACCGCCTGGCCTGAGTGGTTTGGCAAAGCGCGTGATTGAGGGAGGTTACTGAGCAGCTGGTATGCGATCCTTTGTGATCTTGTTTGGTGTGCGATCCTTTGTGATCTTGGGTATTGTGTGGTTGTCAGTCGTGTCTTTGGAGGATGTCTTCAATCGTTCTGTGGGGTCTACATCACGTGTCCGAGTGTTGAGTCAGTTGAGGAAAGTATTGGTCGTGTGTGTGTCTTTTGAGTCGTTGTTGGTGTTACCGGCATTGTCTGCTAATTATGTCGTAGTCAGTCTGGTATCCGTGGTGGTGAGCGAACGCTCACCCCTAGCTGCTTTTCCTACAGGTACTTGACGCAGGCCGAAATACACAAGGTGATCTTCCGAAGCTTGAAGAGCTAGGGGCGGGAGTCCGGGTTACTTTTAGTCTAGCGACGGATACCTCGCTTTTTGTCCGCTTGTGGGACGTTTTATTTTGAGTTGTAATTATCCTTTTGTTGAACTAAACTGGTATTGTAAAGTGTTTTAATGGAAAGGGTTTCAAAGTGTTTTCTTATTTTAAACGTTTGCGTCCCGAGTTCGGTTTACTGAAATCAGGGCGTGACAGCTTAGTATCAGAGCTCGAGGTTTCACACCTCGGACTGTCCGTCAATTAGGTGGGGAGAGTCGAGTCAGTAAAGTCTCGTCGTGCGTTGGGTACGCAGGTCAGGAACCGTGTGTAAACCCTTAATGTCTTGAGTTTTGTTTTTGTCTGTGTGTATGGGCAGTACGGGGTTACTGGCATATTGTTTGTGTGTGCTGCGTGAAACGTTTTTAAGCTGTCGCGGGTCGACTCAGGAGCGCTCCTGTAGTCGAACGTGACGGTGCTGATGTCAAGTCAGTACAACGTAGTTCGGGGACGCCTGGACCGGGTTGTAACTACGTGATGTCAGGTATGAGGTCTTAAAATGAAAAAGGAGAAAGTTTAAAATTGATTGGCCCGGTGGGCGTGTTTGATTTTGATTGGCACGGTGGGCGTGTCTGATTTTGATTGGCCCGGTGGGCGTGTTTGATTTTGAGTGGGCCGGTGGGCGTGTTTTTATATTGGTTGGCCCGGTGGGCGAGTGTTGTCGGCTTGTGTTTGAAGTTGAGTGACTTGTGGTTTGGTTGGAAATGGTCGTAGGTGTGTTGGTGAATTGTTGTTCAAGCGTATGTGTCGTTTGAGGCTATTTTGGGGTTAAAAGGGGTTAAGGTCCGAATTACAACCGAGTTTGGAAAACAGGTCTGTGTGAGTGTCACGGATCCTGTCACGGATCCGTGACGGACCAGAGAGTTCTGGCAGATTTTAGGTCTTCGTCACGGCTCCGTGACCCCAACTGTGACGGGGTCTGTCACGGGTCCGTGACCCCTGTCCTTCTCACTGTCTTGATTGTGCAAGTTGAGTGTTGGCTTTGCGTGGCGGTGTTCACAGTGTGTTGGGGTATTGAGGTTGTAAGCAATGGTAGTTGCTGAATTGAGAACATAATCCCCTTACATAAAAGAGTAATTGAGGTGTTAATGACTTGAGCAGTGTGACATGTTGGTAGTAGGTTTTGGATGGTGGTTTGCCCTGACTAGAGTGGTAAGTCGTTGGTGCGTTACTAGTATGCCATAATCGAACGGGTGTCCGTGGAGGTGAACATAACGCTCATCCCCTT
Source organism: Erodium maritimum (assembly GCA_963921825.1). Lineage (NCBI taxonomy): Eukaryota > Viridiplantae > Streptophyta > Magnoliopsida > Geraniales > Geraniaceae > Erodium > Erodium maritimum. The sequence continues at coordinate 50,490,530 of OY997595.1, read as the reverse complement.
TACTACTTTTCCCGCAAGGGACGAGTAGCGAACACTGGTTTGGTTGCGGAAAGTTATAAGTAAGTGCATAAAGGACCGGATGAGGGCTTGGTGTACGTTTGTGTGGTAAAAATTGATGTTTCGCTTACGTGCTATTATAATTAAAGTATAATTAGCGTGAACGGTGTGACGTTTAGTAACAAGTACGTTGGGGTAGACGTAGACAATGTGAACGTTAGTGTATTCGAGCTTGTTGTCGTGTATGAGTTCGCAAACTGAACGTTTGCGTGTATCCGTGCAGAGGATACTGACTTATGGTTCGCGGCAGACGAGGACGAGCGACGGTAACACGGGGACGGGCGCCCACGCGGGGCCGGCGGGGACGGTCAGCGGGGACACCAGGACGGGTGCCAACCGTTGAGCTCGCCGAGTACGCGGAAGGGCAGGGCACTCCTGTCGGAGAAGACAGGAGAAGCGACGCGGGACCGCCTACAGGCACACCCAGTGTTCCACCGGTCGTGGACCCTCCCGTTATGACTGCCCTGGAGGAGCTGACCAGGACAGTCCAGAGTTTAGTGGCGATCATCGCCAGTCGAGAGTCGGCTTCGCCAGCTCCGGAGGCAGCAGCGGTCCTAGTGAGGTCCGTTCAGGCAGAGGACCATACGGCCCGTTCCCTGCTGGACTTCCTGAAGCTAGGGATACCTACATTTGTCGGGGAGCCGAACCCCGACCTAGGCGAGAGGTGGCTAGAGCAGGTCACGCGGGACATGGATACATCAGGTATCGAAGATGGCCGCCGCAGGCTGTCCTTCGCAGCTCACCAGCTGAGGGACAGCGTGTTGGGTCTCGATGGAGGGTATGAACACATACTTGCAGCGGAAATAACTCGAGACCATGTCATAGAACACTACCAAATATTAGATACACAAGAGAATAAACAATATGGATGTTTCCTTACCAACTAGTTCAAGAAAAGGAAGAGAACACCAAAGAAACGATGATCGGCTTGAGTCTCCAAGACGCCTACGTATCCAATTGGAATCAAAGCCACATAGTTCTTCTTTAGATGACTCAAGAACACAACAAAAGGGAGGAAAAGTGCCAAACTCGAAATTGTAGTGTGAGAGGGAGAGAAGTTGTGTTTCTATTCTTGTCTTGTGATTTGTTGTAGGAAAAAGATGACTTAAACCATCAACAACCATCAAGGACAAGTAAGGTGTGAAGCATGGTGTGAAGTAAGACAAGTGTGGTGATAAGTATGGCAAGACAAGATGGGTTAGGTGGTGAATCACCAACACCTTAATCCTTATCTTGCTTACTTAGTACTAATTAATCAAGACTTGATTAATTAGTTCCATGGGCCTTGGTTGCATGGGCCTTTCATAGGCCTCTTGGAACATGGCCCATGGCCATTCCCAACGAGGTCCCGTGACGTGCTCATCGCCTCCAAGCCTTCCATACCGGAAATGTCCAACATTATCCAACGCGATCAATCCCAAGACTCCAAGCCTTGTCTTGATCCGTAATGTCCTATTCACTTACGAGCACATGACCCAAAACCCAGTTTTGGTCATGTCCCGAGACAACTCTCTTTTGGCCATTCTCCATAAATGTGTCAATGAGTTTCATCATTCGGTGTGACCCTTAGGTCTATGCATGTCGATAGATCAACGTAAAATCCCATTTTACTTGATCCTATATAAGTGGCAACTAACGAGACTTTAGTATTGCCTGACACTACATAGCGAATCGAACCAATCGATTCTAACCTTTCCGTCGTCCCTGTCATTATCCTTTTATCTCTGATATCCTGATTGAGATAAGGCATAGAGCCGTCATCCTTATTATTCTCAATCACTGTTCCTTGATATGTGAGATGACTGAATATATGATACCTAGTATCATGTGCATGGCCATGCTATTCTTTTAGTCACTCTCGATCAAGCGGCCGAGAACCGATATCTTTCCCATACCTCAGTATGAGGGATAAATCCCTTAGCCTTCTTTCGTGTCACTCATGCAACCCGTCCCCAAGCCAATCCTGGCCGTTATGGAAGCCCTGTTACGGACAACGTTAGGCTCAGGTCAAACTTAGTTGTTGACTGCATAGTGATCACAAAGACTCCTTGGTCTAAGGATACATGACAAGATACGACACTGAATATATTAATGACTCAATCTATGGCACATATTCACGGCGGGTCGTCCAATATCATGTCCCACATGATATCTATGATCAGACTCTGGAATCCCATTCCAATGACTAACAGAACGTAAGCCATGAAGAGCCATCTTTCATAATAGTCGCTTCTAGTGAAGCTTTATTGACTAGGGACCCATCGAGTGTGATCCATCTCGATCTATGGTTCTATTCGCATGGTGGGCATAGATCAGAAATCACATCGATATATTACTCCAACACATAAGTAATAGAAAGCCGCTTTAATCTTATTGCTAATGATGATATATACATTTGGACATTTATGATTGAACTATGGGCACTAAGACTAACACAACGCCTACCACTGGTGGGGGCATGTGAAGGACAATGTTGGGCACGACTACGACATTTTCCAGGAGTTGTTTATGTCACAGTACTTTCCCGAGTCGGCTCGGTTGGAGCGACATCGGCAATTTCTGGACCTGGAGCAGGAGGGGATGACAGTGGCAGAATACGAGGCCAGGTTCACGGCCTTGACCAGATTCGCGCCGGAGATGGTGATGACCGAGCGGAACCGTTGCCTACGATTCGAAGGGGGACTGAGACCGGTGATTCGGGATAAAGTCCTCGCCCTGAGGTTGCAGAAGTATACAGATCTCGTGGACACCGCAGCGACAGTGGAGCAGGGTATCCGGGATGCGGCCAGGACCCATGAGGTTCGGCAGCGACCGGCCAGCTTTGTAGGGCCGTCCGAGTCAGGAGACCCGAGGAGACAGAGGACCACAGATTTCTTCTGACCACATGCTCACCCGGGTGGAGCGAGACAACTGGGGTCGGTGACAGCAGAGGGGCCAATCGCTTCAAAGAGACAGCCGAGATGCTTTTGCTGCGGGCAACTAGGCCACATGCATCGAGAGTGTCCGTCGGGCACGGGGTCGAGAGCCGACGAGACCAGGTGTCACCGGTGCGGCCGGGTTGGGCACACTATGGCCAGGTGTATTGAGCCGTTGGGGGCAACGTCGGCGCGGCGACCAGAGCAGTCGTATACCGCGCGGTCGCCCAGAGGCCGCCCTCGTCAGAGTCAGCAGTCGAGGTTTTCGCAGCCGTCGACGAGCGCGCCGGCTCTGAGACAGCAGCACCGCTATGGGTATCCAGCAGCCAGTGCGCCGAGTCAGAGACGGCAAGGGTCGGAGGGAAGAGTGTACGCAGTTACCGACTACCGGACCTCAGGATCCCCTACCTACCGAGAAACCTTTCAGGGTACGTATTTTCATTGTATCATATTTGGGCGTTGTTCTAAATTTTGCGGACGAAATTCCTTTAAGGGGGGTAGATTGTGAAGACCGTTTCAAAAAAAAAGGGTCGGACAGGGTCGGACCGGACCCGACCAGCAACCCGGCCAGGCCAGGCCCGACCAATGCACCCGGCCAGATCCGGCCCGAACCAGGCCCGCCCGTCAGCCTACCCTCTCGTTTGGGTCGCACGGCACAGCATGCGACAGGCACGGTTGGTTGAGCCCGAGCCCGTTTGAGTCGTCTGGTATAAAAGCCCTCATCCTCCCTCTGAAACCCTAATCTCCTTCGTCCTCCCGTCTCCCTCGCCTCTCTCCCTCTTCATCTCGACCCTCTCACCGAAGCCCCTCACAGACGCCGTCGCCGGCCGTCCCCAACCACCCTCTCCCTCTCCTCCTCTCCTTCCAAGACCTAACCACCCCACGCGGCCGAGCGAGCCAGCGCCGCCGGCTGTCGTTCCCCATCTCCGACCACCTCCATCTCTGTTTCCCCTCTCAGATCCGACCCCGTCTTCCTCTTACCCGAGCTCCTCGCATCCTCCTTCTTCTTCCCGGAGCGTGGCCGAACTCCCGGCCAGCTCCCGTGCTCGACTCCGGCCACAAATCTCCAAGCCGCCACCACCGACCTCCACCGCTCTTTCCCCTCCACGCCCATGCACCGCGGGTGCCATCCTGGCCATCTCCGCCGCCAGCCGTTTCCCTCTCCCTTCTCCGGATCCAGAAGCTCGCTACCGAGCTACCATCGCTCCCGACATCCCTCATCCCGTCTCATCTCGTGTTCGATTCCGGCGAGACCCTCACCGTTGGGGACAGATCTGAGGCGAGACCGCCCAGCCGTCCCTTTTCGCAGGTGAACTTTCGCTGTACCAGTGAGGCTGGTCGCCGGCGTCTTCGCCGGTGGTCGGCCGGACACAATCCGACCTTTTCTGCCTTATGTTGTTCTTCCTTTTACCGAGCGTTCAGACCTGGTTTATGTTAGAAAAATTTCTGTCCTGGATCTGTTTTGGATGGAAATCGAACTTCTGAAATTGAAAAGAAAAGAACCCTAAAACGAAAAATCAGTTTTGTTTAAAGAGGATTTAAATTGGAAAATGACTTAATTTGAAAAGAAATTGATTTCAGGTTGGTCTTTAAGACGATTTTGGAGTGTTGAAACAGAAACGCTTCTAATTTGAAAAGAGTTTTAAAATAAAATCAGATTTGAAAATAAAAAGGAATTAAAATCCATTTGGTTTTTAAAACGGAATTTGAGCAGTTGAACGAATCTGGAACTCTGGTTAAAATGGACTGCTAATTGGGTTTAGAAAGGAACAAAAGCGGACCGCTGAATCGGACCTCGGGATTCGTGCATTAGGACCGTGCCTCGGACACATGCACCGGTTTCGGTGCTCGGGTACTCAAACCCGATTCGCCGTGACCCCGCTTTTATCCCGCTCGAGTTTAAAGGACAACTGTCGGTTTTAAACTGGATTAATCGTGACCTTTAAATTAACCTGGAGTCGCCTCTAATTATGGCTTTCGTGTTATCTTTAGCGTCTGGCTTCGATCGAAGTGAAGCCCGGAGGTAGCGAGCTACAACGTCAGCAGCTAGGAAACGTAGCGGGTGTTCTTCGGTTGAGGTAGGGAAAAGTAGCTGGATCTCGGCCCTGACTAGGGAAAGTTAACAGTAGAATTGCATGTGACACTGGGGTGTCGTGGGTTGAGTAGGTTATCGAATATTAGAAATGCATGATACGGGAACGTAGCGAACTTTGGAAATGCATGTGACACTTAGTAGTGTCGTAGGAGCAGAGAACTTAGCGTTAGTAGAATTACTGGAGGCATATGACCATGCCCGGAGGTTGACTGAGAAACTGTTGATATTATGACTGTTGGAGGCTTTAGTTAAGCCGGAGGTTGATTGTTTATTTGTGTTTGGGTGGCCTTGAGAGCCCGTGCTATTATTGTTGAGTCTTGGGTGGCCATGAGAGCCCGTGTACTAAGGTTGGTGTCTTGGCTGGCCTGACCGAGTTAGAGTCTCGGGGGGGTTGCAAGCATTCTTTGGCCGGCTTACGAGTTAGAGTCTCGCTCACCCCTAGCTGCTTTTCCTACAGGTACTTGTCGCAGGTCGGACTAGGTGAGCTTCCGAAGCTTGAAGAGCTAGGGGCGGGAGTCCGGGTTACTTTTAGTCTAGCGACGGATACCTCGCTTTTTGTCCGCTTGTGGGACGTTTTATTTTGAGTTGTAATTATCCTTTTGTTGAACTAAACTGGTATTGTAAAGTGTTTTAATGGAAAGGGTTTCAAAGTGTTTTCTTATTTTAAACGTTCGCGTCCCGAGTTCGGTCTACTGAAATTGGGGCGTGACAGTTACGGTTAGCTTAGTTGGGTCGTTTCCTTTCAAATGACTACTTTTGTGAAAAAGTCAAATCCGGGTCAAACGGGGTCAAATTAGGGGCTTTACCGAATAAATTAATTGGGCTGAGATATTTATGGGTAGAGGTGGACCCCACATGGACACATGTCCATAAGCCTTGGAGGAGAAGAAAAGGGTGAGAAATGACCCTATTGAGCTCACTTTTGGGCTTAAGAAGAAAAAGGGAAAAGGGGGCAAAATGGTCATTCCTATTTTAGGTTAAAGGCCACCTAGGAGCAATTTTCAGCTCATTTCTTCTAGCTTGGCCGAAATACACAAGGGAGAGAGAGAGTGTGTTGAGCTCCATTGCTTGAAGAAGAAGAAAGAGAGCAAATGGAGCTCCTTTTGCTTTTTTTCTCCACCAAAGTCCCTCATTCTTCCATATTTCTCATCCTTTCTTCATTTCCCAAGGTAAACTCTCAATCAAATCTCATTTTGATGAACTTTGGGTTGTGGGTTTGGTAGAAATTGCATGAACTAGGCTTGGGTTTTATGGGTTTGAGGTTCTTCATGTTTAAATGAATGATTTGTGGAGGAAAGGGGAGGATTATGTTGGAATTGGATTGGGTTTTGTTGTTTTGATGAAACCCAACTTTGGGTAGTGAAGTTTTGGGGTTTTGGGACTGAAATTCGAGGTTTTGAAGGTCAACAATGGAGTTTTGGAGGTATGGATTCGTGGGGACGAAGTTGAGGGAAGAAGAAGAAGAAGGATGCCCAGAACGGCACGGAAAGGACCTCTGGCCGGCCCTCTGAGGGGCACAGAGAGGGCCTCTGGCCAGCCTCTGAGAGGCACGGAACATGCCTTTGACCGGCCCTCAAAGCGACCCGAAATGGGTCTCTGAAAGGCCCTCTGAGTGGCTTGGAACATGTCTTTGAAAGGCCGTCTGAGTGGCATGGAACATGCCTCTAGAAGTCCCTTTGAGTGGCATGGAACATGCCTCTGGAAGGCCCTCTAAGTGGCATGGAACATGCCTTTGGAAGGCCCTCTAAGCAGCCCGAAATGGGCCTTGTTCCGAACCACTTTACTTTACGGTCCGTACTTTCTTGTTGGGGTAATTTGGGTGTTTCCTCTTTAAACCACCCTCGAATTATTATTAATCCTCGTATTACTTTGTGATCTTAGACGTTGTTCCCGAGCACGGCGGAGGAGGCTACTTGGCGACTCGTGGTTGCTCGTGTTGAATAGCGGTTGAGGTAGGGAAAAGTAGCGAATACCGGTTTAATTACGGAAAGTTACTAGAAATGCATATAGGACATTAATAACCGGTAAAGTCTTAGAGATGCATATAGGATGTGAATAACTAGTGTACTTGTATTTAAATGATGGAACCACTTGCGGGCCATGTCGTGCCCGTAAGTGTGGGACTTGATGTGCTGTAGAATCACATGTGGGCCGGTCGTGCCCATAGGATTGTGTGTTGGTTGCGCTTGTTGTGATTAGTAATTTGCAATGTTTGGTACGTGGTATGCTCCGTTGTTAAATTAAGTGGCATGATATGTTACAAGAACGTGGTGATTGTTAGTGTGAATTATTGTCTTGTGATATGATCGGGTGATTGATAGATCGATGTGGTGTGTTCGGTAAGATTTGTTCGGTATGGTATGCTGGTATGAGATGTTTGATATGATATGTTTGAGGACGGTGTTCCGGTCTGATATCTATACCGTGGGGAATTCCGGTATAGGGTATCTAGGCTAGGGACGGTGTTCCGGTACGATATCTATACCGTAGAGTATTCCGGTATAGGATATCTAGGCCGAGGATTGGTTCTGGTGCGATATCGGTGCCGTAGAGGATTCCGGTACAGGATATCTAGAGCCGATGAGGGTGTTCCAGAGCAATGTTTATACCGAAGAGGATTCCGGTATAGGATACCTAGGCCGATGCAGACTGTTCCGGTATGGTTTGTGTGATGTGATTTGTACCCCGTGCTACGGGAAGATACCCGACCGACGGAGGATTCCTGTCCGGTATGTTATGAGTTGTACCCCGATGTTGTGTGTTCCAGGAAGATGTCTAGGCCGATGTCGAGTTCGGTACGATATGGTTGAGTCGGGCTATGGGAAGCCGACGCATTTCTCTTGTATACTAAGGGTGTGGAAGTGGTTGCTAATGATATTACTCTGTGTGTTGATCTGGTTTGGTTGATGTGATTACGTATGCCTGCTATGTGAGCCTTTGTGATTTTGGATACATTCATACCTGAGTTCAGTGTATTGTCGTTCGTGTTCACACCCGTGGTCAGTTGCGAGATAATCGTGGTCGTTGCCTATTGAGAATTATTTAGGTGACGGGTGCTAAGAGCATAGTTGAGGAGAAATGTTCGAGTGTCGGTTCTGTATCGAGTTTGATTTACGGGTTGCTCCCGAATGGGGTCAAGCGTTATCTCTAGGTCAATTGTTTAAATGATTCATGTTATTGCCTTACTAGTATGCCATAATCGGACGGGTATCCGTGGTGGTGGGCAATAGCTCACTCCCTTTACTACTTTTTTTTACTGAGCGAAAGCTCACCCCCTCTTTTACTATTCTACAGGTTTTGATCGAGATTTAATTTAGAGGATGTCTCGGAGCTTGAAAGCTTTGCGAGAGTCCGAGCTGGGATGGTCTAGAGACGTACTTTCCTTTTGTACTTAACAGTTTATTACTTGGATTTTGAGTATTGACTCTTATTATTGGAATTATTGGTTTGGAACATTATTTTGGAGTTTCCTTAGTTTTAAAATTTCATTATTATTACTTTATTTTAGCTCACGTCTCGAGTCCGGTCAAAACCGGATTTGGGGGGTGACAAATAAATACTTTATAGTTGTTGTTCCAAAAACAATTGTATGAAAATATTTATGTAAAGTTGCAAAGAAAGTATTGAGGTATCCGCAAGAATGAAAAATCTTATGTTTACCTTTAAGAGATCTTATTACCTCAAGGTGATGAATATGCAAATTCACATTTCATGAAAAAGTGTGAAGTAGAATGTTATTGTGCGTCCACTATGAAGGTTAAGTTCGTAGCATGCTTCGAGGCTACGATTTATTACTGCAAAATTTTATTCCAGAACTTAAAATTATCGACTATATCATCAAGTTGCTGAAAATTAATGTGCTATTCCATGGTAATCTTCTTTATTAAACACAAAGTATCATAAGGGTGCTAATTAAAAGTAAGTGGTATACTTTGTAGTTAAAGAAGAAGTTTGGAAACAATGAATATCAATCAAAATCAGTAGCACAAATCTTATGATTGCAGATCCATTAATAAAGGATTACCCTGTTACATTTATAGAATGTGTCGAAAGCAATGGGATCATTGGATGTCATCGTTAATATGAATTTAAGTTTTTATGTGATTGACACCTTGAGCTCTTTATTTTGTGTATGATATAACTTTATTAATCTTGTTTTATACTTGGCATATGCATTATGTGAGCAAACAAGATTTCGTCTTTAATAAGACATTATGAGACCATTATTGGATCTTATTATGTGTCTTGTTGGGTGTGATGCTAACATTGTGATACGTAGAAGGAACTACGTCGTAAATTGATGTACAACCGCTATGATCCTTATTAGTTTTCATATTTGATAATGACTCTTATGTGGTAACCAATATTATGATAATTAGTTTACCTTATAAAATGCTCAAATTTTGTTTTTGTTTTTTTGAAAAGGCAAGTATAATATTAATACCTCTAAATTTTGAGACAGAATGAAGAGGAAGAGGATCAAAACTGCTTACAACTAATAGCTCCCTGAAATAATACACACTTAACAACTTGAGAAAACTTGCGACTCAAGAAATAACAACAAGAACACCACCTACAGCACTAACAAAAGCCACATACCAACCCAGAAACCAACAAAACAGGGATTACTTGCTTCCCAAGAAAGATTAACAACACACCCAAAGCCCACAAAACTAAGTTCCAAACTTGTAAAGGAAATGTAAGACTACCCAATCGCAACAAGAACAACTAAAACTAACCACAACAATCAAACAAGCAATCAAACCAAAATAACAAATACCCACAATGCTCAGAGCTAGTTTAGGACAAATCCTCTACAGATTCTAAATTCTAACCCTTCTGATGAAGACCTACGGAAAAGAGACCCACTTTTGGAAAGAAAAGGCATTATTCTTCTGAAACTGAGTCCACTCCAAAGCAAACGAGTTGTGTTGCATTGAAATTAGAACATGTGTTGTACTAAGTAACACATTTTGGAAAATAAGTCTGTTTCTTGCCAACCAGATCTCCCACAAAGTAATGAAGAACAAGATCTTCCAAGCTTTATTTCTGCTGCATAAGTCGTTCCAAGAACAAATGAAACTGATGAAATCTCATGTGATACACCATTAATTTCCCCACCAACTCAGCACAAGTGACCAAATCCTTCAAGTCCACTTATAGTAAATGAACAAATAATACATATCCTCAAAACTACTATTGCAGAAAGGACAAAGAGTTTTATTGATAGATAAATGAAGCCCTCTAGATTCCAAGAATAACTTTGTAGAACAGCCCCTATACAAGCTATAAGAACTGCTCCCGGTCAACGCCAGTCATATCGGCGAAAACAGGAAAATTTAAAAAATTTGGACAAACACTTAAATGAACCTAAATTTGACCCCGAGGGTCATACCGGACTTAGGTTGACCCCGATATCGACCAAAGTGAGTTCCGGGGGACTCAGAGAAACTTTCTGACCAATTTGGGAAATGTTGACTTATCGTTGGAAAAGTCAACCGAGCGACGTTTTGGTCCATTCGAGGTCCGTTTTTTATCCAAAAAGCTTAGCCGTCGTCGCAGCGGTCTTAGTTGAGCCGTTTCCTTGTGGCCCGTGAAGTTTCGTAATTTCTTGGAAAAAGTGCTCGTTCGGGGCCCGAGACGGCCGAATTTCGCGAATCTGATTGAAAAATATCTAGAAGATATTTTCCGAAAAGGGATGGGACCCACTTGCCACATGTCACCAATGTGGTGGTGTTAGGTTTATTGGACAAAACAAAAGATGAGACTTTGGTGTTAGTTTTGTAATTAATGGTTAGTTGTTCTTTTTGAACAAAAACAAAAGGAAGAATGGTGTAGTGTTCGGCCACACAAATAGAAAAGGGTGAGTTTCAGAGAGAGAAAGTGGAGAGAGGAAAGAGAAGAAGAAAAGGGAGAAAAGAGAAGGAAAGGGTTGGAGTTTTGGGATTTCCCGACGATCCAACCAACGGATCGTCTAAACGATCGAAGAATCGAGTTCCCGTCATCATTCTCTACGGTGAGCACCTAACCGATTTTCGTTTTGGTACGTTTAAAAGTTAGGGTTTGTGTTTAAATGGGTTAAATATGGATGAGTCGAGGTGTTGGGTTCGTTGGGAACGTTTTGGAGTGAAAAGGATCGATTTCCGGTAACCGGAGGCTGGGGGAGCTCCGGCCACCGTGTATGGTGGCTGCCGGAGTTAGGGGGGGGGGGGGTGGCTGGCCGGAGCTAGGGCCGGCCACCATGGTGGTGAACGGCCCAAAACCAGCCCAAGCCACCCACGACCCTTGATGGCAGAGTGGGGCCCACATGCTCGGGTATCGGGTTTTCGTGTTCGGGTGGTTTAGAACGTTCCCCAAGTAATTAATCCACACCCGGATCGAAATTTGGAATTAAATTGTGAAAGTTGTAATTGACGGGTTTAGAAACTTTAAACGCGAATTAAATGACTCGGAAGTCGGAAATTGATTCCGTCGAGTGCATAGGAATCCTTGAATTATTCTAAGACCGTAAAAACGAAAACGGGAATTTTCGGAGCCCCGGAAGGACGTTTTAAAAACCCGGGCAGATTCGTCATGTCGGGCGAATCGGGCCTTTCCGGGTCCATTATCGACAATGTCGAGTAATTGGGAAGTTTGGAAGTGATCGACATTGTCGGGGTTACTTTTGGGCTTCACGTTTATTAAATTTCAGTTTATGTCTGCAAGCTTAAAAGTATTTAAATTGTGTTCTTTTTAGATCGTGCCGCTGATAGAGGAAAGGGAAAGCTAGGAGAGTGATCGAGATCACGCCGGAGCTTGTTTGTGCGCTTTTGGAGAAAGCATACGAGGTAGGGAAAAGTAGCCGGATCTCGGCCCTGACTAGGGAAAGTTAACAGTAGAAATGCATGTGACACTTGGGTGTTGTGGGTTAAGTAAGTTTATCGAATATTAGAAAGGCATGCGACACCGGGTGGTGTCGTATGATACGGGAACTTATCGAACAATAGAAATGCATGTGACACTTAGTAGTGTCGTAGGAGCAGTGAACTTTCGATATTAGAATTACTGGAGGCATTTGGTTATGCCCGGAGGTTGATTGTTTAATTTGTGTCTTGGGTGGCCATGAGAGCCCGTATTTTACTGCTGTGTCTTGGGTGGCCATGAGAGCCCGTATTTTACTGCTCTGTCTTGGGTGGCCATGAGAGCCGGTGTCTTTACTGTTGGTGTCTTGGGTGGCCATGAATGCCCGTGGGGTTGTTGAACCCGTGTTTTTACTTTTGGTGTCTTGGGTGGCCGTGAGTTCCCGTGGGGTTGTTGAACCCGTGTTCTACCGTTGGTGTTTTGGGTGGCCTTGAGTGCCCGTGGGGTTGTTGAACCCGTGTTTTACCGTTGGTGTCTTAGGTGGCCATGAGGGCATGTGGAGTGTCAAACCGGTGTTGTTTATGTTTTTTGAACTTTGTTTGTGATTGTGATTGTGGTTACCTGAGGTTGGGGGCCCGCTTCATAATAACGGGGGTCCTGTGATCACACGCGTCTGCATGTTCAGACGGGGTAGGGGGCCCGCCCTTGAGGAAAGGGGTCCTGGCCGCGCGTGCGTGGGTTGGGGTGACAGGTCGACAGCCTGATCCGACTTTGTGTCGGGAAAAGTGCGACAGGTCGACTGCCTGGCCTGACAGGGATCGGTAAAGGGCGTGGGGGTTACTGAGCAGTTGGAGTGCGATCCTTTGTGATCTTGTTTGGTGTGCGATCCTTAGTGATCTTGGGTGTTGCGTGGTTATCTGTCTTGTCTTTGGAGGAAGTCGTCAATCGTTGTGTCGGGTCTACATTACGTGTCCGAGTGTTGAGGAAAGTGACGGTTTATGTGTGTCAGTCGGGTTGTTGTTGGTGTTACCGGCATTGTCTGCTAAGTATGTCGTAGTCAGTCTGTTATCCGTGGTGGTGAGCAAACGCTCACCCCTAGCTGCTTTTCCTACAGGTACTGGTCGCGGGATGGACTAGGTGAGCTCTCGAAGCTTGAAGAGCTAGGAGCGGAGTCTGGGTGTTCTTTTGAGTCTAGCGACGTACACCTTGTATTTTGTCCGCTTGTTGGGGCGTACTTTTGAGTTGTAAATAATTATTTTTGATTAACTAAATGGTGGTTTTAAAGTGATTTATTTGAAAGGTTTTAAAATGTTTTATTGTCTTAAACGTTCGCGTTCCGAGGTCGGTTCTACTGAATTTGGGGCGTGACAGCTTGGTACCAGAGCTCGAGGTTTCACACCTCGGACTGTACGTCAATTAGGTGGGGAGAGTCGAGTCAGTAAAGTCCCGTCGTGCGTTGGTTACGCAGGTCGGAAACCGTGTGTAGACCCGTTGTGTTTTGAGTCCTGTTTGTGTTTGTGTGTATGTGCAGTACGGTCACTACTGGAATACTGTTTGTGTGTTGCTGCGTGAAACGTTTTTAAGCGGTCGCGACTCGACTCAGGGGCGCCCCTGTAGTCGAGCGTGACGGTGCTGATATCAAGTGGCTACAATGTAGTTCGGGGACGCCTGGACCGGGTTGTAACTACCTGATGTCAAAATGAGATTTTATGGTGAAAAGGAGAAAGTTCTAAAATTGGTTGGCCCTATGGGCGTGTGTTTAAATTGGTTGGCCATGTGGGCGTGTGTTTAAATTGGTTGGCCCGGTGGGCGTCTTTTGAGAATTGTTGGCCCGATGGGCGTGTTTGTATTTCTGGTTGGCCTTGTCAGCTTGTGTTTGAGGTTGAGCGACTTGATTTGGTCTGTGAGTCGTTGTGCGCGTGTCGGTTAAGGCTATTTCTAGGGTTAAAAATGAGTAAGGATCGATTTTGAAACGATTTTGGAAACCAGGCCTGCGTGAGTGTCACGAACCCTGTCACGGATCCGTGACGGAGCGGCGCGTTTTGGCAGTTTTAGGGCCTTCGTCACGGCTCCGTGACCCCAACCGTGACGGGGTCTGTCACGGACCCATGATTCCTGTCTTGTTCCACCATCTTGATTGTGCAGTTGAGTGTTGGTTTTGCGTGGCTGTGTTCACAGTGGTGTTGGTTGTAGAGGTCGTAAGTTCGGTGTTAAAGGGTGAGGTCTTGGGTTCGAGACTCATCAATAACCTACGGTAGTGACACAGTGCCTCGGTGTGAGAGTCTCACCACGGAGAGTGGTTAGGGTTGATGCGCTGCGGCGCCATACGAACTAGGTTTCCCCTGTGTGAATGGGTGTTCGAGGTTTCCCTCGCGTGAACGGGTGGTTTGAGGTTTCCTTCACGTGAGTGGGTTGTTCGAGGTTTCCCTCCCGTGAACGGGAGGTTTGAGGTTTCCTTCATGTGAGTGGGTTATTTGAGGTTCCCTACATGATCGAGTAACTAGGGTATCGAGGTTGTGAAATAGTGGCTTGCGGAACTGAGAATAGGATCTCCGTTGAGGTTTCCCTACATGATCGGGTAATTGGGGTATCCAGGTTGTGAGCAATAGTGATTCGCTGAATTGAGAATGTGATCCTCGTTTGAGGTTTCCCTACGTGATCGGGTAATTGGGGTATTGAGGTTGTGATCAGTAGTGATTTGCTGAATTGAGAACATAATCCCCGTTTCGAGGTTTCCCTTGCGTGAGAGAGTATTTGAGGTATTGATAGCTTGAGCAGTGTGACGTTTTGGTATCAGGTTTTGAGGTAGTGGTTTGCCCTAGTTAGGTTGGTAAGTCGTTAGTGCTTTAGTAGTATGCCATAATCGAACGGGTGTCCGTGGAGGTGAGTAGATGGCTCATCCCCTTTACTACTTTTCCCGCAAGGGACGATAGCGAACACTGGTTTGGTTGCGGAAAGTTATAAGTGAATGCATAAAGGATCGTGTGAGGGTTGTGTTATACCTTATCGGTGTGACTAATGTAGTGGTTGTTCGGTCTCTGTTTTTAGCGTCAGTTTTATTGGATACCGGGGTGTCACACTCATTTGCTTCGTCGAGTTGTGCTGAGATGTTGGGGCTGAGTTTAGAGCCGTTGAGTCCACCCCTGCGTCTGGATACGCCGGTTGGGGGTGATGTAGTGTTTACTAGGGTCTGTCGTGCCTGCGGAGTTAGAGAAGCGAACCGTTCCAGGAGGTTCGAGAGAGGGCTCAAGAGCCCTGATGTTGGATCGAGTCCTCACCCTAGGATTCGGGTGTGTTCGGAGTTGGTAGGCACGACGACGGTAGAGGATCGAGGTCTTAGAGAGACCGCGAGGTTACGTGAGGTTCGGCAGCGATTAAGCTTGTGCGTGTATCCGTTGGAAGGATACTTACGAAGTGAAAGCCGTTGACATAATCCTGAGAGTGGATTGGTCGGCGAAGTGCCGAGCCAATATCGACTGTTAGTGGCGACGAGTGACAGTGTCAACAGGCAACACGAAAGGTTCGTGTATTCTGGGCAGTAGGAGCGGAGTTCTCTTGTCGACTTGTCCGCAGTAAAGAAAGTATCGTTCGTACAGAGCCGAGAGTTACCGCGACTGGCGTGCGAGTTCTCCGAGGTCTTCCTTAAGGAGTTGAGCGGGTTGCCACTAGTTCGTGAGGTGGAGTTCGGGATTGACCTGGTGCCGGGAACGGCAGCGATATCGATGGCGCCTTACAGGTTCGCGCCAGCCGAGTTGACCGAGCTGAAGCGTCAACTCGAGGAGCTTCGGGAGAAGGGGTTTATTCGTCCGAGCACATCGTTGTGGGGAGCGCCAGCACTCTTCGTGAAGAAGAAGAGTGGAGAGCTTCGGATGTGTATGGACTACCGGAAACTGAACCGTGTTTACGGTGAATAACCGATACCCGATGCCAAGGATAGACGACTTGTTCGACCAATTGAGAGGGTCGATATGCTTCTCGAAGATCAATCTGCGATCGGATATTACCAGTTGCGAGTCCGAGAGGAGGACGTCGCAAAGACTGTATTCCGGACACGCTATGGGCATTACGAGTTCTTGGTGATGCCTTTTGGACTGACGAACGCACCTGCAGCGTTCATGGATCTGATGAACAGTATGTTATGGCCGTTCTTAGATCAATTTGTGGTGGTGTTTGTAGACGACATCTTGATCTACTCGCAGAACGAGGCGGCGCACGAGGAGCATCTGAGGGGTGTTCTGACCTTGTTGCGCACACATCAGCTATACGTCAACCTGGAAAAGTGCGGGTTTTGGCTCGCTGAGGTGAGAGTCCTCGGTCACGTTGTGTCCCGTGACGGTATATTGGTCGATCCGGCGAAGATCGACGCGGTTTTGAGGTGGGCGCGGCCCACGAGCGTCTTCGAGATCCGCAGCTTGTTGGGGCTGGCAGGATATTATCGGCGGTTGGTCTAGGACTTTGCGCGTCTATCCGCACCTATGACTCTTTTGACATGCAAGGGAGTCGGGTTTGTGTGGACAGAGGATTGTGAACGTGCGTTCACGGAGCTGAAGGCTCGTCTGACTACCGCTCCAGTGCTAATAGTGCCAGAGCGCGGGGTCGGGTATGAGGTCTATTGTGACGCGTCTGGGAAGGACTGGGCTGCGTGCTAATGCAGTTAGGTAAGGTGGTTGCCTATGGCTCCAGGTAGTTAAAGACACACGAGCGCAACTATCCTACCCATGACTTGGAATTGGCAGCAGTCATGTTCGCGCTAAAGGGATGGAGGTACTATCTGTATGGAAAGCGATTTTAGGTGTTCTCGGACCATAAGAGCTTTAAGTAAATCTTTTCCCAACGAGACCTGAATATGTGCCAGCGGCGATGGATGGAGCTACTTGAGGAGTACGACTTGAGCTACTCTACCATACGGGTAAGGCGAATGTGGTCGCCGACACCCTGAGTAGAAAGTCGGTTCTGGGCCTTGCTAACATATCAGTCCGAGAATGGGACATGATGGGGGAACTAGGCACGTTCGGGCTTGAACTAGAGGAGGTTACTAGTGGCGTGACCATGTGCTCATTGTTGGCCCAGCCCGCCCTGCTTGGCCGGGGGATAGAGGCACAGTCGTTGGATGTCGAGACGATAGAGATCCGGGTGAGAGTTGCCGGCGGTGTTGACGTCGAGGGATGGGATCGTCGTACTAATTGGGCGGTGTTGACGCCGACGGCGCCGACCTCTCGAGTCAGCAGTCGGTGATCATGTATTCCTGGAGGTGAGTCCGAAAGGTGGACTGGTGCGTTTCAACCGCAGCGGAGGCGGGTTAGCCCCGCGGTGTATCGAGCCTTTCGAGGTCTTGAGTAGACGGGGAGCAGTTGCATACCGGCTTGCACTGCCACCGTAGCGTGGGAATATCCAAGTTTCCCAGTTGCAGAAGTATATGCGGACCCCTCGCACGTCATTTAGTGGGCAGATGTCGAGGTAACGGGTGATGTCTTATATGAGGAGAAACCGGTTTGGGAAATGAATCCACGGCACCACGAGACTGAGTCGACTCGGGAGCGTGAGGACGAGGTTCGCGCGAAGTACCCCGATCTGCTCGACTCCTGAAGTGCGTTGTTTTAAATTTTGCGGACAAAATTCCCTTAAGGGGGTAGATTGTAAGAACCGCTCCCGGTCAACGCCAGTCAAATCGGCGAAAAACAGGAAAATTTAAAAATTTTGGACACACTTAAATGAACCTAAATTTGACCCCGAGGGTCATACCGGACTTAAGTTGACCCCGATATCGACCAAAGTGAGTTCCGGGGTACTCAGGCCACTTTCTGACCAATTTGGGAATTGTTGACTTATCGCTGGAAAAGTCAACCGAGCGACGTTTTGGTCCATTCGAGGTCCGTTTTGGATCCAAAAAGCTTAGCCGTCGTCGCAACGGTCTTAGTTGAGCCGTTTCCTTGTGTCCCGTGAAGTTTCATAATTTCTTGGAAAAAGTGCTCGTTCGGGGCCGAGACGGCCGAATTTCGTGAATCTGACTGAAAAATATCTAGAAGATATTTTCTAAAAAGGGATGGGACCCACTTGCCACATGTCACCAATGTGGTGGTGTTAGGTTTATTGGACAAAACAAAAGATGAGACTTTGGTGTTAGTTTTGTAATTAATTGTTAGTTGTTCTTTTTGAACAAAAACAAAAGGAAGAATGGTGTAGTGTAAGGCCACACAAATAGAAAAGGGTGATTTTTAGAGAGAGAAAGTGGAGAGAGGAAAAATAAGGAGAAAAGGGAGAAAAGAGAAGGAAAGGGTTGGAGTTTTGGGATTTCCCGACGATCCAACCAACGGATCGTCTCAACGATCGAAGAATCGAGTTCCCGTCATCATTCTCTACGTTGAGCACATAACCGATTTTCGTTTTGGTACGTTTAAAAGTTAGGGTTTGGGTTTAAATGGGTTAAATATGGATGAGTCGAGGTGTTGGGTTCGTTGGGAACGTTTTGGAGCGAAAAGGATCGATTTCCGGTGACCGGAGGCTTGGGGGAGCTCCGGCCACCGTGTATGGTGGCTGCCGGAGTTGGGGGGTGGCTGGCCGGAGCTAGGGCCGGCCACCATGGTGGTGAACGGCCCAAAACCAGCCCAAGCCACCCACGACCCTTGATGGCAGAGTGGGGCCCACATGCTCGGGTATCGGGTTTTCGTGTTCGGGTGGTTTAGAACGTTCCCCAAGTAATTAATCCACACCCGGATCGAAATTTGGAATTAAATTGTGAAAGTTGTAATTGACGGGTTTAGAACTTTAAAGGCGAATTAAATGACTCGGAAGTCGGAAATTGATTCCGTCGAGTGCATAGGAACCCTTGAATTATTCTAAAACCGTAGAAACGAAAACGGGAATTTTCGGAGCCCCGGAAGGACGTTTTCAAAACACGGGAAGATTCGCCATGTCGGGCGAATCGGGCCTTTCCGGGTCCATTATCGACAATGTCGAGTAATTGGGAAGTTTGGGAGTGATCGACATTGTCGGGGTTACTTTTGGGCGTCACGTTTATTAAATTTCAGTTTATGTCTGCAAGCTTAAAAGTATTTAAATTGTGTTCTTTTTAGATCGTGCCGCTGACAGAGGAAAGGGAAAGCTAGGCGAGTGATCGAGATCACGCCGGAGCTCGTTTGTGCGCTTTTGGAGAAAGCATACGAGGTAGGGAAAAGTAGCCGGATCACGGCCCTGACTAGGGAAAGTTAACAGTAGAAATGCACACTTGGGTGTCGTGGGTTAAGTAATTTATCGAATATTAGAAAGGCAGGCGACACCGGGTGGTGTCGTATGATACGGGAACGTATCGAACAATAGAAATGCATGTGACACTTAGTAGTGTCATAGGAGCAGTGAACTTTCGATATTAGAATTACTGGAGGCATTTGGTTATGCCTGGAGGTTGATTGTTTAATTTGTGTCTTGGGTGGCCATGAGAGCCCGTATTTTACTGCTGTGTCTTGGGTGGCCATGAGAGCCCGTATTTTACTGCTCTGTCTTGGGTGGCCATGAGAGCCGGTGTCTTTACTGTTGGTGTCTTGGGTGGCCATGAATGCCCGTGGGGTTGTTGAACCCGTGTTTTTACTTTTGGTGTCTTGGGTGGCCGTGAGTTCCCGTGGGGTTGTTGAACCCGTGTTCTACCGTTGGTGTTTTGGGTGGCCTTGAGTGCCCGTGGGGTTGTTGAACCCGTGTTTTACCGTTGGTGTCTTGGGTGGCCATGAGGGCATGTGGAGTGTCAAACCGGTGTTGTTTATGTTTTTTGAACTTTGTTTGTGATTGTGATTGTGGTTACCTGAGGTTGGGGGCCCTCTTCATAATAACGGGGGTCCTGTGATCACACGCGTCTGCATGTTCAGACGGGGTAGGGGGCCCGCCCTTGAGGAAAGGGGTCCTGGCCGCGCGTGCGTGGGTTGGGGTGACAGGTCGACAGCCTGATCCGACTTTGTGTCGGGAAAAGTACGACAAGTCGACCGCCTGGCCTGACTGGGATCGGTAAAGGGCGTGGGGGTTACTGAGCAGTTGGAATGCGATCCTTTGTGATCTTGTTTGGTGTGCGATCCTTAGTGATCTTGGGTGTTGCGTGGTTATCTGTCGTGTCTTTGGAGGAAGTCGTCAATCGTTGTGTCGGGTCTACATTACGTGTCCGAGTGTTGAGGAAAGTGACGGTTTGTGTGTGTTAGTCGGGTTGTTGTTGGTGTTACCGGCATTGTCTGCTAAGTATGTCGTAGTCAGTCTTTTATCCGTGGTGGTGAGCAAACGCTCACCCCTAGCTGCTTTTCCTACAGGTACTGGTCGCGGGATGGACTAGGTGAGCCCTCGAAGCTTGAAGAGCTAGGAGCGGAGTCTGGGTGTTCTTTTGAGTCTAGCGACGTACACCTTGTATTTTGTCCGCTTGTTGGGACGTACTTTTGAGTTGTAAATTATTATTTTTTATTAACTAAATGGTGGTTTTAAAGTGATTTATTTGAAAGGTTTAAATATGTTTTATTGTCTTAAACGTTCGCGTTCCGAGTTCGGTTCTACTGAATTTGGGGCGTGACACAAGCCAAACAATAAAATGTTGTAATCTTTTGTGGCAAAATAGGTTGCCAAAAAAGAGTGCTCCAATGACAAACTATGGAAGCATCAGTAAGATAATCATACACTATTCGGACTTTGAAACCAGAATGATTAGCCTTCCAAGGGACCCTATCTTCTAATGAGATCACAATAGAATAATTGTTTGGGGTAATTCCATTTTAGTACCTTAAAACTTTCGGATTTCGTTTTTAGTACCCTAAATGTTTTTGGTGCCACTTCAGTACCCTAAATATTTGTTTATTCCAGTTTAGTACCCAATGTCTGATTTTCCATCCATTTTTGGATGGAAAAACATCATGTGCCTTGCACATGACCCTATCTTTTATAATAATACCAAAACTACACTTCGGTAGTTTAAATAAATTGAATTTTTGAAAAATAAAAATGATTTTTTATAAATAAAAAATCAGACGTTGGGTACTAAACTGGAATAAACAAAGATTTAGGGTACTGAAGTGGCACAAAAAACATTTAGGGTACTAAAAACGAAATCCGAAAATTTTAGGGTACTAAAATGGAATTATCCCTAATTATTTAGCAGGCTTCCCAATTCCTGAGCTGACTCTATTCCCAGCCCTTGACTCTCCTTTTAAACTGAATTATCCAATCATCATTCTGCCAAATATGTTGAACTTTGACATGTTTTTACTTGGTAAGAAAGTATAGTCTTGGAAATCTATCTTTGAGTGGAGTATCTCATAGCCAAATGTCTTCCTAGAAAAAAATCTTTGGCTGTTAGAGGTGGTTTTCATTGCCATCACATAAATCTAATTAAGTCATCCTAAGGGGCCAAGAGGCAGAAATCAATTCCATTACTCAAGTTCTACTATTGCTCATATGATCTAGATAAATTCTCTTGATCGTTAATTGACTGCAAAAAACAATATTATTCTAAGATCTAGATTTATGTTTCATGCAATACCGAAGATTTAATTGCATTATTATGATTTCTGATTTTTTTTATCAGCAAAACTAATAGTTTTATTGAATCTCCAAAGCGGGTATACTAAAATAAAATACAAATAAGATGACCAGGAAAAGCTTGAGCCAAGATCGAGAGGAAGTCTTGTTGCTCAAAAATTTGCAGGGCGATAGCTTCCAAAGGTAAATGTCCGAGTCTATGATGCTGAACAAGGATAAATCCTGAAGAGAAAAGCTAAAGAGTTGTACCCTTACTATGATTGATTCAACCGGTTCTAGAGTGTTGAAGAAGACTGTTGCGTTCCTTGAAAGACAAAGAAACCAGAACCCAAAAAACAACAAAATCTTGAACCAGAAAAGCTTGAGGGATCTCTTGGGAAAAAGACCGCTGCATTAACAGATTAAAGCTAATGGGGTGTCGGGAATACATCCCCTGATGTTCCACCACCTTTAAATTAGATACCAGAACTCGGAGGAGCGGGGACGAGTAATATAATGTGGTTGTTATCTTCAAAGGAGGTTAACCAAAGGCTGCACATTGTCAAAGCCAGTGAAATATGCATACCCCTGGATTCGAGAAAGGACTTGGAAGGAATTGCATCAAGAGCAACTAGCCAACCGAAGACTGAGACTTTCGGGGTAGCTTTGCCTTCCAGAGATATGAAGCCCATTCCGATTTGGGATCAGTAACATTGGCTCATAACATTCTTTCACCGAAAAATATTGGGGTAACCATGGGTCCTAACCCTTCTTGAGGTTTGTTTTAGCGATCCTAACTAGGCTTGACCTTTCCTTGCACTTCCCAACTGTGACCTTTCCATTTTTTTGCACAAACTAACATTTTCTGTTTATTGTGACGATTCCGTTAAAAAAATGCTATTGTGCACGTGACCAACACGTGTCAAAAACCTAACGGAATCCGTTAAAATAGACTGAAATTGTTAGTTTTCGCAAAAAAATGTCAAACGTAGTTGGGAAGTGTAAGGAAAAGTCAAGCCCAGTTAGGATTGCCAAAACAAACCTCAAGGGGGG
Source organism: Erodium maritimum (assembly GCA_963921825.1). Lineage (NCBI taxonomy): Eukaryota > Viridiplantae > Streptophyta > Magnoliopsida > Geraniales > Geraniaceae > Erodium > Erodium maritimum. The sequence goes on along the minus strand of OY997595.1, from coordinate 50,468,090 downwards.
CTAGGATTCATGGTTTCCCCAAAAATATTTAGAGCTGTGCTTCCAAAGAATTTTGTCCGGTCTTGGGGAGGGGCTGTAGTTTGGAAGGTGTATCTGCAACAGATTATTCAGTGCGGTTTCATAGACCAGACGAGATCGTTTGTAGGTCGACCTTGTCTCTCCAGTAACCTGAGACCAAAGCTTCTATGTATTCTGCGATTAGGAACAGACGTGGGTAAAGGGTTTTCAAGGGTTCAGTACCTAACCAACAAGAGGACCAAAATTTTAAACGGGTGCCAGAGCCCAGCTCCCATTTGAAGCCATCTAGGCCAAATTAGTTTTTTGAACGCGCCACACGCGCGCTAGTTAGGTTTCGTTTTCGAAACTTGTTGCCGCCGTCGCCATCTCAGGCGGCGTGCGAGTCGTTCCCAGTGGCCGGGTGTGGGGAAGACGGTGTCTAGCGCAGGGGAGTTGTCGTGCCGTGTGATGCGTCGGGATTGCTCTGTCACACTCGTTCTCGGTCCTCTGTGATTTCCGGCCGAACCCCGTCCGTCTGCTCTGGTGATTGTGTCACTCGACCTTTCTTCTCCGATCGCAGGTCTAGGGATCGCCAGTGGTGGTTGCGCCGATGATTTTCTGCATCTCGGATCGCACGAGTTTGGGTCCCAGTTCGACATCCGCTGTTCACAGATCTTGGGGCAGAGGGGAAATTGTGATTCGCGTTTCCTTCCTCTAGGTTTCGGTCGACGCCGGAGTTGTTGACCTTGCTGGAGCCGTCCGGTCAAGGCGAAGTCTTCTGGGGTTCCTGGAAGTCGATTGAAGTGGTTCTCTGGCCTTGCAAAAGAAGGCAGACGACTTTGAAGCAATTGGGGACGACAATGGGCTCTGAGACGGCTAGTTATTATCACGAGAGATTGGTCGAAGGTAAGCTCTTTAGAGTTCCCAAACTCTCTTCGGTAATCTGTCGATTGGAGAAATCGGCTCAGACACCGTTACATAGTTCGATGAATCGCGGTGAAGAACCTACAGAGAAACCAGTCAACGAGCCTGCATCAATTCCGTTTCTGAACTCGATCAGAGACTCTACAAATCCGGCCATTCCCTCGATAGCATCTAGTGAATTGTGTAAGTTATTCATTTGCAATCTTCCGTCTGATTCAAACAGTGTGAAGGTGAGAGCTTGGTTAGATCAATTCTCACATGTGGTCAAAGTTTTCGTCTACAAACGTCAAAATGCTGGTGGACGCTTCTTCGGGTTTGTATCGGCGAGATCGAAGGCTGAAGGGGAATTGTTGGTAAAGACTTGTAATGGAGCAGTTTGGAATGATCACAAAATTTTCATGGCTTTTGCGTTGCGGAGAAACTGAGCAAAAGGTTGGGTAAGCCATCGGTTAAACAGGCTTGGATGCCAAAAAACCAAGATAGATGATATACTTTTGAATCTAGTGGAGACTTCTGCACGAAAAACAGAGGTGTCAGGAACCACCACCAGCTACCTTTCACCTTGGTCTGAAGCGAGTTTATTTTGGGTGGCGAGAGACGATTTCTCTATTTCTGATTTACGAAATCGTATTAATTCAGAAGAGCCCTTGGATTTACAGTTCCGCTACTTGGGCAACAGGATTTTTTTGTTACTATCCTCGGATCAGGACACGCTTTCAAACGTATTGAACTCAAAATGGAATTGGTGCTCCACTTCATTTCTTATGTTTGACAAGGCTAAGGAGTGGCTTAACATGGAGGGTTGTTTTTATTGGGTGAAGGTATCGGGTATCCCTGTATCGGGTTGGTGTATGTCGACGTTCAGAGATTTGGGAAACTAAATGGGAACCTTTATTATGTCCTTGCGTGATGAGACCTCATTCTCACTAGATTTCAATTATTTCCTGCTGAAACTGAAATCTCATGACCATTCTTTTGATCGTTTTTTGAAGTTGGAAGGTAAACATTACCCCATCGAAGCTTGCAGGACATTAGATATCCCAGTTATGGGGTCTGCTATCGAGTTGAAAGGTCAATCTTTGGAGTCCACGGAAACTCTTGGTCTGAATGACAGAGTCCAGTTCCCACCGCCGGCTGATTTGTTGAAGTATAAAGGAAAGCTTTGTCTGTCATCTCCCTCGGCCAGTAAGGTTGCAGACTCACAGGGCCAGAGTAGTTCAAGCCCATCGAGCCTTTTGCGTGGGCCTCAAGCAAACCGGGTCGGTTGTTCTGTCAGTCGAACTCTGCTTAACCCAGATAAACCTACTTATGTGTATCGCTCTTATGCTGCAAGGAGATGTTCCTTGAGTAAGGAGAATGCTGATCGAGAGAGAAAGTGGAAACTCATTAAGCCCAGTCAGAAACTTTTGACGGGTCATCCAGAAGCGGCAGATCAAATTGAAGCACTTGATTTTGAGTTGGGTGATTCTGTTGATCTTGAACTTTAGGACGATTCTGACGACCTGTATTCGAGTGACGGAGTAGAAGTGGGGGAGTCCCTCCCTACTTCACCTCCTTTTTAGTCAAGTAATATGGTGAAATTCATCTCCTGGAATGTGAGGGGGATGAATGCCGTCCAGAAGAGACGGAGCATCAGAGAAGCCCTGTTTGGGCAACTCACTGTTTTTTTCAGGAAACAAAAAGAGAAGAAGTGCCTTCCTTTGTAGCTGTTTCTTGGCGAATTTGGGGATTGGTACATGAGTGGTGATCTGTTCCTTGGGTGACACCATCTTCCTTTATGGCGGCTTTTGAGAGTTGGAACATAGAGTCGAGGTTCTTGGGTGGTTCAACATGGTTAAAGCTACTTGACTTGCTGGCAGGTTTTTACCGGTTTAAGGACCCAGGTTTATAGTTTATTGCAGATGACAAGCCTGACGTGTCATCTGTGTTTTCGAACGTTAGCCCCGAGATCTTATATCAGGGGAAGGCAAAGGCGCATCGGAGCTGCTGCAAGGGAGTTTTAATTTGTCTGTTCTTTATGTTTCCTGTTTGTTTTATTTGCAGTTTGTAGCCTTTTCCAAGAGGCCTTTGTTACAGATTTCCGTCTTGGTTGCCAATTATAATAATAAAATCGCCTATCCAAAAAAAAGCTTGGAATTCTAACATCTTAAAAAAGGGTCAGGATGTTTGCCACATTGGCTGAGCACCTAGAAGTGGAGACACTTTGAAGGTCCCAGGATTGTGATTATGATTTATGACTTACATAACAATATAAATGCTCAATACAATGTCAATCATATTTTCGGCCTTAGACAAAAAAATATATAGAATAAAAAAGTACGAATTAAGTTCTTAAACATAATTCTCCACCACTTTTTGGATATAATATATGATGTAGATTTGCAAAAAGAATCAAATTCTAGAATGGAACAAATAAAAGCTTCCTCGAAAGGTTAGTTGCAAGGTGCAGCTCCACAGCTTGTCCCCCAGAAACCATCGTCCCATCCGAACCCTCATCGCGAGTTATATTGCCTTGAACACTCAAGCTGCGACTCTTGCTCACCGACCTCAGTATCTTGTACCTCACTTCCGTTCGCAACCCAAACCTGACCTCCCCTCGCTGCTCCGTCACATCACCCACCGCTAAGTCAAACCAATTACTCTCCTCGTGGCCTTGGTAGAAACCTGGTACCGACTTGGACCCCACGCCGACGTTGACGTGATATATGGTCACGTTGATGATTCCGTAGTAGATTCCGATCCGCTTGTTCGGATTCGAGACCGTGAGGCTATAGACGACAGAGTTGTTTCGGCCTAAGGTATTCAACGTTGTGTTCTGGACTGCAGAGGTGGTAGTGTACAACACTCGGGCCTCAAAAACGGGAGGGTTTGGCTGTAGGCTGAGCCAAATCACGACCGCGAGAAGACCCAACACGACCAGTACCTTAATGAACCAGAAAGACAAGGACGATTTGTCGGATTCTGAGGTTCTTGGTCTCGCACTCAATACCTTCTTAGAGAACTCTCTTCTCTCCATCATCGCTGTTGTAATTCATAAGTTGGCGAGGGTTAATCTTATATTATGGGAAAAGATTGAGTTGGATCTGATGCTGGAAAGGGAACTAAAGGTGCTTTGATTTGATCAAAGAAAGAGATTGTGCTGTAAAGCATCGATCCTTATTCGCAGAGAGTTAATTAGGAAGACCTTGCTCTGAGAATTATTCGGACTGCCTTTTCTTTATTTTGTATGTCACTTTACTAAATTCGATTATATGTATGTAGTATTGTTTTTTTTTATCACCAATTGTATTATTAAGTGACCAATTCTTCGAAGGGAAGAAAGGGCCAAGTGAGTGACCTAAAAACCCACTCAAGAGAAACAGTACAACATTACTTTGAAAATACAATCCCCTAAATACTTACTTGACCCGCAAGTAACCACCCCAAAGACTCCAATACTAATCCCCTTGCTTGATCCGCAAACAAGACAAAACCCAACATTAAGGTACCCTTATAAATTACCCAGAAATCAAACAGAACTAATCCACACTCCACAAAACCAGTAAAACTGTAGGATCATCACAGCAAAGCCAAATCAATCAAGAAAGAAGCTAAAGGGTCTTCACTTCAGTCTAAAACTTGATTCAGAACCCTTCCCCTGTAGGTAACTCCACCAAAAACATCTAAGAAGTGATCAACACTGGTACAAGGATCAATCAGAATTGGGAATCTGATAACACCCTCAGTAGCAAGCACCTACAAACACCTTTAAGTTTTAATCACAAATCAGTCTTGAACTCCAGCAGACAGAAGGAAAACCTGTGCTCACAGTGGGAGAAGATCAACAAAACAAACTAAACAAATTACACAGCAAACTATCCACTCGAACCTATACAAGAAAAATACCCTCACACAGCCAAAGAGCTACACAAAGAAGAGCCAAACAAAGCTCCCCACAACCCTATGTATTTAGTATTGTTGTGATTTAAACTACCCTCACGAGACAGTAGTTCAAAAAAAAATGTGTGATCTATAAAAGTGTATTTGAAATGTGTTGAATGATTTTATTGAAGAATCACTACTCCTATTTATAGGAGATTACAAGATCGCTATAAGGAAACTAATATTATAATTAAATATCGTAATCAAATTAAATCAAATCAGAACAAATCAATTTTATTTATTTGTTTGATTTGATTACCTTCAATACTCCCCCTCAAGTTGAAGGATGAAGATTCGAAATGCTCAACTTGAAAAGAAGATTATAACACGATCATGTCTCGTGCTTTTGATGGATGGTGCAAACAGCTACTCGTCTCGTGGTTGACGGTGCAAACGGCATCTCGTCTCGTGGCCGATGGTGCAAACGGCTACTCGTCTCGTGGCTGACGATGCAAACGGCTACTCGTCTCGGGGCCGACGGTGCAAAAGGCATCTCGTCTCGGGGCCGACGGTGCAATGGGCATCTCGTCTCGTGACCGACGGTGCAAACATCATCTCATCTTGTGGCTGACGGCGCAAATAGCATCTCGTCTCGTGCTCGGCATTGTAAACGTCATAGATGATGAAAAACTGTTGTGGTTGATTACGAAGATGCGGAAAGAAAATAAAAACATGAAATAAAATAAAAACACCCTTCAAAGGCCCTGCCCACTTGTTAGAACCATAAGCTAACAAGTGGGCAAAGCTACGGATTCATAAGAGCCTCCCAAGGATCAACACCGGGAGCTCTGATACCATGTAAAAAGTGTAATTGAAATGTTTTGAATGATTTTATCGAAGAATCACTACGCCTATTTATAGGAGATTACAAGATCGCTATAAGGAAACTAATATTATAATTAAATATCGTAATCAAATTAAATGAAATCAGAACAAATCAATTTTATTTATTTGTTTTATTTGATTACCTTCAACAATCTATATTACTTATCCTGAGAGCATCTCTAATGAACATTTTACATTAGCCAAAAAGCTATTATTAGGTGTGAAAATTTAGAAAACATCTATCTAAAGTTATTCCTCAAATTAACTCCTATAATATTTTTAATTTTATGCAACTTTACATGTAAGGAGCTCCATACTATATTTCCTCCTTCTTTCTTTTAATTTTATTTATCTCTCTTTATTTCTGATCGGCGAAAGCAAATTTAGATTCATCTCTTCTGAGGAAGAAAAGATTACAAAAGAAAAACAATCTCACTACAGATTGTCCAATCCAAGAACTAATTGTTAATGAACAAAAGAAAATAAGCACCCCTTCCCAACAAAAGTAAAAGATAACCCGAATGAGCTAGAGCACCCACCCCTCAGCAGCAAGCTAGGAACAACAGAAGTAACCCACCCTGAGGTACAAATCTTGAGCAGGCATGAGAAAATGCAGTCATGAGTTTAGGAGAGTGGCCACCCCCAAAACCATCAACACCCCCACAATGCTGAAACTACCAAACTCTCTTCTCAATAAAACCACCTCGACTCAACAGAGCAAAGCCAAGGATTATCACGTCGTTGGCCTACACCGTAATCGGCAGAGAAGAATCCGGTGGAGACCACTGGAACACCTTTCAATACAGACAAATCTATATGGAGTGGCTTCAGAGGTAGGCTGGAAAAGCCATAAGAATTCGCCGGCGGCCCGGGCCTTGAACCGACGAGATCGAGCCACAGTTGTGGTCGAGAGAAAGAAGACCACTCCTTTAAGAATTGCAAGTAAAGGGAAGAGCAGTAGAAACAAAAAGAGAAGGAGGGGAGATAGAATATTACCTTCAATAGCATAACCTCAATCGAACCCAACCTTAACCCTTAGTCGGACCTCCCAGCCTTTTCCGGTCAATACCGAGGGAGGCATAGTGGAAGTCTAGTATTTATACCGCAAGGGGGGTTGAGCAGATCGAAGGAAATACCCTCTCACATCAAGAGGAGATGAAGGCCGGAAGGGGAGGTCCAGATCTGCCGATGAAGGTCAGATCAGACCTTGTGGCCAAAAGTGGAGTCGGTGTCGGTGACCATGGCCGGAGTCCGTGGCCATGGTCGGAATCGATGTGAGCGGCTTGATGGAGGCGAGGAGATGAAGGCCGGAGATTGGGGACGTCCAGATCTGCCAAGGAAAGCTCTGATCTGACCTTGAGACCATAAGGGGAGTCAAATGGCCTGAGTCGGTGAGCAGCTTGCCGGAGGCGAGGGTCGGAGCGGTGAGCGGCGCCGGAGTCACCAGAAGAGGCGGAGACCCAGGGCCAAGGTCGTGGCCGTTGACGAGGGCCACGGGCAGAGCGGACCTAGGTGCAGGAGTCGGGCGGAGCGGACCTTGCCGGTGGAGGAAAGAGCTAGGGCGGGTGTCGGATTCGCGAGCAGGAGGAGAAAAAGGGGCTGGAAGAGGGGGGAAAGAAGGTGGAGAGGCCGGAGGGGGAGCCACCATCGGCGACTGGCCTGGCCGGAGCCTAGACCGTCGCAGGTGGAGGAAAAGGAGAGGGCGGCGGCTTGAGAAGAAGTAGGGTTATAAGATTTAATTTTTTAATTAAAAATAAAAATGATAATCATGTATCTAAGTTAAATAATAAGGCACATACTTCAAACACTTATTGAAAAATTGGTTTTCTGTAATAATATCAATGCAAACTACTCCTTCTATTTGCTTACATTTAGAAAATATAATTGAAGTTTTCCTTCACCGAGAAGAAAAACACTTTAAAATTGAAAGGGTTTCCCACGTGCCGACTATTTTTAAAGTTCCTTTGCTCAGCCGAGTATCTTTGTGTAATATTTTAAAACACACCATAGATAACGCAAACTAAATAAAGGAGCCAATGGTAACACAATCAAGATGAACAATGAAAATAGAAATTCAAAAAAGAAGCGGGTGGTGCTGGCTCATAGGGTTACTTTTGCAGGAACCTGGGCACTAGAGGGGCTGGTTACTTCTCGGAAGGGTTGTTTGTGGAGTCGGTCGATGGCCAAAGGACAGAGGCGCAGGCGTTGCCTTAGAATGGAATCTGGAAAATGGCGCGAAATGTATCGGACTTAGGGGGGATGCTGGTCCCACCCCACTGGCGTTGGATCCGAGACCTAAGGATGGGAAGCTTAGAGGACGGGGTGCCTGTGTGGCGTTGGATCCGGGACCTAACCCCGGGCCCCGTCCTTTGCATTGGGGTAGCATCTGGTTGCCCGAGACAAGCCTCCATGGGAGGGTTGCTCCTTTACGAGGAGCCATACTGAGGGCGGGTGAGGTGCCCCGCCGGGAGGGATGACGCATCGTCTGAGCATCGGGGACTGGTCTTGGGAGGGGTCTCCAGACGATGCTTTGCCTCCCACCATCACCTTTGCTGTTGAGGTCCCTTAGGATCGCTGGTACCTTGTTCTCCCTCTCCTTTTTCTCTCTTTGCCCACGAGGCACCAAAATACCGTCTATGACGGTTATGATAGTGTAAGGTCCAGTGAACCTTTGTTCGTTAATAATGGCCTTCCAATGATCGGGTAGCATGTTCCCCGGTGCAGGATAATGTAATCGTTTTAAAAGTTATAAAGTTGCACCTTTCGTTAAAAAAAAAAGTGGCACAGAGATAAGAATACACACCCTGGTTACAAACTCTCTCGCGTCTCGAGAGAAAATCATAGTCTTAGTCTTTACGGTTATAGTGCTTTTCAGTCATATCTTTATTGTCGAAGTCATTACTGACAATGTTGATGTAACCATTGCCGACTCTATCATGTCTTCTTCGGTGCATCTTTCTCCCTCGAACAGGGCCTCCCTTGGTGCCTCCATATCTACCTGTAGATCCACCACTGCTCCAGCTCCCTACGGTCTTGGTGCTCTTTGCGATGGGTGCCTCCACACTGTTCCCTACCGGAAAACCACGTAGAGGATGACCGGTAAGGGCTAAGGTCGTTGCTTCGTCTGCAAGCAACCCCCTTTTGCTATCCCTCCGCTGCCTCTGGCCGTATCTTCTCATGGTCCTCTTGTTCCCCGTATTTAGGCCGGGCTTCCTCCCATTCCCCCACTGCAACGAGACCTTGCACGTGGGAAAGCTCAGGTTGGCTCGTCACCTACAAACCCTAGGCCTGATAGCCTTTGGTGAGGTCACGACACCCCCACTGCGTCGAGATCCTCTCCGGGGAAAGGCTCTGATGGTGAATAACAGAATGGGGGTAGGGGCGGAGAGCTGCTCGAAGGTACCGCATCCCCTAATGCGGAGAAGATCCCTCTCATCTCGGGTCTACTTACCACGCCTCCGGTTATGGTCCGTCCCCGTTGGGTGCAACCTCGCGAGGCCTGCCCTGCTCTTGGGACATCAGCACAATCTGCAAAGGCTTTCTAACCTCCTACGAATCAGGGTTCAGTAGTTACTACTCAGCAGCATTTCCTACAGGAAGCTCATCTTGCCATAGCCCTTAATAATCATAATGCTCAATCCATCCCAAGGGATCTAAACATGGAAGGTATATGTGTGTTGCAGGTGAAAGATCTGGGAAGCAATATACTTCTTATCCAATGTGACAACTCTCAATTGGACAAAGAATTCATGAAAGATAATGGAGCATGGTTAAAAAATTGGCTCTATTTCATTTCTGGAAAGGAACTGATATGCAAGCTTGGAGGACAATTTGTTTGGGTGAAGATCAGAGGTATTCCATTCCATGGTTGGTGTGATGAGTCTTTTGCAACTGCAGTTTCCAATTTTGGCACCTACATTTATACTCATCCAATGACTACTGTTGGCATTCAATTGGAGGGAGCTTATGTACTAATACACACTACTCATTTCTCTCAAATCTCTTCTGAAGCAAATCTGTTATTAGGTACACAAACCTTCCCACTTTGGGTTCAATCTATTTCCATAGAAGAGATCTGTTTGTTAAATGTTTTGCAGGTTTCACCACAAGGGAGTTATGATTCTGATGCCTCTTTACACAAATCATTATCTGAGGAGTTATTGTCCTCTCAACTAGGGTGTACAGATTCACCATCCTCGGATCTTAAAACCCTAACCACCTAAACACAACATATTAATTCTGTTGCAATTTCAATGGATAAAGCCCAAGACATAGATTCTGCTGGAGAAGAAGCACTTAATGCTCTACAAGCCACTGCTCCTGCTAAGGACATCAATTTCCTTCCAACACAAATCCCAGTTACAAGCACTACTGATTCAAGCCAACAAATTCATTTGCTTAATCAAGTGATAAAAGATACCCTAACTTCAGAAGAAGAACTTGGAGCTACAGTCCTCTGCTTCAACACACCACCCTTGCCCCCACAAATTCAGTCAGTCCAAACCACACAGCAAACACACATTTCAGTTACTCCCCAACTAGCTCAGCCTCATCTCAGCCTAACAAGTACACTGGCACAACAAGATTTAATGCTGGGGAGGCTCAAAACAAGACCCCACTTTTTTCTAAGGAAGGGAAGGCTTTGGAGACAACACCATTATATGCACTGGTACCAAAAGAAGGATCTTCAGAAAAACTATCACCTCCAACTCACCCTCACCAGCTGCAAAGAGAGACACAAGGGTTGGAAATACTTGACAATGACAGCAAAACCCTCAAGGCTGACCCACTCTTGCTGACACAAGGATATTCAGATCTAATGGATACTGAGGATTCAAAATTCCCTCCTCTCTCCAAAAAAAAGGCAAAGGAAAGAGAAACAAAACCACAAATTCAACTCATATTTACCCAACAAGGTCCAAATTCAAACTCTTCTACAACATCAAAGACCTTCATCTCAAAAGGGAAAATCAATGAAGCCAAAAAAGCTTGGAGTTTTGGGAAGGTGATAGGCTTAACAACAGACTGCAATGAAGAAATAATACACCAAGAACTAGCCTCTCTAGATGATGACAGATTAATTGAAACTGAGCAGCAAGAAGATGAAATTGATTATCAGAATCTCATAGTCACATGATGTGGGCAACATGCTCACTCCATTTCCTCTCATATAATTCTATCTATGAAGATCCTCTCATGGAACTTGAGAGGACTCTCTTCCTCACAAAAGAGGAAGACCCTAGGTGACGTGATCCGCAAGCAACAACCTACCATGGTACTGATACAAGAAACAAAGCTTTTGGCACCTGTTGTAGACTTTCTCATATCATGTGGGAAGCATTGGGGGTGGGAAATGGACTATATTCCATCTATAGGACTACCTGTGCAATAAAGTAACCTTGTGTCCTATTTCCCCTTCCTTCGCTCTTCCTCAACTGGTATGGAGCAGTTTTGTCATTTACAATATTCTGAGTACTTGCATCCTTAGCTCTCCCTCAACTGGTATGGAGCTTTTTCATTATATGCTTGGTTGGGAATGGGTTGAGCTTGGGGTGGTGGCTTGTGAGCTTCTTATGTTCTGTGAGGCTTAGGAGTGATTTTGGGATCTTTCTCCTATGAGTGTGGGACTCTTTATAATCTGTTGGTGTGTGGGTAGCTTTTTTTTCTTAGTTTTGAGTGTTTCCCTATACCTGTTCTTTTTTCTCTTTTTTGCAGATCACACTTACTCTCTCACAAGCGATCCTACAGAAGACTCTCAGCAAAAACCCTTCTTCAATTATCTCAGATAGAGTGTATCTCAGCAGCACAACCTTGTTGACTTGTTGCTCAAGCAATACCTCACATTTCTTGGGACCTAAGGAACACACTCATCCGGTACAAGAATGGCTATCTACACAGTTATGGGTCTCAGTCGTTCACACAGAACTCTACAACACAAGGCAATTCCAAAGCAAGCTTTACTCCTGCATAACTCAGACTCAACTCAACTATACATCACACAATCCCTCAATATCCAAAGAAGGACTCATCTGCATAATCCTGAACCACAATCAACCACTCAAGTTTGGATCACAACAAGGCTATCTCAACATCATTTTCCATAATAAGCCTAATTTCATCACATTTGGATGCCTACACTATGAAAGCTCCCTTATTTCATTTGCTTAATATCTATCTTTGTTTTAGGGACTTTTTTGGCATATTTGCTCAACTCCTACAATCTGTAGACAGATTGGTTTTTTGTAACCGTTTTCTACCTCAGGAGAGGGTTTTTATAATATGGTTTCGTTGATCAAAAAAATAAAATAAACCCAACTCCATAAATTTCTTACTCCCTGTACCAATCTCTACTACATCAAAATGTTCTTACATCTTCACGTATTATTCAATTTAAATTGATCCAATATTCCTAATATTAAAATTTTCTATTTATAATACCGGCACACGAAACCATTTTAAGTTGCAAGTCATACATGTGACTAATGAACACTGACTACATGAAATCTCACTCTTACATGACTTCTTCCCTCCCCCAAATCAGAGTTTAAGAAATTCATACTTCTCATAAATATACAAAAGGACCCAACGGTTTTTTATTTAAGAAATGAAATGATACATGTACAAGGTACGCAAAACCAAAAGCAATCCTCTACTAGCTTACATGCACTGTCGCCCTTTGAACAATTGAACTCTCAACTTGCCGCAAAAAGAAAAACATAAAAATAAGATAATTGGAAAATACAACCTAATTATAACAATATAAACACATAACCAAAGCATCAACCTTCACCGGCCCAATCATCTTATTAAGCATTCTTCGCCGCACAAACCGGCAATTCATGCAAGAAGCAGCATGCATCATAGTAAGTCAACGCCAAAACGGTCACCATAAGATCAGTTGACGAGAGCACATTTCTTCCTGATTTCGCCGTTATTACCCGTAAGCACACCGATCCTTCCCATGTTGACCATGGACACTCCAAAATCCTTGAAGAAACTGGCTCCTCCCGTGGCTGACTGAAGCTTAACGTAAGCTTTTGTTTGGGCGTTATCAAGAAGAGCAGCGTCGGACTGAAACAAACCCCTTCTCTTTGCGACGAGCGTGTAGTAGTCCTCGTCGAAGGTTCTGAAGCTCCCAGGATCCATCTCTACGAAGGTTTTCTGGTCTCCGGGTGCGCATTTGGCCTTGAGCTTAACTATGTAGTTTGGGTCCAATGTCGGGTCAGTGTCACCCTTTCCGGTGAAGTTATAGATCCGGTTGTTGAACGATGTGCAGTGAGAAATTCCTATGGTGTGTCCACCTATTTCATATCAATTCAAATTAATCATCAATCTATATTATAATAATAACGTTAAATTGTTCAAAGTTTGTTGTTATGTGACATGTGTATTATACTCGAAAAGCTCCACAAACTAACGGTTATTTAAATTTTGAAATCAAAAATTAACCATAGACTCTTTTAATCAGCAAGTTATAACGTTACAGTTTAGTAATTACAGAAAGTAACATTTTCCGTTAAAAATGACGGAAAACGTTAAAAAAAAACTCAAAACTGACAAGTCTACAATTAGTTTTTGAGTTAAAATAGTCATATGGCAATTAGCTCTTGGAGTTTTTTCTAGCGATTTCCGTCATTTTTAACAGAAAGTGTAATTTTTTAACAATATCGTAACTGTACAATTATTATTTGCTCAACAAGATAGTCAATAGTTAGTTTTTGAGCGATACAAAGTCACCATAATTAGTTTCTGGTGTTGTCCTTATTATGTCGTACCTGAGAGGACCACAAGGTCTTTCACGTTTAGTCCTTTTCCTTGGAAAGATGCGATCAATTGGCTAATATTGAAATTGGGCCCTGGTAAGTTTTGGAATGCCTCTGTTATATTGGACACTCTACCGTCTCTCCGTCCGGTCTCAACTTCCCACGATACTCCCTTCACCTAATTATAGAGAAGAAAAAAAACGTGAGTCCAAACAAATATTGTTGAGAAAATTAAAGTAGGAAAACTTTCATACCGCAACTACTACGTCTTTAGCAACTACAGCCAAGATGTCAGCACATGAGACCACTCCCGGGCATGCCTTCTCCAAGGCAGTCTTGATTCTGTCGATGAGTCCATAACCTCGGAGACTTAGGTTTGGAACTGCGTCTCGTTCCGCTTGGTTACTCGATGAGTTCAACAGTACAGAACCATCACAACCCTATAATAATGAAACCATGATTCAAATTTGATAGAAATGCGTACAACTTACTAAAACAATATATAGAGGTACTATAAGAATATAATTATAATTGAACTTTCAACTATTGGTTTAAGCTTTTAGTTGAGTTGGTACGTACCCTAACGAAGCAATCGTGAAAATGCATCCTCAGGAGAGGGCCAGAAAGTGAAGGAGCCACAGCCATGGCTTGATCAACAATCTTCTTCACTATGGCCTCGGCTTCAGGACATGTTTTTTGGTAGTAACCTACTCTCAACTGCGCATTGGCCGACCCAAGAACCAAACCTAGAAATATCAACTGCACAAGCATGCATGAAAAGAGCTTCGAAGAACCCATCTTATCTCTACACAAAAGGATCGATAATAGCTAGCTATTGTTTGTTTAGCTCTGAGAAACTTGAGGATTATGAGCTCGGCTTTATAGCGAGCCTAAAACCAGTGAGCCCTTGCAATCAAACGGCAACTTACATGGTCGGACAGGCTGTTCTTGCATGTCACTTAATTTGTTTTATCATCGTAAACGACGATCATGATCCATAGTAGGTTCGGTCGTTGCATATATTATTCGGGCTAATTGGGTTAATATAATGAAGAATAATGAGGTTGACTTAACCAAATCCTTATATTAATCAAGGTGGCTACTTTATTGCACTATAGCATAGAAGATGATCCACGAGAAAATACAAACTTATTGTTGGTAATGAGAATTGACAGAAAAAAACATACCTACTATATATACACTAATTATTATATCCTAACAAAATAAAGGTGCATATTACAAACATACGAGCGTAACTCTCTCTTTCGCATGAGAGGGAAGGTTACTAACTAAAGTGGTGTATTGATACGTTTTTAAAATATTAATAATTTTATGAATCCATATAGATACAAATGATAAGAATATGTCCGTTGTTGTAATAATCAATATTATTTGCATGTGCTTCTTTATAATTCTAATATGCCGATGATGTAGGCTCAATTATATATCTTGTCACCACTGCAGCGGTTCTGCCTCGTGGATCCACATGTTCGGTATAGTACATTATCTTCGGTGACAGGTTAGATAAGCCTCCGTTGAGGACCAAATCAGCATAAGCCATCTGATCCATATACGACTGCAATCGGCAGTAACATTGCAAATAAATACTGTTACAACTTACAAAGTTCAAGGGATCTGATTCAGGACCCTCTTCTAACATGGTGCTATCACTTGTTTTTGTGGGGAGATTTGGTCTGAACATACACATAACAGGAATCTAATCATAGAAACATATCAAATAGAAACTACCTTTTAACCTAATTATCATGAAAATTCATCCAAGTCATCCATTTTAAAGATGAATGGATAAGATGTAATTGAGTTGTTGACTTGTTGAGTGCAAAAACACGTCACTTTTTAATAATTGGTACAGGCTTTTTAGTAAAACTATCATATTACTTTTTTTACCAATTCACTAATTTAATTTTTCCCGCTTCGTTTGAACTCTGATTGGCTTCAAATTTGCGTCAATATTTTTTTTCAAGAGCTTTCTATCAAAATCAGTCATGAATATATTTTGAAGCACGAAAAAAAAAATATTTTTGGACTGATTTAAAAAAAATTATACATAGGTAATTTTTATCAATACTTTACACTGCTTTATCAATATTGGACACTAGGTTTATCACCTCATTTTTTAAAACTAAACTTGATTTAATTTTTTCCGTTTCGTTTGAACTCCGATTGGCTTCAAACTTGCGTCAATATCTTTGTTTTTTCAAGGGCTTTCTATCAAGATCAGTGGTTCATATGTTTTAAAGAGAAAAAAAAACAAATTATTTCGGGGATGATTTAAAAAGAAATTATATATGGGTAATTTTTATCAACACTTTACACTGTTTATATCAACACTTTACTCTGTTTTTATCAACACTAAACACTAGTTTTATCACATCATTTTCCAAAACCGAACATGATTTTTATTACCTCATCATATGTGTTTTTATGAACACTAAGCACTAGTTTTATCAACATTAAACACTATGTTAGTCACTAAATTACATTTTTTTTATCACCCCATCACAAGTTTTTTTATCAACACTAAACTCTAGTTTATCACACTTATTATCAAATTTGTACACGTTTTTCATCACCTCATTAATTTTTTTATCACATCGGTACATGTTTTTATATCAACATTTAGCACTAACTTGATACCCCGATATAAAACATTTATTAGTAAAAAATTATCAACACTCAAATTTTATTTTATCACCTCAATATAACCTTTTATTTTCGTGCTTCAAAATATATTCATAACTGATCTTGAATTAAAACCCTTGGAAAAAGAAAAATATTGGCGCAAGTTTGAAGCTAATCGGAGTTGAAATGAAGTGGAAATGATTAAATTAGTGATTTGGTGAAGAAAAAGATGGATACTTGTCCACATGGCACCATGTTATTACAATTATGCCCTTGCTTGTGTGAGAAAGGATGAAAGTGATGTGGATGTTGGGTGAAATTGGGGAGATGATGTGGCATCTTGGTGAATGTTTGATCATATGTGTGTGTGGCTAGGATGGTCGAGATATAGCTCCTCAGTGGCATCCTGTGAGCCCCTAACATTTCATGGTGACCCGCAAGGAAAATCGTCTTGCCTCACTACAATCTTTTCGGTGCGAATCTCCTCCGTGTTGTCCGTGGAGTTCATGCTGTTATGAGTAGAAGTGTCGGACTCATCCTCTCCGAGAGTATCTTTGGGAGAGCCTCCCGACCTCGGACGGGATAGATACCATCGGGGATCCTTGTTATAGTGGTCTCCAGGATGGCAGGGTACCAGGTTAAGGCAGTAGTCCACATCCCATCGGCTATCCGGTGAGAGGCAACAGTCCTCTTCTAGGGGGGGGGGGGTGTCCATCATCTTGTAGATGTCTACAACCACACGGATTCGTAACATTGTTGCAACCCTCATTGATGATCTGGAGGACCTCTTATCTTTCTGTTGGACCGTTCTATTTAGTTCAACTTGATTATTGATACAATCTTTATTGTTGGTGTTTGATATTCAAGAAGTGAACTAGGAGTAGCTATACACAATTTTTTATTTGTGGTTGTCTATTCTAGCATTTCTGTGTTACTACGGTAAACAACGGTTATCCTATGTAAGTTAACTCGCTTTTGTTATTTACCGATATGATATATTATCAAGTCGAGAACCAACTTAATACAATGCAAAATAGATGTACGAAAGTTCGATGATTGGTTTCTGAGCTGTAACGGGAGCACTCTTTTCGTTATCATCATCAAATTGATTACCTTATACATTGATTGGCTTTATGTATGAGCACGACACTCACGGTTGTTTTGTCCAATACAAAGTTTCCATTTTTATTTCCATCTTTGATATTCATTATCTCTTTCCAAGTTTTCATGAACACTTACTTTTCCATTTTCACTGATTGCACTATTTGCTTACTGTTAGAAGAGTGTATCTAGTGACATTTATACACTTTTCGCAACTTTTACCAAGTTTTCGTAGATTTAGTTATCCTTGGCCCGATTGCTCCCTTGTGTTCGACCGATAACTTACCGTTATCATTTATTTCTTGAACGATCGTGCAAAAACCCCGTCATCAAGATGGCGCCGTTGCCGGTGAGCATGATTATCCCTAGATGGTTTTATCTTTTTGGTAGTTTTAGTTGTTAGTATTTAGTAGTTGTAAAGACCGGCCCAGTTTAACGAACTAAAATATTAAAATTGTCGATTGAAAAGTAGTGGTTGGAAAAACGGGTTGGAGTTTGGAAAAAAAATTGCAAAAAGAAAAGAAAAAAAAAGGAACAAAGGAAGCTTTTGGCCCAAACTGGGCCGGTCAGAGGACCAGGCCCACTTCTCTGACACGGGCCAAGCCCGCACCTTACGCGCGCGCGAGACAGCCCACGCGAGCTCAGGCCCAGACCCAAACCCTAACGCGATACTGTTCATCCTCCTTCTACCTCGTGTCGCACTCTACCCGAGACGAACCTCAGTCTCTCGCTCTCTCGATCCTTCTCCTCTCTTTTCTCAACCTCTCGTACCAGAAGCTCTCCCCTCGCCGTGTTCTTCCCTCCGAGTGTGAATCGAGCCAGACCGTGCCAGAAATCGAGACGCCACCGTCGAGGGCTTCCCCCCGTGGTTCGTCTTCTCCGGCTTCGATTCACGCCGCGCCGGCAACGGAGACGACAACACGGTTCGTGACCTCCCTCTCGCCCCTTTCACCTTCTCCGACGATGCCTCCTTAAAAACCCCTCACGGCGACGCTGATTCGAGACGAGTTCAGCCGCAGACTTCGCCCTCGCCAGATTTGAGACGGAGGCGTTGGGTCGCTCTCCAGCCACCATAATCACGGTCGCGAGCTCGCTGGAGCCCTAGCGTCCCTCCAAGCGATCAATTCTCCTTCTCCGAGACTCACCTGACGTCGTCCACCGCCGTGTCGAGGCCGGAGACCTCGCCGGAGCTACCTCGAGGGCGCCGGACTCGAGCCAGGACGGGTTGGGTCAGGACGCCTTTGGGCCAGACGCACTTTGGGCCAAGACACGATCCGGTTGGGCTTTGGGCCAGGCCCAAGTCTCTGGACCGGATCTGACTCAGGCCTAGAGCCGGGTTTGAGCCGGGTCTAGGGCTGGGTCCGGGTCGGTTCTGGGTTCTCGACCGGGTCGGATCCAAGTCTGGTTCTCAGGTTCGGGTCGGATCCAGGTCGATAGTTTATTTGTTTAATTAATAAATTTAATTAATCTAAAATGGAGAATTTAAAGGACTAATTTGACAAATTAGAGGACTTTTGGACCGTACTAGGACTGATTATATAAATTTCACTTGTTAAAATCAGACTTTGACTTCGCCCGAGAAGACCGGAGTTAGGCCCGGACGTCAACAGCTAGGAGACGCAGATGTTGGTTCTTCTTGAGATAGGAAAAGTAGCGAATACCGCTTTAATTACGGAAAGTTACTAGTGTGCATGCTTAGGGAATAATAATAACCGGAAAGGTCCTAGTTGGCATATATGATGTGATTCACTAGAATAACCGTTTTCCATTATTAAATAATCGGACGAGTATTAGTAACATGTAGGATGTGATTCACTAGAATACCTGCTTTTAATACTTGGGAAATTGTCGTGCTGGTAGAATGGCTATAGCGATACTTAGGGTTGCGTACTGATTGAGATGCATGATGCGTGTTATAACCGTTATGTGAGAGTCTAAATAAGATTATACTCGGTGTAGCATGTTGTGACTGTGTGTGGGAAAGTGTGTCGTGTTTGATATGATGTGAACACTTGGTTGTGATATGATCGGGTGAGTGATAGACCGATTGTGTGTCACGGTGAATTGGCATGGTTGGTATACTGAGGCCAACTATAGCATTGTGATGCGTGTTATACTCTTGATACGTGTTCCAAGAGCAGGCGTAACCGGTTTGATGCCTACACCCAGGGATAGTTCCGGTGCATGTTATTGAGGCCAAGGATGGCGTGTTAGATACCCCGATTCTCAGTGACGGGAAGGCATACAACCGAGGTATGTGCCGGTCCAGTATGAGTGAGGCCCTGATTCTATGTGACAGGAAGACGTCCGACTGAGGGATTCCCAGTCTGGGATGTTACCCCGATTCTACGTGACGGGAAGATGCTGGGACCGATGCTTCGTGTTCTGGTACGACATAAATGGAACGGGCTGGGATAGCCGGAGACGTTGGAAATGGTTGTGCTAAGTCTTGTGTGGGTCTGTTGTGTGTGTTGTGCGTGCTGTTTGGCTTTGTGCGTTGTTTAAGTGTGATTATGGTCTTGTGAGAGTGTTTAGTGACTCGAGATGCCGTTATACCTGAATTCTATGTTTTGCCGTGCGAGTTTGCACGTGTAGTCGGTTGTGAGATAACCGTGAGCGTTGTCCTTTGAGAATCGTTAGGTGATGAGTACCAAGAGAAAAAGTTAGATAAGTGTTTGTTTTCGGTTCTTTTGAGTTTGATTTACGGGTTGTACCCGAGTGAAGGTCAGGCGTGTCCTTGGGTTGCTTGTGGTTGGTGGTTAGCTATGCTTTGCTAGTATGCCCTAATTTGGATGGTTACTCGTGGTATTGAACTAATGTTCATAGACTTAACTACTTTTCCTACTGAGCGTAAGCTCACCCTTTTACCTTTTTGCATTTCAGGTGTTGAGCGGGATCAGTACTAGCAGGATTCTCGGAGCTTGGGAGCTGGCGAGGGTTTTGGCTAGAGTCTAGAGACGTACAGTGTTTACTGTTGTTTGAACTATTTTATTATTTATTTAATCAAGCTTTTGACTCGTTTGAATTTTCAGAACTTTAAATTGCAATTGAGACCCTCTTTATTATCTAAATTACTTTTTTTAATTTGTTTTAAGATGCGTCTCGAATCCGGTCAAAACCGGATTTGGGGCGTGACAATTTGGTATCAGAGCCTGGTTGCATTTTGAAATGTTTTTTTTTTCAAAACCTTGGACTGTACGTCAACTAGGTGGGTAGACTTGGGTCGTTAGGTTACTGTGTGTCAGTTACAGAAGTCGGAGTTGTCCTACGCGTAGTAACGAGACGGAGTGAGTCTCGGGTTGGTGGTTGTCCGGTCTTAGTACCGTGTGTCTTGGGTGAACCTGTGTGGTTAGTGTCTTTGTTAAGTTAAGCTGTTTTCCGAGTGTGGACTCAGTCGGGCGGTAAGAGTGAAATTACCGAGACCCGAGGTGTAAAAGTTGAGATAAATTGTTGTGTGTTATAATTGTGATTGAGTGCTGGGTGCAGGTGTAACTGGTTGTCCCGCATAAGCAGATGGTTAACTTAATTTACGAACGGGTCATGCCCGATTTTGTACAGAAACTGAAGTGTATGTACCATCAGGATTCAGCTATAGGGGCCACTGTAGTTGGACGTGAATGGGGGTACCAAGTGGTTAAAACGTAATTCGGGGACGCCTGAACCGGGTTGTAACGACGCGGTGTCAACATGAATGTTATGTTAGAAAGATGGCGTATTAAGAACTTGAAACGGAATCTATGTTGTGCAGTGTGAAATTGTTGTGAAAAGTGAAACTGTGTGTATATATGATTTGTGTGACGCACTAGTGTGCGGACTTCTCTGTTGTGTTCTATTGGGTGACTATACTATACTGAGTATATTATTACTATAAGAACTACTGTGTGGAATGTGTGTGGCGTTAGTTATTCTAAGCGTGCTGTTCTTTTCGAGTTGAGAGTCTAAACGTGTGCGTTATCCGTGTAGAGGACTTACGACATGGCACCGACTTATGTTCCGCGGGGAACCAGGAGACAGCCAGCTAGGGGCCGAGGACAGTCGTCGACTGCTGAGTCGGTAGGGGTGAGTAGTGCCCGGGATGCGCCCGCTGAGGGGAATGAGAGGGTCGAGACAGCCCAGGCTGTAGCTCTGGAGGAGCTGACCCGTACCGTTCAGGGTTTGGCAGCAGCCTTTGCCCGGAGAGAGGCTGCAGCTCCGACACCGGAGATTGCGCCTGCTACCACTACATCGACCGCTGAGGGACCTACTCAGGTCGACAGTTACACCGCATAGGTGCTGCGAGACTTCCGCAGGCTGGGTGTACTAGTGTTTTCAGGGGAGCCAGACCCCGAGGCAGCCGAGAGGTGGCTGGAGCGGATCAGCCGCAACCTGGACACATCAAGGGTCTTGAGTGGTAGCCTGAGAGTGTCCTTCTCATCTTTCTATCTGGAGGGGGAGGCCTACCACTGGTGGCGGCGCGAGCAGGCGCGAGTGGGAGATGACTTTGCGCTGTTCGGACAGCATTTTCTTGAGCAGTACTTTCCTCAGTCGGTACAGGATGACAGGCGTCAGCAGTTCCCGGAGCTGCGATAGGAGGGACTATCAGTGTCCGAGTACAAGGAGAGGTTCACCTCCTTATCTCGTTTTGCTCAGGAGATGGTTCAGACAGAGGCTCTCCATTGCCGATGTTTCGAGGGAGGGCTTCGCCCCGCGATCGCGGACCGGGTCGCTGCTTTGAGGACCCAAGTTTATACTGACCTAGTGGATCAGGCCTTGGCTGTGGAGCGACGCTTCCGTGAGACAGCCAGAGAGAGAGAGAGGTCAGGCCGAGGCCGAGCAGCTTTCTGAGGTCATCCAAGACTCAGGATCCGAGGAGGCAGAGGACTTCATGATCGTTTCAGACTCAGACCCAGTCGAGAGGACCGCGACAGGTTGGGTCGATGGCTTCAGTTGGACCTTCCATGAGAGGGCGCACGTGCTACGGATGTGGGCGGCCTGGTCACATGGCTCGAGACTGTCCGGGGAGCAGGGGACCAGTGGACCGTCCAACGGGTAGACCTGAGGAGAGGTCGAGTACCAGACCACCACTTTGTCACCGGTGTGGTTAGCCAGATCACTTCATCTCTAGGTGTCCCGATCGAATTTTGGAGGTGTCGGCCCCGCGACCAAAACAATCGCAGACTGGGCAGACACCGCGGTTTGAACAGCGTCAAGCTCAAACGCAGAGAGCTTCGAGGCAGGCAGCGTGCGCGCCAGCGCTGAGGCAGCGAGCAGCGCAGCAGGTCGCACTTCCACCACCTCCGAGAGGCGGACCCCCGACACGGAAGGATCAGGTGTATGCTGTCACCGAGTCTCCGGCGGAGAGACAGGATTTCGATCATGAGATCGCTCATGGTTTCGAGCACGTTTTGGACTAGAGGACATCGCAGAGCATAGGGCTAGCGAGAGTCCGGGAGTTTCTTTCGTTTTGGCATTAGAGACGTACTTCCTGTCTTAAGACTTTTTTTTACTCGTTTTGGTTTTATTACTGTTAGTTATTGGAACAATTTTTGAACGTTTACATCGTTTAAGTCGCTAATCTGTTACTTCTTAGTTCGCACCCGAGTTCGGCCAAGTACGAATGTTGGGACGAAACTTAGAACTGGGTACTTTGGCACGCTAGTTGGGGGTGCGTCGGTGTCGACTAGTGCCAATCGTAAGTGAGGAAGTAGAGTAACAGACCGTCTTATTTTCTTAATAACCTCCCCATATTGGACTGTCTTTCTTCAAGCGTGATTGAGAAAGTGAAGAGAGCCGAATCGCGAAGTATCGAGCTTTCCTCGATGGTTTACCAGCGACAAGTGCCCGAGTGGTGGAGGATCGTAGTCATACCGATACACTGTTAGACCGGCCAAGGGGATGGCCGAATGACGATGAGATCAGAGTGGCGCAGCGGAAGCATAATGGGCCCATAACCTACATGCATCGCATACTTCTGCTTTTCTTTACTCTTGAAGAGACGTGAGGGCCAAGGAGTAGAACCTTGATGCGGTCCTGGTGTCTGGACATCCCAGCTACGTGCGACGTGGTTTGACGAGTGGTAAGAGTGAGAGTACTTCACGAGGTAGCCGGAAAAAAATCGTTGAGTACGACTACCACAACGCTTCCAGGCCAGTAACATTATGGCACCGTACGAAGCACTGTATGGTTGGTCGGATCAATTGCCCAAGTGAGGCATAGTTGAGGTCAATTGCCCAAGTGAGGCATAGTTGAGGGTTAAAGAGTCGACCTTGTTGGCCCTGAGTTGTTCGAGAAACGATCGAGAGATGGCGTGAATTGTGAACGATTGAGAACCGCGCAGAGTCGACGCGAAAGCGCGAGGATAAGGTACGCACGAGGTATCCAAACCCGTTCGGACCTGAGGAAGTGGTATTTGCAATGTCTCCAGTTTTGTGGTACTTTGGGTGGAACGACTGTAAATTGCTTCGTTTGGTAGTATGTGAGTGAGCGTCAACGGTAAGCGCGAAATCCCTGGTCGGGTAACATTCGATGATTGATCTTGACTGTATGTCACCGCTTGTGGAGTGTCGTCATAGTGAGGTCCGACGAGTCGGGTGTTTCGAGGTGCGCACGGCCTCCGACAAGTTGTGGATAAGGTGTACTATCACTCCGAACCGTGCAGCAAGAGTGAGATCCAATGCCTGGATGGTTGAGATTATGTGCTAAGTTATTTGTTTTACCGTGGGAGGTTGGCCGGGACGTAACCATGTTTGGGAGTCCGGCGTGGATCGCTCGAGTAACGGTCGTGGTCCCACGTACGCGCGGTTTCCCCGTGTGTTGTTCCGGTATGAGGCCTACATTAAGGGAGTATGCCGGTGTAGGACATCTAGGCCGACGGTTGTGTTTGACACCAGGTGTCGTGTTTATGCCCCGACAGATTTCCGGGAGGATATTTGGACCGATGTTGTGTGTTCTTTATAAGCGGGCGGTGAACAGTCGACGAAGTCGGGGACTGCGGTACGGGGCGTGGGCTTACCTTTTTTTTGTTGTGGCGCGTTACTTAAATAAGTGAAGTGAACAGTTGAGGAGAAGTGTAGGTGTGTTGGATCCGCTTTAAGTGCGATGTGAGAATTGTTCCGACATGATACCAATACCGACTGACGGTTCCGGTATAGGATATCTCGACCAAGCCGCGTGTGTCGGTGCGACGTCTCTACCGACGGAGGATTCCAGTATCGACTAACTGTTTTATGTCGTTTTGTGGGTTTGGGTGACAATGGACTGGGAGCTTTAATCGAACATTCCTTGAGGCAGGTTTAAGTGGAGTACGTTCGTTTTAAATTTCAAGGATGAAATTCTTTTAAGGGGGTAGCCTGTAAAGACCGCCCCGGTTTAACGAACTAAAATATTAAAATTGTCGATTGAACGTCGTGGTTGGAAAAATGGGTTGGAGTTTGGAAAAAATATTGCAAAAATAAAAGAAAAAAAAGGAACAAAGGAAGCTTTTGGGCCAAACTAGGCCGGTCAGAGGACCAAGCCCACTTCTCGACACGGGCCAAGCACGCACCTTACGCGCGCGCGAGCCAGCCCACCCGAGCTAATGCCTAAACCCAAACCCTAACGCGATACTGTTCATCCTCCTTCTACCTCGCGCCACACTCTTCCCGAGACGAACCTCAGTCTCTCGCTCTCTCGATCCTTCTCCTCTCTTCTCTCAACCTCTCGCACCAGAAGCTCTCCCCTCGCCGTGTTCTTCCCTCCGAGTGTGAATCGAGCCACACTGCGCCAGAAATCGAGACGCCACCGTCGAGGGTTTACCCCCGTGGTTCGTCTTCTCCGGCTTCGATTCACGCCGCGCCGGCAACGGAGACGACAACACGGTTCGTGACCTCCCTCTCGCCCCTTTCACCTTCTTCGACGACGCCTCCTTAAACCCCCCTCACGGCGACGCTGAATCGAGATGAGTTCAGCTGGAAACGTCGCCGGTGAACTTCGCCCTCGCCAGATCTGAGACGGAGGTGTTGGGTCGCTCTCCAGCCACCAGAATCACGGTCGCGAGCTCGCCGGAGCCCTGACGTCCCTCCTAGAATCCGAGACTCAACTGACGCCTTTCCACCGCCGTGTCGAGGCCGGAGACCTCGCCGGAGCTACCTTGAGGGCCCCAGACTCGAGCTAGGACGGGTTGGGTCAAGACGCCTTAGGGCCAGACGGACTTTGGGCCAAGACACGATCCGGTTGGGCTTTGGTCCAAGCCCAAGTCTCTGGACCGGATCTGACTCGGGCCTGGAGCCGGGTCTGAGCCGGGTCAGGGGTCAGGTCCGGGTCGGTTCTGGGTCCATTCGGGTCTGGGTTCTCGACCGGGTCGGATCCGGGTCTTGTTCTCAGATTCCGGTCGGATCCGGGTCGGCAGTTTATTTATTTAATTAATAAATTAATTAATTTAAAATGGAGAATCTAAAGGACTAATTTGACAAATTAGAGTACTTTTGGACCGTACCGAGACTTATTATAAATTTCACTTGTTAAAATCAGACTTTGACTTCGCCCGAGAAGACCGGAGTTAGGCCCGGACGTCAGCAGCTAGGAGACGCAGATGTTGGTTCTTCTTGAGGTAGGGAAAGTAGCTAATACCGCTTTAATTACGGAAAGTTACTAGTGTGCATGATTAGGGAATAATTATAACCGGAAAGGTCCTAGTTGGCATATATGATGTGATTCACTAGAATAACCGTTTTCAATTATTAAATAACCGGACGAGTATTAGTAACATGCAGGATGTGATTCACTAGAATACATGCTTTCAATACTTGGGAAATTGCCGTGCTGGTAGAATGGCCATAGCGGGCCTTATGGTTGCGTACTGATTGAGATGCCTGATGCGTGTTATAACTGTTGTGTGAGAGTCTAAATAAGATTATACTCGGTGTAGCATGTTGTGACTGTGTGTGGGCAAGTGTGATGTGTTTGATATGATGTGAACACTTGGTTGTGATATGATCGAGTGAGTGATAGATCGATTGTGTGTCACGGTGAGTTGGCCCGGTTGGTATACCGAGGCCAACTATAGCATTGTGATGCGTGTTATACTCTTGATGTGTGTTCCAAGAGGAGGCGTAACCTGTGTGATGCCTACACCAAGGGATAGTTATGGTGTATGTTATTGAGGCCAAGGATGGCGTGTTAGATACCCCGATTCTCCGTGACGGGAAGGCGTACGATCGAGGTATGTGCCGGTCCAATATGCGTGAGGCCCTGATTCTACGTGATAGGAAGATGTCCGACTGAGGGATTTCTGGTCTGGGATGTTACCCCGATTATACGTGACGAGAAGATGTCGGGACCGATGCTTGGTGTTCTGGTACGACATAAATGGAACGGACTGGGATAGCCGGAGATGTTGGAAGTGGTTGTACTAAGTCTTGTGTGGGTGTGTTTGGTGTGCTATGCGTGGTGTTTGGCTTTGTGCGTTGTTTAAGTGTGATTATAGTCTTGTGAGAGTGTTTAATGACTCGAGATGCCATTATACCTGAATTCTACATTTTTTTCGTGCGCGTTTGCACGTGTAGTCGGTTGTGAGATAATCGTGAGCGTTGTCCTTTGAGAATCGCTAGTTGATGAGTATCAAGAGCAAAAGTGAGATAAGTGTTTGTTTTCGGTTCTTTTGAGTTTGATTTACGGGTTGTACCCGAGTGAAGGTCAGGCGTTGCCTTGGGTTGCTTGTTTTTGGTTGTTAGCTATGCTTTGCTAGTATGCCCTAATTTGGACGGTTACTCGTGGTATTGAACTGATGTTCATAGAATTAACTACTTTTCCTACTGAGCGTAAGCTCACCCTTTTACCTTTTTGCATTTCAGGTGTTGAGCAGGATCAGTACTAGCAGGATTCTCGGAGCTTGGGAGCTGGCGAGGGTTTTGGCTAGAGTCTAGAGACGTACAGTGTTTACTGTTGTTTGAACTATTTTATTATTTATTTAATTGAGTTGTTGACTCGTTTGAATTTTCGGAACTTCAAATTGCAATTGAGACCCTCTTTATTATCTAAATTACTTTTTTTTATTTGTTTTAAGTTCGCGTCTCGAATCCGGTCAAAACCTGATTTGGGGCGTGACAGTAGTGGTTCTTGTAGCCGTTTAAGTGGTTTTTGTTTTATAAATTGCATTTATCTTATTTGTGAAGTTTATATCTATTTCCATTTTGTGAGTGAATCTTGTGATGCCTTTATGTAGATAGTTTGCCGAGTTTGTACAACTTTTATGACCCGTTCATCTGGTGTATTAAATTTTGAATTGGGTTATGAGATTTAGCGTACTTGTAGGTTGTTGAGATCAGAAAAGCGGTTAGAGAATTCTGGTAGAAATACTGTGAGCATGGACCAAAGAGGGATACTTGAGGATGATGCACGTGTACAGTGCATTACAAAGCTCGAGCATGAAGGCGGTGATAGAGGAGCGTATGCTCCAATTCCAGAGGTCGTATGGATGGTCAGCAGTACAACCACCATGGTGGATTTGGTATGAGGCCACCTCAGTTTCAACTAGATCCTATGATTTTGACAATGGTCAACAACTTCGGGCATTTCTAGGTAAGAGTAGGGCACGATGTTTATCGTTACATTGATGAGATTGTGAGGGTAGCAAGATCCACGATGCAACCTTCATGCCCTTTGAATCTAGCATGTGCTAAGATCTTCCCTTATTCCTTCGTTGTCCCAGCGAGGCAATGGTTTTTGACATTATATGAGGTAGTGCAAGATGATTGGGAGTTTCTTAAGGCGCGTTTTACAGAGATGTACAGCTAGTTTCTTTTCGGATTGTGCATGATGAGAGCTTGTTTGATGGTTGGAGGATGTTCAACACACTTATTAGGAAGTGTCATGGAAATCAGCTCAACTTACTAAATTTGGTTGACATTTTCTATCAGTGTGTGCCTGTTTAATATAAGAACCTTTTAGATGCACCTTAAGGTTCTATTATGTTTTTACCAGTTGCAGATGCTTGGAACATGATTGATAATGTGGCGAGGACCACAAAGAAGTTGAGAAGGAATGATGAGTGAGGGAAGAAAATGGATTAAGTCTCAGATGTGCAAAACTCGGCTATTGTCAACTTATCATCGCAGTTCAGTAACATCCTCGCCTTAGTGAAGCATACGGGTACTCAACAAAAGCAGGTAGATGATTGTGATGATTTAGCTTATGTGATCAAATAGAAAGGGTTCCCACAGTAGATGCAGTAGAGGCCGTATGAGGGCCAAAGGCCATTAGAGGAACAAACGAAGTATGGGCAGTCGCATGCAGTATATTATGGAAGCAAATCACCTAGGTTTTCTCAACCAATTAGTTTCTTAGACCTCCAATGGTTATAGATTTAGAGCAGAGGGTGTCCAAGTTTATGAGTGAGACTTAAAAGACTCAAACATATTTCGATTCACAAATTCAAGGGAATATGCGTGCTATTTAGAATTTAAAAAGGAGGTGGCGAGTTAGAATGCGTTAAAACAGTATATAGCGACATAGATTGGCCAGATCTCCAAGACGTTAGGATCCAGACCTCAAGGAGTATTACCGAGCATGATTGAGGAGGTACCAGATCCTTCTCATACTCAGATTCATAACATTGAGCCGGTTCAATTGTTGACACCAGATGAGGCCTATTCTGATTCATTTGGCGAGATTCAGTGTTTTGAATGTCTTGACGTGGGAAAGAAGATTGGGTGCTCGTAGTGTACGCCAAACCCTAGTCCTTATTATTGTAGATCGGAAAATTTATCGTTGGTTGAGTATGAGTGTACTTTTTGTGGAGACATGGTTGGAGGGTGCTACAAGTGCGCCAAGCCTGCGATGAGCATTATGGAGACTACACAACATACGAGTCAAGTTTTTCTTATGAGGATGATTTTTTGGATACACACTCAAATTTATAACTACTACAGGGGCTATACGATAATCAATTGGTGTTGAACGCCACAGAGGTGGTCATTCAGGATGAGCTAGTGTACTTTCCCGCCTATGACTCATTTGTATTTTTACTTGTTGTGGATTGTCATCTGCATACTAATGGAAAGTCGTTGTTTGATGCTCTGTCTCTTGTTTATGATTCTTTTATGTTTTTTCCTGTTGGGGAGCCAAGTATGCATGTTGCACCTGTAGATTTTATAGTTGATATTGGTAGTAATATGCCTGTGGATCATGAGATGAGCATACGTATTGTTGTTGGTTTGATCCCCATTGTTGAGGATTACAGAAAGGGAAAGTTTGTTGTGGATATCAGGGGTTCAGGTGGATGTGATAGTCCACGGATTGAGGTGAGAGCTGAGGACATTGGATTATAGCCTGAGTGTAAGAGCAAAGACTTTTTTGGCTTTTTTAGCAGGAGTGTGGGAAATAGAGGCAAACTCTCCTATGATTAGGCTGGTTGAGAAGACTCCATATTTTGCTAACCTTTTGAGAGACGGTTTTATAACGAAGGAGACGGAGACACCGTCTGCTCATTGTAACCTCATTAGTATCGGTATAGTTAGTAGCTCTATTATTTCGTGCACAGTTCCTGTTAAGGAACGAGACCCAAGCCGGTTTATTGTCCCGTTGTTATTTGGAGAGGACACAGTTGTCATCTCATTATCTGATCTAGGAACATGCATTAGTAGATGTCGCTATCATTTTTCAGGAGGTTGAGGCTTGGTGTTTTGAAGCCCCCAAATGTGACTTTACAATTGCTGACAGTTCTATATCTAGGCCAGATGGTATTGTGGAGGATATTCTGGTTAGAGTGTGAGGTCTAATATTCCCTGTTTAGTTTATTGTTATGGATTTCCCCGAAGACCCATATGTGCCTCTAATATTGGGACGACCTTTCTTGACTACAACTTCCACATACATAGATATGAAGGCAAGGATAGTCACATGAGTAGTGGGAGGATTAGCTTTTTCTTCTGCATGAGAGATCCAAAAAGTTCGCCTTGATTTAGCATATCCTCTATATAGGTATTGCCTGATGCTATTTGTGGTGTCATATTGTCTGCGTACTACCCGACTATATGTTCATGCTGTTGTCACACCGCCAAAGAGGCAGTTGGATTGAGTTGAGGCGTTATTGATGTGGTCGTTGTGTCGCCATCCGTCGAGCTAGTATCGTTGAACTTAGCGCTTCTAGGAGGCAACTTAGAGGATTTTAACCTTTTTCACACTCTACTTTCCTTTTCTTTGATTTATATTATTTTTATTGAGTCGTTGTAGTTTTTTCCCATCTTAGGCTTATGTTGGCTTGCTCATAATGTATGATTGGAGATTTGAGTGCTTGTACCAGAATTTTTAGGGATTAACCTAGTTTTTAGAGCTCGCCCATCCATTTCCCACATGCCAAGCAAACATTAGAGCTTTGAGTTCTCTCCCCGCAATCGACAGTTATGCTTGGAGCTACTTATACAGGGACGATACCTATGTTCCTTTTGATTTTTTATGTTTACATGCTACTTGATATTGTGGTGTGTGTTGGAGACGCTGAGCGTTCGCTGTGTGCTGGAGACACTGAGCATTCGCTGTGTGCTGAAAATTTAAATTTTTACCATGCGCAACATTTCACTTCACATTATTGCATATTCTATAGATTGTCACCCTTTAAGTGTGGGAGAGGGGATGCTTATTATGTTTTTGGAATAGGTGAAATTTTACTACATGTCTAATCTTTCATTTAGTCAGGATCATTTGCATTCATGTTTTGGTTGAGTCTTTTTTTGTGTAAACCTTGGATAAGTAATTTGGCTAATATGAGAAACCGGGAGTAGATTTCTTTTTATCATTGTGGATTTTTTCGGAATGATTGGAGGATTTATTGTTGGTAGTGTTATGAGTTGTATATTGCGTATACGCTTTATTTCATATTGGGAAGAAAATGATTATGCAATGTTAGATGCCTTATAATTCCCTGAAAAGGCGGTCACACCAAATTAGGGTGTGGTTAGAATTCAATTCTTTTTATCATCGCTAGCTTAGTTATATCTTGATTTTTTTCCTATATTTGGTTTAATTAGGAGACAATAGACTTATTTCACTTGTCACATTGATAAAGTGTTGAGTTCACATGCTTCTTGTTGAGGGATCAAACTATGTGTTTTGATAAATTAGAAATCTAGTCTAGTTTAAGTGGTTATTCCTATTGTGTGTTTGTGGTACCAATGTTTCAAAATCACACACACTATGTACGGAAAATTAAGTATAGGTCCCGAGGGAAGGGGATCTAATAAAATATTTGATAGGGAAAGGGTGTGAGGTACGGTGGTTCACATGTACAGTGAGTATCACACCCATAACCTCTCGAAGAGTAATAAAAGGTGAACTCCCAAACTATCTTAGTGATCCAAAGTTTTCTACACGTAATCGAGAAAGCCAGACAAAACTTTGATCTACCACTTGAATTGTTAAGGAACTAGATGGGTTTACCATTCACATAGTCCCAAGGCAATATAACTGCATGACAACAACCGATCAAGTGATTTGTGAATGAGTCTACTAATTAGTACCACAAATATGTAAAAGCTGAGACAGCAAAGGGATAAATGATGATTGGGAGGCTTGAAATCTTTCTAGTTATTTCATTTCATTTTGTAGACCACCACATATACAATCTTAATCTACAACAAGTAATGGTTAGTGGAAAATGGATAGAATTTTTTTTGATCCGCAAAAAAATGATTTTATTGAAAGGCATGAGCCGGGATTGGACAAGAGAAATTGAGAGCCGAACTCAAAAATTAAAGATCCTACATTAGCTTCTAGAAGCTATAATAGAAAAAAAGTTTGCATGAGAGCTTTTCCAAAGCAGTATATCGGCTTCTGAGATGCTAGAGTGCTTGATGTTGAGCAATGAAAATGTGAAGAGCTGGACTCGTAGTAAAATCAGTTCCGGGGACTCACGAAGTGCTGAGAAAACCGCCGAATTGCGGGATATCCAGAGGAACCAGAAACTCACAAACAGAGTTTTCGTCCAAAGGGGCTTTGAGGCCTTCTTCGTAATCAGATTACCCCACTGCAAAATGAGAGACTACGGGCAGTTGGGCAAGCAACCACAGATATTCCACCATTTGAAAATGTGAAGCCAAAAAGCCATAGATCTCGGACAAAGCAAGAGGAGATGGGCGCTATCTTCAAAAGCCGAAGAACAGAAGGAGCATAAAGCTGAGGCAATAGGGATGGCCATGCCTCGATTTTCAAGGAAATCTTTTGTTGGAATAGCATCGAGAGCCACCAACCAGCCGAACAGAGTGATTTTCGGTGGTAGTTTTTCCTTCCACAAGATAGACGCCCATTCAAGCTTTGGCCCAGCCGAATTTTTCCGGATTTCCTCATAAACTGCCTTGACAGAGAATGATTTGGAGCAGCGAACTCAACTCACCTGATCAGGGTTTTGGGAGGGGAGAAACAGGTCGAGGAGATGGGGATGGGGAGAAACATGTCGAATTGATGGGTTATTTCACTCCATTAGCTATCTCTAGGCCAATATTGCTAATAAATCAAAGTTGTTAGCACACACGTTCTTTGAGTCGTAGATTTTTGGTCTTTTATTTTCTTGTGCATTTGTATAACATCTTTTAATCCAGTTAATTGAATTAACATTTTCATCTTTTATTGCTTTCAACAATCCGGAGCCTTCAAGATCCGCCTAGGAAATTTTATATCTCTAGTTTTACCTTAGTACTTATCTTAGTTTTAGAATAGCTTGCTCGAGGGCGAGAAAGGTTTAGTGTGACGGAACTTGATGAATGTAAATTTGTCATAGTTAATTTGACTATTTCCCCCCTATATGTTTATCTTATTTGAGTGGGAACTTCATGAGCTTAAATTTTTCATAGTTAATTTAACTATTTCTACTTATATTTTTACTTTATTTGTGCATCGCTTTTGTATTTTTGGCGTTTACTAATCAATGCGCTAAATCTCGTTCTTAGTCGATATTTTTCAAATGCTTTAAATATATTCATCATTAGTCTTATTTTGTAGGCCTCTTCAAAATAAAAATATAGTCTCAACAACAAGATCGATAGGAGGCCAGACGGAGCGGGAACGATCTTTTGAAGTTTAGAATTGAAAAAGTTGAAAACTTGATTAGTGGGCCACATGGCATGATCCGGACCGTGTGATCAGTTGACCTGGACGAGTTGACTCCATGAAGTGGCCTGATCTCCTGGTTTCACGTAGCTCACGTACTCGCTCCCATACTGAATTGGAGTTAGTAGGCCGCGTCTCCTTAAGGCACACCAGACGCGTTTTCAAATGGGATGAATTTATACACTAAAACGTGAGAAGGAGAGGGATAATTTTTTGGAGAACACATAGAAAATAACTTGAGTTGGTGTACAAACGAACTTTAGCTGGCGATTTCTCTCAGCTTCGACCACCTTTGGAGAAGCTCCGGCCACCGATGTGAAGGGCTCACTCCACCTTTCCATTTATTCTGTTTGTTTTGAACATCGGGGTTCATAAGCGCAAAAATCGAGGGTTCAAAGACAATTCATCACCAAGGTCGGGTTGAGTTGATTTTTTGAGTTTTGAAGCGGTTTTGAGCGGGTTTTCGAGTATTTGAGCTAGGAATCGACATTCCTAGCACAGGTTTCACTTTTTATCACACTTTACTCAGCTCAATGTCATTTCCAAACATTCATTTCATCGCTTTTAGCTCTATGGCTTGTGAGTAGTCACTTTAAGCCATGGATGTCGTTGTAAAAATATTTTAGTGTAACTAATGGATGAGGTTATTCATTTGTGGTGTTAGATGATGATTGCTGTGATATTGAGTTTGATACCCATTTGTGTTTATTACCCCGATTTAATTGATTATGGTCGATTTATGTACGTAGATCTATTTTAGGTTAATTAAATCGGGGAAAATAATTTGTATGCATTAATTGCATGCTGAATTATAGATTTTTAGTACTAACTTGATAAAGAGAATTTTCGATCTCTTGAACAAATATCAAGTTCTAGATTCATATTTTCGTAGCATTCGTTACTTAATATGTTGAATGCTTATTTTGGATGCTTGATTTTATCGTTTCATTCTATATGAGATTTATTATTTTCTGATGATTGATGTTTATGTCATGTGTGTTTTAAGCTAAATTTATGATTTAAGGCATGGATTGGCATTGAGTGATTTATTGTTGTTGGTTTAGATTGTCTTGTGGATTGTTAGTTGTAGCTATCTGGATCGTGTATGATTTATGTGTGCATTTTGAGACTATTTTAGACATTAAATTGCATCATTTCTTTCCTTGATAAGTTATCTAGTTTGAGTGATACAAAGTCTCTTATTAGTGGACTTATGAAGATCATACTCTAACCATGACGTTCACGTTAAATTCGGGATGGTCGGGTTAGAGAAGTTGATCTAGGAGTAGCTAGATAATTCACTTTTCCTAGAGATTATGTTCTACGGTTGAGTATTACTAGTACGAGGTTCTATTTAGTTTAACTTGATTATTGGTACCATCTTGATTGTTTCTATTATATATTCAGGAAGTGGACTAGGAGTAGCCATACATAATATTTTATTTGCGCTTGTCTATTTTAGCATTTGTGTGTTACTAGGGAAAACAACTCTTATCCTATGTAAGTTGACTCGCTTTGGTTATTTATCGATATGATATATTATCTAGTTGAGAAGCAACTTAAGAGAATACAAAAAATATGTATTAAAGTTCGGTGATTGGTTTTACTCGAATCATAGAAATTCATACTTGCATATTTACTCTGATGATTGGTTTTTGAGCCATGACGAGAGAACTCTTTTCATCATCATCATCACATTGATTACCTTATGCATTGATTGGCTTTATGTATGATGTCACGCCCCAAATTCGGTTTTGACCGGACTCGAGACGTGAATTAAAATAATAATTAAATAATAAAGACAAAAGTAAACTTAAACAAATTTAAATCTCCAACTTTAGTTCCAATCAAATAACTTCGATAAAACAAGATCCAAAACCGATGTTACGAGTCAAAAGCTCAGAATATAACAAAATAAAGTAAGGTTCACTACAACGGTAAAATACATCTCAAACACCAACTCCACCCGGACTCTCAAAGAAGCTCCCGAGCCTCGAGCCCACCTCTAGAAACTACTCACCAAGTAAGCCTGTATAAATAGTAAACAAAAACAGGGGGTGAGCTTGCTCAGTAGGGAAAATAATAAGTAAAAGCAACCTCTGTTTTGGTAATAAAACTGAATTAGCACAATTAGCCACAAATTACCATTAGTACGATTAACCAACAAGATGCTATGAAATAGAGAACAATAAGAATTTCAATGCTTAAGTAAAACAGTAATTCAAGAAGATTAAGGAAAGGCGGTGTAATCTTTGATAAAACAACAAAGGAGAGAGAATATAAACGCCACGTCGATAACTTAAACCAGAATACTCCGATCCACGGATTTTCCCTCGGTCCAGGGGAGACACATACGTCGAGGCTACCGGAAACATCCCGGAAGGGACACATATCGTCGGGATTCTCATAAATGTCCCCAAAGGACCATAGATCATCGAGACGAAACATGATAATCTCCCGGGAATGCTCCCGCAGGACGCATACACTCGGGGTGAAGCAACAAGTAACCATCCCCGCAGGGTAAACAATCTCGGGTTGAACACACTCCCTCGGCTTAGGTACTACCCCACACCGGCATGCCCCCTCGGTGTAGGTACCATACCGGTACGCAAAATCATCGGCCTAGGTACTACCCCACACCGGCATACCCCGTCGGTGTAGGTATCATGCCGGAATACAACACCTCTTAGATCACACACAAGAGAGTAACATACCAAACAGTTATAGTACAATCGTTGCTTAGCAACTCACAATCATACCACAACACGTCACAAAGAACTCATATTAACAATCACACTTACCGGAATACTTACCAACCACGTCCCATCGGTCTATCACTCACCCGATCATACCATTTGGCACAATCAATTTACATTCAAACATTCATCCAATCAATCATTGAAGCATCCGTTCAATCAATCATTCACACATTCAGATCACAATCATCACAATTTATCTAGTTTAGTTTGGCTCTTATCTTAACCTAAAGACTAAGCAAGCACGACATATGAGGAAATCACAAACAATCCTAAGGCTCGTCACGGCCATTCTACCAGCACGGCAATTTCCGAGATATTGAAAGCGATTAAACTAGTGAATCACATCCTATATGCATACTAGACACGTCTGATTATTATTGTAATCGAAAAGCGATTATTCTAGTGAATCACATCCTATATGCAAACTAGGACCTTTCCGGTTATTATTATCCTATATGCATACTAAATCATTAAATTAACATAGGAGTTTAGTACTTTCCCTACCTCGAACTCCAAAGCTAAAAAAATACTCCTAGTTGCTGACGTTTGGGCTAGCTTCCTCTCCGTCTTCTCACGGGTCCCAAAGTCTTCTTCTTTCCTCGAGCTCGGGTCCACGGTCTTTAGGATTTGTAGATGATGAAGATAGGAAGCTTTTGGAGAGGCAATGGTGAGGAAATGAGCCAAAGTTTCTCTCTTTCTTCTTGCTAAAGTTATGAAGCTCTTCCATTCTTCTCTCCTTAGCAATTTTCGGCTGCAACAGTTGTGAATGAGCTGATTTGTGTCATCCAATTGCTTTAAATGACCTAGGGTGTTGAATGACCAAAAGCCCTTTACAGTTTTATCCACTTAAGGACATTTGGGAGGGGTAAAAGGGTACTTTGAGCCTCTTTTCTTCCCCTCCAAGCTAATAGGGACAAGTGTCCATGTAGGGACAACTTGTCCTTAGCTAAAAATCCAGCACCTCTAAATAGTCCTATTTAGTCGATAAAAAGTTCGGGTTTGACCAAAATTTGACTTTTCCAACATTACAGTCAAACGAAAGGAAATGGCCCAACTAAGCTAACCGTGATGACGGCTTAGCTTTTTGGGCCCCGGAAAGGTCCCGAACAACTCTCGGAGTCATCGGTTGACTTTTCCGGCCGAAAGTCAAACCTCGCCAAAAATCACCGGTTCGATCGGGATCGACCGGGGGCGGTTCTTAGATATGAGCACGACACCTATGGTAGTTTTCTCCTATACAAAGTTTCTATTTTTATTTCCATCTTTGTCTTTCCTTATTTCTTATCAATTTTCCATGAACATTTACTTTTTCATCTTCACTGATTGAGCTATTTTCTTACTCTTAGAAGAGTGTATCTACTGACGTTTATATACTTTTGACCCTTTTTACCAAATTTTCTTAGATTTAGTCATCCTTGGTCTGATTGCTCCCTTGTGTATGACTGGTTACTTACCGTTATCATTTATTGCTTGAACGACCGTGTACAAAAGCACGTTAAAAAGGGTCTACTAAAACCCCATCTTCAGGAGGAAGGCGAGAGGTAGTGGATGTGACCTGACAAGGCGAGATAGGTGACGACATGCGACGTGAGGCGATCCGACGGTGATGTAGCTTCGAAAATGCACTTGAGGCTCGCTAGAACTAAATCTGTACTAATACGTGCATGGCTAGTGCTTTTCGTATAATGGTTTTTTTATTTACTACAGGTTTTGGAGTTATGAATATATTGAATAAGCATATGTAAAATATAATTCATGGAGGAAGGCAGTTTCAATTTTGAAAGATTGGGACCAGGTGCGTAGAATGGGGATGGAAGGGGTTCAGGATAGGGGTGATGATGATAAGAAATGGGTGAAACCGAACCTAGGAATGGTGAAAGTTAAAGTTCATGGCGCAGTGCTAAATACGTAGTGGGTGGAGGAGGTATGATTTGTAGGATTGAGGCAGGATGGGCGATTTTTACAAAGTGCTTAGTGTTAGTCTTAGTGCCCATAGTTCAATCATAAATGTCCATATATATATATATAGGGTAGCTATCCATTAAAACCACCCTTATTGTGCAAACTACAAACCAATCTAAGCCACAGGATGCGGTCAAAGTGACGTGAGCAGAGCGCGCGCGATGCAGACATGTGGCCGCTTCGCGCGCCTCTGTCCGCGCGCGTGCGCATGTTGACCATGCGCGCGGGCGGGTGCTGATAATTTTCACGCACGGTGCTAATAGTTTAGCACAAATGCAAACTAGCAGCACTGTGCGCGCAAACTATCAGTACTGTGCGCGCGCGCACACGTGTCAGCACCTGGTGAGTTTGTAGTTTGCACAATAAGGTGCGGTGTTTTATATATTTATTGTCCACGTGTTAGCGTCTGGTGCGCTCTGCTGACATCACTTTGGGGGGGTCCTATGGCTCAGATTGGTTCGCAGTTTGCACAATAAGGGGTGGTTTGTACCTGATACCAACCTGATGTGGACATAAAATACATCTATTTTAGATGTCATTAGCCCACATTTATGTTCTTTTTAGTCCCGAGTTAATATGAAATGATGCATTTTACTCTCATATTGTGTATTTGGTCTTGTTTCAGGGTTCATCAAGTTTTCGGAGCAAAAGAGGGCAATTCGGGAGTGAAACGGAGCGAATTTGGAAGTTGGACAGAAGTGTCAGCAACATGCACCAGTTTGTTGCACAGCGTGCAACAAACTGGTGCACTATGGACAGAGGAGTCAAGAAAATGCACCAGTTTGTTGCACGGCGTGCAAGAAACTGGTGCAACTTAAGTGCACCAGAAACTTGCACGGCGTGCAAGCGACCGTGCAAGCATCACAAACGCGATTTCAGCTGCGTTTCCTATTTTTTATCAGAGTTAACCCGTCATATAAAAGGGAATTTAGGTCAGATTGAAGGGGATCACAAAATTGAAGAGAAAAGGTCACTTTTGGAGAGAACTTGGGGAAGTTGGAGAAGATCAAAGGAGAACTACTAGAATCACATTGAGGTTTTTGTAGTTTGGTTTGTTTCTAAATACTTGTATTGCTATTTTCAGTTAATATGAGTATGATTATTTCAATCCTTCTCTTGTGTTCTTGTCTCTTTGTTATGAACTAAGTTTATATCGATCTAGGGCTAGGGGGAACGATGTGATGAATTGATTGAGCATATTTAGGTCATATACTTATAAACTAATACTAGAAAAGTGTTTATTCATTTCCGTTCGTAATGCTACATTGCCTTGAGCACGTACATGTATGATTAAATCTTGTTAACCAACAATTGAGAAATGAGGTTAAAAAGAGGAAAAAGGAATTGGATAGCTCGGGTTTCAATCTAGGCTAGAATATGGCTAGACTGACACGAGTGCAATAGCTATAGGTGTAAAACCCGAAAGTTAGAGGAATTCATAGATCGTAATGCTTTATACCGCTCTACACCTAGATTAGAGATAATTAGGTGGACCGAGTGTATTAGGGTCCTAATACGATCGAGAGATGGTTAGGACTACTTAAAGAGAATTCCCGTTGCCCTTAAAATAGTATTAGTTATAAATGTATGCCAAATATCGTTAAGTTGTTCATCTCATTCGACCCCCGTTAATGTCCTAGATCGTCTTTTATCTCTGATTTACAATCCATTTGTGATTTTGTGCTCTGTTTTCGAATCATTTATATATTCTCAGTACTTGCATGAATTTACATTTTACAAACCAAAACCAAACATCGTTATAGGAATAGCTTGACCATCGAATTAATTAACTAAAGTGCTTGTCTAATTGCTCCCTTGGGTACGATATCTCGGACTTAAAACCCGAATACTACTTGACGACCGGTACGCTTGCCGTACCTTTCTGAGGGTTAAATCTCGGAGTGTCAAGTTAATGGCACCGTTGCCGGGGAGCAACTAAGGCAACTCTGATACGTTTGTAATTCGTGTCAAGACTATTCCATTTTTTTGTGTGTATATATTGTTTAGTGGATTCATTGCATTATAACTTTTATGGAGAATTGGTATTGTGATACTGTGTATTGTGATTGTTGTGGAGCTTATGATCATTCTAACTATAATTGTGAGTACTTGAATTCAAATGCATATGGTCAATATTGGGAGGACCCTTCCACTTTTGATCAAGGTTATCAAGTGGAACCACAAGAGTCTTCCTCCAAATTGGAGCAGATGATGCTAACCATGATGGCACAGATGAAGGAGGATAGTGAGCTGCACAAGGTATCTGTGCAGGAGCAGCAGATAGTGAACCGGAACAATGATTCCCGTTTTCAGAACTTGGAAATTCAATTGGGTCAAATAGACAATGCAATTAATCAAATAAATCCTCTTATACAAGTGGTGAATGAGAGATGTCTACACGATCAAGCAATTCACATTGAGGAAGATCATTCCGAGCACTTAGGTGATACAACAGAACAAGAAACTCATTATCCAACCATGAGTTTAGAGGTAAGTGCAGAATGTGAGGTATCAAGTTCTTACTCCTCTTGTACAATATCTATTCCATCTCCATGTAGTTTTGATGCTTTGAATTATGTAGATGTAAATAATAATTGTATAATTGTAGAAAATAGTTCACAAACTCTTGCTGAGCCGAATCCTTCCATAGTATCCATAGAGTTGGCTGACAAATCTATAAAATACCCAAGGGGTACTATGGAATATGCTCTCAAGAGAGGGGTTGTATTTGAATCTTCCATTGATTTTATTTTGGTAGACATCGAGCATGATGTCGAAATTCCCTTTAGTATGGGAGATTCATTCTTGGATTCTAGCAAATCAACTTTTTATGTTCAACCCATCCCATTGATTTTAAGAATTAACATTGAGCATAGAGTGCTTAATATAAAGCATAATTTTTGTGATGTATTTGCTAGTACTCATTCCCCGTTTGTGAGCTGTTACTCTATTGTGGTAGATGCTCTTGACCCTCGTTGTCATGAGCATCATCCGTTTCTTGGGAATCATGTCGCTATCAAGTTGTGCCAAGATGAATGTGATCACAATTATTCAGTTAAAGCAAGCTTGATGAAGCTAGCCTTGAGTTTGGAGCTCTTACAAAACTCAAGGAAAGGGTTCTTATGCTACATTGTGTTCCTTCTCCCGCCTTTTTATCTACACTTGAAGAGGAGGACGCAATGGAAGTATGAGACGTTCGGGAGGCCTCCTGATTGAGCCTCCTACCCGTCGAGCAAATGACGTTAAACAAATGCGCTTGTTGGGAGGCAACCCAATATTCCTACCCCTCATTGCTTTGTGTATGTTATGTCTTGCTCTTATTCTCTAACTATTTGTGCAAGTTGGTGATACAGGATGGAAGCTTGAAAATACAAGTTATTTTTGTTGGCGCCGAGTTCTCGAGAACTCACTTGGGCGAAGTAGCATTCCATCCACCATTCACAAAGGCAATTCCAGTATTCAGGAAAAAGTAGTACCGGTGAAGGGGCAGTATCTCTATCCCTCTATTGTTTATTATTTTAATATCTACTTGTGAACTTTGATGTTTTTATGGCGGGTGTTGAGCACCTGATTTATTGTGCTGATAGGTTATGCATCTTAGTTCTCTGAATTGCTTGATTGTTCTACACAAGT
The DNA here is from genome assembly GCA_963921825.1 of Erodium maritimum. Lineage (NCBI taxonomy): Eukaryota > Viridiplantae > Streptophyta > Magnoliopsida > Geraniales > Geraniaceae > Erodium > Erodium maritimum. The sequence continues at coordinate 50,426,506 of OY997595.1, read as the reverse complement.
GTGGGGTTGCCTGTATGTGGTTAGGAGCATGTATATGATGGAGTTGCACTAGGGACAGTGCTGTGTTTTAAAGTGTGGGGTGGGGTTCTTGCATTTCATTTCACACTTTTGGTCTGCATATTGTGCTGCATTGAAAAAAAAAATCAAAAAAATCAAAAAAATATTTTCTGGTGATATGATTGAGTAAGAGAGTGCATGATCTTAGGACTTCGATGATTGAACTGTTACACATGCCAATTTCTTACACTGTTCAAATAATACATAGATTAGCATGAATCAATTAAGTAGAGTAAGCACATGCATTAAGATCGCTCTTTTCTTTGCACTCTTAGTGTTAACTTGATTAGTCGTTGCTTCCTTTGATTCCTATGCATTGTAAGCTGAGTCTAGAACTACTTGTGTATCCCATTCGAGGCGAAATAGAGTGAGGAACATGGTTAAATTGAGAAAATGATTTTAGGCCATCTTTGGAACGTTTGAGCCAAATCTCTAACCTTACTTTATTTTCTTAGTCATCCATTTTGAGCCTATGGCCTTTCGTTTCTAACCATTACATTACAAACCTATGTGCCCATCATTTCTTGTATATCCTCACGTTTGAACCCATATTTCGTGTCTTATGTTCTTCATGAGAGGGGGTATTGGGAATTTATTTGTGAGTACAAAGAAAATGAAGTTCTTGATGATAATATGCCATTTGGTTTGTGGAAAAAAAAAGAGAAAAGAAAAAGAAAATAAGGTAGAGACCTCTCTTGTACCCAAAGAATTTAATGGGTAAGAAAAAGGAAAACAAAATCGAGAGAGGAGAAACGAAAAGATGAAATAAAAGGGGCAAAAGAAAATATATATATATATATATATATATATTAGCCCAACAAGTAGACTCAAAAAGAGTGTCTAAGAAATGGTTTGGTAGAGACTTGAGGTGAAAGTAAGCGGGATGTGTGAAAAGTGATTAGGGGGTGAGATGAAGCATGTTTGACACGTTTTATTTTATGAGCTTCGTGTTTTAAATCTTTTCCATGCCCTTTGCCTAGCCATACATTACAAGCCGAGTTTAAGTCCTTTTTTATTCTTGATTTCCATGATTCCTCACGATTAGTGGAGATGGTATTAACTAGTAGCATATGAATCTCTAAGATCCGTGTAGTAGGGAAAAGAGGAAGCTCACTAGTAAAGTGAACGAGGAGGTGCTCGTTAAGGGAGTCGGTCTTTAATGTGAGTAGCAACTTGCTTATATGCATTCATCGGTTCATGTGTTTTCTTGAACTTTGTTCGATCTTGTAGTGTGTAATTCTGAGAAAGCTCTTATGAACCACAAGCACACTTTAACTCAGTCATCACCAATTTTTCGTAACCTTTTTGCATGCTGCATCTTTATATTACCATGCTTGAATAAAGGAGGCCCGGACTCCTCCTATCGGGGTGAACCTCGGGGTTTAACCGGGACATATCGTACTGCTTTGTTAGTTTAATTTTCTCGGGGCGAGAAAAGCTTAAGTGTGGGGTGTTGATGTGGACATAAAATACATCTGTTTTAGATGTCATTAGCCCACATTTATGTTCTTTTTAGTCCCGAGTTAATATGAAATGATGCATTTTACTCTCATATTGTGTATTTGGTCTTGTTTCAGGGTTCATCAAGTTTTCGGAGCAAAAGAGGGCAATTCGGGAGTGAAACGGAGCGAATTTGGAAGTTGGATAGAAGTGTCAGCAACATGCACCAGTTTGTTGCACGGCGTGCAACAAACTGGTGCACTCTGGACAGAGGAGTCAAGAAAATGCACCAGTTTGTTGCACGGCGTGCAAGAAACTGGTGCAACTTAAGTGCACCAGAAACTTGCACGGCGTGCAAGAAACTGGTGCAACTTAAGTGCACCAGAAACTTGCACGGCGTGCAAGCGACCGTGCAAGCGTCAAAAACGCGATTTCCAGCTGCGTTTCCTATTTTTTATCAGAGTTAACCCGTCATATAAAAGGGAATTTAGGTCAGATTGAAGGGGATTACAAAATTGAAGAGAAAAGGTCACTTTTGGAGAGAACTTGGAGAACTTGGGGAACTTGGAGAAGATCAAAGGAGAACTACTAGAATCACATTGAGGTTTTTGTAGTTTGGTTTGTTTCTGAATACTTGTATTGCTATTTTCAGTTAATATGAGTATGATTATTTCAATCCTTCTCTTGTGTTCTTGTCTCTTTGTTATGAACTAAGTTTATATCGATCTAGGGCTAGGGGGAACGATGTGATGAATTGATTGAGCATATTTAGGTCATATACTTATAAACTAATACTAGAAAAGTGTTTATTCATTTCCGTTCGTAATGCTACATTGCCTTGAGCACGTACATGTATGATTAAATCTTGTTAACCAACAATTGAGAAATGAGGTTAAAAAGAGGAAAAAGGAATTGGATAGCTCGGGTTTCAATCTAGGCTAGAATATGGCTAGACTGACACGAGTGCAATAGCTATAGGTGTAAAACCCGAAAGTTAGAGGAATTCATAGATCGTAATGCTTTATACCGCTCTACACCTAGATTAGAGATAATTAGGTGGACCGAGTGTATTAGGGTCCTAATACGATCGAGAGATGGTTAGGACTACTTAAAGAGAATTCCCGTTGCCCTTAAAATAGTATTAGTTATAAATGTATGCCAAATATCGTTAAGTTGTTCATCTCATTCGACCCCCGTTAATGTCCTAGATCGTCTTTTATCTCTGATTTACAATCCATTTGTGATTTTGTGCTCTGTTTTCGAATCATTTATATATTCTCAGTACTTGCATGAATTTACATTTTACAAACCAAAACCAAACATCGTTATAGGAATAGCTTGACCATCGAATTAATTAACTAAAGTGCTTGTCTAATTGCTCCCTTGGGTACGATATCTCGGACTTAAAACCCGAATACTACTTGACGACCGGTACGCTTGCCGTACCATTCTGAGGGTTAAATCTCGGAGTGTCAAGTTAATGAACCCTATATATATATATATATATATATATCATTAGCAGTATAATTAAAGCGGGTTTATATTACTTATGTGTTGGAGTAATATATCGATGTGTGTTATGATCTATGCCCACCATGCGAATAGAACCATAGATCAAGATGGATCACACTCGATGGGTCCCTAGTCAACAAAGCTTTACTATAAGCGACTAGTATGAAAGATGGCTCTTTATGGCTTACGTTCTTTTAGTCATCGGAATGGGATTCCAGAGTTTGATCATAGATATCATGTGGAACAAGATATTTGACGACCCAACATGAATATGTTCCATAGATCAATCATGAACATAGTCATTGTCGTAGATTGTCGTGTATCCTTAGACCGAGTCTTGGTGATTACTATGCCGTAAACGACTGAGTTTGACCTGAGCCCAACATTGCATGTGACATGGTTTCCATAACGGCCAGGATTGGCTTGGGGACGGACTGCATGAGGGACTCGAAAGACGGCTAAGGGATTTATCCCTCACACTAAGGTATGGGAAAGATATCAGTTCTCAGCCGCTTTATCGAGAGAGAGTGAAAGAATAGCATGGCCATAAACATGATACTGGGTATCATATTTTCAGTCATCTCACTCATCAAGAAACAGTGATTGAGAATAAGAAGGATGACGGCTCTATGCCTTATCTCAATCAGGATAACGGAGATAAAAGGATAATGACAGGGACGACAGAAAGGTTAGAATCCACAGGGTTCATTCGTTATGCAGTGTCATGCAATACTATAGTCTCGTTAGTTGCCACTTATATAGGATTAAGTAAAATGAGATTTTACGTTGATCTATTGACATACATAAACCTAAGGGTCACACTGGAGGATGAAACTCATTGACACATTTATGGAGAATGACCAAAAGGGAGTTATCTCGGGACATGACCAAAACTGGGTTTTGGGTCATGTGCCCGTAAGTGAATATGACATTACGGATCGAGACAAGGCTTGGAGTCTTGGGATTGATCACGTCGGATAATGTTGGAAATTTCCGGTATGGAAGGCTTGCAGGCGATGAGCACATCACGAGACCTCGTTAGGAATGGTCACGGGCCATGTTCCAAGAGGCATGTAAGAACCACTCCCAGTCAACGCTAGTAAAATCGGCGAAAAACAGGAAAATTTAAAATTTTTGGACAGACACTTAAATGAACCTAAACTTGACCCCGAGGGTCATACCGGACTTAAGTTGACCCCGTTATTGACCAAAGTGAGTTCCGGGGGACTCAGGGCAACTTTCTGACCAATTTGGGAAAGGTTGACTTTTTGCTGGAAAAGTCAACCGAGCGACGTTTTGGTCCATTCGAGGTCCGTTTTGGATCCAAACAGCTTAGCCGTCGTCACATCGATCTTAATTGAGCCGTTTCCTTGTATCCCGTGAAGTTTCGTAATTTATTGGAAAAAGTGTCCGTTCGGGGCCCGAGACGGCCGAATTTCGCGAATCTGATTGAAAAATATCTACCAAGACATTTTTCTAACTCAAGGGACCCACAAGACACTTGTCATAAATATGGCGGTAGTTGGTTTTTTTTAAATAAATAAAAATAAAGAAGAATGGTAATTTGGTAATTAAAGAGGGATTGTGTTAGTTTTGAACAAAACAAAATGGAATTGGCAGATGAGGTCTCGACCACTTACAAAAAAGAGAGGAAATTTAGAGAGAGAAAGTAGAGAGAGGAAAGAGAAGGAGAAAAGGGAGAAAAGAGAAGAAAGGTTTAAGGTTTTGCTATTTCCCGACGATCCAACCGGTGGATCGTCTCAACGATCAAGGAATCGAGCTCCCACCGTCATTCCCTACGGTGAGTACCCTTTCGATTTTCGTTTTGGTACGTTTGAAAGTTAGGGTTTGGGTTTAAATGGGTTAAATATAGATGAGTCGAGGTGTTGGGTTCGTTAGTAACGTTTTGTGGTGAAAAGGAACATTTTTCGTTGTGGCCGTGTGGGGCCCACTTGGTCGGGCCTCGGGTTTTTCGTGTTCGGGTGGTTTAGGATGGTCCCCAAGTCGTTAATCCACACCCAGAACGAATTTTGGAATTAAATTGTGAAAGTTGGAAATGACGGGTTTAGAAACTTTAAACGCGAATTAAATTGTTCGGAAGTCGGAAATTGATTCCTTCGATTGCATTGGAACCCTTTAATTATTCTAAGACCGTAGAAACGAAAACGGGAATTTTCGGAGCCCCGGAAGGGCGTTTTCAAAACCCGGGCAGATTCGCCATGTCGGGCGAATCGGGCTTTTCCGAGTCCATTATCGACAATGTCGAGTAATTGGGAAGTTTGGGAGTGATCGACATTGTCGGGGTTACTTTTGGGCGTCAAGTATATTAAATTTCAGTTTATGCTTGCAAGCTTAAAAGTGTTTTAAATTGTGTTCTTATTAGACCGTGCCACCGACAGAGGAAAGGGAAAGCTAGGCGAGTGATCAAGATCACGTCGGAGCTTGATTGTGAGCTTTTGGGGAAAGCATACGAGGTACGGAAAAGTAGCCGGATCTCGGCCCTGACTAGGGAAAGTTAACAGTAGAAATGCATGGACACAATAGAAAGGCAGGCGACACCGGGTGGTTTCGTATGATACGGGAAGGTATCGAACAATAGAATTGCATGTGGCACTTAGTAGTGTCGTAGGAGTCGTGAACTTATCGATATTAGAATTACTGGAGGCATCTGGTTATGCCCGGAGGTTGATTGTTAGTTTGTGTCTTGGGTGGCCATGAGAGCCTGTGTTTTACTGTTGCTGTGTCTTTGGTGGCCATGAGTTCCCGTGGGGTTGTTAAACCTGTATTTTTACTATTGGTGTGTCTTGGGTGGCCATGAGTGCCTGTAGGGTTGTTGAGCCCGTGTTTTACTGTTGGTGTGTCTTGGGTGGCCATGAGTGCCCGTGGGGTTGTTGAGCCCGTGTTTTACCGTTGGTGTCTTTGGTGGCCATGAGTGCACATGGGGTTGTTGAGCATGTTAGTCTTAGTGCCCGTAGTTCAATCCTAAATGTCCAAATGTATATATCATCGTTAGCAATAAAATTAAAGCGGCTTTATATTACTTATGTGTTGGAGTAATATATCGATGTGTGCTCTGATCTATGCCCACCATGCGAATAGAACCATAGATCGAGATAGATCACACTCGATGGGTCCCTAGTCAACAAAGCTTCACTAGAAGCGACTAGTATGAAAGATGGCTCTTTATGGCTTACGTTCTGTTAGTCATTGGAATGGGATTCCGGAGTCTGATCATAGATATCATGTGGGACATGATATTGGACGACCCGCCCTGAATATGTGTCATAGATTAAGTCATGAACATATTCAGTGTTGTAGCTTGTCATGTATCCTTAGACCAAGGAGTCTTTGTGATCGCTATGTAGTCAACAACTGAGTTTGACCTGAGCCTAACGTTGTCCGTAACAGGGCTTCCATAACGGCCAGGATTGGCTTGGGGACGGGCTACATGAGTGACACGAAAGACGGCTAAGGGATTTATCCCTCATACTAAGGTATGGGAAAGATATCGGTTCTCGGCCACTTGATCGAGAGTGACTGGAAGAATAGCATGGCCATGCACATGATACTGGGTATCATATCTTCAGTCATCTCACATATCAAGGAACGGTGATTGAGAATAATAAGGATGACGGCTCTATGCCTTATCTCAATCAGGATATCGGAGATAAAAGGATAATGACAGGGACGACGGAAAGGTTAGAATCGACAGGGTCGATTCGTTATGTAATGTCAGGCAATACTAAAGTCTCGTTAGTTGCCACTTAAATAGGATCAAGTAAAATGGGATTTTACGTTGATCTATTGACATGCATAAACCTAAGGGTCACACCGGAGGATGAAACTCATTGACACATTTATGGAGAATGGCCAAAAGGGAGTTGTCTCGGGACATGACCAAAACTGGGTTTTGGGTCATGTGCCCGTAAGTGAATAGGACTTCACAGATCGAGACAAGGCTTGGAGTCTTGGGATTGATCGCGTCGGATAATGTTGGACATTTCCGGTATGGAAGGCATGGAGGCGATGAGCGAATCACGGGACCTCGTTGGAAATGGTCACGGGCCATGTTCCAAGAGGCCCATGAAAGGCCCATGCAACCAAGGCCCATGGAACTAATTAATCAAGTCTTGATTAATTAGTACTAAGTAAGCAAGACAAGGATTAAGGTGTTGGTGATTCACCACCTAACCCAATCTTGTCTTGCCATACTTTGTCCTATTTACACCTTACTTGACACCATACTTGTCCCATGCCTTTAGTTGGACAAGTATGGGTTTTGTTATGTTTAAGTCATCTTTTTTCAACATAACAAACACAAGACAAGAATAGGAAACACATTTTCTCTCCCTCTTCCATGGCCATTTCGGGTTTGGCTAGTTTCCTCCTCCATTTTTGTGTTCTTGAGTCCTCAAAGAGAAGAACTACGTGGCTTTGATTCCCATGTGGATACGTAGGCGTCTTGGAGATTCAAGCCAATCATTCGTTAACCGGTGTTCTTGTTTTGGTAAGAACTAGTGCTGAATTTTTCTCTTGTTAATCCATTCTTTGTTAGTTGTTTCATGGTTCTAATTGTCTCTTGGTTTTCATTGATTTTCCGCTGCGAGTTGGTTCATCTCCAACCCTACCTCGAGACCCAACAGAGCCCGTGTTTTACCGTTGGTGTCTTGGGTGGCCATGAGTGCCCGTGGGGTTGTTGAACCCGTGTTTTACTATTGGTGTATTGGGTGGCCATAAGTGCCTGTGGAGTGTTGAACCGGTGTTGTTGTTGTTGTTGAACTTTGCTTGTGATTGTGATTGTGGTTACCTGGGGTTGGTGAGTGACAGGTCGACAGCCTGATCCGACTTTGTGTCGGGAAAAGTGCGATAGGTCGACCGCCTGATCCAACCGTCGTGTTGGGAAAAGTGCAACAGGTCGACAGCCTATCCGATTGGGGGTCGGGAAAAGTGCGACAGGTCGACAGCCTGATCCAACCGTCGTGTTGGGAAAAGTGCGACAGGTCGGCCGCTTGATCCAACCGTCGTGTTGGGAAAAGACAGTGGGTTACTGAGCAGCTGGAGTGCGATCCTTTGCGATCTTGTTTGGTGCGCGATCCTTTGTGATCTTGGGTGTTGCGTGGTTATCTTTCGTGTCCTTGGAGGAGGTCGTAATCGTTGTGTCGGGTCTACATTACGTGTCCGAGTGTTGAGTCGGTTGAGGAAAGTAACAGTTTGTGTGTCAGTCCGGTTACTTGAGTTTGGGGATAATAGTCCCCAGTGTTTGGGTTGCTGTTGGTGTTACCGGCATTGTCTGCTAGTATGCCGTAGTCAGTCTGTTATCCGTGGTGGTGAGCATACGCTCACCCCTAGCTTCTTTTCCTACAGGAACCGGTCGCGGGACGGACTAGGTGAGCTCTCGAAGCTTGAAGGGCTGGGAGCGGGAGTCCGGATTTCCTTTTGAGTCTAGCGACGTACGCCTTGTATTTTGTCCGCTTGTTGGGACGTACTTTTGGGTTGTAAATTATTATTTTGAGTAACTAAACGGTGGTTTTGAAGTGTTTTATTTAAAAGGTTTGAAAAGTTTTATAGTCTTAAACATTCGCGTTCCGGGTTCGGTTCTACTGAATTTGGGGCGTGACAAGGCCCATGAGTGGCCCATGAAACCAAGGCCCATGGAACTAATTAATCAAGTCTTGATTAATTAGTACTAAGTAAGCAAGACAAGGATTAAGGTGTTGGTGATTCACCACCTAACCCCATCTTGTCTAGCCTTACTTAGCACCATACTTGTCCTATTTACGCCATACTTGTACCATGCTTTTAGTTTGACAAGTTGATGGGATTTGTCATGTTTAAGTCATCTTTTTTCAGCATAACAAACACAAGACAAGAATAGTAAACACCATTTCTCCCTCCTCTCCCTTGCAGTTTCGGCCAAGGCAAGCTCCCACCTCCATTTTTGTGTTCTTGAGTCCTCAAAGATAAGAACTACGATGCTTTGATTCTCATTTGGATACGTAGGCGTCTTGGAGACTCAAGCCAATCATTCGTTACCCGGTGTTCTTGTTTTTGTAAGAAATAGTGCTGAATTTTTCTCTTATGAATCCATTCTTTGTTAGTTGTTTCATGGTTTTAATCGTCTCTTAGTTTTCATTGATTTTCCGCTGCGAGTTGGTTCATCTCCAACCCTACCTCGAGACCCAACAGTGGTATCAGAGCCATGCTACCTTCGAGATTCACAAGACGGTGTTGATAGTTTCGGTTTTGCTTGAAAGTTTCGTTTTTGGCATGTTGTTTTGCTAAATTGTTTGATAGCATGTTTTAAATTCTTCTTTATGGATTTAATGCATGTAAAATAATTTTTTTAAAATTATTTTAAATCTGGAAATTTTGAAAAAGTTAGATTTTTCGGGTCTCGGGAGCGGGACTCTCAGGGAGCCGAAACCGGGACCGAACGTGGCTCCATTGGACGGATCTAGGCCGAGCATGACCATTGGATGGTTGAAATGCCGGGACAAACCGTTTTTTTAGTCATGAAGAGTTTGGAACCTTCTTGAAAAACTCGAAAGTTAAATGTTCAAAAGTTTCATTTTTCAACGGTTTTGATAAACCGATCATCAACAAATTTCGAAACTTGGCTATTAAATAAAACCGGAAAATCATATTATGTTTGATAACATGATTGTTTGATAACCCGATGTGTGATGTGATGTTGGCATGGTGTACATTATAGCCCCGAGCTCGGTTGAATTATTTATCGATTTTCACGGCCTGCGAGCCGTTAAATTTAGCGTGTAATTATTTTTTCGGGGTGTGGTCGTCGAACTACTTATTTGTAATATTTATTAATTCCCGACATGTGAGTCGTGTATTTAATTTTAATCTTTTGCTCAAGACGAAGAAAGGGAGAAATGGTCAATTGGTGGTTTTTCGGGTGTTGACATCGGCTAGGAGTCGGTGGAGCTCAAAAAGCTAGTGGGAGTTAGTTTAGGGGGCTATTATGTGAACATTTATAGCTTTATGTTTGGTTTAGTTTATGCATTATTAATTCTATGCGTTGGATTAGAATCGCATGCTTAACTTTATTTATCGAGCATATCACCTCACATGCAAAGATAAAATTGGTTTTTGATCATTGTATGTGAGCCCTTAGAACCGTCATTGCATTGGATGTAGTTGACGGGTTAAAAGGAAGAATTACATTGGATGTAATTTGAGGCATCATTACATTTGGAATGTAGTTGATGTGTTCATCGCATCTATGATGTGCCAAAGTTTTAAACACAACCGGACAGGTAAAAACGGGTCATGCCCAATACCTCCCAATTATCAACGCCTTACTACCTCCTCGTCCTATTGGTGTCGTGCGCATTAGCGGAGCATCCATGGGAAAGCAGGGTATTCGGTTTAGACGACATATGTGGGTGTCGTGCGTATTAGCGGAGCACCTACATAGTCACATTGGATATGATTTGAAGGAGTCATGCCTACATAGCTCGATTATGTGGTGAGCATTAGTTCAGCTTAATCGAGTGAATCAAGGACCTTGGTTTCAAATTCTAAAGGTTTAGAATCGATTGTTGGTGTTTAAGCTTGATCTTCATAAAATTTATTCAGTTTACTGATTGAATTTTATCTGTTTTAGATCAAATGGAAAATTCAGCGAACATTAATAGTTTGTCATTAAAACCCATTCTTGACACGGTCTAGCTGAGTGGGACAAACTATTTGGATGGGTACTGAATTTTGAGGATAGTCCTCAAGTCTTAAAGCAAAGAATATGTCCTTGACAAGGCTATCCCTCGTGTCCAGAAAATGAATGGGCATCTCGAACTTCTTAATGGACTGGGTCTTAAGATAGAGTTAGAGATGGCAGCAGATAGGTTTTTGCACTCCCTTCCTCGTGCGTAGGTTGAGTTCATCATGAACTATCGAATGCACGATATGGACATGACCATATCAGAGTTACAAGGCGGGTTTGTAACTACTGGGAAGAATATAAGGGATCTAGGATCCAAGGATATTCTAATGGTCAGAAAGGGATCCAGTTTCAATAAGGAAACTGGTAGTGGCAAGGGCAAGACCCCTGCGCACTTGGCATGAAAGATGAGACACTTGATCGCTCCTAACCCTCCTAGGACCGGGGTCCTTAAGGAAGGCTAAGGAGGATGAGAATGTCTGCTTCTATTGCTAGAAGACTAGTCAACGGAAAAGGGATTACGGTAAAAACCAGGATGATCTGAAGAAGGGCAGTGGGACTGTGCCTTCATCAGGCATTAACTTTATAGAGCTACATCTCTCTACTTCAAAGATTCATGTTATTGGATACCGGGGCTAAATATCACATATGCACTAACGTACAATGACTGGAAATTAGGAGAAGCTTGAAAAGCATAAAATGGACCTCAGAGTTATGGCAACTGTTGTAGGATCTATAAGTCTTGCTTTACCAAGAGGCCTACCTACTTTTAGTAGGAAAATTATATTCGTGTCCATGTTAGACAAGGAAGGATATAATTTTTTTTTCAATATTCTATGCAATGATATGTTTTATGTTAGTCCTAACATGGTTGGAGGATTGTACATATTAGATATGGGTAACAATGCCTTAAGCTCTAATTATAACGTTAATGCCAAGAGGAGAAATCAGACATTGTTAGACAATGGTCTGTTCCATGATCAGTTGGACTGAGCTCCTGATTTCTTTTTGGGGTTATGCTCTGGAGACGGCCACGTACATGGTGAATAGGGCTTCGATGAAGGGTGTGGAAGGGACACCATTTTGGAAATGATATGGGAAGAATCTGTTTTGTCCTTTCTAAGGGTCTGGGGTTGCGAGGCTTATGCGAAACGTTTGGTTTCGACTAAGCTCGAACCAAGATCTGAGAAAACCACCTTCGTGGGGTATCCCAAAGTAACAAGGGGATACTACTTCTACAAACCCAGTGAGAACATGGTGTTCGTCGCTAAGGGTGGGGTCTTTATGGAAATATAATTTGTTTCCAAAGACGTTAGTGGGAGGACTGTACATCTAGAAGAAATTCAAGATGGTACAGATCCATCTGAACCACTTGACAACCCAGTAGAGGAGCCAAAAGTGGTTGTAGAGCAGGAACCAGTTCCTGTAACAATTCCTGAAGGTCCAAGGCGATGTGGAAGTATCAATCACCCACCTCTGAGATATGGTTATTTTGTGTCTGAAAGGGACGGTGAACTAATTGTTGATCATAAAGATCCAACCACCTTTCGGGATGTTAGTCTTAGTGCCCGTAGTTCAATCCTAAATGTCCAAATGTATATATCATCGTTAGCAATAAAATTAAAGCGGCTTTATATTGCTTATGTGTTGGAGTAATATATCGATGTGTGCTCTGATCTATGCCCACCATGCGAATAGAACCATAGATCGAGATAGATCACACTCGATGGGTCCCTAGTCAACAAAGCTTCACTAGAAGCGACTAGTATGAAAGATGGCTCTTTATGGCTTACGTTCTGTTAGTCATTGGAATGGGATTCCGGAGTCTGATCATAGATATCATGTGGGACATGATATTGGACGACCCGCCCTGAATATGTGCCATAGATTAAGTCATGAACATATTCAGTGTTGTAGCTTGTCATGTATCCTTAGACCAAGGAGTCTTTGTGATCGCTATGTAGTCAACAACTGAGTTTGACCTGAGCCTAACGTTGTCCGTAACAGGGCTTCCATAACGGCCAGGATTGGCTTGGGGAAGGGCTACATGAGTGACACGAAAGACGGCTAAGGGATTTATCCCTCATACTAAGGTATGGGAAAGATATCGGTTCTCGGCCACTTGATCGAGAGTGACTGGAAGAATAGCATGGCCATGCACATGATACTGGGTATCATATCTTCAGTCATCTCACATATCAAGGAACGGTGATTGAGAATAATAAGGATGACGGCTCTATGCCTTATCTCAATCAGGATATCGGAGATAAAAGGATAATGACAGGGACGACGGAAAGGTTAGAATCGATAGGGTTGATTCGTTATGTAGTGTCAGGCAATACTAAAGTCTCGTTAGTTGCCACTTAAATAGGATCAAGTAAAATGGGATTTTACGTTGATCTATTGACATGCATAAACCTAAGGGTCACACCGGAGGATGAAACTCATTGACACATTTATGGAGAATGGCCAAAAGGGAGTTGTCTCGGGACATGACCAAAACTGGGTTTTGGGTCATGTGCCCGTAAGTGAATAGGACTTCACAGATCGAGACAAGGCTTGGAGTCTTGGGATTGATCGCGTCGGATAATGTTGGACATTTCCGGTATGGAAGGCATGGAGGCGATGAGCGAATCACGGGACCTCGTTGGAAATGGCCACGGGCCATGTTCCAAGAGGCCCATGAAAGGCCCATGCAACCAAGGCCCATGGAACTAATTAATCAAGTCTTGATTAATTAGTACTAAGTAAGCAAGACAAGGATTAAGGTGTTGGTGATTCACCACCTAACCCAATCTTGTCTTGCCATACTTTGTCCTATTTACACCTTACTTGACACCATACTTGTCCCATGCCTTTAGTTGGACAAGTATGAGTTTTGTTATGTTTAAGTCATCTTTTTTCAACATAACAAACACAAGACAAGAATAGGAAACACATTTTCTCTCCCTCTTCCATGGCCATTTCGGGTTTGGCTAGTTTCCACCTCCATGTTTGTGTTCTTGAGTCCTCAAAGAGAAGAACTACGTGGCTTTGATTCCCATGTGGATACATAGGCGTCTTGGAGACTCAAGCCAATCATTCGTTAACCGGTGTTCTTGTTTTGGTAAGAACTAGTGCTGAATTTTTCTCTTGTGAATCCATTCTTTGTTAGTTGTTTCATGGTTTTAATCGTCTCTTGGTTTTCATTGATTTTCCGCTGCGAGTTGGTTCATCTCCAACCTTACCTCGAGACCCAACACGGGAAGCCGTGGATGAGCCCGACTTAGAGTTATGGCTAGGAGCCATGAGAGAGGAAATGCAGTCCATGTCGGACAACCAAGTCTGGGAACTGGGTGATCCCATCAGTGGTGTGAGGCCCATAAGATGTAAATGGATCTTCAAGGTGAAGATGGACATGGACGGCAACCCTCGGACCTACAAGGCCCAACTGGACAAGGTCCAAGGGATTGACTATGAGGAAACCTTCTGACTAGTGGCCATGGTCAAATTATCCAGATTCTTCTTGACATAGTCTCGTATCTTGATTACGAAATATGGCAAGTGGATGTCAAAACCGCTTTTAAATTGGAATTTGACTAAGGACGTTTGTATGTCCCAGACCGAAGGTTTTGACGATCCGAAGAATAAAGGGACGGATTTATAAGTTGTTGAAATCCATTTGTGGATTGAAACAAGCTTCTCAGAGTTGGAACCTTCGTTTTGATGAAGCGGTAATTAGATTTGGCTTCATCAAGAATGAGGATGACCCTTGTGTTTGTAAGAAGGCTTGTGGGTGAAAGATTTCCTTTCTGGTGCTCATTGGAGATGACATACCAACCTTGCTCGAGACTAAAAGCTTGGTTGAGGAAGTGTTTCGCGATATAGGACTTATGTGATGCTCCTTATATCTTAGGGATTAAGCTATATAGAGATCGCACCAAGAGGCTCTTGGGATTTAGTCGGAGCACCTATGTGAACAAGGCAATGAGTGGGTTCTCAATGCTCGATTCAAAGAAAGGATTCTTACCCGCTTGTCATGACGATCATTTCAGCAAGACTCGGTGTCCTAAAACACCTGATGAGCTGAAAAGGATGATTCGAATCCCATGCCCTTAGGGGCAGGATGATCATATATGCCATGACATATACGAGACCGGACATCTCGTATGCATTGTGTTGTACCAGTAGACATCAGACTAACCCTTGGGGATAGATGATGTTGAACTAGTTGTCGAACGATAAGTAGACGCTAGTTTTCCAGTTGGATCCAGATGACTTTAGAAGTTAGTCAGGACGTATGTTTACGTTGAATGGGGGAGCTTTTAGCTGGGAGAGCATAAAGCAAGCTATCGTATCCGAATCTACGACAGAGGCCGAGTACATAATTGTTGTAGAGGCAGCAAAGGAGGCTATGTGGATTTGGAAATTCACGGTAGGGTTGGGTGTAATTAAAAACTCATCCAACTCGATGAATATATTTTGCGACAACACAAGGGCCATTGCGCAAGCTAACAACCCACATCGCATAACAAATCCAAACATGTACGATGGCATATCCACCACATCAGAGAAATACTAAACCGAGGTGAAGTGAACATAACCTATATTGCAACTGATGATAACATAGCCAATTTGTTGACTAAAGGCTCTCTCGTTGTCAGATCATGGTAGATATGTAAAGCCAATGGAAATATATTAGAATTTAGATTGGAACTAGGGCAAGTGGGAGATTGTTAGTCTTAGTGTCGTAGTTCAATCATAAATGTTCAAACATATATATATATATATCTTAGAGATGCATATTGAATATATTTGGAGCACGAAACAACAAAATAGGAAAAAATTGCGTAACTACCCAGACAAAATGTAATTTTACAGAATTAAAATGTAAGTACATTTTAATTCTGCATATTTATATTTTATTTCCATAGATTTACATTTTCTATGTTCATCCGATTCACATTACGTCACACTTTTCATATTTTGATTTCTCGTACTCCAAATATATTCAATGTGCATCTCTATAGATAGATCTTGGAAAATCAAAATAATGGTGCAAGAATAAAAAAAATCAGAGTTAAAACGAAGCGGGATTGATTAAATTAGCGAACTTGGGAAAAAAATAAATGCTTCAATAAAAATTATGTCATGTGTCTTTCTCCCAATTGGAGTTCGTAGTTCGCACTCTAATTGGGAGTTCGCAACAGAAACAAACCCTATATATATATAGCTATCTAGTAAAAACCACCCTTATTGTGCAAACTGCGAACCAATCTAAGCCACAGGAAGTGATCAAAGTGACGTCAGCAAAGCGCGCGCGATGCTGACACGTGGCCGCTTCGTGCGCGCCTCTGCCCACGCGCGTGAGCGTGTTGACCACGCGCGCGCACAGTGATGATCGTTTGCGCGCGCGGGTGCTGATAGTTTGGTATAAATGCAAACTATCAACTTTGTGCGCGCAAACGATCAGCATTGTGCGCGCAAAACGATCAGCACTGTGCGCGCGCGCACCAGCAGCGCGCGCGCCCACGTGTCAGCACCTGGTGAGTTTGTAGTTTGCACAATAAGGTGCGGTGTTTTATATATTTATTGCCCACATGTCAGCATCTGGTGCGCTCTACTGACGTCACTTTGGGGGATCCTATGGCTCAGATTGCTTCGTAGTTTGCACAATAAGGGGTGGTTTGTACCTGATACCAACCATATATATATATATATCATTAGCAATAAAATTAAAACGGCTTTATATTACTTATGTGTTGGAGTAATATATCGATGTGTGTTCTGATCTATGCCCACCATGCGAATAGAACCATAGATCAAGATGGATCACAGTAGATGGGTCCTTAGTCAACAAAGCTTCACTAAAAGCGACTAGTATAAAAGATGGATCTTTATGCCTTACGTTCTTTTAGTCATTGGAATGGGATTCCGGATTCTGATCATAGATATCATGTGGGACATGATATTGGACAACCCGACATGAATATGTTTCATAGATCAAGTCATGAACATTGTCACTGTCGTAGCTTATCATGTATCCTTAGACCAAGGAGTCTTCGTGATTACTATGCAGTAAACAACTGAGTTTGACCTGATCCCAGCGTTGCATGTGACAAGGTTTCCATAACGGCCAAGATTGGCTTGGGGACGGGTTTGCATGAGTGACACGAAAGACTACTAAGGGATTTATCCCTCATAGTACGGTATGAGAAAGATATAGGTTCTCGGTCGCTTGATCGAGAGTGAGTGAAAGAATAGCATGGCCATGCACATGATACTGGGTATCATAGATTCAGTCATCTCACACATCAAGGAATAGTGATTGAGAATAAGAAGGATGACGGCTATATGCCTTATCTCAATCAGGATATCGAAGATAAAAAGATAATGATAGGGACGACAGAAAGGTTAGAATCGACAGGGTTGATTCGTTATGCAGTGTCATGCAATACTAAAGTCTCGTTAGTTGCCACTTATATAGGATCTAGTAAAGTGGGATTTGACATAGATCTATTGGCATGCCTAAACGTAAGAGTCACACCGGAGGATGAAACTCGTTGACATATTTATGAAGAATGGCCAAAAGGGAGTTATCTCAAGACATGACCAAAACTGGGTTTTGGGTCATGTGCCCGTCAATGAATATGACATTATAAATCGAGACAAGGCTTGAAGTCTTGGGATTGATCGCGTCGGATAATGTTGGACATTTCGGGTATGGAAGGCTTGGAAGCGATGAGCGCATCACGGGTCCTCGTTGGGAATGCTCATAGGCCATGTTCAAAGAGGCCCACCAGAGGCCCATGCAACCAAGGCCCATTGAACTTATTAATCAAGTTTTGATTAATTAGTACTATGTAAGCAAGACAAGGATTAAGGTGTTGGTGATTCACCACCTAACCCTATCTTGTCTAGCCTTACTTAGCACCATACTTGTCCTATTTACACCATATTTATCTCATGCTTTTAGTTTGAAAAGTTGATGGGGTTTGTTATGTTTAAGTCATCTTTTTTCACTATAACAAACACAAGACAAGAATAGGAAACACCACTTCTCCCTCCTCTCCCTTGCAGTTTCGGCCAAGGCAAGCTTCCACCTCCATTTTTGTGTTCTTGTGTCCTCAAAGATAAAAACTACGTTGCTTTGATTCCCATGTGGATACGTAGGCGTCTTGGAGACTCAAGCCAATCATTCGTTACCCGTTGTTCTTGTTCTGGTAAGAAATAGTGCTGAATTTTTCTCTTGTGAATCCATTCTTTGTTAGTTGTTTCATGGTTTTAATCTTCTCTTGGTTTTCATTGATTTTCCGTTGCGAGTTGGTTCATCTCCAACCCTACCTCGAGACCCAACACTTATTGTACCTAGGTAAACATCTTACGATAGTTATTGAAATTATGTGCATCAATGAAGCTTTATCATGGGTATATGAGGAAGGATGGGTGTTAGGGGTTATCGAATCTATATGCCAGAGTACATTTCAAGATATTAATAGTGAATAGATGATGTTCTCACCTTTGGAGCTGCTGGTTATGGAGTGTAGAGCGAAGCTGAAGACTTTATCCAATTTTAAATTATGCTTCGTTCTTAGAGAGGCTAATGTAGTGACTCATTGTTTAGCCTACAATGCTGATACTTATTGTTCTATTGATTGGCAGATCACAGAGATCCCAGAAAGACTCTGGGATTGTTTGGCCAAAGATTTGCTGAGTTAATGAAATCATCAGTATTTTATCAAAAAACAAAATTTATGATGTTTTTGTTTATTTGTTTAATAAAAAATAATAAATACAATTTTAAAACTAATGTGTTTTGGTCGATTAAAACCACCAAATTAATAATACTAATTGATACAATATGGAATTTTTATATTTTATTTTGTAATAAAATTATTTTTTTAAATTGATACAAAAATTAACCAAAATAAAATATCAGTTGAAACTAGAAATGACTATAAATAAGATATTTTGTTTGAATGACACGTTTTATTCATTAGTAATTAAAATCACACCTATAACATTTTCAACCAAAACTAATACATAGACCACTAATTATCGATGTCACACCTTGGAAATTATTCTTGGATTCATTTTTGGCTCTGAGAATGCTCAAATGTTGGTCGAGCCTTTATTATAATACATAGTCCTTTAAATTCAGTAATTTGGAGTTGTGTTGAGCTTGAAAGTAGATAACTATAAAGTTTTGATTTAGAAAATTTCACCAACCCTGGTGTTATCCTTTTTTATTGTAGAACCTTGCTCTGGGTGAACCAAAATTTGGTGCAATTCAAATCGTTTCCAATCCTCTCTCAACATCTTTCGTCGATCCAGGTAATCGTTTCGCGTTTGCAGCGGACTTCGCGAGGTTACCAAAGTAGTTTTTTGTAGACTCTGTTCTGTCTTCTAATCCCAATGGATTTTATTTAGATGTTTATTATTTCCATGACTTACGTTCGGAGGTAAATACTAGAGTCAGGATATTAAAGGGGCATCCTGTGATGACCCGCTTCCCAAGCTATTCCTCAATCACCAGACATGTGGACTTGGCCAACCTTGCCAGAATCATCCAAAGTTTAGCCTATTCTTCCCTTGATCTCTAGGGAGGTTCAAGAGAAATCAAGATTTACAAGCACTACGATTCAAGAGAGAAGGTGTACATGAAATAGACTAGTATATTCCCAAGTGTGAGAACCATACAAAGAGTCGAAGTTACTAAAATAATGTACAAGACTTCCTATTTGTAGTTCTAGCCTAAAGTATCTTCATGGATAAGGAATGAATAAAATAGTGACACCTCATGCTTTGTATGCACCAATCACCTTGGAGCTTCACTTCCTTGTAAGGTGCTTCTTGCAACCAACTAATGCATGCTTGCCACCTCGTACTTAGCCATTCTTGGATTGTACTACTTGTGCCCAATATCATGTGTCCATGTGTCGGTAAAGGTCTGGTACACTTGCGCAGCTCTCCACATCACTCTTTAGTGTAAAAACGAGACACAACAAGTGCATCGGTGTCCAAGTAACCAAAAATGAATTCCGGAATATCGAGCCCAAGAGAACTATAAGAAGACAATCGTTATCTAAAATTTGTTGTTAAGCTATTTGGGAAAACATGTAGTTTTGGGTTTTGAAAATTTATCAACATAGACATAAAATCAAATAAAGAAAAAATAGAATGTAACAGTGAGCTTTCTTTTTCTTGGATCAAGTGAAGAGGAATCTAGGGCACTGGCTCATAGAGTTCATTTCATAGTGTTGAACATGTTAGATCATTGTGATGTTGACTTATTTTAGAGGCAACGAGTTATCTCAATTCTAGTCTTAACTTCTTTCGAATGATTCGGACCCTAATGGATTTAACCATCTAG
Organism: Erodium maritimum; assembly: GCA_963921825.1. NCBI lineage: Eukaryota > Viridiplantae > Streptophyta > Magnoliopsida > Geraniales > Geraniaceae > Erodium > Erodium maritimum. The sequence continues at coordinate 50,406,467 of OY997595.1, read as the reverse complement.
TTCTTTCGACTCTAGATGCAGGAAGACCCAAGCAATAAGCTTTTTGACAACTTTTATCTTTCGATAAAAAAAACTATAGCTATAATCCCACTAGTTCTAGCTAGGATTTAAATCCAACTTATGATTGATTTTAGACTAATTAAATCATCCTCTTTCAAGTGTTAGATCCTACTTCAAATACATTACAAAGCCTACATGAGAGATAAAGCATTGAGAACAAATCAACAATCACCACAATCGAAGCATTTAAAATATGAAGATCACTACCCTAATCCCCCATACCCCTAGAAATTTTCATGTAAGTGTTCATGATAAGATAACACAAATATGAGGAAAATCAAACAAGAAAGTTCATAATCAATATAAAAAATTATATTTTAATTCCATGGAATGTTGAATTGATTGCAAACATACTATAGAAAATTTAACAACCTGAAGAAAAAAGTTAGAGGAAGCTGTAGTGGCATGTGAATATTATCTATTTATCATCTTGCATTCAAGTTATAGTGCACAACTTCGATCCTTGCTGACAAAGATCCATACATTGGTGTGGTATTGTCGTATTGGTGCAAACCCATTTCTAGGGATCAATATGTTACGTTCGAGATATGCTATTGTAAAATAGAGCAAACGGTGTGGATTTATGTACACTTCTAAACAGTTCTTTATCATCTCCTCACTATTAATCCTCCTCTTCTCTCCACCAATTTACAGATCTTACTTCTTGACTGTATCTATATCTGTATATGTTCTTCTTCTCCCTCCATTTACTCTGCTTTCCCAGTCACTATACAGGTGACTGCATCACTTTATTAGTACTGTAACATACACATTAGATATCTCCCACCTGTATATAGCACTTACCATAGCTGAATCCCTAAACTCCGATTTCTTAATGATATCGGAGCAAGATAAGACTAGCAACAGTTCAGCAGCAATAAAAAAAATGCAAAATGTTCTAAGATAAATACTCAGGCTAAAATCCTAAAAGCATTCAGCATGGTCATCTATCAAAGCAAGATCTAAAATGCAAAGATCTTTCTTAGGAGCATTCAATCAAATGCAATTCATTGAATTTCTCACAAATTCTTCTGAACCCTAAAAAGAAGAGGACCGAAAGCGCAACCCCCGTATCCATCGATAATTTAAACAGTGAAAAAAAAGAGGATGAGAGGTACCGTTTCCAGAGATCGCGCTGGGGTTGTGGCTGCTGAAACTCTTGATGTCGCCGCTGCTTCTGACGTAGGGAGGCGCTTGGACGGCTGGAGACGTCGTTGACGAGGTTGGAGACGCAGAGAGCTCGGGAGGCTGGAAACGCAGAGACGCGAGTGGAAACGCAGAGACGCAGGGAGTTGGGAGGTTGGAAACGCAGAGACAACTGAATTGAATTAGGGTGAGATGGTGTAAGTGAGCCCTAATATTGGGTCTTACATTCCCGGCCCATTATGTTGGGTCGGTAATGAATTATATTACCGAATCAATTTCAGTTAGATCGGTAATGAAAATTTCATTATCGACCCTTCAGTAAATTAGGTCGGTAATGAAAATTTCATTAACGATTCAATAAACTGAGTCGGTATTGAAAATTTCATTACCGACCCAATTTAATGATGGGTCGGTAATGAAAGTTTCATTACCGACCCAATTTTACTAAGTCGGTAATAAAGTTTTCATTACCGACCCAATTTACTGATGGGTCGGTAATGAAATTTCATTACCGACTCAGTAAAATTGGGTCGGTAATGAAGTTTCATTACTGACTCAAACAAAACGGGTCAGTAATGAAACTTTCATTACCGACTCACTTATTTAATTGGGTCGGGAATGAAACTTTATGGTGTAGTGATCCCTCCCTTGACGTTCTTGAAAAAGCCTCCAAAACAAATCTCTTTTGTAGCCAATAATTAGAGTTTCTCTCCGAAAATCACTACCAAAATAAATCTTAAAGTGGTTCTCTTCCCACCAAATATTTATACTCAACAAATAATCCAAAACAGAGAGCTCTCAAAAGTTCTATGCAAAAACAATTGGATAAAAAGACTATACAAAAATAAATATCCAAGCCTAGAGGAGAAATCTGGTGAGAACCATGTTTTAACGTAGGAACCGCGAGAACCAATCTAAGTCATTCATTTTAGGAATTGATGGATGAGATGCAATTGAGTAGTTGACTTGTTGACTGCAAAAAAACAGCACTTTTTAGTAAGTGATAAGGGCTTTTTAGTAAAACTATAATATTATTTTTTTTAACCAATTCACTAATTTAATTTTTCCCGCTTCGTTTGAACTCCGATTGGCTTCAAACTTGCACCATTAGTTTTTTTTAAGGGCTTTAATTCAAGATCAATAATGAATATATTGTGAAGCACAAAAAAAAATTATTTCAGGGTTGTTTTTTTTGTAAAAATAAATCTGGGTAATTTTTATCAACACGTTGCTCTGTATTTATCAACACTTTTACATTGGTTTTATCAACACTTTACACTGGTTTTATCACCTCATTTTCCAAAAATGATCATGATTTTATCATCTCATAGCGTGCTTTTTATAAACACTAGTTTTATCAACACTAAACACTAGGTTTATCATTCAAACTACGTGTGTTTTATCACCCCCATCACATGTTTTTTCGAAGCACGAAAAAAAAATTATTTCGGGGCTAGTTTTTAATGGAATTATATATGGGTAATTTTTATCAACACTTTGCTCTGGGTTTATCAATACTTTACCCTGTTTTTATCAACACTTTACACTGGTTTTATCACCCCATTCTCCAAAATTGATCATGATTTTTATCATCTCATCACGTGATTTTTATGAACATCAGTTTTATTAACACTAAACACTAGATTTATCATTGAATTACGTGTTTTTTATCACCTCATCACAAGTTTTTTTTTATCAACGTTAAACTCTAGTGTATCACACTTATTATCAAAACTGAAAATGGTTTTTATCACCTCATTATTTGTTTCTTATCACCTCATTACATGTTTTTTATCAACATTTAGCACTAGTTTGATACTCCGATATAAAACATTTATTAGTGAAGATTTATCAACGCTTAACATTATTTTTATCACCTTGATATAAAATTTTATTTTCATGCTTCAAAATATATTCATGACTGATCTTGATTTAAAGCCCTTGAAAAAAGAAAAATATTGGCTCAAGTTTGAAGTTGATCGGAGTTCAAACGAATCGGAAAATATTAAATTAGTGAATTGGTGGGAAAAAAATGTAAAATTGTCCACATGGCACCATGCTATTACAATTATTCCATTTCTTGTTTGAGAATAGATGAAATTGGCGTGGATGGGGGTTGGATTGGGGTGATGATGTGGCATCATGGTGAATGTTGGATCTTAAATGTGTGTGGGTATGATTGGTTCTCACGGTTCTTATGTTAAGAATGGTTTTCAATAGATTTCTCCTCTCCAAACCTATGTTCGTGTTTTTCAATGCAAAAAAATGGAGAGAGCCTTGTTCTGCGCGTTGAAAAAAACGAAGGAGGTCCTCTCAAATTGCGGCTGAGCAATTAAAGGAAAAGGTGAGAAGATGCTTCCCTACACTTGTGGAAATAGAGGGAGAGAAATGTTGCACGTGTCGAAAGGCGAGAGGCCCATGCAACCAATGGAAGGAACATATGTGGCTGAACATGTGTCAACAACGAGACGTGCCACACGAGAGGGGAAGGAAAAATGAGTTCTGGTGCAAACGGGCATATTCTCCTACTATGCGTCCGCCCAATCTACGGCTGATGCTGAGATGTTCTGATGGTTGATAAGAGAGGCAGACTTGTATGCTGATCAAGCGATTGGAGATGAGTCAATAGAACGCAAATAAAAACGACGTTGAGGACATCTGTATTGTAGGTGCATGGCAGCAGGTGTGATACACTACACCAAATCTCGGTCAGGTCTGCAGCTATGACTCCACGTGTCTGGCTCTAGCACATGGTTCTATTTTTGTTCTTTTTCACTATTTCGCTTGGTCCAGCTTCGTATGAACTCCGATCGATCTCATTCTCGCTTAATTAATTTTCGTTTCCCGAGACCTACTGAACAAGACTAGTATACATATATTCCAGAGTGAATCCCTCTTGACGCTTCACCTGCAAGACACACTTAATTACGTCGATTTCCATACGAACTACCGAACACATCGATAAAATCAATTATTCATATTAAACATAAATTTATGGTAAGAAACGGGACTAAAAGTCTATAAATATTGATATATTGTGGCCTTTATGTGCTAAAATGCGCCTGTATTAACTGCCATGTGAGCAGCTCCACATACTTGGTAAGCAGGCAACTCCTCTTGTAAGTGGTCACCATATCACCAAGTAGCTCGCCACGTTAAAAAGGTGACCGATTAGCTTCCGCTCGCCAACGCCAAAACGGCCAATAATCGTGTGCTAGGCGTATCTCTCGCTATAGTATAGCCAAAAAAATTGAAAATACATATAGTTAGGCATATATATAGGAACATTCTACCCCACCTATGGTATTGATGACCTCGTCGACACATGCTCTATTTAATTTAAGATGAGAGGCTCGAATTGCCAAAGATCCTTTGTTGGCTCCCATTTCGCTTTGTTCTCGGGGAATCTTTTCACTTCACCAGGAACTTAGTATCTGATGTCACAACCCTCTTCCGGATTTTGAATTCGTCCAAGATCACCTCGGCTTGTTTCTCGTGTGAAATGAATGTTGCTAGAGGTGAGCGGTTGGACTCTTCGTGACTTGGGTCATTCTTGTCTCCATGGTAAGCCTTTAACTTGCTCACGTGGAAGACATGATGGAACATGAGCTGTGGAGGTAGCTCCACCTTGTATGCTGCATAACACTCTGAGAATTAACTCTTAAAATGGCATGGCAAGCGTACCGGTCGTCAAGTAGTATTCGGGGTTTTGTCCGAGATATCGTACCCAAGGGAGCAATTCAACAAGCACTTTAGTTAATTAATTTGTTACTCAAGCTATTCGTATCACAATTATTGGTTTTGATTTGTAAAAGGTAATTTCATACAAGTAATGAAAAAGCAATGTGAATGATCCGAAATCAACGCACAAAATCACATTGGGATTGTAAATCAGAGATAAAAGGCGATCTAGGACATTGATGGGGTCCGAATGTGATGAATAACTTAACGGGATCCGATACACATTTGCAACTAATAATATTCTAAGGACAACTGAAATTCTTTAAGTACAGTCCTAACCATCTCTCGATCGTATTACGACCCTAACATACTCAGTCCACCCAATTATCTCTAATCTAGGTGTGGAGCGGTATATAGCATTACAATCTGTGAATTCCTCTAACTTTTGGGTTTAATTCCTATGGTTATTACACTTGTGTCAGTCTAACTGTGTTCTGGCTTAAATTAAAACCTGAGCTATCTAATTCCCATTTCCTCATATTACCCTCATTTCTCAATTGTTGGTTAACACGATTGAATCAATTATAACGTGATCAAGGCGACAAAGCATTACAAACGGAATTAGATAAATAATATCCTAATACTAGTTTAACAAATATATAACCGGAATACGTTAATTCATTTCATCACATCGTTCCCCTAGCCCTAGATCCATGAGGATTTAGTTCATCACAATGAAATACAAACACAAAGAAACGATAAAAGCAATGATAATCATATTGACCGATAAAAGTAATACAACTATCAAAGTATAATCAAAACTATGAAAAACATTCGATAATGAGTTTGTATCTCTTGTTTGATCTTCAATCTCTCTCCCCAAAATCTCCAAAGCTTTCTCCCAATGTGTTTTCTCCTCTGAAATTCGTGATCCCCCAAAAATCTGACCTAATTACAATTTATATCGGCTTAAAACTGAGGGAAAAATAGGGAAATTACACGTAAAAACTGACAATATCGCACAGTGCATGCCGCACGCACGTCGTGCGCTGGGCATGCGCTATGCACGCTGGTCGCACGCTGTGCGTCGACCACAATGGTTAAATTTCATCTCTTTGTCCAATTTTCACGCCATGCGTAGTGCATGTTGGTTTCACGCCGTGTGCCTCAGAAAACCAGGCCCTTTTTTGCCTCTTTTTGCTCCATTTCCGTCCTGAAATTGCCACCTCCTTTGGAGATCGATCTACTACACGAAACAAGAGAAATACTCATCAAAATACATCATCCCAGGACTGGAAAGTTCAAGAATGTGGGCTAGAAACATCTCAAATAGATGCATTTTACGTTCACATCACTGCACAACCGATCCGTATGTTGATTGTACACAGCTCATCATAGCGGCACAACTACCCTTTGTGCAACTTCCTCGCGGACTTGACTTGGTAGCCATGGAACTTCACCACCACCACGTATTCGACCCTAAACTCCAAGGGACGATGGCGCTTGTCCGCCCACTTCTTCATCTTTTGTACGGTCTTGTCAAGGTAAGTGTGAGCAATAACGACATGCTGATACGAAGACTTGGCCATCTGAATTGGGCCCGAGATTTTTGCCTTGGTACCCGATAGCCAAGGAATGAGGCGTGAGTGGTAACTACCTCGTTCCCAATTAAAACGAGGTTCGATTGGTTAGAGTCCTGGGTATATCTACTTGGTTAGAGTCCTGGTTCTTTCGCTTTGGGGTCGGGGAGGGGGGGGGGGGGTTAGTTTTTTTTCGTTTGGATGAGTGTTGTTTTCATCATGATTCTAGTTTTTAGTTTACTTCATGTTAGCAAAATTTGGGTAAGTAGACCTATGTTGTACCCTCTGACCCTCTGTATGGACTGGTTTTTTTTGTCTAGTTTGAGGTGTTAGGTAGACATGCTCTTGGTTGTAAGTTTGAGGGTTTCCCCTTGGCTTGTTTTTAGTTTGAAAACTTGGTCTTCTAATAAAACTTTGCAGATAAAAAAAAACTAGTATTTCTTAGCTCATAAAATATGTTTTCAGGAGTTGATAAACTTTATTCAAGCATTTATAAAACTATTTACAATATTTTATAAAATCATATGCAAGAGCGGATAAAACTCCACTTTACGAGTTGATAAAATAAAATTGAACACAATCAACAAGACAATGTTCGAAACATTTTTTTTTTGATCAACAATAATATTATTTACAAAGAGTCAATTCTTTGAAATAAAGAAGAGGCGAAGAGTACAACTCTCAAGAGGACTAGTGAGCACATTTCAACCTAGCTCAACCGAACACAAACGAATACAATTAGTACACAATCTCCTAGATGTAGATGGGTGCAGATGCAATTTAAACTGTAGGTGTCACGTCCCAATTTCAGCGAACCGAACTCGGGACGCGAACTTTTAAAACATGAAACACTTAAAACCTGTTTTGAATAAAACTCTGATATTTCCATTTAGTTACCAAAAATAATGATAGTATTTACAATACAAAAACGTCCCAACAAGTGGACACGGTACAACATACGTCACTAGACTCAACAAAAGTAAAGACCAGACTCCGCTTCAAGCTCCATGAACTTCAAGAGCTAACCTACTCCGTCCGGTGATCAGTACCTGTAGGAAAAGCAGCTAGGGGTGTGCCATAGTCAGTCTGTTATCCGTGGAGGTGAGCGTTCGCTCACCTCCACGGATAACAGACTGACTATGGCATAATTAGTAGATAAAGCCAGTAACACTAAAACCAAACCCAACACCGGGACTACAGTCCCCAACTCAAGTACCCAACTGACCCACAACCCGTTACTTTCCTCAACAGACTCAACACTCGATAACACAATGTAGACCCGTCACAACTATCGACGACTTCCTCAAGGACACGACAGAAAGACTACACAACGCCAAACAAGATCACAAAGGATCGCACGCCAGCTGCTCAGTAACCAATCTCAATCAGGTCAGGGTTCGACCTATCGCAATTCCTCGACACGAAGTCGGATCAGGCTGTCAACCTTTCAAACTCGCAATTCATCGACACTAAGTCGGATCAGGCTATCGACCTTTAGAACTCGCAATTCATCGACACTAAGTCGGATCAGGCTGTCGACCTTTAGAACTCGCAATTCATCGACACTAAGGCGGATCAGGCTGTCGACCTTTAGAACTCACCACTTCAGGTAACCACAATCACAATCACAGGCAAGTTCAATCACACAGGCACTCAAGGCCACTCAAGACACCTCAACAGTCAAGACTCGGGTTCAACAACCCCACGGGCACTCACTGCCACTCAAGACACACCAACGGTCAAGACTCGGGTTCAACAACCCCACGGCACTCACTGCCACTCCAAAACACCAACAGTAAGACACGGGCACTCATGGCCACCCAAGACACCAATTTAAATACACGGGCTCTCATGGCCACCCAAGACACCAACAATTAAAATACGGGCTCTCGAGGCCACCCGAACTCAACAATAAATAATACGGGCTCTCAAGGCCACCCAAACTCAACAATAAATAATACGGGCTCTCAAGGCCACCCAAATTCAACAATAAATAATACGGGCTCTCAAGGCCACCCAAACTCAACAATAAATAACGCACAACAACCTCCGGCATGCTCGATGCCTCCAACAGTCCTAAGATCACTAGTTTCACAAACAACCTCCGGCATGGTCATATGCCTCCAGTAATTCAATTATCGCTAAGTTCTCTGTTCCTACAACACTACTAAGTGTCACATGCTTTTCTATTAAACGCTACAATCCCGTATCATGCTTTTCTAATATTTAAATAATTCTACTCAACCCACGACACCCCGGTGTCACATGCAGTTCTACTATTAACTTTCCCTAATCAGGGCCGAGATCCGGCTACTTTTCCCTACCTCGTATAAAGCTCCAAAAGAGCTCCACTAAAACCCGAGATGATCACAGTCACTCGCCGAGCTTCCCTTTGCCTCGGTCCGCAGCACGATCTAAAAGAACACAATTTCAAAGTACTTTTAAACTAGCACGAATAAACCGAAAATTCATATACTTAACGCCCAAACGTAACTCCGACAATGTCGATCACTCCCAAACTCCCCAATTACTCGACATTGTCGATAAAGGACCCGTAAAGGCCAGATTCGCCCGACATGGCGAATCTGCTCGGGTTTTGTTAATTGCCTTCCGGGGCTCCAAAAGCCCCCGTTTTCGTTTCTACGGTCTTAGAACATTTCAAGGAACCCAACACACTTGACAGAATTGAATTCCGACTTCTAAGTCAATTAATTAATGTTTAAAGTTTCCAAAACTTGTTAATTACAACTTCTCCAATTTAATTCCATATTTCGATTCGATTAAGGATAAATGGTCCGGGGAACGTTTTAAACCACCCGAACGATAAAACCCGACCACCCGAGCACGTGGGCCCCACCCAACCTCCTTGGACGAGAGCCCTAGGGTTTGAGGGGGGGCTCGGCCACCATGTGGTGGCTGCTGCCAGCTCCGGCCAGCCACCTCATGGCCGGCCGGCCACCACCCACGGTGGCCGGAGCTCCTCCCGAGCCTTCGGTCACCGGATAACGTGCCATTAAACCCCCAAACACCTCTAAAACGTCTCCAACACCCCCCCAACCTCCACACAACCCTAAGTCATTAGTTTCAACAAAACCCTAGGTTTCCAAGATAATCAAAACGAGAATCGGTTTGGGTATTACCGTAGAGGAGGATGAGGGGAACGGGATTGCTCTTTGCTTTGAATCGATCCAAGGGCTTGATCACAAACCCTAGCTCAACTTCCCTTCTTCTCTCTTCTTCTTCTTCTCCTTCTCTCTCTAAAACCTATCTTCTTCTTTCTAATTTAATTAAACTAACAACTAACTCCACTTTTCCCCCTTTAAAACACTTAGGTTCGGCCAACACACCCTCACCACTCATTTTCCCCCCAAAACTAACACCACCAAGTGTTGGACAAGTGGCAAGGTGGGTACCACACCTTTTGGAAAATATCTAGTTGATATTTTCCAATCAGTTTCGCGAAAATCGGACGTTTCGGGCCCCGAACGGGCACTTTTCCCAAGAAATTACGAAACTTGGCGGGCTACAAGGAAACGGCTCAACTAAGACCGCTGCGACGACGGCTAAGCTTTTTGGATCCAAAACAGTCCTCGAATGGACCAAAACGTCGCTCGGTTGACTTTTCCAGCGAAAAGTCAACATTTCCCAAATTGATCAGAAAGTTGCCCTGAGTCCCCTGGAACTCATTTTGGTCGATAACGGGGTCATCTTAAGTCCGGTATGACCCTCGGGGTCAATTCAGGTTAAGTTGAGTGTCTGTCTTAAAATTTTTAAATTTTCCTGTTTTTCGCAGGTTTGACTGACGTTGACCAGAAGTGGTTATTACAGTAGGAGGATGTTTCAACTAAACCATTCAAAAAACCCAATCCAAACCTAGACAATGAGTAATTCGACTAGTTCTAGGATATGATCTAATCAACACTCAGTGCACAACCCTAAGAGACTAAATACAAACGATACTAGTCTCGGATGTCAAACCAAAACTACCCACAACCTCATCACCATATAAGAAGGAGCCCCAAGTAAAACATATAATTTGAGCCCCAAGAAATCCCCTAAATGGATCAAGAGTAGGGTACAAATGGTACCAAACTACTTGAAATCAAAAAAATATCACCCCCCCTACCCATACCTTAGTTCCCACCCTAGATGTGCCAAAACCCACCATTTAACCAAGAGAAAATAACCCCACAAATAGACTAAACAAATAACTTGTAATCTATGTAATCCCTAAGAACCAACTCATGCAGTCAGGGTTATGGTCTGTCTTGAGCTGTTGTTGGGTGTTGGAGAGCATGATCAACTAATCAATGCTCAACCTCAGTACTGCTGGAAAAAAAAGTTAACCACACAACCTAATTGCTGCACAAAATTATCCACTCAACCACATCTCCATAAGCTTCAAAGATGTTGTGCAGAGCATATGTAAAACAATACAGACCCCCATCTGATTCAAGCTTAGAACCTGCAGAAAGATCACCAGGCTACCATTTCCCCAAACAAAAAAGACCCTTCTCTATCCAACCTCAATTGTACCAGATTGACTTCTCTTCTGCTTGATGCATTTTTGAGGGGAATAGACCCACCGTTCAAAGGAAAAGGGCTTGAATTTTGAGAATAATGACCACTCCAGTTTGAAGGAGAAGCTCTGCACTTTCCTAAGAATTGCAAATGAGCAATACATTGTATTGTTAAAGACTATATTCCTTACTATCCAAATATGACACAAAATTATGAAGCACAGTAAAGTCCATTGTTTTTTGGATCTAAAAGGCCTCATGTATCTCCAGGATATAATATCAGTGTTGATTTCTTTAGAGAATACTGAGGATACCCCCCACCAATCCAAACAAGCAGTCTATACAGACCAAGACCTCTCACAGCAGAGAAGCAACTGCTTAGAATCCTCTAGATCAATAAGGAAAAAAAGGCACAACAGTTCAGTCAAGGAGATAGTTAGGCCTTTGCCATCTAGGAAACATTTAGTTGGGACAGAATTGTGACAAGCTAACCAAGAAAATCTAGACACCTTCGGAGGAAGAAGAGGTTCCCATAGGCCTTAATGCCAATTGCTTTTCAATAATCCTAAGGACTTGTAATCTCAGCTCCAACTTTTCTTGCTAAACTGGGTTTTTTCTTTTTTGTCTAATCAGAGAGTTGAATAAAAACAGTCTTAAGTCCTCTCTTAGATCTTGTAGCATACACATAAGCCACCTAAGGTTGTTTGAAACTTTTCTTCTTGAGATACTTCTTCTTTGGCAGAGAAAAGGGATTCTAAGTGTTATCGAAGTCCTCCAAATTAAAAGATCCAGTTCCCTCCCACCCTCTAAATCTTCTTCCAAAAAATTATCTTATGGCCCTAGTGAATAACTTGAGAGGTGGACCCTTACCATCTCATTAATGTTTGTAAAGGCTCCCTTTTCCAAAGTGTACTGAGGTTGGCCTATCCCTTCTAATTGCTCCTGGTTAATACATAACGGTTCGGGATAATAATTTGAAGGTTTCTCCACCAAATCCTCCGGTGAACGTTTAGCTGGGGAGAACTGAGTTCCAACACAATCCGGGTCAAGGTTCTCCTCCAAAGAAGACAAGGGATCTTCTCGCACCATATTCTCCAGAGAGTTGAGTATCGTGTCTTTGATTATTAATGAAGGAAAAGTGGATGTCTCCGACCTTGTACGATCCTCAAGAGGTTGAGTAATTAATGGAGGAATTTGTACTAGAACTGTTTGACTATCTTCACGGGGAGCATTAACAAAAAAAATCATTCCTCACCAAGACACTTGACATGATCTGTTTGTAAGACAAGAGTTTCGTCAAAGTTAATGATTGTATCCACATTACAAATAGATGTCTGATATAAACCTCCCAAAGCTCCAGACAATTCTTTAGTCTGTTCAAGATTCAAAAGACTCGGACATTGATGAGTAGGTAAAGTGGGGGCTAGTGGAAGGTTTTCTTCTTGTACAACTTCCAGTGCCTCCACACCACGTTGGGGTATTTGGGCCTCCACTACTCTTTGAGAGTTTTCATCTTCTTCAGCCTCATCCACACTTTGTGTTTGAATATTAATGGCCTCAGACGAAGTATCAAATTGGCTTGACTCAGCATCTGAATCTTTATCAGTCCCCTTTGAGGAAGAAGATGAGGTAGAAGTGTTTGACTTCCCCAAAGATGGGATATCAGAGTGAGGAATGGAGGAAATTCTAATGATGGATACCTCGGTCTCCAATTTGAGCTTCACATCTTGAAAAATATGATCAAAGTTGTTTGTATGAATAAGAACAAAAGTTATTTCTAAGTTCCAACCTTTAGAGGTTTGTGGATGAATGAGGACCAAATCTCCCAGAGATTCCAAAATATTATGGAAAGTCTTCGCGCACCAAGCTTGAAAAGGTAATCCTTGAAGAGCAACCCATTGAAAGCTTCCACCTTTAAGACACAATCTTTGATTTCCAGGAATAATGTGCAACCAATTATCCAGCCAACCTTTTGCAATCTTCATCAATCTCTGTCAAAAGATTCATCAGGACAAGTGCGTAACAAGCATTTATTTCCTAGAGACCTTATTTGAATCTCACAAACACCTTCTCTAAAAAGATCTTCCATGATGGAATTTATTGAAAGGGTACAAAGGGAGATTGCCAAATGGGATTTAAGTAATAACTCTTTCTGATTTATAACTATTGAGCCTAGCACACTTCCTCCATAATTATTAGGTTTCAAGAAAAGGTCTTCTCATTTCCCTGTCTCGAGGCTCTTTTTTCTCCATTCAATTGTAGAGTGATGTAAGTTCGGATGGTTGTTTTTCCAAGCTTCTACAACCAACAATCTATGACCCTTTAGAGAAGAGCCATTGAATCTATTAATGGCTCTCCTTAAGCCACCTTCAGTTCTGAAACTGACGAAAGCAAACCATCTACCCCGAAGATTTGGTTTGAAAGGAGCTTTAACTGCAATCACTTCTCTGGCTTCATTGAAATACCTTTCTAGCCATATGCAATTAGAATTTGGAGGAACATTGCTTACGAAGGCTCAGAACTTCGGATCTCCTAGTTTGACCTATGACCAACCTCTATCCCCAACCTCCTAATTCATATGAGATAGTTTTCGTTTCAAGTTCTTTTCTTATACGTCTTCGGTCTCCGTAGCTCTTAGTTGTGATGTGTGAGTTGTTTGCACATTTCTGACAGCATTTTCAAATCCTGGTGGTGGCCCTCCCGTGGATGAAGATGAAGCTCTGTACTTACCCATGGAGGAACTTCTCCTGAATCCATGGCTTTCCTCAGTAGCATCCGCTTCATTTATACCAAAGGTGGTTTTCAACAGACTGTTCGAAGCTTTCTATAATTACCATGTTTATCTTTGACAAAATTGTCAACCCTGATATCTGGATCCCCATAAGCATCCTATAGATAATTTATGATCTCAGTGTCTCTTTCGGAGTAGCGAAGGCTCCTATCTTCATCTTCAATGTTCGTTTCGTTGACAACAAGAGGTTCAAACTATTGTAGTACTTCCTCTGGTTGTTGAAGAGCTTGCTCATCTTCGTTGGCTCAAGAAACTGTAGCAGTAGAGAGCGTCATCTCCATTTCAGACCCTCGCTGTAACGTAGAATAAATGTTCGAAAGATAATAAAAATGATTAGAGTTGTGATAAAATTATATTTTAACTGTGACAAAAACAAAATCAGGCACGAAAGATTTTTTTATCAATAAGATGTACATAATTATCATGTTATTGTACGAGAAATGATGTTTATATCTTCATGTATTTTTGTTTGTACACACCTGTGTATGGTAATGATTGATGTAGTTTTTTTTTATCACCAATTTTATAAAACTTTAAAGCTGAGCCTTTAAAGTAAAGGACAAAGCCAAAGGTACCCCCTCAAGGAAGAACAACAAACAAGAGGCACCATTACAAGGCCTTCACAAAACAATTTGGTACAATTACAACCAAAGGCACCCACACAAGGCGGTTAGAAACTAACTTGAAACACAAGTAACCGATCAAAAAACTAAGTATCAACCGATTAAAGCCCTTAGTCTTCTAATCAGTTGATGCACCTTCTCAAGAACTAATCAGATCCAACACCTTCTCAAAATGCATCAACCAATCTGCATTAAGTCGACCCTGCAACAGACCTTCCAAACAAAACAATCAATAGAAAATGCAGAGACACCACTGAAAAATGGAAGGCCTACACCACCGGTTCTAGAATGTGTAGTTGTTAGATATAAATATTACAAATAAATGGATAAATTGATTTTGAGAAAGATCAAATCTTTTTTTAGAAATAAAGTTGTTTCATTGATATAAAAACAGAGTTATTATACTGACTATTACTCTTATAGGGATAATGATCCAATAACCTCTAAAAACGAACCAGTTTAATAAAAAACGGTTATAGCAATAAGAAATAAAAAAAGAAATATAATTAGAGCATGAATTTAAACCAAAACTAGAATAGAAATAAAATACAAAAGGTGTCAACTGCCAAGAACCTCCCAAAGTAGGGCCTAAATGCTGATTGGTCCCTGCTTCTCAAGGATTCATTTTGTCAAATGAGCTACCGAACTTGAACTTGACAGACTAGTTGGGAGTGGCGCCTCGTCCCAGGGAATCCTCCCGGAGTAGTTCCCTAGAGCCCAGATTTCCTATCATCCCGCATGGCGGGGCTGTTGGGTCTCGAGGTAGGGTTGGAGATGAACCAACTCGCAGCGGAAAATCAATGAAAACCAAGAAACGATTAAAACCATGAAACAACTAACAAAGAATGGATTCACAAGAGAAAAATTCAGCACTAGTTCTTACCAAAACAAGAACACCGGTTAACGAATGATTGGCTTGAGTCTCCAAGACGCCTACGTATCCACATGGGAATCAAAGCCACGTAGTTCTTCTCTTTGAGGAATCAAGAACACAAACATGGAGGTGGAAACTAGCCAAACCCGAAATGGCCATGGAAGAGGGAGAGAAAATGTGTTTCCTATTCTTGTCTTGTGTTTGTTATGTTGAAAAAAGATGACTTAAACATAACAAAACCCATACTTGTCCAACTAAAGGCATGGGACAAGTATGGTGTCAAGTAAGGTGTAAATAGGACAAAGTATGGCAAGACAAGATTGGGTTAGGTGGTGAATCACCAACACCTTAATCCTTGTCTTGCTTACTTAGTACTAATTAATCAAGACTTGATTAATTAGTTCCATGGGCCTTGGTTGCATGGGCCTTTCATGGGCCTCTTGGAACATGGCCCGTGGCCATTTCCAACGAGGTCCCGTGATTCGCTCATCGCCTCCATGCCTTCCATACCGGAAATGTCCAACATTATCCGACGCGATCAATCCCAAGACTCCAAACCTTGTCTCGATCTGTGAAGTCCTATTCACTTACGGGCACATGACCCAAAACCCAGTTTTGGTCATGTCCCGAGACAACTCCCTTTTGGCCATTCTCCATAAATGTGTCAATGAGTTTCATCCTCCGGTGTGACCCTTAGGTTTATGCATGTCAATAGATCAACGTAAAATCCCATTTTACTTGATCCTATTTAAGTGGCAACTAACGAGACTTTAGTATTGCCCGACATTACATAACGAATCGACCCTGTCGATTCTAACCTTTCCGTCGTCCCTGTCATTATCCGTTTATCTCCGATATCCTGATTGAGATAAGGCATAGAGCCGTCATCCTTATTATTCTCAATCACCGTTCCTTGATATGTGAGATGACTGAAGATATGATACACAGTATCATGTGCATGGCCATGCTATTCTTCCAGTCACTCTCGATCAAGTGGCCGAGAACCGATATCTTTCCCATACCTTAGTATGAGGGATAGCCGTCTTTCGTGTCACTCATGTAGCCCGTCCCCAAGCCAATCCTGGCCGTTATGGAAGCCCTGTTACGGACAACGTTAGGCTCAGGTCAAACTCAGTTGTTGACTACATAGCGATCACAAAGACTCCTTGGTCTAAGGATACATGACAAGCTACAACACTGAATATGTTCATGACTTAATCTATGGCACATATTCAGGGCGGGTCGTCCAATATCATGTCCCACATGATATCTATGATCAGACTCCGGAATCCCATTCCAATGACTAACAGAACGTAAGCCATAAAGAGCCATCTTTCATACTAGTCGCTTCTAGTGAAGCTTTGTTGACTAGGGACCCATCGAGTGTGATCTATCTCGATCTATGGTTCTATTCGCATGGTGGGCATAGATCAGAGCACACATCGATATATTACTCCAACACATAAGTAATATAAAGCCGCTTTAATTTTATTGCTAACGATGATATATACATTTGGACATTTAGGATTGAACTACGGGCACTAAGACTAACAGGGGCTGCTTCTCAGCCCTCGCCTGATCCTCCCACGACTCCCTCGTTGTATCTCTCTTCTGACCCATCAGGCCTTGCAGCTTCCCAAATGGGGAAAACCCAGTGAAGCTTATCTTTGAACATCAGGGAGGTCTATCACTGAAGATTGACTAGGGCCTCGAGGGTAAGGCATCACCTAGACTGAACTTGGAACCCGAGAAATGGGTTACGTACCGTGTCCGAGGTTACGAGGGGCTCCTTCCCTCGAGATAGTCTTGTCTTAGGTAGCGTTGCCGAGGTCAACGGTGCAAACCCCAGCGATGGTGGAGGTGCTTCCCGTCCCCAATCTGTGGCATACAGCCTATCCACCTTGGTAGTCTTGAATTCCAGGATCGATTCATCAAAGTGAGGCAGCCGTGGCACCATCTAGTCACAGTCCCGGACCATATGACCGATCCTCCCACAATTGAAGCAAAAGACGGGGAGTCGTTCGTATGTCATGCTGACCCTTACCTAGTCAGGGTACTCCCGAAACTGCATGATCATGGTTCCTC
Source organism: Erodium maritimum (assembly GCA_963921825.1). NCBI lineage: Eukaryota > Viridiplantae > Streptophyta > Magnoliopsida > Geraniales > Geraniaceae > Erodium > Erodium maritimum. Next base: position 50,389,107 of record OY997595.1, on the reverse strand, counting down.
GGAGGGGTCGGTGAATGTCCATCCAGAACCGGACCCTCACTGTACCACCCTCGCATAGCCCCCATATATCACGTTGGGTTTCCATGTGCTCGTCTAGGGTAGCCCCTATGATTTACCTGGTCGCCCTTGTTCGGACGAGGGGTTGTATCCCCCGAGAATGCACCCATAGTTGTAGGCGGTCCAGGAAAGGGGGCTCTCGAGCCAATGGGTTGACTATTTCACCGAGCAGTAACGGATGGTCGTGAAAAAACCACGGTTCGTTGTGCCACACCTAGACCCTAGCCTCCTAGGACACGAAGTAGAACGCAAATGTTCTTGGTTCAAGGTCCTTGACCACCACACCCACGTCGGCGCGCCCCATGCATGTGTGATGATCAACAGCACCACCTACTTCCGGGGTGGGTTAGGAGAGCCCAGACGGCCCACCATGCCAAATCAGAGGCGCGCTAATACCAGATGGTCCGATAGGTTATAGGGCATCACGACCTCAACCGCCTCTTCCTCGATGAGAGAGTAGGCACAGAAAGTGGTTTGGAGGTCCCCCATTGGTGACAAAGGAATAGGAGGAGCCGAAACCCTAGCATGGATTGCCACCGCCGGGGCCACCAGATGAGGTGTCAGAACCCTAACGAGAAGGACCTTCTCCGAGAGATTCAAGGAGCCTGAGAAGGCCCCATGAAAATATTCGACATGGCTTGGCCAAGGTATTTGATCGGTCGACCTCTCTTCATCATTCTGGGATTGCGGTTGGTGTAGTATCTTCCGGCGAGAAAACCACCAAGGAATTGTCCTTCAACAATGGATATTGCAGAACCTCGGTAGGGATGACAACGCCATGATCAAAGGAGGAGTTTTGGGGTCGCGCTTCTTCCGATCATGTACTGGTTTGACGAAGCTAGAGAGAGGCTTCAGAGACATGATAAGGGGTGTGGGAGTAGACTGAACACCTGAAGATGAAAACATGTCGGCAACTGAGAACAACTACACGATACACGAGAGCGATGACACGACAGATGAGGACTACCGCGTAGACATAACAAAACTAAAGCTAAAACAATCTCTACAACAGCGGTTAAGTACCGAGTGGAAAATGTGTTCTTTGATGCAATAGATCAAACCCTTTTACCCTGCTAGTATGACACCTGAGAAAACATGTGCTTCGCCTCCGAACATGTTTCCTACCTTTCTCTCTGTTCAGCCGTCTTGTGCTTTTTGGCTTATCTGTTATTTTGAGGCCCGATCCATGTGCAACAAACATTCTCGCTTCGATATACAACATTAAAAAATTTGGTGCACGTTAATTCGCCATACATTCATTAGAATATCATCCATAAGAAAAAGGAAGATTTCTGCATCGGCTTGGACCATGTGTATCATGATCATCTAAGTGGCCTGTTACTTGTGAAGATGGATTTGATCAACTTAAACACGTTACAGGGACAGATTTTGTTACATCAAATTGGGCTATCCATCCAATAATGGAGGGATACTACTAGTAATAGTGATCCTAGTACGAGCTACATGTCCTTCACTTATGGGTAGGAGGGACGACCGTCCAGTGGCTACAAATTCAAATTACTCAATAATAAATATTCTCTATCGTAAGAATTATACACTATCGAACTTTATTCGTGTATAACTTTTTACTACTAAAAAAAAAACTATGTGGTCCACCTCTTCGTGAGGTTCATTTCTACCCTAGTCAGGGTCTTGCCGTCGTCGCCATAGTTGTCGCCGACCCACGTCTGCGCCCTCACTATCGTCGTTCCCGACTGAGTCACAGTCTTCGCTCGCCGTCCCAGTTGCTCCCGTCGTCTTTGTTGGTCGTCGTCTCACTTTTCCTCGACGAGACAACCTTTCTGTGGCGACCTTGACGAACTTCCGCCGCCGCTCGTCGTCTCATCCCCTCCCGGTACCGGATCTAATTGTTCCTTGCCGGATTCATTCGGAAATAACAACCAACGATCAGATCCAACCCGTCGTCGACGAACCTCATCAACACCACGCCCCCGACCTTGTTGGGTTCCTGGCCGGTGCCACCTTCACGCCGTCACCGGATGCAGACTCCTCTCCCCCCTGCTAAACCACCGGCGGTCGACCGGTCCCCTAACTCTGAAGAACAAGCCAGGTACACATCTGACCACCTTCGCGGGTTCTGAGACTCCGGCGACCGCCTTGGCTCACGGCGAAAGCCGACTGGTAGTGAGGGAGGCTCGGACGGATATATCGTCCCGTTCTCGGCCACAGCCACCGGAGATGGTGTCTAGATACCATCCTCCGTCAGATCGGATACCGGACAAGAGTCCTCGGCCAGCCGGTGGGTCGGGGTTGACTGTAAGTCAACCTGAAGTCAACCCGACCCGGATCTCCCCGGTCCCGAATTGGGAGGACGACGATGATGAGGTGGTGGTTTTAGAGGAAGGGGTACCGCTCTTCACCAAGGGCACGTACCAGTTCTCCATGGCAGCTAGGGTTGTAGGGGACCGAGTCCACAATCAGAACGTTGTCTGTGCGATGATGTTACACAAGTGGAAGGTGAATGGAATCCACGTGGAATTCATGTCCCCGGAGGTCACATGTTATCACTTTCCGTCTGCAGAAACGATGGAAAATATCCTTCATAGGGGTCCCTGGAGTTTCAGGGGTTTCCCCCTCCTGTTGGAGCCACTCAGACAATATGTCCCAGCCAATGAGAATAATTTCTGCCATGTGGAGCTTGGTGTCAGGGTGTTAAACATCCCGGTGGAAGCCAGGAACTCATACATCCGCGGCCTCATTGCAGATAGTATTTTCACCCAAGTAATATCGGCCCCGATTCCGTTGGCTAGGCGGGAGGATATGTTCCAATGGATACGAGTCGTTATGGAGTTGAACCGACCTCTACGGAGAAGACTCCGACTCAGATTCCCAGGTACCACATATTCTGCTGTGATTGAACTGCAATATGAGAGGCTAGCTGATTTTTGTCACAGGTGTGGAATGTTAACCCACATAATCTCAGGTTGTACGACTCAGTTGCCGGGGATTGGTCGGGAAGAAATCTGATACGACCCGTCTATCCTGGTCCCAAGGCAGATAGATGTGGATCGGGTGCTGAGGACGGTCTGAAATACACCCCCCCCCCCCCCCCCGGTGACACACCCGACTATTACTTACCTGCTGAGTGACCTGTCCTTGAATCCGCTGATTTGATCCTGGGAAATTACTATGGGAGAAAGTCTCCCCGGTGTAGACGTTTTGATGTCTGACAATCTGGCTATGGTTACCCCAGGAGGGGAAACCAATATAATGCAGGAGGGAGGGCGCCGAATCTCTGGAGGGCCCCGGGGTTCACGAAGCCTAACAATCTGGCTAACGTCCACCCTGCTGCTGATCCTATTGACCGAGCTGAGCCCGGAGCTACTGTAGTACCACGAGAGGGGAAGGAGAAAGATCCCATGTGGAAGGAGAAAGATCCCCAGGCAGGACTGGGGAAAGGAGGGCCCAACCAAGGGAAGGGTAAGCTGGCTACCCTGAAGACTAGGAGCGGGTCACTGTATGCTCGTCCGCCGGAGTCGAAAAAGCCGCTGGAGGTTCCGACCCTCCAACCAGTCATCGTGTGGCCGGTATACCAGACAGGGGATAGGGAAGAGAAGATGGAGGCACAGCAGCCTCCGATGAAGGAATGACCCGGCCCGGCAAGGGGGGGTGGAGTCGTCCTCAGACTATACCTACAGACCCGGGACAGCCAGTGCTGGGAGGTCCCGGGCAGCCTGTAACTTTAGCAAATCATCTTTATTTGTTTTCTTGTTATTCGCATTCTCTTTGGAACAATTTACTTTCTGTTTTGTTTAGGACCGTTTACTTTATCTCTCGCTGTTTTGAGACGATGTAAGGAGTTGTCTTGAGTTTGTGCCCACGATTTCAAGTGGGTTATTATTATGGGTTCATGAGCGCTGAGCCTGCTATGGTCGGGTCAGACATACATCTGGAACTCGAGGCGGTCACGCCCCGTCCTGTTTGATTACCTATTGGTATTTATGAAAGTTTACGATTAGCCGTTTCAGAAAAAAAATAATTATACACTACTTCTCATATCAAGTTGGACCTCATTGTTCTAAATTTCAATTAAATTCCTACAATTCTGAAAAATGAGCATTTAATATTCACTCAATTCTCTAATAAACTTTACCAACATCGCTTTGCCACAGGGCAATATTAATTGAAGATCATTTTTCTTATATGGAAATTGCTTCTTGACCAAAAAACATTAAACAGTCAAATGATCTTGTTAGACCTACTACAATCGGTCTAATCCCAGTTCGTTGAAGCTCTAAATTTAGAAATGTAGTCCACCGTTTCGGGGGTTACAGTGGAAATGTATAAAATACTAAATAAATAAACGTATTTTTTTATTTTCGAGAAAAAGACAGTTAGACTATAATGCAAACCCGATAAATCCCGTACCCTAGAACCTAGAAAAACCACCTCTTAGCAAACAACCCCTGAGCAGCCCGACCGGATTCAAAATAGATGTTCGGAAACCCGTTCCTCCGACATCATTTCGGGCATTCCCGAATAGTTTTCCATCATTCATGCTTGTTGAATTGGTAGACGATATTACTGGCATAAATCCAGTTGGCCTCGAGGAGCACCGCGACATCGGTGGTGGTTGGGTTAAGCTCATGTCGGGCTTGCAATAACGCTAGCTAGAATCGCTGCACCCGGAGGTTGGTCTTATACCAGTGATCTTTGAGCTGCTTCTACGACGTGGGGGGGGGGGTATGTTCTGTTTTCATGGATTGCTAATCCACGTAGAGATCATGCCAGTACTCTCTTGTGTCACTCTCGTGTATCATCCATGCCACAACTAGCCTCGTGTCCTCAAGGTCGGTCCACAAAGGTGTCATGGATTCGGTGGTCTAGGAAATATTGGGTTACTGATTCTGTTTTGCTGAGATGCTTGGAGAAGAGGAGTGGAGGGTGATTCCGCATTTGAGTTGGTATAAATAGGGAAGGCAAAATCGTAGGGTTTCAATTTCAAAATGATAGAATCAGTGCAAAGCTTATCTTGGTAGAATAGGTGAGAGTGATAATATAGGCAGATTCGGGATATGCGACCAAGGGGGTAAAATCGATCAAACATTAAAAGATAAACATAAAGAGCCTATTTATTACGAACTTTACGATTAGGTTTTTAGAGTACAAAATACAACATGACTTGTTAGAAACCGGGAACGTTAATACGAAAACAGATCACTGAGCATGCTAATTCTGGTTCATAGCTAGAACCATCTCAAACATAAGATCCTCGTGTTTGGTCTTCTCGGGCAGGCTCCATTCATTTGTGTCGAGGGAAACTACTTCGGCGTACTACCTGGTCACTGACAGTTGATACTTCATCAGCTTTTCTTTTGTTCGCTCGAACCGATCACGATGGCGTTGTTCTCGCTCGATCATGTACACTATTGGTGGCGGATCCATATCAGCCTGAGAACCACCGCTCTCATCCTCAGAATTCATAAATTTGGTTGAACACTACTACTTTAGGGAATTTTTTTTGATTGTTCCCGTGAAGAATGATAATAGGTTTCCTTATATATGCAACCAAATTGGCCCATGTGGTAATGAGGAGGTTCATATTACGGTAGCATGAACTTTCCGAACAAAAGGCACAAGGAAATACATTCACTTGAGACTACCGAAATTAAATTTCCAAGTAACTACATGTCGTCATCCATAACAGCCTCCGTCCTGAACAAAGTCCAAATATGTTCAATCAGACCAGCCTTCAGATACTGGTGCAAAGCTCGATCCTCTAGCCGGCTTGACTGGTATCGGATTCCATCGTACTATGGTAATGGCCCTCGGTGGATGGGTAACATTAGTTCTTCGGAAGGGAGGCGTTCTATCTCTCCCTAGAAGGTGTCTCGTTCATCGTCGAAATTCATGTTGTGTATAATAATGCATACCCGTATGATCATAGAAAGTTTCCTATCATCCCAACCTCGAGCATGCCTACAAATTATATGGAAACGAGCTTGTAGTATCTCGAATGCCCTCTCCTTATCTTTCCTTGTGGCCTTCTATTTCGTTACGTATAACACGTGCCTTGGTAGTTGTGGTGTAGGGATAGACTTCACGAAGCACGCCCACGATGGGTAAATACCATTTGTAAGGTAGGCCTCTCACAACGATATACATGCGCAAATATTGACAATTGGTTCATAACATTAATATCGTTGTTTGAACCCGACATACCAAAGTAAGCGTGCCAAATCCATGTGTCTGGCCCTACAACTGCTTCAGGCATCACCGTAGGTCCAGAATGATTTATCCGCTCGTATACCCTCTGATGGGCTTTTGGCCAATTCCTCCACGCCCAGTAAATACAATCGAGGCTACCGATACAACCTGAAAAACCACGAGTTTCATTGATATGTGTAATGTAAGCAATATAATTACTGTTGGGCTTACTGAGATAGGTTTCATTGAAGACATTGATTACGACGAAGAAAAATCGATGCATGCACTCGAGGGTAGTTGTCTCGGTCATCTTCAAATACTCGTCTAGGCTGTCACTCAAAGAATCGTAACACAACATCCGTATACTTTTGAATGGCTGAGAAACCTGGTCGCCCACGACCATCAACTTTTGGGATGAAGTACGCATCGTACTTTGATACCTTGTCTACGATTTACAAGAAAACAAATTTCACTATTTTAAAACACCGCCGAAACATTTTTGCATCGCACAACGGGGTAGCTGCAAAGTAGTCGGACATAAGTCGGTCGTGAGCAGTACTTTGATCTCTGTAAATGTATTGCCTTTTCTTCTTTCCGCAGACAGGGGGTATCATACCTGCCTCGGCCTCCCTAACTTTTACCCTAAGACTCCAACATCTATTCCTATTATTCTCGGGTCCTTTCACGTAAAGTTGTGTACTACAATTCGTTGACATCATACTTCTCCTTACTCGATGAATCCATGATGACAAGACGGTATCACAAGGAATGAAGGGAGAATTTAGACGATTTGAGAGAGGGTATAGAGAAAATGTATGAGATTTGTTGTGTTGGTGTAAAATGTATTTATAGCAATCATTTTATTTTCTTTTTTAAATAAAATTTATTCTGGTCAACTGATTCTGCTAACCAGTGCAACGTGGCAAATTCGTCGAACCTTTTCTGATTCTGCTTACAGAAATGTCACCACGTGGTGTGCACTGATTATAGTGGTCAACACTAAATCTCCAAATTTCACGTTGGAGCAAGTCAGCAGACTCGTAGACCGTCTAAAGATGATTCTACAATTCGACGTGACACAAGACTGTGATTCGATAAATCGACGGGAAAACGTAACTTTTCTGCCCGATTCGATGTGGACGAGACCCCACTTTAGATAGCCTTATATGGAAAGGTTTTTGTAAAATACTCACCTCCTAGAAGAAGGTAAGGACAAGGACAATTCCCTCAAATGAATTAATATGAGGAAAGCAAAGTAAAGCTAGTACTTGAAAACCAGATAAAAAGATTCACCTGGAAGTCGTAGAAATGAATCGACGTGATTTAATTTATACGAAAACCAATAACACGACTATCCAACAGTCGTTCTTAGGACCTAACCGATAATTACGAAATGCCCAATGTGGATTAATACGGAACAAATAGTAAAGTGCAAAAAAAAACAGAGTGTAATAACCACTTCTGGTCAACGTCAGTCAAACCTGCGAAAAACAGGAAAATTTAAAATTTTTAAGACAGACACTTAACTTAACTTAAATTGACCCCGAGGGTCATGCCGGACTTAAGTTGACCCCGTTATCGACTAAAATGAGTTACGGGGGACTCAGGGCAACTTTCTGGTCATTTTGGGAAAGATTGATTTTTCGCTGGAAAAGTCACCCGAGCGACGTTTTGGTCCATTCGAGGACCGTGTTGGACCCGAAAAGCTTAGCCATCGTCGTAGCGGTCTTAGTTGGGCCGTTTCCTTGAAGCCCGTCCAGTTTAAAATATTTTTGGGAAAAGTGCCCGTTCGGGGCCCGAAACGTCCGTTTTTCGCGAATCTGATTGGAAAATATCAACTAGATATTTTCCAAAAGGTATGGGACCCACCTTGACACTTGTCAAGTATATGGTGGTGTATTTTTGGAGGGAAAAGGTGTGGTTGGAGAGGGTTGGCCGAGTATGGGGTTTTAAAAGGGAAAAAGTTAGTTTTGTTGTTAGTTTAATTAAATTAGAAATTAGAAGAGAGGTTTTAGAGAGAGAAGGAGAAGGAGAAGAAGAGAGAAGAAGGGAGGTTGAGCTAGGGTTTGTGATCGAGCCCTTGGATCGAGTCAAAGCAAAGAGCAATCCCGTTCCCCTCGTTCTCCTCTACGGTAATACCCGAACCGATTCTCGTTTCGATTATTTTCAAGAGCTAGGGTTTGGTTTTAAATTTTGGTTTAGGGTTGTGTAGAGATTAGAGAGGTGTTGGAGACGTTTTAGAGGTGTTTGGGAGAGAAATTTCACGTTTTCCGGTGACCGGAGGCTCGGGAGGAGCTCCGGCCACCGTGGGTGGTGGCCGGCCGGCCATGTGGTGGCTGGCCGGAGGTGGCAGCAGCCACCACTTGGTGGCCGAGCCCCTCCCTCAAACCCTAGGGTCTCGGCCAAGCCTCTTGGGTGGGGCCCACGTGCTCGGTTGCTCGGGTTTTAATGTTCGGGTGGTTTAAAACGTCCCCCGGACCACTTTATCCGTAATCGAATCGAAATTTGGAATTAAATTGGAGAAGTTGTAATTAACGGGTTTTGGGAAACTTTAAACGTTAATTAATTGACTTAGAAGTCGGAATTCAATTCCGTCAAGTGCGTTGGGTTCCTTGAAATATTCTAAGACCGTAGAAACGAAAACGGGGACTTTTGGAGCCCCGGAAGGCAATTAACCAAAACCGGGCAGATTCGCCATGACGGGCGAATCTGGCACTTACGGGTCCTTTATCGGCAATATCGAGTAATTGGGAAGTTTGGGAGTGATCGGCATTGTCGGGGTTACGTTTGGGCGTTAAGTTTATTAATTTTCGGTTTACTCGTACTAGTTTAAAAGTACTTTAAATTTGTGTTCTTTTAGATCGTGCTACGGACCGAGGCAAGGGGAAGCTCGGCGAGTGACTGAGTGTGCTTCGGGTGTTGTTGGAGCGCTTTTGGGATTGTATACGAGGTAGGGAAAAGTAGCCGGATCTCGGCCCTGATTAGGGAAAGTTAATGGTAGAATTGCATGTGACACCGGGGTGTCGTGGGTTGAGTAGATTTATTTAATTATTAGAAAAGCATGATACGGGATTGTAGCGTTTAAGAGAAAGGCATGTGACACTTAGTAGTGTCGTAGGAACAGAGAACTTAGCGATAATTGAATTACTGGAGGCATATGACCATGCCCGGAGGTTGTTTGTGAAACTAGCGATTTTAGGACTGTTGGAGGCATCGAGTATGCCGGAGGTTGTCGTGCGCTTTATTTAATTGTTGAGTTTGGGTGGCCTTGAGAGCCCGTATTTAATTGTTGAGTTTGGGTGGCCTTGAGAGCCCGTATTTAATTGTTGAGTCGGGGTGGCCATGAGAGCCGTGTATTTAATTTGGTGTCTTGAGTGGCAGCGAGTGCCCGTGGGGTTGTTGAACCCGAGTCTTGACTGTTGAGGTGTCTTGAGTGGCCTTGAGTGCCTGTGTGATTGAACTTGCCTGTGATTGTGATTGTGGTTACCTGGGGTGGCGAGTTCTAAAGGTCGACAGCCTGATCCGACTTAGTGTCGATGAATTGCGAGTTCTAAAGGTCGACAGCCTGATCCGACTTAGTGTCGATGAATTGCGAGTTCTAAAGGTCGACAGCCTGATCCGACTTAGTGTCGATGAATTGCGAGTTTTAAAGGTCGACAGCCTGATCCGACTTAGTGTCGAGGAATTGCGAGTTTTAAAGGTCGACAGCCTGATCCGACTTAGTGTCGAGGAATTGTGAGTTTGAAAGGTCGACAGCCTGATCCGACTTCGTGTCGAGGAATTGCGATAGGTCGAACCCTGACCTGATTGAGATTGGTTACTGAGCAGCTGGTGTGCGATCCTTTGTGATCTTGTTTGGTGTTGTGTCGTTTCGTTCGAGTCCTTGAGGAGGTCGTCGATAGTTGTATTGGGTCTACACTGTTTTTATCGAGTGTCGAGTCTGTTGAGGAAGGTGACGGGTTGTGGGTCAGTTGAGTACTTGAGTTGGGGACTGTAGTCCCGGCGTTGGGTTTGGTTTTAGTGTTACTGGCTTTTTCTGCTAATTACGCCATAGTCAGTCTGTTATCCGTGGAGGTGAGCGAACGCTCACCCCTAGCTGCTTTTCCTACAGGTACTGATCACCGGACGGACTAGGTTAGCTCTTGAAGTTCATGGAGCTTGGAGCGGAGTCTGGTCTTTACTTTTGTTGAGTCTAGTGACGGATGTTGTACCTTGTCCACTTGTTGGGACGTTTTTGTATTGTAAATGCTATTATTTTGAGAAGTAAATGGAAATGTCAAAGCTTTTATTGAAAACAGGTTTCAAGTGTTCATGTTTTTAAAAGTTCGCGTCCCGAGTTCGGTTCGCTGAAATCGGGGCGTGACACAGAGAACCCAATTTTTTACTTGAATCGCCAATGTGTTTACATCTACGGGACAACGAAGAGCTCATTGTATTAACTTGAGAAACAATCTGAGAATTACACAAGTCTTATTCTCTATTTCTCGATATAAGACGGTAATCTACAAAAGAAAAAAATCCAACCTTTTAATATTGCTAACAAAATCGAGAAATTCACCTTCAGTTTTGCATTTTCCTAGTTGCTGCAAAAATTACCAAGAGTACCACATGCTCTTAAAATCTTTGCCTTTGCTATCTCTTAAAAAATCACATCTTCTTACAATCAACCACGCAACCACTTCTTATTTTCTCTCCTCCTTAATTCAAGAACCCAGTTCTTGTTTCTTAGAACCACATGCACCATAAAAGGATTAGAGAGACAGTGATTCATGATTTCACCCACATGGCTCTCGCAACAAGCTGAACAATCACCACACTTCAAGGTTCCTCTTTCTCTTTCTCTCTCTCTCCCTCTTGATTTTCTCTTGACAGTAGCACGACCACAAGAAAGGAACCACACAACATACTTTGGTTCCTGATTTTCAGTAGCAAGAACACAAGAAACTTGAAGACCACACTCCAACTTTCTTGATCTTCTCTTCAACCTTGCAGCTCATGTGTGTGTCACAACCTAAGATTGTTTTCCAAACCCTACTGTTCACAATTGTGTCAATATATATATATGACAAGCTCAATAAATGGGCTTGACTATGAGCCTTGATCATGGGCCCAGAATAAGTCTTAATTTGGAGCCAAATTTTACAATCTCCATCTTGGTGACAAAATTATCAAGCTCTATCTGGTCGTCCTCCTCCACCAACTCGTAAATTCACCATCCAGAAGGGTCCCGCCCCCATAGGGCATCAACATCGAGAAATCTTGATCAAGTTGAGACAATTCTCTAACTTAATCATCGGTACAACGTTTTTCAACATATTAGTTGCATTTTCCTTGGTATCAACTTTTCCTAACATCACTAGTTTATCCTCAATAATATCTCTGATGAAATGAAATCTCACATCTATGTCTTTTTTCCGAGAGTGAAATACCTGATTCTATTCCAAAAGAATGACACTCTGGCTATCACGAAGAATAGTGACATCCTTTTGAGCAAAACCTAAGTCTTGTACCCATCCTCGAAGCCATGTAGCATCTTTCACTACCTATTTCACTACCATGTATTATGCCTATATCTTATACAATACAATCACTTACTGTAACATGGAACTCCAAGATATGGGACATCCTGCCAATGTAAAACAATAACTTGTAATCGATTGACGCTTGTCCATATCTCCATCACAATCTAAGTCAACATACCCCAAAATAAATGAGATTGACGATCTCTCATAAACCAAACCAATGTCCAGTGTCCCCCGAAGATACCTCAAGATCCATTTCACTACCTACCAACGATGTTTCCCCGGTTTCTCCATGAACCTAGTAGCAGTAACTGGACAAGCAATGTCAGGACGTGTGCAAACCATGACATACATAAGACTACCAACTGCACTCACATAGAGAGGCTTAGCCATATATTCCCTCCTATCCTCAATGATAGGAGATAACATACACGAGAGTTTAAAGTGCGCAGCTAAAGGAGTGCTAATCGATTTTGCCGAATCTATGTCAAAACGACACATAACATTCTCCTAGTACGTCCGTTGTGCCAATTCCAACCTTCCTCACTTCCTATCCCCAAAAATCTCCATCATAATTATTTTCTTCATGGGTCCAAGATGGTTCATCTCAAAATCTTTGTCACTTTATGACGTCAGCTTATGAATTTTTATCATGCTCTTTGAAATAATGAGCATATCATCGATATAGAGTAAAAGAAACACAAAAGATCCATCAGTGACCTTCTTAATGAATACGCAAGGATCATACTCGCTCTTCGTATAGCCTTGCTCAATCATAAAAGTATCAAACTTCTTGTAACATTGCCTCGAGCATCACACAAATCCTTCTTGTATGTGCTAGGAACATCATAATCAATAATCGATAAAACATAAGCTACTCCATCTTCATAGTCGAATCTCTGAAGTGTACGTGTGACCCTAGGTTCTCTACTCGTTACCAAAGAAAATGTCTCACTTTGCGGAACCTGTTTTTGTGTAAGGTCTTCGTTCTCATCAGTAGGAACCTCATCATCTATAGCTGCCTCATCAGGTACCATCTTTTAAGAACTACCTACTTGAGAAATAGAACGGGGAGGTCAAGCTCAACCTTATGAGAATCTTTTTCATCTTCATTATAGTTATCACCTCTCCAAATATGCGATCCATCCTTGTATGTCTCACACTTTTCCTACAACAAAGCCTCCTAATGGAATATAACATCCCAGCTAACCACAAACTTCTAAGTTTCTAGACACTGTAACTTGTACCCCTTCACATTTGCAGGATAACTGAGAAATATAGCCTCTTGGCCATTACTCCAATCTTATCCTCTTTAACTTGATAATAAGCTAGACAACCAAATGCTCTCAAGTTATAATAGTCATAAGGAATATCGGACCATACCTTTGTAGGAACATTGGACTCAATAGTTGATGAAGGAGAGCGGTTAATCAATTAGCATGCCATATTTGCTGATTTAGCCTACCATATTCTGCCCAAAATTGCATTAGGAAACATTCATTGTGCTCTCTCTTATAGGGTACGATTCATCTGCTCTACTACCCCGTTATGATGTGTTGTCTTTCTCAATGTGAAGTGTCTCTTAATGTCATGCTCTAAATAGAAGTCCTTAAGGGGATCCTCGGTGTACTCATCGACACTGTCAGATCTCAAAACCTTCACTACCTTACCCATTTGCTTCTCAATCATAGCCTTCCGCTTATTGAATATATACATGGCTTCATTTTTATGATTAATGATATTGATCCGTACTCTACGACTGAAGTCGTCGATAAAAGACACAAAATACAAATAACCACCCTTGAATACAACTCTAGACGGTCCCTAAACATCAGCATGGATATAGTCCACAATCCCTGCAATGTTGTGAATACCATCACCAAAACTGACTCTACACTACTTCATATATACATAGTGTTTACATAAATCAAGTTTCTCCATCTTGTCACCGCCAAGCAAGCCACGCTTGCTCAAAGTCTTAACTCAACTCTCACGTACATTCCCTAAACGCATGTTCCATAACAGTATGTAGACTAAGCTCTTCTCATCAATAACCGTGGAATCATAGCTCCACCCTAAAAAAACATTACCCCAAAGAAAATAGAGATCGTCATGCCTAATTGCCAATAATAGAAACTTGTCACCATGATCAACGTTGCAATAGCCGTTCTCAACAATGTTCCTATAACCCTGAGCTTCAAGTACCCCAAGAGGTGTTTTGGGTGAAGGGAGACTGAGTGGGGCTTGGGGGCGCTTACTGTTCCCCCGAGGACTTCCTCTTTCTTCATTCGGCATGTGGTTCGTTTGGATCGGGACCCCGGGTTTGTGAGAGTGTTTGGTCCTGGCACTTTGAGGTGGGTAGTCGGTTCTGGCACCACAATTTGTTTCTGGGAGGACCCCTGGATTTTTGAGACCGCTCTTGCGATTCGTTTTCCCCGACTCTATAGTTTGGCGGAAGGCCATCATGGGTCAGTTGCTGAGTTTTTCGTGAATGGGGAGTGGGTCTTTTTGTTTGGTAGGGATCTTCGGGTCCGAGATGCTGAGGCGTTGGAGGAGATAAGGTTCCATTTGATTGGGGTTCGTCTGGTGCAGGAGCGCCCTGATTCGTTGGTTTGGTGTTGGGATTCGCGTGGTTTCTCTACAGCTAGAGCTTTTTAGGTTGTCGTTGGTAGGGTGGATCATGGGACCGCACCTTGGGCTTCTGTGATTTGGTCTACCCCAGTTCCTCCCAAGATCCATTTGTTCGCCTGGATGTTGTTCATGAGGGGGTTCCCACTATTTCCTTCTTGGTGGATAGGGGTGTATCAATCCCGTTGGTTTGGTGGAGGTGTGTGTTGTGTGGTTCTTGAGGGGAGGAATCTAGGCACTTGTTTGTCGCTTGCCCATGGACGTGGAGGGTTTTGTCTCTGGTCTTGAGATGGTGGGGAGTTGTTGGTGTTCTTCGGCTGTTGTCAGCTCTTTTTCTTGAGTCCTGGACCTCTCTGGTGGGACTGAGGAGGGTCAGGTCTGAGTGGACAGGTATCGGGCTATTGTGTATTTGGCATATTTGGCTACAGTGCAACCGTCATGTGTTTTTAGGGTCCGCTGCTATTGAACCCATCATTCTTCTAGCTAGAGTTCAGTCGGGGTCCTTCTCCAGCTTGAGAACCATCATGTCTTTTTAGTCTCCGGCTGTCGCGCTGACTAGGACCGCCTAGGAGCTTCTGAGGTTGGGTATCATGTTTGAGGAGTTTAGCACTTTGTCCTCCGGTCCCCATCGACGGTTTCACTGGCCAGGTCTGGGGAGTGCTCGTTCAGGAGTCGTTTCGGGGTTGTTTTATCTTGGTGGGTTCCGGTGAGTACTTGTTCCGGGGTCGCTTTTGGGGCCGATCTGCCCGTTTTCGGGTGGAGGGGCACGTATCACTTAGCCTTCTTGATGCCAGAGGATCCACCCGTGCGGACCCCTATGGTACTGTTCACTAGTCCAATCAAGGTTGCCCGAGCGGTCTCCTGAGGCACCGTTCACCAATCTGGTGGGTTTGTGGTTGTTGTGGTAGACCGGGGTAATTGTTATCTATTGTTTTCCTTGTTGCTCTAGCCTGTTTGACATGTTTTGTTGGATCTTTTTTGGTTTGTTGTTTCTATCCCAAGACCCACATTTACCTTTTTAATGCATTCATTTCTCTCTGATAAAAAAAAGTACCCCAAGAGAAATCAACCCTCTTAGAAGATCCAGAATATGATGTACCTCTGTAAGCTATCTACATGACCCATATGCTAGCTGGAATCTGATTGTACCAACACCTAATATCCTACAAGGTCAAGAATCACACATATAAACTGAGTGACCCTCCACCTCGCGATATGTAGTGAACCAATCCAGAGTCGTACACAAATGATATGAAGCCCCTACATCTAAAAACAAACCATCATAAAAATGATCACTAGAACCCGATGTCAAAGCATGCGCTAGGTCACCGTCGATATGAATATCCTCAACTATCTTCGGTGCCTCGACCACATTTTCAATGCCTTTTCCTGTATCTTGTTTGATACGATTGTCCTTCAACCCTGGACAATCCTTCTTGTAATGGACTTTACACTTAACACTTGTAACATTCTAACTTAGACAAATCTCTTCCCTTTGATTTAGATTGGATTCTTCTACTGTTGTTGTGGTACTTCTTGTTTGAATTTCTTCCCCTTTTAGTCGAGAGACCATGTGCTAGAACGTCCTCGCTCACAACACTGAATAATGTCATTATACACAAACTTCTCCTTGTTCATCATAGTCATCTGATAAACAAATTGTTCCCATTCCCGCAACAAAGAAATCAACAAGAATAGAGTCTTCTGACTATATTCAATTTTAGCTCCCAAGCAAGCACAATCTAAGTACAAACAGTAAAACTCTTTGATATGATCAATGATAAGCCTACTTGATTATAGCCTGAAAATGAAGAGCTTCTTCTACTGGTATATCACACTCATCTGATCATATAGAAGATACACAGCCTGAAACTTATCCCAAATAACCTTGGTGGTAGTCTCGTTAGAGAAATTAGGGTTAATTGCCTTTAGTACCCCTTATGTATTGGTAACACTCTTTTAGTACACTGATGTATTGGTAACGTTCTGGAAAAAAATTTTGGTCAAGTTTACGCCATTTTGATGAGCTATGACCAATTCATTAGGAGTATTAAATGGTATGTTATCAATACATAAGGGGTATTAAATGATCTGTGACCAATTCATAAATGGTACTAAATGACAATTACCTAAACGGAAGGATTGTTATTGAATGTTACAAAACACAGGGGTACAAAATGTATGTTACCAATAGAAAAGGAGTACAAAAGGTAATTAACACAAAATATTATAAGCCACATTCCGAGAAAGACATAAGCGGATCATATTACACGTTTTTTGATCCATCTTGTTCCATCTAACAAGTTGATCAGCCCTTGATAGTTTATCTCTCAAGGCATTAAATTGATCCAAACTAAACAATGTCGTTATAATCCATCTGCCACGCTTTAAAATCGTCCCGTCCATTGAACCGAAGAATACTAAATCCATGGACATTCACATAACCCTTATCCTGAGATATGGAAGATCTATCTGACATATTTTCAAATACAGTGTTAACATCAATAACCAATCAGCTAGCCAACCAGGATGCTCTGACACCACTTGTAGTAAATCTAATACCCAAAAACCGAATAAAAAGATTCACCCCGGAAGCCAATTGGATCCGTAAAAATGAGCCGACGTGATTCAATTTCTAATGAACACCAATAACCCGACTATCCAACCACGATCCTAGGACATATACGATAATTGCAAAATGCCCAATACAGATAAATACGGAACAAATAATAATGTGCAGAAAATAACAGAGAACCCATATTTTTACGTGGTTTGAAAATGTGCCTACATCCACGGAAAAACGACGAGCTCCTTGTATTAACTCGAGAACAATCAAATAATTACACAAGTCCTATTCTCTATTTTTCATTACAAGGCGGTAATTTACATAAGAAAAAAATCAATTTTGATACCAATAAGAGAATCGAGAAATTTACCTTAAGGTTTGCATTTTCTTAATAGCTGCAAAAATTATCAAGATCACGACATGCTCTTAAAATCTTTGTCTTGGCTGCACTGCAAAAATCACATCTTCTTATAATCAACCACACATCCACACGAGAGAGAAAAATAAATTCAAGAATAATACCAACTAGGACAACTTCTTTTACTCACTCCTCCTTGATTTTAGCTCCCACTTTAAAATAAAAAAAAGTTCTTGTTTCCTCTAACCACACGCACAACTTAAGGATTAAAGAGAAAGCGATTCTGGATTTCATCTCCTTGGCTCTTGCAACAACCAGAAAACAACAACCACACTTTAAGGTTCCTCTTTCCCTCTTGATTTTCTGTTGACAGCAGCACGACCACAAGATACGAACCACACAACAAACTTTGGTTCTTGATTTTCAATAGCAAGAACATAAAAAACTTGAAGACCACACCCCAACTTCCTTGATCTTCTCTTCAACCTTACAGCTACTCTCTCTTATCTGAAAACGTGTGTGCCGTCACCTAAGATTGTTGTCCAAACCTTATAGTTCACAATTGTGTCAATATATATAGGACAAGCTCACTGAATGGGCTGGGCCTTGATCATGGACCCAGATTAAGTCCAAATTTGGAGCCAAATTGTATAGAAAGTGCATTTAACAAAACCAAGCCTCAACTTCAGCTCGAGGGCTTTGACAAGAACAAAACAAAGCATATATAATTACAAAAGTCTTAAGCTTCAGCACATGAGGATTGTCTGGTGGTTTATTGGAAAGGGGGGTTGTTAGAGAGAGATTTCACACCCTTACCTGCTAGTTCTGAATCTGAGACATCCTCCAGATCGTAAAACCCAATATCATAATTATCCTCAAGTTCAACAGTTGGAATAACTTTAGAAATCCATATTCTCAAATCGATCATGACTAGCCATAAGATTTGAGACCTTGTTTTGTACAAAATTCTCCATCTTATTTACCTTCGAAAACAGGCCGAACATAATTTTTTTTTTTAATAATCGTGTTTTGGCAACTTGCGATGGTAGAGGTGCCCTGGTCTTTCTTTCTGAATCTTCTTTCATGAAGACGGGGGATATGGACTCTCTTCGCTTTTCCTTTGGTTTCTTGAAGGGTTGTTGAGAGTTAGGATAGTGATTTCTAAAGCCCATTATGTCTGCAACTTTTTTTAATTTGAGAACAATCATCGAAATGAAAGGACTCTGAAGATCTCGTTTCCTCCGACAAAGCAATAACTTATTCATTAACTGTTGCGGTTACACGGATGCGACTCTAAATCGATCTATCTTCCAAATCTCCACATCCTCGTACGAATTACTTGTATCTTCACTTTCAGATTGGAACCTCTTTTTGGTTAAGATAACAGGGACGATGTGTGCATCAACTGCCTTCAATAATATTGTGAAGAACTCTTGGTCAATAGTTACTCCACCTCTTCATGAATCAAACTTAATAAATTTAGGGTAAACTACAAATGCATGCCCTGAAGTTGGCACGTTTAATCGATAATTACCCTGAAGTTCAAAAATTACTGATGCATACCCTGAAGTTACAACTTGTAACTAGAAATCTCTTCAGTTAGTTAAAATGACGAAAATATCATTAGTGATTTTTTAAAATAATTTTTTTAAAATAAAACTGAAGTCATTTTTTGAATAAAAATGAACTCATTTAATAAGTAAATATATATATATATATAAAGTGATTTTTAAATAATTTTTTAAAAATAATTATTGAAGTATAGATGAGGGTATTTTCATCATTTTAGCTGACGGAAGGGATTTCTAGTTACAAGTTGTAACTTCAGGGTATGCATCAGTAGTTTTTGAACTTTAGGGTAATCATCGGTTAACCGTGTCAACTTAAAAATAGTCATTTGTAGTTTACCGATGAATTTAAGTGAACAAATATGTGTGGCACTTCCATATTTTTACCAGTCCACAAGCCTCAATAGTCTCTTCACACTAGCCTTAGAGTTGAATTCCCAAACAGCGTACTTAAGTAATATCCCCTGTGGTGAAGAGTCTCTCCTTTCCAAGCATCATGCCTAGAGCATTTTTTTTATCAGTAATTTTTTATATATATATAAAAACCAACAGTTTCAAAATGAAATCAAAGGCAAAGGGCGAACCATCATACAACCTCAAAGGACACAACCTCGAACAAACAATCCCAACAAGTGGATGAATCAAACCAACAAGTCTACACACCCTGATATATCTAACATTAAGCACTAACCAAGAACTAAACCACAAATCCCAACAAGGGGTAAGAAACTAAAACAGGTGAAAACCTAGATTTATCTACCATGAAGAACAAACCAGTAAAACCCAAGTACCCAGTCAAGCCCGAAGAGAAGTCCAAGCCCAACTAAGGACAGAAGAGATAAACTAAAAAACTAAACTCCCTCCTATCACGAGGCCCGCTCCAGCCAAGCCACATCAGCAACAATGAACACAAATCCACCGTCGAGCACCGAAACCGGCCGACCACCACCGGCCGAACCAAATAAATATCTAACAGGTGCGAGGAGAGAAAGAAAAGGTCTGAGTCGCCCAACACCACCACCAAACGCAGCAGAGAAAATCCCACCCACAATCCACCCCAATCAACATCTGCCCCAAGAGATTGCAGTCCCCAACTCCCTTCCAAAAATACACCACCCAAATACCCAGGACCCGACGAGGGGAACCCAAGTCAACTTCCCGTGACCCTGTGAACCCAAAAGCAAACCCTCGATCCTCTATCCCCTATTCTCCAACACGTCGTTAGGCAACACCCAGCACTGGCCAACCCCGAGTGTCGAGTCTCATCTTCCATCGAGGATAAGGAAACGGAGAAGGGAAAACAGGAAAGAGAGAGAGGGGTGAGAACAACAAAGATTCAGGGGAAGAGGACAGACGAGATCTATCTCTCTAGTCTCAATCGAGACCTCGTCGGTGGTCAACACCAGGCGGACGACCCAAAGGGAGAGGTCAATGCAAAAGCAAGGTACATGGAACTGGCCCGGGAGGAGTATTTGAAGAAGAGAGGAAAGCTTAACAGGGGTCTTACCAAGGAGCAGAGCGAGAAGGCCGAAAGACGAGCCGTACCGCAACGCCAGATCTGAGCCTCCGCAGATAGAAGACTCGCCCCGAGCACTGACTCCTCCAGAACTAGACCATAAAAGGCCAAAACCAACCGAGAACAGAGAGGAAGAGTCGGATCTGGAGAGAGGAGGACCGCCAAGAGAGGCCAGAAACTATAAATCCCTCATTATTTAAAAGGGTACTTTTTCGCGTTTGGATACTTTGGGGTGGATTTCTGCAACAAGTGAATTGATAAAACAAATGTTTGCGCTAGACCGGGCAGACCCAACCCAAGTCTCAAACCCGGCCCAAGTGCTGACCCGGCCCAAGCCCGTGCTATATAAGCCCCGATCTAGGGTTTGAGGAACAATCAGCGTCGTCCTCACCCTTCTTCGTCCCGACCCTCTCTCGAATCCTGACCTCCAGCTCCGATCTCCCCTCTTCTCACGCCACATCCGCCACACACCCCAACTCCGGCCCCGTCTCCCTTTCCATCCAGCCCACGAGCGCCACCCTTTACCTCCCCGAGTTCTCGCCAGCGCCGCCCCTTCCATCACCGAGTTTTCACTGGCGTTGCCCCTTCCATGACCGAGTGCTCGCCACCGCCGTCGTTCTCCCTCCCGACCTCCCCCTCTCTCAGATCTCCTCCTCCCGTGCTCAACGCCGACCACCACCACCGTCGGCCGTGCGTAACCGAGCATCCGCCGCCGTCCCTCTTAGCATACGGTGAGTTCGCAACTCCCGTGTCGACTTCGGCCTGCAAGGTTTTCGCCTTTGGCGGTCAGTTTTTGACTGAAACCCCCTTCTTCTCCCCGTTTGACTTTCCCCGAGCTTTCCCTTTGGATGTGTTCGATTGTTTTTGAAACGTTTTAACTAATGAAATACGTTTTAACTAATGAAATTAAAAGAAAAGGATTTCAGATCAGATCTGTGTTAAATAAAAAAATGGATTTTGAATCAATTTGAATTTAAATAGTAGATAAAAGAAAGGGGGATTTTGGACTTGGAATGAATCTGAAAAACGTGGGACTGTTGAACGTTTTTTGAAAACGTGGAATGACTAAACTGTTCGATAAACCGGACTTAGAATGGGACAAAAAGCGGAGCGCTAAATCGGACCTAGGGAACCGTGCCTCGAAACCCGTACCTCAGGATTCGTGCCTAAAAACTCGTACCTCGGGATTCATGCCTCGAAACCCATGCCTCAGGATCCGTGCAATGAGATCCGTGCCTCGGAAAACGTGCACCGGGTTCTGTGCTTGGGGCTCGCGTACTCGAACCCGATTCGTCGTGTAATCCTGCCTTTAGACCGCTCGAGTTAAAAGACAACTGTTGAATTTAAACTGGACTAATCGTAACCGTTAAATTAACGTCGGAACCGTTATTAATTTGTGGCTTTCGTGTTAATTTAGCGTCCGTCTTCGATCGAAGAGAAGACCGGAGGTAGCGAGCCAGGACGTCAGCAGCTAGGAGACGTAAATGTCGGTTCTTCTTGAGGTAGGGAAAGTAGCGGATACCGCTTTAATTACGGAAAGTTACTAGTGTGCATGATTAGGGTTTAATAATAAAACTGGAAAGATCATAGTTTGACTTGTAGGATGTGAACAACTAGCGTAAACGTATAAACTGTGAACATTTATGATTTCCGTCTTGGGAATTGTCGTGCTGGTAGAATCGGGCCATGTCGTGCCCGTAGGATTGTTTTATGTATGTATCTGCTTGGTGCTATGTGTTGTTTGAACGGATAATAAATAACGAATATGAAAACGAGTTGAAATGAACTAGTGATGCATGTTGATGCCTGAGTGGTTATTTCCTGTTTATTTGATATGTTGAACTATGGGATGGTTGGGGATTGGATACCGGTTAAGCCGGTGGGGTTACCACGTTGAGTGTGGTGTCAGTAAGTGATGGTAAGAGCGCGACGGTTATGGGTGTGGTTAAAAGTCTAATAAGATCGATTCGTTATTGCATGTTGTGACTATGTGTGGGCAAGTGTGCCGTGTTTGTTGTAATGTGAACCCTTGTTTGTGATATGACCGGGTGAGTGATAGACCGGTTGTGTGTTATGTTGTGTTAGTACGATCGATATACCGAGACCGATCTTGGCTTTGTGCTACGTGTAATATCCTCCTTGTGTGTTCTAAGAAAAGACGTAACCGGAGTGATACGTACACCGAGAGATAGTTCTGGTGTAGTGTATTGAGGCCACGGATGGCGTGGTTGATACCCGAGTCTCAGTGACGGGAGGTGTACGACCGAAGTTTGTGCCGGTGAAGTCTGTGTGAGGCCCTGATTCTACGTGACAGGAAGACATCCGACTGAGGGATTTCCGATCCGGGATGTTACCCCGATTCTACGTGATGGGAAGGTGTCGGGACCGAGGCTTCGTGATCCGGTACGACATAAATGGATTGGGCTGTGATAGCGGGAGACGTTGGAAATGGTTCTACTAATTTCATGATTGGACCTACGGGTCGTGGTTGGACCTACGGGTCGTGTTCTACCCCGATGATCTATAGTCCCTTGGGAACATTTCCGGTCCCTCCGATGAGATGCGTTCCTAGGGAACGTTTTCGGTCGCCCGACGCATGTGTTTTCTCTGGACCGAGGGGCTGTCTGAGATGGTACGATGACTTTCCGATATAGTATGTTGTGGTACGAGGACTACGGTACAGGACGTGTGCTGGTTGCGTTATGGGTGATACGTGTGTTGTTCGGTTAACATTTTGTTGTGTGAAAAGCGATAGTCTGAGTGTGTTATACGTTTGGCTGTGAACTCCGTTTTAGCCGTTAGTTGTGCTGTACTAGTATTCCCTAATTGGATGCTTACTCGTGGTGGTGAGCCGATGTTCATTACATTTACTACTTTCTCTACCGGGCGAAAACTCACCCCTTACGTTATTGATTTTCAAGTGTTGAGCGGGGTTTTTTCTGCTAGTAGGACACAGCTGATCTTGGGAGCTGGCGAGGGTCCTAGGCTAGTAGGTCTAGAGACGTGCAGTTGTTTTTGAACTAAACTTTGTGTATCGGTTTTTTGAGTTGTTGACTCTTACGTTACATTTATTATCACTTTTCGAGAATTACCTATTGTATTTTACCACTTTTATTTATTGTTTTAAGTTCACCTCTCGAGTCCGGTTAAAGCCGGATTTGGGGCGTGACAAAAACCGAAGAAGACAAGAAGCCAATTGAAGCCCTAGAACCAAATCTCGCCATCAACACGGGGAGAAGAGCGTCCCACTAGATCTGGGACCGATTACGCAAGAGAGGAACTCACGCCGCCGCGCCGAAGATGGGAAGCCAAAGTAGGGATCGAAAGAAGGAGAGGAAGTGAACATCCGAAGGTGGAGAAGAAAGGTACACGAGGAGTGGTGGCTCACCTGGCCGAAGCCAGATGAGCCACCGATGATGACGAGAGGGATGTTCTAGGGTTTGACAAAAGAGGGATTCTAGAGAGAGGTCAGACACCTTCTCTCTAGAACAACTAACCTTCAATGATTTGGTAAGTAGTTGGCCTAGAGCATTTATCATTATTCATTTATAGATAAAATTGGCTATCAAGACAACGAACTGTTGTTTTAGGGCTCCAAAGCCCATGGTATTTCAGGCCCATTTAACGTAAACTTAAGCCCATTCAAATCCCTTGTCTTCTACTATTCTTTTTTAGGAATCCCTTGTCTTCTATTGCTACAATAGAAACAGTAAGGTTCTAAGAGAGTGAGGGGCGGCATCACTTTTTGGAGACAAGAGAGCTTCTTCTCCATACTCCTTTTTTCTGGTTGGATGATGATTCAAAGATCAAAGGATTGAGATCAAATTCTTGGGTGGCTTCAACTTAACAGAGACACTTAATCCTCGAACATTTCAAAGCGCGAGATATTTTTTCTATCTAGAGCTACTGTAGCATTTCAACTTGCTACAGTCTTGTTCTTCTTTGTTCATCAGCTCTTTCATCATTCTGCATACGTACTGTATATCTTCATCATCAACCCAGCTCTCCATCCGCTTGTGTAGTGTCCTGGTTGACCTACAGGTCATCGGACCACACTAGTAGCCTGGTCCGTTCTGAGCTTGGATACTTCTTACAGATCATTCTTCCTTCTAACTCTTAGCTAAGAAACAGAGTTTTCAAAGTTCAAGTGTGGGTGTGTGGTACACTATGGAAACGACAAGACAGACTGGAAGCAGATTGTCTGTAGAAGAACTAACAGGGGTTGGGGTAGGGACACATTTCAAAGAACCTCTGAAATCAATCATCACCTCGAAGAAGCTGGTTCAAGACACCTCTTCCTCCATCAGACCACCACCTGGTTTTGAAAGTGCAGCTCACAGAGGGATCAAGATTAGGACTACCAGAACGTTAAAGGGAAAGAACAAAAGGATTACCAGAGACCCTTCTCCGTCCTCTTCTGACAAAACACAAGAATTTTCCCCTAGAGGGCGCACAAAATTGATTGATGGAAGGAAGAAATTCTATGATAAGTTCTTTCAACCGGTCTCCTCTAGCACTGAATCAACTCCATCCTTAAAGAATCAGCAAATACATTCCTGGGTTGAGCCACATCCAAATCATAAATGGAAGGACAACAGTGATGCTCCTAAATATTGGTTGTTCATACACAATATCCCTCCTTATTCTTCTGCAAGATGGATCGAGAGTTATTTCAAAATGAAAGGAAAAATCTTGAAAATGGAAGTTCCTCTCATACCAAATAGCAAAGGGAAGTGGTTTGCTTTCGTTAGATATTGTAATATGCTTGATAGAGATCGGGCTATCTCTTCTTTCAATGGCCATGCTTTTAAGGGTTTTCGTTTTCTTGCTGACATAGCAAGAAAAAAATCAAACACCTTACCTCTTAGAAGGCCTTATGTATCTCACCAGACTTGGAGAAGAAAGGATCCGGTCACCTCAGAAAAGTTCCCAACAGGTTCTATAGTCACAACTAACAAAGAAGTATTGAAGAGAAGCCACCTAGCAGTAATACATTGGAACCTCAGCCCAAAGGCAATCATGGCCGAGTTTGCTTCTGAATGAGTGTCCGAGACTCAACTCAAATCTTTGGGAAACAGGGTAGCTTTAGTGTATTGTCGGGATGAAGCTTTTGATTCTCAACTCATGATAGATCAAGGCCTGTGGCTCAAAAAATGGATGACTTTACTTCCTCAGAAGGAGGAGCTCTATGAGAAAGGAAGAAGATTTGCTTGGGTGGGCATCTATGGCATCCCTATGCAAGGTTGGTGTAATGAGACTTTTGCAGCCTGCATCTCTGGGATTGGAGATATGGTTTTCATTCACCCTCAATCTGAGACAACTTCACACTTGGACGTTGCATTTATTCTCATTCATTCCAACAAAGTTGCAATCATAAATGAAGAAGTGCAGCTTATTGTGGGCAAAGACAGGTACCCAGTCTTAGTTAAGTCGTTGGATCATTTATTGGTCCCAATTATTGAAGAAGAGGACAAAGATTGCTCGGATCAGAAGCATCATAAATTGAATTCAAATTCTCTATCAAGTGTTCTGGGAACAAGGTTCTCCTCAGATAATTCCTCCTCACAAGGGTTGGGAAATAACACAGTGGTGTCTCCTGTTCAAACAAGAGAAGCAATGGTTGTTGAGGATGCTGATCAGTTTCGAACTCCTTTACCGCCAATTACTACAGTACAAACTACATCTTCAGATCCACAAGTACCTCTTAAGTTAAATCAACTTGTACTTCTTGAAGAGATGGTGGGAAGGACTCAAGACACTTCTATTACCTTAGAGCTGCAAAAGGAAAGGTTGGGAGAAGAGGCATTAAATGAAACCCTTACTGATGCCATTCCTGTCAACTTACAACCTGTATCTGTGTTGGAACAAGAGCAAGTTTTGGAGGGAAACGAGATTACTATTCACATCCCAATTCAGAATCAAATTTTTAGAACACCACCCATCCAAAATAAGAAAGAGAAGAAGAATGTTACTTTCTCTTATGCAACCAGGTCAAAGAAAAACACTGTCACTGTGGCATCTCCAAACCCGTCGAAGCCTTCCAAATCTTAAACTAGTATTTCTTCAAAGCTACATCTATCTGAAGGCACAAGGGACTATAACTACTGTAAAGCAATTGGCTTTAAAGCTCTTGCAGGTGATAAAGAAGTGATTGACCAATTTGACAACCTTGACAAGGAACTGAACAACTTTGTGGAATTGGAGGACTCAGAGGAAGATTTTGAGGACCTTGAAGAGAAGGACCAATCTAAGTCAGAGGGAGAGACTATTGTCCCTCATACTCTTACCTCTTAACCCAATGAGGATCCTCTCATGGAACATGAGAGGTCTGGGCTCTAGACAAAAGAAGAGAGCTCTGTGTACCGTGTGCTGCAAGCAACGTCCGGACTTTGTTATTATTCAAGAATCAAAACTGCAGAAGATGCCAATTAATTTTCTGAGAGCCCGTGGCTTTCATAACAGCTGGTCAATGGCCTCGATCAAGGCTGAGGGTTTATCTGGTGGGCTGATTACATTATGGAGATCAGACCTCTACTCTTCACATTCCATTGTTTATCTAACTAATGCAATAGTATGGAGAGGCTTTTCTGAGGAACTGAAGATGAATTTGTGCTTAGTGAATGTTTATGCTCCTTGTCTGAGGAGAAACAAGGCTAACTGTTGGGTTGAGATTTGTGAAGAATTATCTCAGGAGAAAGTATTCTTGGTGGCTGGGGATTTCAATGCTGTATTGGCTCCTTCTGAAAGGGCAAGGCACTCTAACTCTGCCTCAAGAACTATGAAAGACTTCTCTGACTTTGTAACAGCTCTGGGAGGGATTGATCTCCCTCTTGCTGGTGGAAAATTCACTTGGTTTGACCCAGGTTCTAAGTGTTCAAGACTTGACATATATCTTGTATCATATGAAGCATTGGCCTTGATGGGGGATCTCCATCAAATCTGCATTCCCAGGTGTATAACAGATCATAAACCAGTGATCCTTCATAATAATTATGTGGATTAGGGCCCCAGACCTTTCAAATTATCAATGTTTGGTTAGAGGATAAAAGGTTTCTTCCTGCAGTTCAAACCTTCTGGGAATCTTATCAAGTTCAAGGCAATCCTGCTTTCATTTTTTGGGGCAAGCTTAAATTGCTTAAGGCTGATTTGAAGCAGTGGAACATCCAAATTTTTGGGGATCTTGATGTACAAATTCAAACTTTAAGAGATGGAGTTGATGGCTTAGACAACATCTTGGACTCTAGACCATTAACAGAAGAAGAGTGCTGCTCTAGATCTTTACTCAATGCTAATCTGATCTCAAAGCTAAAGTTGTTTGATAAATTATGGAGCCAAAAAGCAAGACTGAAATGGTCAAAAGAAGGAGACAGATGCTCTAAATTCTACCATGTAGTGGCAAATTACAAAGGGGCTAAGAAATAAATCTCTCATATCCTTCACAATGGAGTCTGGTTACAAGAGTCTGACAGTATAAGAGATTTGGCTTTCACCCAATTCTCAACCAGATTCTCAGAAACCCCATCTATACCTTTTGACCTGTATGATTTGCATTTTAATACCTCATCTTCCCATCAAGCTGAAGTCCTAGAAAGTTGTTTCTCAGAAGTTGAAGTTCTAAATGCTTTAAATGCTTGCAGTGGGGACAAAGCACCTGGACCAGATGGCTTCTCTCATAAATTCTTCCAAGCAGCTTGGGATATTATAAGACCTGATCTTATGAATTTCTTCCAATATTTTCATCACAAAGCCTCTTTTGGAAAAGTTCTAAACTCCTCTTTCTTCACACTTATCCCCAAGATCACATCCCCTCAAAGTTTTGATGAATTCAGACCTATAAGCCTGATTGGGTGTGTGTATAAAATAGTTTCTAAATTGCTATCCACTAGACTCAAAAATGTTCTAGGAGGCCTGGTTAATGAGGTGCAGTCTGGTCTTATATGTGGAAGACAAATAATGGATGGAGTCCTAATAGCTGCAGAAGTAGTGCACCATATCAAACTTTCTGGTGATGAGGTGATCATGTTCATGGTGGACTTTGAAAAAGCTTATGACCATGTCAATTGGTCCTTCCTATCAAGCTTACTGAAAAGGATGGGTTTTGGGTCTAAATGGGTCTTGTGGATTGAAAATTTCCTTAAAGCTTGGGCTTCAGTTCTAGTCAATGGCACACCTTCAAAAGATTTTCCTCTACAAAGAGGGCTAAGACAAGGGTGTCCAATCTCCCCTTTGCTCTTTTTTTAGTAGCAGAAACCCTGCATCAATTACTTCAAAAAAGCCTGGATGGTGAGTTGTTTCAAGGTGTGAAACTGGGAACCTCAGGACCTATAATATCCCACCTTCAATTTGCTGATGACACATTAATCTTCATCAAAGGTGATCTGGATCAAGCTAGATACCTCAAGTCTGCTCTTAGAACCTTTCAATTGATCACTGGCCTGAAAATAAACTTTACAAAATCCAAGGTGGATGTTCTAAACTCAAGGTCTATATCAGTGGAAGACATTCAGGAAATTTTGGGTTGTGATTCTTGCTCCCTACCTATGGATTACTTGGGTTTCAAGCTAGGAGCCAATCCAAGACTTGCTAAATCTTGGGATTATGTTATTCAGAAATATAAGAAATGCTTGTGTTTGTGGCAAGCAAGATTCCATTCCATTGAATGAAGGATAACATTGATCAAATCATCTCTCTCTGCACTACCACTTTACTATATGTCTATTTTAAAGCCCCCAAAGATGTCATCAAACAACTGGAGGCATGACAGAGAAAATTCCTCTGGAAAGGTTCACTACAAGGAAAAGCTCTATCAAAGGTGGCTTGGCATAACATCTATAAACCTGTGGAATTGGGGGGACTAGGAATCAAAAGCTTGGAAGATATGAATAGAGCTCTTCTGGCCAAGTGGTGGTAAAGGTTTGGTTGGGAAGAAAACTCTCTTTGGAAACTGGTTATCTGTCATAAATATGGGTGGAACCCTCAGGATTGGGATCTCTCTAAGTGCAACATTGCAGGCACCTAAACTCTAATGAATCATATCTTGTCCCTAGCAGCTGATCCTTCTTTTGCAACTCTTTTTGGAGACATGGGGTTATCTTGGCAGTTGGGGAGAGGGAACATAATTGCTTTTTGAGAGGATAAGTGGTTACTCCCAATCTCCCTTAAAGATAAATTCAGAAGATTATATAACTTATGCCAAAATAAATCTGCAAGAGTAGAAGAATTATGGTGTAGTGATGCTTGGACCATTCCTCTTTCAAGAAGGCCTAGAGGGTGGGAAAATGGTCAAGCTAAAGCCTTCGAAACGGAGCTCAAAGACATAGTGGTTAACTCTAATGAAGCTGATAAATTAATTTGGGACATAGATTCAAAGGGTTTCTCAGTTCATAAGGCTTATCAGAGTTTACAACCACAAGGCACTTTGATCTTACAATGGACAAAATGTTTGTGGTCTCCATCTATACCTCCCAAAATTTCTGCCTTCTTATGGCTAGCATGCCTAGATGCTTTACACATCAGATGCTTTTTAGAATCCAGAGGCATTCATTTTTCCTTAGAATAGCTACTCTGTCCATTTTGTGCTGATGACTTGGAAGATGCTTCTCATGTACTTTTGACTTGTCCTAAGGCTTGGGAGGTTTGGTTTTTGATTTTCCAGTGGTGGAATGTGGTCTGGGTTATGCCATCAAACATCATATCATTAGTAGAAGCTGGGGCTTTTTTGGTTGCAAGAATTTCCAAAAAACAATGGTTCATCACTATGGTTTGCACTCTATGGTTTCTGTGGCTGGCTAGAAACAATGCCATCTTCAACAATTCTTTTGAGGATGCTAGCATTATCTTCCACAGAATACAAAGCTACTCTTTTCAATAGGGATGGGCTGGATTCAACTCTCAAAAGGCTTTTTCTTTTTCATATTGGCAAGCCACTCCTTGGCTATGTGCTAGAAAAAAGAAAAAAAGGGTTACTTGAGTTGTCTGGTTCTTGGGGGTTTTGGGAGGGGTTTTGGGTGGTTTAGGGCATGTGGTTTGTTCTGGTGAGGTTGCTTTGGGGTGTTTTGTTTGATTTCTTGCCTGTTCTGCTGGGGAGTGTGGGTTTTTTCTGCTTCTTAACCCTCTTTTGGTCTGCTTTTGGGTAGTTTGTGTTCTAGGAGAGTGTTTCTTGTGCTTTCAGGTGGCTCTTGTCCTTTGCTGAAGACTTGTTGGTGGGTTCTCTGGTGAGGGGTCGCTGAATTTTCTTTTGGCTGCACTTTGCTGAAATACTTTTGGCTGGTTCTCTGCTGAGAGGTTGTTGAACCTCTTCTGGCATTTGCTGAAGTGCTGTCAATGGTGAATCTATAGCTTATTGGCTGCAACATTCTGAAGTCATTTTGGTTGGTTCTATGTGTTTCTTCTCTGATTTGGATTGATCAAGGGTTGCTCACCTTCTGAATTTTACCTACTGATACACTTGGTTATCTCCTGCAACCTTGATCGATTGGTGTTGTTTTTAGTTGGTTCAATTGCTTAGAATTTTACTCCTTTTGGTTTATGTTTTTTGCAATTGTGTTCTATCTCTTTTGCTAATTATTACTAAATAGTTGAGCTTTGTTTGTAATCTCTTCAATGGTCTTTGAGTGTGCTGAATTTTCAGGCACTCGACCTTCTTTTCCATCTTGGAAATGTTGGTCTTTTAATGAAAAAATTTGCTGATCAAAAAAAAAAAACTTGAGAGACACAAGATCAAAAAAGGTATGTTTTTTTTATTGGATCCGTGTGTGGCTAATTGTTGGGCAACATATAGATGGACCATTAAATGCTCCATCTTATTTGGGTGTAGCCACGGAGATCAAAAGATCAATGGATTGGATTGTTTGATGCTTATATGTGCAGCAACAAAATACCAAGGAAATCCGTGTTCTTGTATGGTTGAGCATAACAAGTAAAGCAAGAGCAAAATTAAAAGGTTCTAGTTATTGGGTAATATTCTGTGGCAAACAGGACAAACATTAAAGGTAATTCTTGAACTTATTTTTCGGCATCAAAATATTAGTATTTTGTTTGTGGATTATCGATTTGTGTTGAGAAATAGAGAATAAGATTTTGTGTAATTCTCGGATTATTTCTCGGTTAATACAAGGAGTTCGTCGTTGTCCCATGGATGTCGACACATTGTCGAACCACATATATCGTTGTCTTTTTTTTATTTCCTGCACTTTAAATATCGTTCTGAAATTTGTGTTTATCAAGCATGCGCATTTTAGCGACTGGGTCCTAGGATTGAGGGTTGAAAAATCAGGTTATCGGTGTCCGTTGTTGATTGAATTGCATCGGTTCTTTTCCATGGATCGGATTGATTTTGCGGATGAATCTTCTTATTCCGGTTTCGGGGGTACGAGATTTACTACACGAACCGCTAGAACTCAACTCCCTATTGTTCTAATTTTTAACTCCCTCACTCCTTCAAGAGATATGTCCCTTAACATTGAATCAGTCGATCTGTTTGAGTGAGATATTGCAAGATGGATATTACGTATTTCGTTTCTCATGGTCGTGACTCTCGATCCTCTACAAATATCTTCCATCATTGCTTTCGAATGAATTGGGTCATTAGGTTTTGGACGCAGGTTTCTTTTGAGCCACAAGTTGGATCATGTATTGTTTCCCCCAAGTGTTCCCAACCCCCGGAAGTTCCAAGAAAGGATTAACATTTGTATTGGCGAGGTTGTTTAGAAACCCTCGCCAAAACCGTCGTGCGATCCTCGTGGAAATCAGGGACGAACGTGTTGGAATTCTAGGGAGCAAAACACAGCGGAAAATAATTTTTTTCCCTAGAATAGCCTCAAGATCCATGTACTTTCAAGTAAACCGACAAACAAAATTAAAGGAGAGAATACCTCTTTACCTTTTCAGCTTGGTTCGAAACAGGTACCAACTTGCAGCTCGTATATCTTAGCAATGAACCGTTGGAATGAAAATCCATCCGGTCAGATTTCAGAACAATGTGTGTAGAACGCTCACTCCAAAAAGTAGCACAATCGGACCTCGGATGAACTTCCGATTGAGCATTTTCCAGCGGCCGGTCAGACAGAAACTGGGCAGATTTTTCTCTTTTTCTTGCAAACCAAGAACACCCAAAACAAATTGATTTGGTGGATTAAGTGTGAGTTGAGACGTTTCCAACACGATCCTTCCTCTACCGGTATCCACACCAACAAGATATCCCAAATCGCTTGTGTGCTAGCACAAAGGAAGAAGACTTCTTCCTCTCTTTCTCTCAAACTCGTTTTTTTCTCTACACCTTGAGAACCATTCTCAACACCATGAAAAATCTGATCTTCACTTCATCTCTTGCATGAACTCCTAACCCCAACATGACTCCACTAAGTCACTTCAATCAAGCCCAGCACTTGGACTTTCTTTTGTGACAAGTGTTTCATTTTAGGAGTAGTAGTCATGCAAAAATACCTTCTTTGAATTTCAATAATTCAAGAGTCATTTTTGCATTTTTATTGCCCAACATAATCTTTATTATGTTGGTAATTCGAAAAAAGAGTTTAGGGAATAAATAAATATTATATCGAATATAATATATTATTGGGTAAACTTCATCCCACTACCCTAAAAAAAAACTTAAATTCCAACCCACTACCCTAACGAAACTTAGTTTCATCTCACTACCCTAACTAAACTTTTAGTTGCACTGTCATACCCGCCGTCAACTTGGCATCAATTTTTGGATGGAAAATGGTAAAAAGTCCAAAATACCCCTCACCAGCACTCAAATTTTCAACAGCATGCCATTGGTTTTCAAAAATTCTTTTTATTTATTTATTTTATATAATTTTGTTTTTTATTTTTAAAAAATCAGTTTATTCTAAAAAAAATCAGATTTTATTTTTTAAATTATTTTTTATTTTAAAAATTAATATTTTATTTATAAAAATCAGATTTTATTTTTAAAAATTAGTTTTTATTTTTAAAAATCAATTTTTATTTTTATAAAATTTAGTTTTTATTTTAAAAAATCAACTTTTTTTATATAAATCAGTTTTTTGTTTTAAATTTTCAGTTTTATTTTTTACAAATTCAATTTTTATTTAAAATTTAGTGTTTATTTAAAAATCATTTTTTAATTTCATAATTAATAATCTAATAATTCATAACTAATATCTTATTAAATTTGTTTTTTCCATTTTTCTACCAAGATATCTTATTAATTTTTTTTCATTTCTTTTTCGTTTTTCTACCATGAACAACTTCTTCCACCTCAATGCCCAGCTAGTTCAAATTTCACAGCAAATTCATATTTCTCATATCCATCAACAAATCAAGAACAATCAATTCAAATTTCTAAGATTCATCAACAAATCAAGAGCAAATATGTAAAAAAAATACCCAATCTCTACAAACAAACCCCAAACTGAAATCAAACACTTCATCCTCAAAACAAAATTCAAACAAACCAGATCTATATCTCTACAAACAACCCAGATTGAAACAATACCCAATCTATACAAACAAACCAGATCCTCTTCCTGTTCTTCGGCTTCACCTTCCCGGCGATACCCATCCTCTACTCGTCCCTGGTCTTCCTCCTCGTCTCTCTCGCTTCCCATCCCTCCATCGATCTTCCCATTCTTCTGGACAAGCGCTCTGATGGGAGCTTTCCCATTTGGTCTCTCGTCATGTTCGGGCCGTACCTCTACTTTGTGTGGCTCTTCTCTGCTCTACGCAGATCTGTCAGTATGGAGGATGGATGAGAAATAGGAGAGAAATAGGAGAGAATTTAAGGTTCCTGTGTGTAGAGAAAATAAGAAGGATGGAGAAGAGATAGAGAGAGAAGGAGAAGAGAGAAGAGAGAGAGAGATAAAATCTTGTGGTTGCGGGAGTGAAGAGCTTGTGAGGAAGAAGCTGCTAAGAATGAAATTAAATGAAATGGTGGTGATGAAGTAAATTAGGGTTTCTGAATGTTTAAGGGGGTATATTAGGTATTTTTAGAAAAAATGGGGTCATGTGCAATGCACATGTCCTTTTTCCGTCCAAAAATTAACGGTAGGTACTAACGTGCAACTAAAAATTTCGTTAGGGTAGTGAGATGAAACTAAGTTTCGTTAGGGTAGTGGGTTGGAATTTAAGTTTTTTTAGGGTAGTGGGATGAAGTTTACCCTATATTATTTTATTCACTTGAGGGAATTCAAAAGTCCAATTCGATTTTGGGCTCGTTGTTATGTGCGACCCTGTAGGCTCATAACACGTGTTGGCAATGGGCCCGAAATCCTCGTTTCGTCCACATGTCATAGTTGGCCTCTAGCAAGGCATTATGACTACCCAAATGTTTATGATGATCGTTAATCCGACTTAACCTTTACCCGCTAATATGCCAACCCTTCTGTTAACAATATCTCGATCGAATAAAGCATAGGGCCGTTATCCTTATTTTATTCGATCGTTGTTTCTTGATCTTAAGTAGACTGCCAGTGATAACTCTTTATCAAATCGCATAGCCATGCTTTTTCTTGCAGTCTCACTTATCAAGGGGCCCAAACGATATCTCTCATATTTGTATGAGTGACCGATCCCTTATCAGTCAACCAATCACAACCTTTATAATTGTCCGGTTAAAGACAACGTTTAACTGTCACATAGACACTTATGCACCCAATCACATCCTTTATAACTGTCCGGTTAAAGACAACGTTTAACTGTGTCAAAGCACACAGTCACCTATGCAGAAATCATGATGACTATAAGGTCAGAGGACTTAAGTCATATTACGGTACTGAGAAATACTCATGACAGTTCCTATGTAGTATTCTCACAGTGGGTCATCCAATGTCATTTCCCTAAATGACATCTATGATTTGACTTCATATCCAATATGTATGATCAGTAAAATGTGATCATCAGCCAACATCATACTAGTCTTAGTATATCAGTAAGACCAGGGATCAAGTAAATAATACTCTATTACTTCTAAGAGTTTTACTATCAGGTCCTCAACCCGATGATCTTAAGAAAGAGTATTATTCACACTATTAATATTTCGCAAATGATAATAGTAGTGTCGATCTATTAATGAAATGATAATACCATCCATGATTACGATTGGCCTAGGGCACAAAAACCAACAGAACGTCCCAAAATCCACCTATTGGACCTTGAACTCGCCCTTTCTTTTACTTTTCCCCATACTTCTAATCGAGGTACCCTCCGAACTATACTTCGACAAAGCTCGTTCCCCATTTTTTCTTCGAACAAACCTCGTTTCCAGTCGCTTCAACCCAACCTCCCATGCAATGTCCTGCACCATATCATCCCACTCCGAGCACACTACCTCCGCAATGTGCCGACCCTCCGTCTCCCTAAGGCTCTTGTTAAGGTCCACTTGCAACCCTTCTTCAGTCTGCCCCATCGGAAAATCTGGTGTAACAACCTCTACTTTTCCCTTACTAGTGTCCACTGAGTTACTAGAATGTGTTCTTGCTACCAACTTATCTTCACCTTGAGCCGTCACTTTCTTACTGTCCACATGTTCACTGTGAACTTCCTCTACACTATGTTTCGTTCTCCACCGACCTTGGGAATGCTCAGGAGACAAGGCATGTGTGGTAAAGCCCTTGCTTAATCGGCTCCCAAAGCCCTAACCCGGAACATTTTCAGACCTACCTGGTCCTAATGCCGCTGAGACCCAGGTCTCTGAATCAAGTTATCCCTCATAGATTTCCCATATGGAAGCAAATGCGCCTCCTTCCCAACCTCCACATACTCATAATCATTGCATGTATGGCTAAGACGGCCAAAACAAAAACAAAAGTCTTGTAAATGTTCATACCTAAGGTGAACCCATGTA
Source organism: Erodium maritimum (assembly GCA_963921825.1). Taxonomy (NCBI): domain Eukaryota; kingdom Viridiplantae; phylum Streptophyta; class Magnoliopsida; order Geraniales; family Geraniaceae; genus Erodium; species Erodium maritimum. The sequence goes on along the minus strand of OY997595.1, from coordinate 50,352,895 downwards.
CGTTCTATGTTGTCTCGTAACAGGACCTTGACCCTTCGCCTTAGCGGTCGGCTTACATCCAACGTACACGGACATGAATGTGATCATCCCATGCATGTCCTTCCTTATTACAATACGCCGACATACACTTCCCCAACTTATTCCTAACCATTCTCGTCATTTCCTTGAAGGGGAGATTGGAGGCTTGAACCCATAAATAAGTTTAAAAAAATTCAAGCTCTTAGGGGTCACATCATAGCTAATTTCTTTGAGCATCAATAAGGATTTGTTGAACCATCATGGTTCCATGGATCTTATCTAAGAGATTCAACAATCAATCCTTAAAAATCATTTTCATGATTTCGATCAACACTAGTTTATTGCATCATTTCGAGGATAGTAGTCTTTCGGCCACTTTGAATTGATATCGATTGCCCCCTGGTTTAATTCTTCTTCAGGGATTATGAGTTCTTCCTCGTCCTCGATCCCGGTTCCCCCCCCCCCCCCCAACAGCTCCTCTAACCACCTCGATCCCTATCTCAGTTCCCATTGCACTCCCAAAAACGCATACCTAATAAAAGAGATTCTTCGTTTGATAATAACAGCACTGCTTCCGAGACACACTACCGAGCCGGACGTAGTAATAAAAAGCAACAAATAGTTACACCGGTTCCTTCTTCTCACCTTCCAACGAAAAGCGAAACCTTACACTTTAGCTATGTAAAAACGACGCAAAGTACCCTCAGTATGTAACTTATTTTAGTGGGAAGCTTCAACATTATATGCCAAATACATAGGTGATGCTTACTGATTGTGTTCTTCTTTGAACTCATATACTTAAAAAAACTTTACCAGTTAGTGTGAAGGAAACTATTTCCATGCGTCCCATACACGTAGACATCCTATATCTCTTTCGAAACTTTTTAGTGGTACCTCTTTTCACATCGTCGACAAAATGATCCCCTTATTCCGTATAATATATGTACTTGAAATTGATGGTGTGCTTCTTGGTTTTCTTATTCTCGCTCCTCGATGCGTCCCACATCCAAAATTCAGTGTATAGGTTTGGTAAAATATAGTAACTTACTCAAAGGTCCCAAACTACACGTCTTTTGTGGCTTAAACTCAACAGGACAACCTGGGACCCTAACTTTTTGTGTGCTTGTAATTTTTGTAACATGCTCCACCACATCGTCATCATGCAACCATAAATATGTATCATTAAATCCTTATTTGTTAAGATTTCTTCGAATCTATTAAAAAGCAACAAGTTATTATAAATGCATAACAATAGTTTTATCCCCATGTAACACTACTTTTATCACTTACTCTAAAAACGTCTATTAACTCAGAAAGGTATCAAGTGACAAACAATATCTTCACCATGATATAAAAGATTTATCAGCAGCCAAACATTGATCAACTCAGAAAGTTTATCATCAACATACAAACATTAGTTTTCACAATAGAAAACTACTTTTATCATCATGATATGAAACATTTATTAGAAACTAAACATAGATCAACTCAAAAAGTTTATCATCAACATAGAAAGTTCAATTATCACAAGGATATGAAACATTTATAAACAACTCAACATTGATCAACCCACAAAATTTATCATCAACATAGAACCATCAGTTATTACAACAAAACACTACTTGTATCACGACGACATGAAACATTTACCAGCAGCTATCAACACCAAAACATCAGTTATCACAACAAATACTAATTTTATCACTATGATATGAAACATGTACAAGTGAATATTTATCAATTAAAAATATCTATTATCCATATAGAGCATTAGATCTTGAAAGTACAAAACGAGTTGATTTTTGATGCTCGAATTGATTATATGATGATCGGAACAAGGAAAAGAAAATATTTCACTTGTTTTTTGAGCTTGACTAGTTGAGAGTTTAGCTGAAACCGCGATGAACAGTTGATAAACCCTAAAATTAAGCATGAATATCAAAATTTTGAACATAGTTTGAACTTTGATTTATGATTATCCAAGTGAGGAAAGGGTGAATACTCCTTGTTTTGGAAAATGAAATATATCACCTGTTTTTTATCTTGATTAGTTGAGAGTTTAGCTGAAACTGCGATGAACAGTTGATAAACCCTGAAATTGAGCATGAATTTCAAAATTTTGAACATAGTTTGAACTTTGATTTTATGATGATCCACTACTGCAAATAAGTACTTGGGTGACGGATTGGACCCGTCACCCAAGTTCTTAGGTGACAGATGCATCCGTCGGTCAAGATCCGTCGGCCAAGTATTTGGCCGACGGATGTACGCATCCGTCGGTAGGGTAAAAACTTAGGTGACGGATCCAATCCGTCAGCCAAGTGTATCCGTCACCTAAGGTTTTCACTCTAGCCACGGATCCAATCCGTCAGCCAAGTGTATCCGTCACCCAAGGTTTTCACTCTAGCACGGATCCAATCCGTCAGACAAGTGTGTTCGTCACCCAAGTGCAATAATAGATTAATTAAAAAAAATCTATCTAACCAGAACTGCCCGACCCGCCACGTCATCTGCCACGTCATCCGCCACGTCACTGCCCGGTCCACCACGCGCGCGTCCGGACCCGCCCCACCCGCCACGCCGCTCCGCTAGCCCGCGCGCACACCATGGTTCGAACCTCTGACCTCATGGTCATGAAGGTTGTGCCTTTTACAAACTCAGCTAGGGAGTTTTTGTGTTATGTGTATGTTTAGAATATATATATACACTTTTTAAGTTTTTCTTAAATTAAATAGCTTTATATAATTAAATTAAATAGCTTTTGTTATCAACGTACCTAGTACCTATTGTCATCTAATTATTTATAGCAAGTTAATTTTATAATGTGCGCTACATTGTTTATATTTATATAAGGATAAATTACAAATATCTACCCTTAACTTATCACGTTTATCTTATACCTATCCCTAACTTTTTTTTTAGCTGATACCTACCCAGATGTGTAGTTATATGACAAATAGACCATTTTTCTCTATTAACTTTTTTCTAAAATGACGACAACGCCCTTAGTGATTTTTTAAATATTTTTTATAAATAAAACTGAAGTGATTTAATAAGTAAATATATATATATATATATATATATATATATATATATATCAAAAGTGATTTTTAAATAATTTTTTAAAAACAATTATTGAAGTGTGGTTGAGGGTATTTTCATCATTTAAAAAAAAGTTAACAGAAAGGCTATTTGTCATATAACTACACATCGGGATAGGCATCAGTTAAAAAAAAGTTAGGTCTAGGTAATTGACCCTTATTTATATAATACTAAGACAAGGATAACACAAATTTTCTTGATCGTTTTCTCGATTAGAAGTACAAAATATTGTTTTTTTTTTTGTGATCAAATACATTATATAACTTTTTTGACAACAATATCAATCTAATGATTATAAACTTGTGAATTATGGACACCGGTCGCTCAATGTCGGGTTTCAACTTGATGCCCAAGTTCAAAGATAAAATTAAAATAGTGGAAATATATATATATATTGAACGATGGATATATGCATCCGTCGATGAAAAAGCTGGCCGATGGTTATATGCATCCGTCAGCCAGCAGAAGTTGACTTACATTAACCAAAACTCCAAAACCCGTCATTTTCCCGACTATCGTAGTATTGATAATTGAACGATATAAGTACTTAGCATGCCTCATATACAACATAAGATCGTATAGTACTCATACATATCACATACAAAAAATGAACGAGACAAAGTCATACGTTATACTACCGTAAGGCTAAATATGCTCATGCACATAGTGGAATTGACGATTTCAATCAATACGTGTCAGTCTCTCGCATACTATATAATGAAGACCGCTCATCTCGTATGTACTATCCAAACTAGTATACGTATGTAAAAAAAACTATCATCGAACGGTTAATTCATCTAGAATATTGTGGTCAATTTTTTTTGTAAAATAGTCATGTCACGCCCCAAATCCGGTTTGGACCGGACTCGAGACGTGAACTAAAACAATAATAATTTTAAACGAAAATAAAGCCAATAAGTCTCAATCTCATAATTTTAAAAACTTTAAACACCACATGAGTCACAGCTCGTTAAAAACCAACGGTAAAACAGTTCAAATAAAACGGTACGTCTCTAGACTATCTAGCCTAGGACCCTCGTAGCTCCCAAGCGTCGAGCATCCGGCTAGTACACTTCCCGCTTAGAACCTGAAAAACAACAAGGTAAGGGGTGAGCTTTCGCTCAGTAGGAAAAATAGTTAAGGTTATAAGCAAGCGCTCACCACCACGGGTAACCGTCCAATTAGGGCATACTAGTACAGCACACAACTAATTTCTAACAGAACTCGTAACCGCCAACCTCAACTCAAGACCAACCCACGCTCACAACCACCCAAACAGCACAACTATTAACAGTCAAACTAACCACGAGACGCTCTCAAATAGTCATACCAGAATCTCTAACGGCCTAAATCTCTTTCCCGGAACTCCTTCGGGCAAAGGATAGATAAAACAGCCTTCCCGGAACTCCTTCGGGCAAGGCAAAGGATAGGTGAAACAGCTTTCCCGGAACTCCTTCGGGCAAAGAAAAGGTGAAACTACTTCCCCGGAACTCCTTCGGGCGAAGCAAAGGTGAAAAAAATTTCCCGGAACTCCTTCGGGCAAAGCGTCAAGAATAATAAAACAAATGTCCTAATTAAACACGGCTTACCCAGCCCTATAATCTTACCACAACCAATCACGTCGGTCTATCACTCACCCGACCATCACAAAACCAAGGGTTTCACATCAACACAACCACGACACACTCGCCGACACATATCAACAACAAGATGCTCAACGGATACACTAAAACCCATCCTTACTGAAAAGGATGGGTTTTGGGTCTAAATGGGTCTTGTGGATTGAAAATTGCCTTAAAGCTTGGGCTTCAGTTCTAGTCAATGGCACACCTTCAAAAGATTTTCCTCTACAAAGAGGGCTAAGACAAGGGTGTCCAATCTCCCCTTTGCTCTTTTTTTAGTAGCAGAAACCCTGCATCAATTACTTCAAAAAAGCCTGGATGGTGAGTTGTTTCAAGGTGTGAAACTGGGAACCTCAGGACCTATAATATCCCACCTTCAATTTGCTGATGACACATTAATCTTCATCAAAGGTGATCTGGATCAAGCTAGATACCTCAAGTCTGCTCTTAGAACCTTTCAATTGATCACTGGCCTGAAAATAAACTTTACAAAATCCAAGGTGGATGTTCTAAACTCAAGGTCTATATCAGTGGAAGACATTCAGGAAATTTTGGGTTGTGATTCTTGCTCCCTACCTATGGATTACTTGGGTTTCAAGCTAGGAGCCAATCCAAGACTTGCTAAATCTTGGAATTATGTTATTCAGAAATATAAGAAATGCTTGTGTTTGTGGCAAGCAAGATTCCATTCCATTGAATGAAGGATAACATTGATCAAATCATCTCTCTCTGCACTACCACTTTACTATATGTCTATTTTAAAGCCCCCAAAGATGTCATCAAACAACTGGAGGCATGACATGTAATAACCACTTCTGGTCAACGTCAGTCAAACCTGCGAAAAACGGGAAAATTTAAAAATTTTAAGACAGACACTTAACTTAACTTAAATGGACCCCGAGGGTCATGCCGGACTTAAGTTGACCCCGTTATCGACTAAAATGAGTTACGGGGGACTCAGGGCAACTTCCTGGTCATTTTGGGAAAGATTGATTTTTCGCTGGAAAAGTCACCCGAGCGACGTTTTGGTCCATTCGAGGACCGTTTTGGACCCGAAAATCTTAGCCGTCGTCGTAGCGGTCTTAGTTGGGCCGTTTCCTTGAAGCCCGTCCAGTTTAAAATATTTTTGGGAAAAGTGCCCGTTCGGGGCCCGAAACGTCCGTTTTTCGCGAATCTGATTGGAAAATATCAACTAGATATTTTCCAAAAGGTATGGGACCCACCTTGACACTTGTCAAGTAGATGGTGGTGTAATTTTTGGAGGGAAAATGGGTGGATGTGGTGAGTTGGCCGAGTATAGGGTAAAAGGGAAAGGAGTTGGAGTTAGTTGTTATTTGTTTTAAGAATTAGAAAGAGGAAGAGAGGTTTTAGAGAGAGAAGGAGAAGGAGAAGAAGAGAGAAGAAGGAAGGTTGAGCTAGGGTTGGTGATCGAGCCCTTGGATCGAGTCAAAGCAAAGAGCAATCCCGTTCCCCTCTTTCTCCTCTACGGTAATACCCGAACCGATTCTCGTTTCGATTATTTTCAAGAGCTAGGGTTTGGTTATAAAATTTGGTTTAGGGTTGTGTAGAGATTAGAGAGGTGTTGGAGACGTTTTAGAGGTGTTTGGGAGAGAAATTTCACGTTTTCCGGTGACCGGAGGCTCGGGAGGAGCTCCGGCCACCGTGGGTGGTGGCCGGCCGGCCATGTGGTGGCTGGCCGGAGGTGGCAGCAGCCACCACTTGGTGGCCGAGCCCCTCCCTCAAACCCTAGGGTCTCGGCCAAGCCTCTTGGGTGGGGCCCACGTGCTCGGTTGCTCGGGTTTTAATGTTCGGGTGGTTTAAAACGTCCCCCGGACCACTTTTTCCTAATCGAATCGAAATTTGGAATTAATTTGGAGAAGTTGTAATTAACGGGTTTTGGGAAACTTTAAACGTTAATTAATTGACTTAGAAGTCGGAATTCAATTCCGTCAAGTGCGTTGTGTTCCTTGAAATATTCTAAGACCGTAGAAACGAAAACGGGGACTTTTGGAGCCCCGGAAGGCAATTAACCAAAACCGGGCAGATTCGCCATGTCGGGCGAATCTGGCCCTTACGGGTCCTTTTTCGGCAATATCGAATAATTGGGAAGTTTGGGAGTGATCGGCTTTGTCGGGGTTACGTTTGGGCGTTAAGTTTATTAATTTTCGGTTTATTCGTACTAGTTTAAAAGTACTTTGAATTTGTGTTCTTTTAGATCGTGCTACGGACCGAGGCAAGGGAAAGCTCGGCGAGTGACTAGGTCCACTTCGGGTTTTGTTGGAGCGCTTTTGGATCTATATACGAGGTAGGGAAAAGTAGCCGGATCTCGGCCCTGATTAGGGAAAGTTAATAGTAGAATTGCATGTGACACCGGGGTGTCGTGGGTTGAGTAGATTTATTTAATTATTAGAAAAGCATGATACGGGATTGTAGCGTTTAAGAGAAAGGCATGTGACACTTAGTAGTGTCGTAGGAACAGAGAACTTAGCGATAATTGAATTACTGGAGGCATATGACCATGCCCGGAGGTTGTTTGTGAAACTAGCGAGTTTAGGACTGTTGGAGGCATCGAGTATGCCGGAGGTTGTCGTGCGCTTTATTTAATTGTTGAGTTTGGGTGGCCTTGAGAGCCCGTATTTAATTGTTGAGTTTGGATGGCCTTGAGAGCCCGTATTTAATTGTTGAGTCGGGGTGGCCATGAGAGCCGTGTATTTAATTTGGTGTCTTGAGTGGCCTTGAGAGCCCGTATTTAATTGTTGAGTCGGGGTGGCCATGAGAGCCGTGTATTTAATTTCGTGTCTTGAGTGGCAGCGAGTGCCCGTGGGGTTGTTGAACCCGAGTCTTGACTGTTGAGGTGTCTTGAGTGGCCTTGAGTGCCTGTGTGATTGAACTTGCCTGTGATTGTGATTGTGGTTACCTGGGGTGGTGAGTTCTAAAGGTCGACAGCCTGATCCGACTTAGTGTCGATGAATTGCGAGTTCTAAAGGTCGACAGCCTGATCCGACTTAGTGTCGATGAATTGCGAGTTTGAAAGGTCGACAGCCTGATCCGACTTAGTGTCGAGGAATTGCGAGTTTTAAAGGTCGACAGCCTGATCCGACTTAGTGTCGAGGAATTGCGAGTTTGAAAGGTCGACAGCCTGATCCGACTTCGTGTCGAGGAATTGCGATAGGTCGAACCCTGACCTGATTGAGATTGGTTACTGAGCAGCTGGTGTGCGATCCTTTGTGATCTTGTTTGGTGTTGCGTCGTTTCGTTCGAGTCCTTGAGGAGGTCGTCGATAGTTGTGTCGGGTCTACACTGTTTTATCGAGTGTCGAGCCTGTTGAGGAAGGTGACGGGTTGTGGGTCAGTTGGGTATCTGAGTTGGGGACTGTAGTCCCGGTGTCGGGTTTGGTTTTAGTGTTACTAGCTTCTTCTGCTAATTATGCCATAGTCAGTCTGTTATCCGTGGAGGTGAGCGAACGCTCACCCCTAGCTGCTTTTCCTACAGGTACTGATCACCGGACGGACTAGGTGAGCTCTTGAAGTTCATGGAGCTTGGAGCGGAGTCTGGTCTTTACTTTTGTTGAGTCTAGTGACGGATGTTGTACCTTGTCCACTGGTTGGGACGTTTTTGTATTGTAAATGCTATTATTTTGAGAAGTAAATGGAAATGTCAAAACTTTTATTGAAAACAGGTTTCAAGTGTTCATGTTTTAAATGTTCGCGTCCCGAGTTCGGTTCGCTGAAATTTGGGGCGTGACAGCTTGGTATCAGAGCTCGAGGTTTCAAACCTCGGACTGTCCGTCACTTAGGGGGGAGAGTCGAGTCAGTGTAGACCCGTCATGTCTTGAGTCTTCTTGTTTGTGTTGTGCGTATGTTACAGTATTTTGTTGCTGGCATACTGATTGTGTGTGATTGCGTGAACTGTTTTTTAACTGTCGCGGGTCGACTCAGGAGCGCTCCTGTAGTCGAACGTGACGGTGTTGATGTCAAGTCGGTACAACGTGGTTCGGGGACGCCTGAACCGGGTTGTAACTACGTGATGTCAAGGAACGAAGTTTTAAAATGAAAGGGTGAAGGTTTTAAAATTATTGGCCCTGTTGGCATGTCTTGAACTTGATTGGCCCTATGGGCATATGTTTGATTTTTGATTGGCCCGGTGAACGGGGGTCGTCGTGTTGTGTGGGTTGGTTTGCCGTCGCTTGTTTGGTGCACGTCGGTGCGGTCTCGTTGTGGTCTCGTTTACTAATGCTAGTATATAAAGTACGTTTAGCTTGAGCGGTGTAGCGCTTTAGTGATAAGCACGTTAGTGTAAGCTTAAGAGGGTGGACGTTAGTGCGTTTGTACTGTCGTTTTTATTTAAGTTCGCAAACTGAACGTTTGCGTGTATCCGTGCAGAGGATACTGTTTATGGCTCGCGGTAAGCGGGGACGACCATCAGGAACGCGGGGCCAGGCACCCACGCGAGGCCGGCGGGGACGGTCAGCAGGGGCACCAGGGAGGGAGCCGACCGTCGAGCCCGCCGACTATGCGGAGGCACAGGGTACTCCTGTCGGAGAAGACAGGAGGAGTGATGCGGGGCCGTCTGCAGGCACCCCCAGTGTTCCGCCAGTCGCGGACCCTCCAGTGATGACTGCCCTGGATGAGCTTACCAGGACCGTTCAGAGTTTGGTGGCGATCATCGCCAGCCGAGAGTCGGCTTCGCCAGCACCAGAGGCAGCCGCAGTCCCGGTGAGGGCCGCTCAGACAGAGGATCTTACCTCCCGAGCGCTACTAGATTTCCTGAAGCTCGGGATACCTGTTTTTGTCGGGGAGCCGAATCCCGACCTGGCTGAGCGATGGATAGAGCAGGTCACACGAGACTTGGACACATCGGGTGTCGAGGATGGCCGTCGGAGAGTGTCCTTCGCGGCCCATCAGCTGAGAGACAGCGCCTACCACTGGTGGGGGCGGGTGAAGGACACGGTCGGATACGACTACAGCGTATTCCAGGAGGTATTCATGGCACAGTACTTCCCCGAGTCGGCTCGGCTGGAGCGACATCGGCAGTTCTTAGACCTGGAGCAAGGGGGGATGACGGTAGGAGAGTACGAAGCCAGGTTCACAGCCTTGGCCAGATTCGCGCCTGAGATGGTGACGAGCGAGGCGAACCGTTGCCTGCGGTTCCAGGACGGACTGAGGCTGGGCATCAGGAACCAGGTTCTCGCCTTGAGGATACGGAAGTATACCGACCTCGTGGACACCGCAGCTACAGTAGAGCAGGGCGCCAGGGATGCAGTCAGGAGCCGTGAGGTCCGACCTCGGCCGATCAGTTGGGCAGGGCCGTCAGACTCACGAGACTCGCGGAGGCAGAGGACCGCGGGATCCTTCCGACCACCGCCTCATCAGAGTGGATCGAGACAGCAGGGGTCAGTGGCATTAGTGGGGCCAGTCGCCTCAGAGAGGAGGCCGTCATGCTATCACTGCGGGCAACCAGACCACTTACAGCGAGACTGTCCGACGAGGGGAGGAACCGCGGCAGTACCAGCTACTAGCCGGACAGGCCAGGGCTCGGGGTCGAGGGCTGACGAGATCAGCTGTTACCGATGCGGCCGGGCCGGTCACACTATGGCATGGTGCCGAGAGCAGTTGGGGGAGACATCAGTGCAGCGATCGCAGCAGTCGCGGACAGTACAGTCGCCCAGAGGTCGCCCTCGACAGGGTCAGCAGCCGAGATCATCACGGCCGTCTACGAGCGCACCAATTCCGAGACAGCAGCAGAGTCACGGGTATCCAGCAGCCAGTGCGCAGGGTCAGAGGCAGCAGGCCTCGCAGGGGAGAGTATATGCAGTCACCGACTCCAGAGCCCCAGGACCTAGCACGTACCGTGAGACCATCCAGGGTACGTGTTTGTTGTATCATTTATGGGCTTTGTTCATGTTTGATACCGGGGCATCGCACTCTTTTATTTCGTCGGGTTGTGCTGAGAGGTTGGGGTTGAGCTTAGAGCCGTTGAGTCCACCCCTATGCCTGGACACCCCAGTTGGGGGTGGTGTATCGTTGACTAGAGTATGTCGTGCCTGCGAGATTAGAGTCGCAGACTGTCCTTGCCCTGGTGACCTTCTCGTGTTGGGGATGACTACCTTTGATGTGATTTTGGGTATGGATTGGTTGTCGAGGTACCGAGCCAACATCGATTGCTACAGACGACGAGTGACAGTGACAGTGGGCGGTACGAAGGTGACGTGCGTGCTGGGGAGTAAGAGTGGGGTCCTCCTGTCGGCGTTGTCTGCAGAGGAGGAAGTACCGGCTGTGCAGAGCCGAGAGTTACCGAGAGTGGTATGCGAGTTCCCCGAGGTCTTTCCTGAGGAGTTGAGCGGGCTGCCACCGATTCGTGAGGTGGAGTTCGGGATTGACCTAGTGCCGGGAACGGCGGCGATATCGATGGCGCCTTACAGGTTTGCGCCGGCAGAGTTGACTGAGCTGAAGCGTCAACTGGAGGAGCTTCAGCAGAAGGGGTTTATCCGTCCGAGTGCATCGCCATGGGGAGCACCAGCACTCTTCGTGAAGAAGAAGAGTGGAGAGCTACGGATGTGTATAGATTACCGGAAGCTGAACCGGGTTACGGTGAAGAACCGGTACCCGATGCCGAGGATCGATGACTTGTTTGACCAGTTGAGAGGGGCGACTCACTTCTCGAAGATCGATCTGCGATCCGGTTATTATCAGTTGCGAGTCCGTGAGGGGGACGTCGCAAAGACTGCATTCCGGACACGCTATGGGCATTACGAGTTCCTGGTGATGCCATTCGGACTGACGAACGCGCCAGCAGCGTTCATGGACCTGATGAACAGCATCTTCCGGCCGTACCTGGATCAGTTTGTGGTGGTATTCGTGGACGATATCCTAATATATTCGCAGAACGAGGCGGCGCATGAGGCACATCTGAGGGTTGTTCTGACCCTACTGCGCGAGCACCAGCTATATGCCAACCAGGAGAAGTGCGAGTTCTGGCTCTCTGAGGTGAGATTCCTCGGCCACATCGTATCCCGTGACGGTATCCTGGTCGATCCGTCGAAGATCGACGCGGTCTCGAAGTGGGCACGGCCCACGAGTGTTTTCGAGATCCGCAGCTTTCTGGGATTGGCAGGCTACTATAGGCGATTTGTCCAGGATTTTGCACGACTAGCCGCACCGATGACTCTGTTAACGCGCAAGGGTGTTGGGTTCGTGTGGACAGATGACTGTGAGCGTGCGTTCGCGGAATTGAAGACTCGACTGACTACAGCTCCAGTGTTAGTGGTGCCCGAGCGAGGGATTGGCTATGATGTTTACTGCGATGCATCCGGAGAGGGACTGGGTTGCGTGCTGATGCAGTCGGGCAGAGTTGTGGCTTATGGCTCCAGGCAGTTGAAGATACACGAGCGCAACTATCCTACCCACGACTTGGAGCTAGCAGCAGTCGTGTTTGCGCTAAAGAGCTGGCGATATTACCTGTACGGCGAGGGGTTTCAGGTGTTCTCGGATCACAAGAGCCTCAAGTACATATTTTCCCAGCGAGACCTGAACATGCGCCAGCGACGGTGGATGGAACTACTCGAGGAGTACGACTTCGAGCTACACTACCACCCAGGCAAGGCGAACGTTGTCGCCGACGCCTTGAGTAGGAAGTCGGCTCCGAGCCTCGCCAGCATATCTGTCCGAAAGTGGGACATGATGGGGGAGCTGAGCACATTCGGGTTTGAGCTAGAGGAGGTTACTGGCGGTGTTGCCATGTGCTCCCTAGTGGCTCAGCCCTCACTGCTTGCCCAAGTGTTGGAGGCGCAGAGGGAGGACGTCGAAGCATCAGAGATCCGCGAGAGAGTCGTCAGGGGTGACGAGGTGGTGGGCTGGCAGGACAGTACTGATTGGGGACTACGGTACCGCGGGGGGCTGTTCGTACCAGTTAACTATAGAGATGCCGTGTTACGAGAGGCACACCATTCGCGTCTCGCAGTGCATCCGGGGGGCACCAAGATGTACCGTGACCTCAGGAGGCACTACTGGTGGCGCGGCATGAGGAGAGCAGTCGCAGAGTTTGTGTCGAGATGCCTTGTCTGTCAGCAGGTGAAGGCAGAGCATCAGCGTCCCGCGGGATTGTTACAGCCACTACCGATTGCTCAGTGGAAGTGGGAGCACATTACGATGGATTTCGTGTGTGGACTACCGAGATCGCCCAAGGGAAACGACGCCGTGTGGGTGGTAGTCGACCGGTTGACCAAGTCGGCCCATTTTCTGGCTATGAGGATGACAGACCCGGTCGACAAGTTGAGCAGTCTGTATATCCAGGAGATAGTGCGCCTCCACGGGGTCCCGGTGTCGATAGTGTCTGACAGGGATCCCCGCTTCACGTCCAGGTTCTGGCCGAGTCTGCAGAAGGCACTGGGGACAGAGGTCCTACTCAGCACAGCACATCATCCTCAGACAGACGGTCAGTCTGAGCGTACCATTCAGATCTTGGAGGACATGCTGCGAGCATGTGTGCTGGATTTCAGGGGATCTTGGGAGACCCACCTGCCATTGGCCGAGTTCGCCTACAACAACAGCTTCCAGGCCAGTATCGGGATGGCACCGTTCGAAGCGTTGTATGGTAGGCCGTGTCGGTCACCAATATGCTGGGCAGAGGTGGGGGACAAGAGTCTGCTGGGGCCAGATCTTGTCAGAGAGACGACGGAGAAGGTCACATTGATCCGCGATCGGTTGAGGACCGCGCAGAGCCGGCAGAAGAGTTATGCAGACAGGCGACGTCGACCTCTTGAGTTTGCAGTCGGGGATCACGTGTTCCTGAAGGTGAGCCCGAGGAAGGGGCTGGTGCGGTTCAGGCGCAGCGGGGGAAAGTTGGCTCCGAGGTACATAGGCCCGTTCCAGATCTTAGACAGAGTGGGAGTCGTGGCTTATCGTCTGGCGTTGCCACCGCAGCTTGGGAGAGTACATAACGTCTTCCACGTATCCCAGTTGCGGCAGTACAACGCAGACCCCTCCCACGTCATCGAGTGGACTGATATCGAGGTGGCTGATGATGTCTCCTATGAGGAGCAGCCGGTTCGGATCATGGACACACGGCAACAGATTCTGCGGGGAGGCAAGATTATCCGCTTGGTCCGAGTGCAGTGGAAACATCACGGAGCTGAGTCGACGTGGGAACGCGAGGACGAGGGTCGCGCGAAGTATCCCGGCCTGTTCGACTCCCGAGGTACGTCTGTTTTAAATTTCGCGGACGAAATTTCTTTAAGGGGGGTAGACTGTAATAACCACTTCTGGTCAACGTCAGTCAAACCTGCGAAAAACGGGAAAATTTAAAAATTTTAAGACAGACACTTAACTTAACTTAAATGGACCCCGAGGGTCATGCCGGACTTAAGTTGACCCCGTTATCGACTAAAATGAGTTACGGGGGACTCAGGGCAACTTCCTGGTCATTTTGGGAAAGATTGATTTTTCGCTGGAAAAGTCACCCGAGCGACGTTTTGGTCCATTCGAGGACCGTTTTGGACCCGAAAATCTTAGCCGTCGTCGTAGCGGTCTTAGTTGGGCCGTTTCCTTGAAGCCCGTCCAGTTTAAAATATTTTTGGGAAAAGTGCCCGTTCGGGGCCCGAAACGTCCGTTTTTCGCGAATCTGATTGGAAAATATCAACTAGATATTTTCCAAAAGGTATGGGACCCACCTTGACACTTGTCAAGTAGATGGTGGTGTAATTTTTGGAGGGAAAATGGGTGGATGTGGTGAGTTGGCCGAGTATAGGGTAAAAGGGAAAGGAGTTGGAGTTAGTTGTTATTTGTTTTAAGAATTAGAAAGAGGAAGAGAGGTTTTAGAGAGAGAAGGAGAAGGAGAAGAAGAGAGAAGAAGGAAGGTTGAGCTAGGGTTGGTGATCGAGCCCTTGGATCGAGTCAAAGCAAAGAGCAATCCCGTTCCCCTCTTTCTCCTCTACGGTAATACCCGAACCGATTCTCGTTTCGATTATTTTCAAGAGCTAGGGTTTGGTTATAAAATTTGGTTTAGGGTTGTGTAGAGATTAGAGAGGTGTTGGAGACGTTTTAGAGGTGTTTGGGAGAGAAATTTCACGTTTTCCGGTGACCGGAGGCTCGGGAGGAGCTCCGGCCACCGTGGGTGGTGGCCGGCCGGCCATGTGGTGGCTGGCCGGAGGTGGCAGCAGCCACCACTTGGTGGCCGAGCCCCTCCCTCAAACCCTAGGGTCTCGGCCAAGCCTCTTGGGTGGGGCCCACGTGCTCGGTTGCTCGGGTTTTAATGTTCGGGTGGTTTAAAACGTCCCCCGGACCACTTTTTCCTAATCGAATCGAAATTTGGAATTAATTTGGAGAAGTTGTAATTAACGGGTTTTGGGAAACTTTAAACGTTAATTAATTGACTTAGAAGTCGGAATTCAATTCCGTCAAGTGCGTTGTGTTCCTTGAAATATTCTAAGACCGTAGAAACGAAAACGGGGACTTTTGGAGCCCCGGAAGGCAATTAACCAAAACCGGGCAGATTCGCCATGTCGGGCGAATCTGGCCCTTACGGGTCCTTTTTCGGCAATATCGAATAATTGGGAAGTTTGGGAGTGATCGGCTTTGTCGGGGTTACGTTTGGGCGTTAAGTTTATTAATTTTCGGTTTATTCGTACTAGTTTAAAAGTACTTTGAATTTGTGTTCTTTTAGATCGTGCTACGGACCGAGGCAAGGGAAAGCTCGGCGAGTGACTAGGTCCACTTCGGGTTTTGTTGGAGCGCTTTTGGATCTATATACGAGGTAGGGAAAAGTAGCCGGATCTCGGCCCTGATTAGGGAAAGTTAATAGTAGAATTGCATGTGACACCGGGGTGTCGTGGGTTGAGTAGATTTATTTAATTATTAGAAAAGCATGATACGGGATTGTAGCGTTTAAGAGAAAGGCATGTGACACTTAGTAGTGTCGTAGGAACAGAGAACTTAGCGATAATTGAATTACTGGAGGCATATGACCATGCCCGGAGGTTGTTTGTGAAACTAGCGAGTTTAGGACTGTTGGAGGCATCGAGTATGCCGGAGGTTGTCGTGCGCTTTATTTAATTGTTGAGTTTGGGTGGCCTTGAGAGCCCGTATTTAATTGTTGAGTTTGGATGGCCTTGAGAGCCCGTATTTAATTGTTGAGTCGGGGTGGCCATGAGAGCCGTGTATTTAATTTGGTGTCTTGAGTGGCCTTGAGAGCCCGTATTTAATTGTTGAGTCGGGGTGGCCATGAGAGCCGTGTATTTAATTTGGTGTCTTGAGTGGCAGCGAGTGCCCGTGGGGTTGTTGAACCCGAGTCTTGACTGTTGAGGTGTCTTGAGTGGCCTTGAGTGCCTGTGTGATTGAACTTGCCTGTGATTGTGATTGTGGTTACCTGGGGTGGTGAGTTCTAAAGGTCGACAGCCTGATCCGACTTAGTGTCGATGAATTGCGAGTTCTAAAGGTCGACAGCCTGATCCGACTTAGTGTCGATGAATTGCGAGTTTGAAAGGTCGACAGCCTGATCCGACTTAGTGTCGAGGAATTGCGAGTTTTAAAGGTCGACAGCCTGATCCGACTTCGTGTCGAGGAATTGCGATAGGTCGAACCCTGACCTGATTGAGATTGGTTACTGAGCAGCTGGTGTGCGATCCTTTGTGATCTTGTTTGGTGTTGCGTCGTTTCGTTCGAGTCCTTGAGGAGGTCGTCGATAGTTGTGTCGGGTCTACACTGTTTTATCGAGTGTCGAGCCTGTTGAGGAAGGTGACGGGTTGTGGGTCAGTTGGGTATCTGAGTTGGGGACTGTAGTCCCGGTGTCGGGTTTGGTTTTAGTGTTACTGGCTTCTTCTGCTAATTATGCCATAGTCAGTCTGTTATCCGTGGAGGTGAGCGAACGCTCACCCCTAGCTGCTTTTCCTACAGGTACTGATCACCGGACGGACTAGGTGAGCTCTTGAAGTTCATGGAGCTTGGAGCGGAGTCTGGTCTTTACTTTTGTTGAGTCTAGTGACGGATGTTGTACCTTGTCCACTGGTTGGGACGTTTTTGTATTGTAAATGCTATTATTTTGAGAAGTAAATGGAAATGTCAAAACTTTTATTGAAAACAGGTTTCAAGTGTTCATGTTTTAAATGTTCGCGTCCCGAGTTCGGTTCGCTGAAATTTGGGGCGTGACATGACAGAGAAAATTCCTCTGGAAAGGTTCACTACAAGGAAAAGCTCTATCAAAGGTGGCTTGGCATAACATCTATAAACCTGTGGAATTGGGGGGACTAGGAATCAAAAGCTTGGAAGATATGAATAGAGCTCTTCTGGCCAAGTGGTGGTAAAGGTTTGGTTGGGAAGAAAACTCTCTTTGGAAACTGGTTATCTGTCATAAATATGGGTGGAACCCTCAGGATTGGGATCTCTCTAAGTGCAACATTGCAGGCACCTAAACTCTAATGAATCATATCTTGTCCCTAGCAGCTGATCCTTCTTTTGCAACTCTTTTTGGAGACATGGGGTTATCTTGGCAGTTGGGGAGAGGGAACATAATTGCTTTTTGAGAGGATAAGTGGTTACTCCCAATCTCCCTTAAAGATAAATTCAGAAGATTATATAACTTATGCCAAAATAAATCTGCAAGAGTAGAAGAATTATGGTGTAGTGATGCTTGGACCATTCCTCTTTCAAGAAGGCCTAGAGGGTGGGAAAATGGTCAAGCTAAAGCCTTCGAAACGGAGCTCAAAGACATAGTGGTTAACTCTAATGAAGCTGATAAATTAATTTGGGACATAGATTCAAAGGGTTTCTCAGTTCATAAGGCTTATCAGAGTTTACAACCACAAGGCACTTTGATCTTACAATGGACAAAATGTTTGTGGTCTCCATCTATACCTCCCAAAATTTCTGCCTTCTTATGGCTAGCATGCCTAGATGCTTTACACATCAGATGCTTTTTAGAATCCAGAGGCATTCATTTTTCCTTAGAATAGCTACTCTGTCCATTTTGTGCTGATGACTTGGAAGATGCTTCTCATGTACTTTTGACTTGTCCTAAGGCTTGGGAGGTTTGGTTTTTGATTTTCCAGTGGTGGAATGTGGTCTGGGTTATGCCATCAAACATCATATCATTAGTAGAAGCTGGGGCTTTTTTGGTTGCAAGAATTTCCAAAAAACAATGGTTCATCACTATGGTTTGCACTCTATGGTTTCTGTGGCTGGCTAGAAACAATGCCATCTTCAACAATTCTTTTGAGGATGCTAGCATTATCTTCCACAGAATACAAAGCTACTCTTTTCAATAGGGATGGGCTGGATTCAACTCTCAAAAGGCTTTTTCTTTTTCATATTGGCAAGCCACTCCTTGGCTATGTGCTAGAAAAAAGAAAAAAAGGGTTACTTGAGTTGTCTGGTTCTTGGGGGTTTTGGGAGGGGTTTTGGGTGGTTTAGGGCATGTGGTTTGTTCTGGTGAGGTTGCTTTGGGGTGTTTTGTTTGATTTCTTGCCTGTTCTGCTGGGGAGTGTGGGTTTTTTCTGCTTCTTAACCCTCTTTTGGTCTGCTTTTGGGTAGTTTGTGTTCTAGGAGAGTGTTTCTTGTGCTTTCAGGTGGCTCTTGTCCTTTGCTGAAGACTTGTTGGTGGGTTCTCTGGTGAGGGGTCGCTGAATTTTCTTTTGGCTGCACTTTGCTGAAATACTTTTGGCTGGTTCTCTGCTGAGAGGTTGTTGAACCTCTTCTGGCATTTGCTGAAGTGCTGTCAATGGTGAATCTATAGCTTATTGGCTGCAACATTCTGAAGTCATTTTGGTTGGTTCTATGTGTTTCTTCTCTGATTTGGATTGATCAAGGGTTGCTCACCTTCTGAATTTTACCTACTGATACACTTGGTTATCTCCTGCAACCTTGATCGATTGGTGTTGTTTTTAGTTGGTTCAATTGCTTAGAATTTTACTCCTTTTGGTTTATGTTTTTTGCAATTGTGTTCTATCTCTTTTGCTAATTATTACTAAATAGTTGAGCTTTGTTTGTAATCTCTTCAATGGTCTTTGAGTGTGCTGAATTTTCAGGCACTCGACCTTCTTTTCCATCTTGGAAATGTTGGTCTTTTAATGAAAAAATTTGCTGATCAAAAAAAAAAAACTTGAGAGACACAAGATCAAAAAAGGTATGTTTTTTTTATTGGATCCGTGTGTGGCTAATTGTTGGGCAACATATAGATGGACCATTAAATGCTCCATCTTATTTGGGTGTAGCCACGGAGATCAAAAGATCAATGGATTGGATTGTTTGATGCTTATATGTGCAGCAACAAAATACCAAGGAAATCCGTGTTCTTGTATGGTTGAGCATAACAAGTAAAGCAAGAGCAAAATTAAAAGGTTCTAGTTATTGGGTAATATTCTGTGGCAAACAGGACAAACATTAAAGGTAATTCTTGAACTTATTTTTCGGCATCAAAATATTAGTATTTTGTTTGTGGATTATCGATTTGTGTTGAGAAATAGAGAATAAGATTTTGTGTAATTCTCGGATTATTTCTCGGTTAATACAAGGAGTTCGTCGTTGTCCCATGGATGTCGACACATTGTCGAACCACATATATCGTTGTCTTTTTTTTATTTCCTGCACTTTAAATATCGTTCTGAAATTTGTGTTTATCAAGCATGCGCATTTTAGCGACTGGGTCCTAGGATTGAGGGTTGAAAAATCAGGTTATCGGTGTCCGTTGTTGATTGAATTGCATCGGTTCTTTTCCATGGATCGGATTGATTTTGCGGATGAATCTTCTTATTCCGGTTTCGGGGGTACGATATTTACTACACGAACCGCTAGAACTCAACTCCCTATTGTTCTAATTTTTAACTCCCTCACTCCTTCAAGAGATATGTCCCTTAACATTGAATCAGTCGATCTGTTTGAGTGAGATATTGCAAGATGGATATTACGTATTTCGTTTCTCATGGTCGTGACTCTCGATCCTCTACAAATATCTTCCATCATTGCTTTCGAATGAATTGGGTCATTAGGTTTTGGACGCAGGTTTCTTTTGAGCCACAAGTTGGATCATGTATTGTTTCCCCCAAGTGTTCCCAACCCCCGGAAGTTCCAAGAAAGGATTAACATTTGTATTGGCGAGGTTGTTTAGAAACCCTCGCCAAAACCGTCGTGCGATCCTCGTGGAAATCAGGGACGAACGTGTTGGAATTCTAGGGAGCAAAACACAGCGGAAAATAATTTTTTTCCCTAGAATAGCCTCAAGATCCATGTAATTTCAAGTAAACCGACAAACAAAATTAAAGGAGAGAATACCTCTTTACCTTTTCAGCTTGGTTCGAAACAGGTACCAACTTGCAGCTCGTATATCTTAGCAACGAACCGTTGGAATGAAAATCCATCCGGTCAGATTTCAGAACAATGTGTGTAGAACGCTCACTCCAAAAAGTAGCACAATCGGACCTCGGATGAACTTCCGATTGAGCATTTTCCAGCGGCCGGTCAGACAGAAACTGGGCAGATTTTTCTCTTTTTCTTGCAAACCAAGAACACCCAAAACAAATTGATTTGGTGGATTAAGTGTGAGTTGAGACGTTTCCAACACGATCCTTCCTCTACCGGTATCCACACCAACAAGATATCCCAAATCGCTTGTGTGCTAGCACAAAGGAAGAAGACTTCTTCCTCTCTTTCTCTCAAACTCGTTTTTTTCTCTACACCTTGAGAACCATTCTCAACACCATAAAAAATCTGATCTTCACTTCATCTCTTGCATGAACTCCTAACCCCAACATGACTCCACTAAGTCACTTCAATCAAGCCCAGCACTTGGACTTTCTTTTGTGACAAGTGTTTCATTTTAGGAGTAGTAGTCATGCAAAAATACCTTCTTTGAATTTCAATAATTCAAGAGTCATTTTTGCATTTTTATTGCCCAACATAATCTTTATTATGTTGGTAATTCGAAAAAAGAGTTTAGGGAATAAATAAATATTATATCGAATATAATATATTATTGGGTAAACTTCATCCCACTACCCTAAAAAAAACTTAAATTCCAACCCACTACCCTAACGAAACTTAGTTTCATCTCACTACCCTAACGAAACTTTTAGTTGCACTGTCATACCCGCCGTCAACTTGGCATCAATTTTTGGATGGAAAATGGTAAAAAGTCCAAAATACCCCTCACCAGCACTCAAATTTTCAACAGCATGCCATTGGTTTTCAAAAATTCTGTTTATTTATTTATTTTATATAATTTTGTTTTTTATTTTTAAAAAATCAGTTTATTCTAAAAAAAATCAGATTTTATTTTTTAAATTATTTTTTATTTTAAAAATTAATATTTTATTTATAAAAATCAGATTTTATTTTTAAAAATTAGTTTTTATTTTTAAAAATCAATTTTTATTTTTATAAAATTTAGTTTTTATTTTAAAAAATCAACTTTTTTTATATAAATCAGTTTTTTGTTTTAAATTTTCAGTTTTATTTTTTACAAATTCAATTTTTATTTAAAATTTAGTGTTTATTTAAAAATCATTTTTTTATTTCATAATTAATAATCTAATAATTCATAACTAATATCTTATTAAATTTGTTTTTTCCATTTTTCTACCAAGATATCTTATTAATTTTTTTTCATTTCTTTTTCGTTTTTCTACCATGAACAACTTCTTCCACCTCAATGCCCAGCTAGTTCAAATTTCACAGCAAATTCATATTTCTCATATCCATCAACAAATCAAGAACAATCAATTCAAATTTCTAAGATTCATCAACAAATCAAGAGCAAATATGTAAAAACAATACCCAATCTCTACAAACAAACCCCAAACTGAAATCAAACACTTCATCCTCAAAACAAAATTCAAACAAACCAGATCTATATCTCTACAAACAACCCAGATTGAAACAATACCCAATCTATACAAACAAACCAGATCCTCTTCCTGTTCTTCGGCTTCACCTTCCCGGCGATACCCATCCTCTACTCGTCCCTGGTCTTCCTCCTCGTCTCTCTCGCTTCCCATCCCTCCATCGATCTTCCCATTCTTCTGGACAAGCGCTCTGATGGGAGCTTTCCCATTTGGTCTCTCGTCATGTTCGGGCCGTACCTCTACTTTGTGTGGCTCTTCTCTGCTCTACGCAGATCTGTCAGTATGGAGGATGGATGAGAAATAGGAGAGAAATAGGAGAGAATTTAAGGTTCCTGTGTGTAGAGAAAATAAGAAGGATGGAGAAGAGATAGAGAGAGAAGGAGAAGAGAGAAGAGAGAGAGAGATAAAATCTTGTGGTTGCGGGAGTGAAGAGCTTGTGAGGAAGAAGCTGCTAAGAATGAAATTAAATGAAATGGTGGTGATGAAGTAAATTAGGGTTTCTGAATGTTTAAGGGGGTATATTAGGTACTTTTAGAAAAAATGGGGTCATGTGCAATGCACATGTCCTTTTTCCGTCCAAAAATTAACGGTAGGTACTAACGTGCAACTAAAAATTTCGTTAGGGTAGTGAGATGAAACTAAGTTTCGTTAGGGTAGTGGGTTGGAATTTAAGTTTTTTTAGGGTAGTGGGATGAAGTTTACCCTATATTATTTTATTCACTTGAGGGAATTCAAAAGTCCAATTCGATTTTGGGCTCGTTGTTATGTGCGACCCTGTAGGCTCATAACACGTGTTGGCAATGGGCCCGAAATCCTCGTTTCGTCCACATGTCATAGTTGGCCTCTAGCAAGGCATTATGACTACCCAAATGTTTATGATGATCGTTAATCCGACTTAACCTTTACCCGCTAATATGCCAACCCTTCTGTTAACAATATCTCGATCGAATAAAGCATAGGGCCGTTATCCTTATTTTATTCGATCGTTGTTTCTTGATCTTAAGTAGACTGCCAGTGATAACTCTTTATCAAATCGCATAGCCATGCTTTTTCTTGCAGTCTCACTTATCAAGGGGCCCAAACGATATCTCTCATATTTGTATGAGTGACCGATCCCTTATCAGTCAACCAATCACAGCCTTTATAATTGTCCGGTTAAAGACAACGTTTAACTGTCACATAGACACTTATGCACCCAATCACATCCTTTATAACTGTCCGGTTAAAGACAACGTTTAACTGTGTCAAAGCACACAGTCACCTATGCAGAAATCATGATGACTATAAGGTCAGAGGACTTAAGTCATATTACGGTACTGAGAAATACTCATGACAGTTCCTATGTAGTATTCTCACAGTGGGTCATCCAATGTCATTTCCCTAAATGACATCTATGATTTGACTTCATATCCAATATGTATGATCAGTAAAATGTGATCATCAGCCAACATCATACTAGTCTTAGTATATCAGTAAGACCAGGGATCAAGTAAATAATACTCTATTACTTCTAAGAGTTTTACTATCAGGTCCTCAACCCGATGATCTTAAGAAAGAGTATTATTCACACTATTAATATCTCGCAAATGATAATAGTAGTGTCGATCTATTAATGAAATGATAATACCATCCATGATTACGATTGGCCTAGGGCACAAAAACCAACAGAACGTCCCAAAATCCACCTATTGGACCTTGAACTCGCCCTTTCTTTTACTTTTCCCCATACTTCTAATCGAGGTACCCTCCGAACTATACTTCGACAAAGCTCGTTCCCCATTTTTTCTTCGAACAAACCTCGTTTCCAGTCGCTTCAACCCAACCTCCCATGCAATGTCCTGCACCATATCATCCCACTCCGAGCACACTACCTCCGCAATGTGCCGACCCTCCGTCTCCCTAAGGCTCTTGTTAAGGTCCACTTGCAACCCTTCTTCAGTCTGCCCCATCGGAAAATCTGGTGTAACAACCTCTACTTTTCCCTTACTAGTGTCCACTGAGTTACTAGAATGTGTTCTTGCTACCAACTTATCTTCACCTTGAGCTGTCACTTTCTTACTGTCCACATGTTCACTGTGAACTTCCTCTACACTATGTTTCGTTCTCCACCGACCTTGGGAATGCTCAGGAGACAAGGCATGTGTGGTAAAGCCCTTGCTTAATCGGCTCCCAAAGCCCTAACCCGGAACATTTTCAGACCTACCTGGTCCTAATGCCGCTGAGACCCAGGTCTCTGAATCAAGTTATCCCTCATAGATTTCCCATATGGAAGCAAATGCGCCTCCTTCCCAACCTCCACATACTCATAATCATTGCATGTATGGCTAAGACGGCCAAAACAAAAACAAAAGTCTTGTAAATGTTCATACCTAAGGTGAACCCATGTACGTTCTATGTTGTCTCGTAACAGGACCTTGACCCTTCGCCTTAGCGGTCGGCTTACATCCAACGTACACGGACAGGAATGTGATCATCCCATGCATGTCCTTCCTTATTACAATACGCCGACATACACTTCCCCAACTTATTCCTAACCATTCTCGTCATTTCCTTGAAGGGGAGATTGGAGGCTTGAACCCATAAATAAGTTTAAAAAAATTCAAGCTCTTAGGGGTCACATCATAGCTAATTTCTTTGAGCATCAATAAGGATTTGTTGAACCATCATGGTTCCATGGATCTTATCTAAGAGATTCAACAATCAATCCTTAAAAATCATTTTCATGATTTCGATCAACACTAGTTTATTGCATCATTTCGAGGATAGTAGTCTTTCGGCCACTTTGAATTGATATCGATTGCCCCCTGGTTTAATTCTTCTTCAGGGATTATGAGTTCCTCCTCGTCCTCGATCCCGGTTCCCCCCCCCCCCCCCCCAACAGCTCCTCTAACCACCTCGATCCCTATCTCAGTTCCCATTGCACTCCCAAAAACGCATACCTAATAAAAGAGATTCTTCGTTTGATAATAACAGCACTGCTTCCGAGACACACTACCGAGCCGGACGTAGTAATAAAAAGCAACAAATAGTTACACCGGTTCCTTCTTCTCACCTTCCAACGAAAAGCGAAACATTACACTTTAGCTATGTAAAAACGACGCAAAGTACCCTCAGTATGTAACTTATTTTAGTGGGAAGCTTCAACATTATATGCCAAATACATAGGTGATGCTTACTGATTGTGTTCTTCTTTGAACTCATATACTTAAAAAAACTTTACCAGTTAGTGTGAAGGAAACTATTTCCATGCGTCCCATACACGTAGACATCCTATATCTCTTTCGAAACTTTTTAGTGGTACCTCTTTTCACATCGTCGACAAAATGATCCCCTTATTCCGTATAATATATGTACTTGAAATTGATGGTGTGCTTCTTGGTTTTCTTATTCTCGCTCCTCGATGCGTCCCACATCCAAAATTCAGTGTATAGGTTTGGTAAAATATAGTAACTTACTCAAAGGTCCCAAACTACACGTCTTTTGTGGCTTAAACTCAACAGGACAACCTGGGACCCTAACTTTTTGTGTGCTTGTAATTTTTGTAACATGCTCCACCACATCGTCATCATGCAACCATAAATATGTATCATTAAATCCTTATTTGTTAAGATTTCTTCGAATCTATTAAAAAGCAACAAGTTATTATAAATGCATAACAATAGTTTTATCCCCATGTAACACTACTTTTATCACTTACTCTAAAAACGTCTATTAACTCAGAAAGGTATCAAGTGACAAACAATATCTTCACCATGATATAAAAGATTTATCAGCAGCCAAACATTGATCAACTCAGAAAGTTTATCATCAACATACAAACATTAGTTTTCACAATAGAAAACTACTTTTATCATCATGATATGAAACATTTATTAGAAACTAAACATAGATCAACTCAAAAAGTTTATCATCAACATAGAAAGTTCAATTATCACAAGGATATGAAACATTTATAAACAACTCAACATTGATCAACCCACAAAATTTATCATCAACATAGAACCATCAGTTATTACAACAAAACACTACTTGTATCACGACGACATGAAACATTTACCAGCAGCTATCAACACCAAAACATCAGTTATCACAACAAATACTAATTTTATCACTATGATATGAAACATGTACAAGTGAATATTTATCAATTAAAAATATCTATTATCCATATAGAGCATTAGATCTTGAAAGTACAAAACGAGTTGATTTTTGATGCTCGAATTGATTATATGATGATCGGAACAAGGAAAAGAAAATATTTCACTTGTTTTTTGAGCTTGACTAGTTGAGAGTTTAGCTGAAACCGCGATGAACAGTTGATAAACCCTAAAATTAAGCATGAATATCAAAATTTTGAACATAGTTTGAACTTTGATTTTATGATTATCCAAGTGAGGAAAGGGTGAATACTCCTTGTTTTGGAAAATGAAATATATCACCTGTTTTTTATCTTGATTAGTTGAGAGTTTAGCTGAAACTGCGATGAACAGTTGATAAACCCTGAAATTGAGCATGAATTTCAAAATTTTGAACATAGTTTGAACTTTGATTTTATGATGATCCACTACTGCAAATAAGTACTTGGGTGACGGATTGGACCCGTCACCCAAGTTCTTAGGTGACAGATGCATCCGTCGGTCAAGATCCGTCGGCCAAGTATTTGGCCGACGGATGTACGCATCCGTCGGTAGGGTAAAAACTTAGGTGACGGATCCAATCCGTCAGCCAAGTGTATCCGTCACCTAAGGTTTTCACTCTAGCCACGGATCCAATCCGTCAGCCAAGTGTATCCGTCACCCAAGGTTTTCACTCTAGCACGGATCCAATCCGTCAGACAAGTGTGTTCGTCACCCAAGTGCAATAATAGATTAATTAAAAAAAATCTATCTAACCAGAACTGCCCGACCCGCCACGTCATCTGCCACGTCATCCGCCACGTCACTGCCCGGTCCACCACGCGCGCGTCCGGACCCGCCCCACCCGCCACGCCGCTCCGCTAGCCCGCGCGCACACCATGGTTCGAACCTCTGACCTCATGGTCATGAAGGTTGTGCCTTTTACAAACTCAGCTAGGGAGTTTTTGTGTTATGTGTATGTTTAGAATATATGTATACACTTTTTAAGTTTTTCTTAAATTAAATAGCTTTATATAATTAAATTAAATAGCTTTTGTTATCAACGTACCTAGTACCTATTGTCATCTAATTATTTATAGCAAGTTAATTTTATCATGTGCGCTACATTGTTTATATTTATATAAGGATAAATTACAAATATCTACCCTTAACTTATCACGTTTATCTTATACCTATCCCTAACTTTTTTTTTAGCTGATACCTACCCAGATGTGTAGTTATATGACAAATAGACCATTTTTCTCTATTAACTTTTTTCTAAAATGACGACAACGCCCTTAGTGATTTTTTAAATATTTTTTATAAATAAAACTGAAGTGATTTAATAAGTAAATATATATATATATATATATCAAAAGTGATTTTAAATAATTTTTTAAAAACAATTATTGAAGTGTGGTTGAGGGTATTTTCATCATTTAAAAAAAAGTTAACAGAAAGGCTATTTGTCATATAACTACACATCGGGATAGGCATCAGTTAAAAAAAAGTTAGGTCTAGGTAATTGACCCTTATTTATATAATACTAAGACAAGGATAACACAAATTTTCTTGATCGTTTTCTCGATTAGAAGTACAAAATATTGTTTTTTTTTTGTGATCAAATACATTATATAACTTTTTTGACAACAATATCAATCTAATGATTATAAACTTGTGAATTATGGACACCGGTCGCTCAATGTCGGGTTTCAACTTGATGCCCAAGTTCAAAGATAAAATTAAAATAGTGGAAATATATATATATATTGAACGATGGATATATGCATCCGTCGATGAAAAAGCTGGCCGATGGTTATATGCATCCGTCAGCCAGCAGAAGTTGACTTACATTAACCAAAACTCCAAAACCCGTCATTTTCCCGACTATCGTAGTATTGATAATTGAACGATATAAGTACTTAGCATGCCTCATATACAACATAAGATCGTATAGTACTCATACATATCACATACAAAAAATGAACGAGACAAAGTCATACGTTATACTACCGTAAGGCTAAATATGCTCATGCACATAGTGGAATTGACGATTTCAATCAATACGTGTCAGTCTCTCGCATACTATATAATGAAGACCGCTCATCTCGTATGTACTATCCAAACTAGTATACGTATGTAAAAAAAACTATCATCGAACGGTTAATTCATCTAGAATATTGTGGTCAATTTTTTTTGTAAAATAGTCATGTCACGCCCCAAATCCGGTTTGGACCGGACTCGAGACGTGAACTAAAACAATAATAATTTTAAACGAAAATAAAGCCAATAAGTCTCAATCTCATAATTTTAAAAACTTTAAACACCACATGAGTCACAGCTCGTTAAAAACCAACGGTAAAACAGTTCAAATAAAACGGTACGTCTCTAGACTATCTAGCCTAGGACCCTCGTAGCTCCCAAGCGTCGAGCATCCGGCTAGTACACTTCCCGCTTAGAACCTGAAAAACAACAAGGTAAGGGGTGAGCTTTCGCTCAGTAGGAAAAATAGTTAAGGTTATAAGCAAGCGCTCACCACCACGGGTAACCGTCCAATTAGGGCATACTAGTACAGCACACAACTAATTTCTAACAGAACTCGTAACCGCCAACCTCAACTCAAGACCAACCCACGCTCACAACCACCCAAACAGCACAACTATTAACAGTCAAACTAACCACGAGACGCTCTCAAATAGTCATACCAGAATCTCTAACGGCCTAAATCTCTTTCCCGGAACTCCTTCGGGCAAAGGATAGATAAAACAGCCTTCCCGGAACTCCTTCGGGCAAGGCAAAGGATAGGTGAAACAGCTTTCCCGGAACTCCTTCGGGCAAAGAAAAGGTGAAACTACTTCCCCGGAACTCCTTCGGGCGAAGCAAAGGTGAAAAAAATTTCCCGGAACTCCTTCGGGCAAAGCGTCAAGAATAATAAAACAAATGTCCTAATTAAACACGGCTTACCCAGCCCTATAATCTTACCACAACCAATCACGTCGGTCTATCACTCACCCGACCATCACAAAACCAAGGGTTTCACATCAACACAACCACGACACACTCGCCGACACATATCAACAACAAGATGCTTCTTAACCCTCTTTTGGTCTGCTTTTGGGTAGTTTGTGTTCTAGGAGAGTGTTTCTTGTGCTTTCAGGTGGCTCTTGTCCTTTGCTAAAGACTTGTTGGTGGGTTCTCTGGTGAGGGGTCGCTGAATTTTCTTTTGGCTGCACTTTGCTGAAATACTTTTGGCTGGTTCTCTGCTGAGAGGTTGTTGAACCTCTTCTGGCATTTGCTGAAGTGCTGTCAATGGTGAATCTATAGCTTATTGGCTGCAACATTCTGAAGTCATTTTGGTTGGTTCTACGTGTTTCTTCTCTGATTTGGATTGATCAAGGGTTGCTCACCTTCTGAATTTTACCTACTGATACACTTGGTTATCTCCTGCAACCTTGATCGATTGGTGTTGTTTTTAGTTGGTTCAATTGCTTAGAATTTTACTCCTTTTGGTTTATGTTTTTTGCAATTGTGTTCTATCTCTTTTGCTAATTATTACTAAATAGTTGAGCTTTGTTTGTAATCTCTTCAATGGTCTTTGAGTGTGCTGAATTTTCAGGCACTCGACCTTCTTTTCCATCTTGGAAATGTTGGAAAACAACACCGATTTCAAGGGTTGCTCAACGGATACACTAATCTTGTCTATTAACCCTAACGACAACGACTCAC
Source organism: Erodium maritimum (assembly GCA_963921825.1). NCBI lineage: Eukaryota > Viridiplantae > Streptophyta > Magnoliopsida > Geraniales > Geraniaceae > Erodium > Erodium maritimum. The sequence continues at coordinate 50,323,487 of OY997595.1, read as the reverse complement.
ACGGCAGGCCTATCAAACAACAACAAGCAATTCAATCAACCATGCAACCTACGGCTCGACACGGCCGATCTACCAGCACAGCAATTCCCAAGTATCGAACACAGATAAAGCAGATAACTAGTGACTCCCGTCCTACATATTACTACGACTCGTCCGGTTATTATCTGATATAAACGTCTTTCCAGTTTTATTAATCCTAGCATGCATACTAGTAACTTTCCGCAATTAAACCGGTATCCGCTACAATCCCTACCTCGAAACGAAGTACAACAGCTACGCCTCCTAACTGTTGACGTCCTGGCTCGCTACCTCCGGTCTCCTCTTCGATCGAAGCCGGACTCTACTTTACATAGAAAGTCACAATTAAAACCGGTTTCACAAAAAGATTTAAAAGGTTACGACGGTTTCGATTTAAGTTCAAAAGTTGCCTTTTAGACTAGAGCGGGCTAAAAGCAGGATTACGGCGAATCGGGTTCGGGCATCCGAGCACCGAAATCGGTGCACGTTTCCCGAGACACGATCCCAATGAATCGATCTCGATGCACGGGTTTCGTGGCACGGTTCCCGAGGCATTCGTTTCAGAGTTCCACTTCTATCCCGTTCAAGGTCCAATTTAACGTCCAGTTTAGTTGTCCAAAAACCGTCTTAAATACCGACTCTGATTTTAGTTTCTTTTTATATTAAAACCATTTTTCCAATCCAAACCTTTTCTTTTAAACTCTGATAAATTTAAATCTTTTATTTTAGTTTGCTCAGCTTCGCTTCAACACCACCAGCCCAGAAATTAAAACCCTAACGTTTTCAACAAGCCCAGAAACAAGAACAGCTCGGGGAAAAGGAAATAAAAAGAAGGAGCTCGGTTTGAACTCCGACCGACCACCGGCGATGCCGTTTCCGGCCGAAGCTCCAAGGGTGAGAATCTCACCGGACAAAAAGCAGAGGGCGACGGCGGGAAGGGCTGAGCACGGCGGTTCCTCGCTCGTCTAAGATCCGGACGAGCTCGACTGATCCGTCCCGGATCTGGTGAGCGCGCCGGCGAAGCAAGGCGACGACGAGGGTTTGGCGACGATGGGTTGAAGGCGGTGGTGGTGTTCGCGAGAGGAAGAAGACGTCGGCGGTGGTCGCTGGACTGAGGGAAGGGAAGGCGAGATGAGGTTGGGAGAGAGAGGCGGTGACGGCGTGGCCGGAAACGAGGAAGGGAGTGAGGACTCGGGCGGCGGCGGAGGTGATCGGGAAGGATCGGGCAAGGGAGGTGAGATGGGGGTCGGGATCGGATCTACGAAGGAAAAAGAGGGAGAGAGAGAGAGGGTTCGGCAGCCTGGGGAAGAAGAGGAGCGAGAAACAAAAAATAAGGTTTCAGACAGAAAATTTTCATCCTATACCTAAAGATCTCTAACGGGCCTCAGATCGCAAAAAGGGCCGCAGATCGCAAATGGGCTGCTCGGCCCTATGCCACTTTGGCTGGGTTAGGCCCGACCCGGCCTGGGTTGCTAAACGGGTCTGGTCTGCTCGGCCGGGTCCGGTCCGACCCCTCTTTTCTCTTATTTTATTTTATTTTATTTATTTTCATCTGATTTAAATTCTTTTTTTTGAAGGAATAAAAGACTAAACCCAAAATTCACTCTCGACGCTCCGACGAAAACTTTTTTTTAAAAAAAAGATTAAAAACTTGTAAACCGAAGAAGTCTTCACAATCTTCACCCCTTAAAAGAATTTCGTCCTCGAAATTCAAAACGAACGCGCTCCACTTAACCCCATCTCATGGAACGTCCGATTAAAACCCTCCGTCTATAGTCCCTCAAGCACACGAACAACACTTGAGTCCGTTAGTCGATACCGGAATCCTTCATCGGTAGAGACGTCACGTCGCCACGCGCAACTAGGTCGGTACATCCTATACCGGAGCCGTCCGTCGGTATAGGCATCACACGAGAACTAAACTCACCTCGTCCTTAAAACGGATCCAACACAACGACACCTCCCCTGCACCGTTCTCTTCGCTCAAACAACAAGTAACACGTACCCAACAAAACGCAAGGTGGCCACCACGCTTCTGTTGCGGCACTCTGATCTCAACGTTACTTGGTCAAGCTCGGGGCACGAACTTAGAAACAACAGAAAAAGACTTACATGAAATGCAAGATCAAGAGTTGAAACAATACTCAAAAGTAGCAAGCCAAAACGAGTCAAACACAAGTCTGAAAACGAAAACTCAGTTCTAAAGTCAAAGAAAAAGCAACTCCCGGACTCTCGCTAGTCCTACGCTCCTCGATATCCTCTAGCGTGCTGGAAGTCACGAACGGTCTCACGATCGGAGTCATGTCTCTCTGCTCGTGAATCGACGACATCATACAATCGACCCTGTCGTAACGGAGGTCCGCCTTTCGGAGGTGGTGGAAGTGCCACCTGCTGCGCAGCTCGCTGCCTCGGTGCGGGCGCGCTCCTTGCCTGCCACGGAGCTCTCTGCGTCTGCGCCTGACGCTGCTGAAACTGAGGTGACTGCACAGTCTGCGACTGCTGGTGTCGCGGGACTGACATCTCTCCAACTCGATCGGGACATCTGGCCGCAAAATGTCCTGGTCGTCCGCACTGGTGGCATAGCAGTGGCCAAGCACTCTGTCTCCTCTCAGATCTGGTCGAAAGGCGATCCCCTGGTCCGCTCTCCGGACACTCTCGAGTTATGTGGTCCTGCTGTCCACATCGAAAACACGCCCGTTCAGACGGGGCAGGTGCAACGGAGGCCTTCGATCCGGCCCGCCGTGTACCTCTCAACTGAGTCTGAGGCTGGAACGATCCCGTGAATCTCGACCTCCTCGGATCACGAGACTCGGATGGCCTCAGGAAATCACTCGGCCTCGGCCTGACCTCTCGATCCATGTCTATCTCCCGGAGGCGTCGCTCCACGGCCAAGGCCCGGTCCACCAGCTTTGAATAAACCTGAGTCCTCATAGCAGCGAGTCGGTCTGCTATAGCGGGATGTAGACCGTCCTCAAACCGTCGACAACGCAAAGTCTCCGTCTGCACCATCTCAGAGGCAAAACGTGACAGGGATGTGAACCTCGTCTCGTACTCAGCGACGGTCAAACCCTCCTGTCGCAGGTTCAGGAACTGCTGGTGTCGATCATCCAACACCGACTGAGGAAAATACTGCTCCAAGAAACGCTACTCAAACAGCGAGTAGTCATCTCCCACGCGCGCCTGCTCGCGCTGCCACTTACGGTAGGCATCACCCTCCAGCTGAAAAGTCGCAAAGGACACTCTCCTGCGTTCATCCAGTATACCTAAGGTGTCCAGGTTGCGAGTCATCCGCTCCAGCTATCCTTCGGCTGCCTCGGAGTCTGGCTCCTCGGAAAACACTGGTGTGCCCAACCCGCGGAAGTCTCGCAGCATCTGAGCGGTGCTGATGCCGACCTGATCGAGTCTCGAGGTCGCGGCTGAAGGTGCAGCAGGTACGGTCTCCGGTGCTGGAGTCGTAGTCTCTCTCTCTGCCTCCCTACGGGTGAGGGTCTCCACCAAACTCTGGACAGTGCGGGTCAACTCCTCCAGAGCTACCGCCTGAGCAGGTTCGGTGACTGGTGGAACCCTAGAGGGAAGTCCCGATGTCCCAGTATCGGTCCTCTCGTGCTCCTCGGCACGTGCACCCTGGGCGCTAGACTGCCCTCGGTCGCTAGCCGGCCGCCCTCTGGTGCCTCGAGGTACGTAGGTTGGCGCCATGTCGTATGTCCTCTGCACGGACAACGCACAAGTTTCGTTCCTTAACTTCGAAAAAGACGCGCCTAAGTAACTAGCGTTCACACACGGACAGACAGACACAGTAAAGTCAAACTACAACACCAAAACGGGGAAATCCCCAAATAACAGCCAAGTAACACAGCAGAAATACACAAGTCACACCAATCACCAACTTACCACACACGAAGAATTCACATTAGAAAACGACCACTTGGAATTAAGTTCTTAGTACGACCAATTTTCACCAAAACATTCATGTCGATATCGTGTCGTTACAACCCGATTCAGGCGTCCCCGAACTACGTTGTAACCACCTGACATCCCCCCATTCACGTCCAGCTATAGTGGCCCCTATAGCCAAACCGTGATGGTACATACACTTCAGTTTCTGCAGAAAATCGGGCATGACCAGTTCGTAAATTACTCTAAGCATCCGCTTAAGCGGGCATACAAAACATAACCTACACAGATAAACAAGGGCCACAATACTCAACAGTTCAACCAACAACCAACCGAGACTCTCTTCGTCTCGTTTATACGCTTAGGTCATCTCCGGATTGCGTAACCGATGCACCGAAACTCAAACACCTAACTCTACCCACCTAGTTGACGTACGGTCCAAGGTTTGAAAACATTTTCAAATGAAACCAGGCTCTGATACCAAATTGTCACGCCCCAAATCCGGTTTGGACCTGACTCGAGACGTGAACTAAAACAATAATAATTTTAAACGAAAATAAAGCCAATAAGTCTCAATCTCATAATTTTAAACACTTTAAACACCACATGAGTCACAGCTCGATAAAAACCAACGGTAAAACAGTTCAAATAAAACGGTACGTCTCTAGACTATCTAGCCTAGGACCCTCGTAGCTCCCAAGCGTCGAGCATCCGGCTAGTACACTTCCCGCTTAGAACCTGAAAAACAACAAGGTAAGGGGTGAGCTTTCGCTCAGTAGGAAAAGTAGTTAAGGTTATAAGCTAGCGCTCACCACCACGGGTAACCGTCCAATTAGGGCATACTAGTACAACACACAACTAATTTATAACGGAACTCGTAACCGCCAACCTCAACTCAAGACCAACCCACGCTTAGAACCACCCAAACAGCACAACTATTAACAGTCAAACTAACCACGGGACGCTCACAAATAGTCATACCATAATCTCTAACGACCTAAATATCTTTCCCGGAACTCCTTCGGTCAAAGGATAGATAAAACAGCCTTCCCGGAACTCCTTCGGGCAAGGCAAAGGATAGGTACACAGCTTTCCCAGAACTCCTTCGGGCAAAGCAAAGGTGAAACTACTTCCCCGGAACTCCTTCGGGCGAAGCAAATGTGAGACAACTTTCCCGGAACTCCTTCGGGAAAAGCGTCAAGAATAATAAAACAAATGTCCTAATCAAACACGGCTTACCCAGCCCTATAATCTTACCACAACCAATCACGTCGGTCTATCACTCACCCGACCATCACAAAACCAAGGGTTTCACATCAACACAAGCACGGCACACTCGCCGACACATATCAACAACAAGATGCTCAACGGATATACTAATCTTGTCTATTAACCATAACGACAACGACTCACACGGCAGGCCTATCAAACAACAACAGGCAATTCAATCAACCACGCAACCTACGGCTCGACACGGCCGATCTACCAGCACAACAATTCCCAAGTATCGAACATAGGTAAAGCAGTTAACTAGTGACTCCCGTCCTACATGTTACTACGACTCGTCCGATTATTATCTGATATAAACGTCTTTCCAGTTTTATTAATCCTAGCATGCATACTAGTAACTTTCCGCAATTAAACCGGTATCCGCTATAATCCCTACCTCGAAACGAAGTACAACAGCTACGCCTCCTAACTGTTGACGTCCTGGCTCGCTACCTCCTGTCTCCTCTTCGATCGAAGCTGGACTCTACTTTACATAGAAAGTCACAATTAAAACCGGTTTCACAAAAAGATTTAAAAGGTTACGACGGTTTCGATTTAAGTTCAAAAGTTGCCTTTTAGACTAGAGCGGGCTAAAAGCAGGATTACGGCGAATCGGGTTCGGGCATCCGAGCACCGAAATCGGTGCACGTTTCCCGAGACACGGTCCCAATGAATCGATCTCAATGCACGGGTTTCGTGGCATGGTTCCCGAGGCATCTGTTTCAGAGTTCCACTTCTATCCCGTTCAAGGTCCAATTTAACGTCCAGTTTAGTTGTCCAAAAACCGTCTTAAAACCGACTCTGATTTTAGTTTCTTTTTATATTAAAACCCTTTTTCCAATCCAAACCTTTTATTTTAAACTCTGATAAATTTAAATCTTTTATTTTAGTTTGCTCAGCTTCGCGTCAACACCACCAGCTCAGAACTTAAAACCCTAACGGTTTCAACAAGCCCAGAAACAAGAACAGCTCGGGGAAAAGGAAATAAAAAGAAGGAGCTCGGTTTGAACTCCGACCGACCACCGGCGATGCCATTTCCGGCCGAAGCTCCAAGGGTGAGAATCTCACCGGACAAAAAGCAGAGGACGACGGTGGGAAGGGCTGAGCACGGCGGTTCCTCGCTCGTCTCAGATCCGGACGAGCTCGACCGATCCGTCCCGGATCTGGTGAGCGCGCCGGCGAAGCAAGGCGACGGCGAGGGTTTGGCGACGATGGGTTGAAGGCGGTGGTGGTGTTCGCGATAGGAAGAAGACGTCGGTGGTGGTCGCTGGACTGAGGGAAGGGAAGGCGAGATGAGGTTGGGAGAGAGAGGCGGTGACGGCGTGGCCGGAAACGAGGAAGGGAGTGAGGACTCGGGCGGCGGCGGAGGTGGTCGGGAAGGATCGGGCGAGGGAGGTGAGATGGGGGTCGGGATCGGATCTACGAAGGAAAAAGAGGGGGAGAGAGAGGGTTCGGCAGCCTGGGGAAGAAGAGGAGCGAGAAACAAAAAGTAGGGTTTCAGACAGAAAATTTTCATCTTATACCTGAAGATCTCTAACGGGCCTCAGATCGCAAAAAGGGCCGCAGATCGCAAATGGGCCGCTCGGCCCAATGCCACTTTGGCTGGGTTAGGCCTGACCCGGCCTGGGTTGCTAAACGGGTCTGGTCTGCTCGGCCGGGTCCGGTTCGACCCCTCTTTTCTCTTATTTTATTTTGTTTTATTTTATTTTATTTATTGTTAACTGATTTAAATTCTTTTTTTTTTAACGAATAAAAGACTAAACCCAAAATTCACTCTCGACGCTCCGACAAAAACTTTTTTTTTAAAAAAATGATTAAAAACTTGTAAACCGAAGCGGTCTTCACAAGTCAACCCACTTGGGTGACGGATAGAGCATGCGTGGTTAAAGTTTTTTCACTTGGGTGACGGATAGAGCATGCGTGGCTAAAGTTTTCTCACTTGGGTAACGGATCCAGCATGCGTGGCTAAAGGTTTCTCACTTGGCTGACGGATAGGAGTTACCTTATCGCACTTGGGTGACGGATTCATCTATGCGTCGGACAGGTTTGTCACTTGGCTGACGGATACAGGATCCGTGACCTAAGTTGTTCCACTTGGGTGACGGATTCCTGTATCCGTGGCTAGAGTGCGGAAACTTAGGTGACGGATCCATTTTATCCGTCACCCAAGTGGATTTTTGCAGTAGTGATCCAAGTGAGGAAAGGGAGAATACTCCCCTGTTTTGGAGCTTGATTCATTGACAAACCAATAGAAGTCTGTGAAGAACAATGCAAACAAAAAACAAAGCATGAACTTTTAGATTGTAGAAAACACACAAACTTCGATCATTGATGCTCGAAATCATTGCACGATGATTTCAGGTTGATTCATTGTAAGAAAGAGAAGAAGCCTTTCTTGTTTGGGAGGTTGTTTCATTGAGAAAAACTGATCATTGTGGTTGCATTTCAGGTATGTGATTTGCTAATAGGATGTAGAATTTAGTGTTTTACCCTCGGAAGAAGAAGAAGAATGCTAGTGAGGAAGCTTTAGGAGGTTTATCTAGGTTGTTGATTTATAGAAATTGTATGTTGTCGATTGGTTTTCACTATTCTCAACTTAAAAGTGGTTCTCATTACATTTTTCCTCATTTATGATGAGTTTGGAATTACACCTTCTCTCTCTATATATATGCATCTTTAGAATCTCTTGTCCTTTGTATGTTACATATTTGATGACCCACTTAAGTAAAAGCTAAAAGTGTTAGTTGAAACTGTTGAAAGCCCAATTATAATTTGTATTCTAAAACACGTGTTGTTACAGAAAAGATGTTTACAAGTTTGGATTTGAATTATTTAAAACAATGGACCATCTATTAAGAAAGAAATGAAAGCTTTCAAAATAAGACATAATAAGAGACTAATAAGAGAATAAAATAATAAAGAAACTAGAACTTTGGAGACAATGAGATTTGAAATTATGTTCCTGAGGAAATAACTTTTATATTATATGAAAGGACTCCATATTTCACAAACAAGTGTGTTTTCGAGTTTGGATGTATAGAGAGAATTTTTAGATGATGAGTCGATTGAGAAGACAGGTATGGGTTTCATAGATTAAGACATAATAAGAAGTCCATTAAGGGGGTATAGTAGCATCTGTAGTTGTGGTTTTTTAGAGGTGTCGTTTTTTAAGTGGTGGGGCATGTAATTGTACAGAGTTGTCTTCCACATGCAAGATGGCATATTAATCACCAATAAAAATCTATTAATTTGATGTGTCTACCAACGGCGCCATCCGGTGGTTCGGGATCAAGGTGTGGTCGTTGTCTCGCCTCCCATCATAGGTTTCTGCACAAGTGGGGATTCATCCTACCGATGTTTACAACGATGGGTCATACCAAAAGTGTGATCACATGATCAAAACCTCAGTATGATCTCTTTAGTATACCGCAAGCTCGATCTCAATGACTTGTTTCATTCAGAACGTTTATACCTAGCTAGTAGAAGCCATGCTAGATAAAGACTCAACATATTTAAAAGAACCATCAAAACGAACTTTAGGACGAAAAAGACACATAGACCTAATAATTTCAGTAGTACGAGGACGAGATACAAGCTCCCATGTATTATTCTTAATCAAGGCATCGTACTCGTCACGCATGGTAAGGCACCAATGTTGGTCAAGGAGAGCATCCTTGGTTGATTTGGGAATTGGGATGGAGGGTGGAGGCAATGAGGTTAAATAATGTACAAGGTTTGACAATTCCTAAACATGACCGGGTTTGCATAGGGTGAATGGGTGGTGGAGGAGCAGTAGGCACGCCGATCACATGTTGGTTACAGTCGGAGATGGAGGAGCTGTTCTGGGAGAGGTGATTGTGCCGCTACAGTCAGGTGCTGAAAAAAGAGGGGTAGAAAGATCCAAAAACATCATATGCATTAGGTGAGGGAGGATCAGTAGCTAAAGTGAATACCATTTCGTCAAAGAGAACAACCCATGCAACATGATGTGATTTGCCTTCGGGTCAAAACATGTGAATCCACGACGCTGAGATGAAAAGCCCAAGAATACAAATGGAACTGAATGAGACTGCATTTTATGAATCGAAACAGCAGGAATAAAGGTAAAGCACACGCACCCAAATATACGTAAGTGATCATAAGATTGAATGCGAGAGAATAAATATTGTGTGGGAGTAACGAAATAAAAAGACTTGGATGGAAAAATATTATGCAGATAAGTAGACATAGACAAAGAAAAATGCAAAGTTTAGGAGGAACAGATTAATGTACCAGAAGTGTACGAATTATATTATTGATATTGCGCCAGAATCTGGGCAGAGTTTCTGAAGCGCTCCAATTTCGAACTCATTCCCATTGTCACATTAGAACGCTGTGATAGAAGTCCCAAACTGAGTACGAACATAAGAGTGAAAAGATTTGAAATAAAATATACTTGAGATTTAGAGTGTAACGGGAAAGTCCATACAAAATTAGTAAAATCATCAACCAATAATAAATAATAACAATGTAGTGCATAACTTAAAACAGATGATGTCCATAAGTCCACATGAATAATGTCAAAGGAAGAGAAAATGAAAGAATGAGACAACTGAAATGGTAATTTAATATTTTTTCAAGTGCACAAGACTCACAAAAAGAACTAGATTGTGATCCACAAAGGACCGGATTATTACGCCGAAAAGCATCAAAGACTAGGTCACCAAGATGAGCCAACCGCGAGTGCTAGAGAGATGGGGAGGAAGCCAAAAATGAAGTAGCAGCACCTTGGGATGAGGATGACACCGAAGACACAAGATAAAGATCTCTTGAGCTATTACATCTCAGCATAACTTTTCCCGTCTGGAAGTCCTTCACAGAGAAACAAAAACGATCAAATTCAACAGACACATTATTATCAGTGATGAAACAACGTATAGACAAAAGATTCTTAATAATGTTCGGAGCATGAATAAAATCAATCAGGATTAGAGAAGGATGGTCAAGTGTTAACGATGCATTACCATAACCCACAAATGGTATGTGATTACATTTCCCTACCACAACATGGCGATTAGAGTTTAAATAAAAATAAGAATGGAGAACACCCGAGTGTGAGGTCTTGTGGGAGGTCGCACCTGAGTCCATGTACCATTGTTTGGGTGGATTTAATGTCATAGAGTTGAACACGACATCAATAGTTTTTTGGGATGTTATGTTCAGCTCGCGATGCATGACCTTGGCTGAAATAAGACTAGGCTAGATTTTGTTGTGGAGAGGTTATCTGACCATGTGAGTTGGGAGGAGGGCCGACAGTCCTTGCGCGTGACCTAGTTGAGACGCGTTCTTGTTGCTGCTGGAATGAGTTGGGTCGTGTGTGCCATCCCAAGAGGCTCGTGTTTGACCAATAGGACCAGTACAGGCTGCTTGTGTATGATAAGGGCAGGGCCCAAACTGCCAAGGAGCTATACCAGGCCCAAAGAAATGAGTAGGTAAAGATGGGCCCAAATTAGCAGCAAACGTGTTACCTCGGTTTACACTCGTCTACGATCGGAATTGGCCTATATGTCTTCCGTTAATTTTGTTCTGTCCACAAGCCGAACGTTCCTAACATCAGCAACGCTGATTCCAACAAGAGAAATTACCAGCCCCTACTTCCTTGTCTGCAACCTGCGACACAAGAGCAGATGGAGTTCCCGGGATGGATTTTGCTTCTGCTTCCTTATCTCCACCAATAGAAGTTGAGACAATCTTTGTGAAATACAGGTAAAGGGTCTCGTTGCTGAATGAAGGCAAAAACATGATCATATGTAGATGTAAAACCCATGACCATTTGCACAACCTATCCATTATTGGACATAAGAGCCCCGACATTGGTGAGTTGATCTGAAATTGACTTTAACTCTGGATCAATCTAACCTTGTTCTGGAGAACTTATTTTCAAGGTGGACAACCTGAGTGTGGCGATTATCCTGAAATATACTCTGCAACACACACCATGCCCGAGCAATAGTGGTGTCCGGTTCGATGATTGTTTATAAGAGATCAACGGAAATGGTTCCATAAATCCACTGGAGAACAACTGCATCAACGCAAAACCATAACTCAATATTTGAAGTGGTAGAGAAATTAAAAAACATGAGTTGATGTTAAAGCGGAAACAGGGCAGCGACTTCGGTGGCTCTGGTTACGATGCTCTTATCAACAACAATAGGGATGTTTGCCTGTGTGGACGCATCCGAGGCTTCAATATCAGGTAGAATATGGAAAGTAAATTGAAATGACATGTAATGGATCTTGAACAACTCCGCCCATGAAGAATAATGTTGCTTCTCCATGTCAAAGACAACGGGAATGGCCAAGCGGATGTTTGAGACCATATGAGCTGGGTGAGATGACATGGCTGCCAAAACAAACATCTCTGCAAATATGTAACTCAAAAGAAACAATACCTATTCTGTAGAAAGAATGAAATTAACGTGCTACACAGTAGGGGATAATTATAGCAAATAAATAGATATAGAAGAGAGTTGTAGTTGGAATAGAATTACTAGCTTTGATACCATAATAGAATTCGTATGAATTGTGTATCTCATTGCTCAATGTTCAGAATATATACATAGTCGTATCCTTGTTCAAATACATAACGCAATGATAAGACCACGTATTCAAATACAACATTCGAATACGCTAACTAACACATATGCTAACAAAAGGAATTCACTCCTACTTGAGGTAAGTTCCTGTTGGGCAATGGCTATTTCGTTTCTCTCTTTCAGAGCTTTCTGCTCTGTGTTATTGTCCTCTTATCGTGATTTTTGTACGATCCCTGGAGTAGTACACAACAGCAAATCAGGTGAAGGAGCAAAGAGAACAACGAAGAGCAAGGGTCGATTAAAAAAGAAGAGGAATCTCGCACAGGCGAAGGCGATCCGTGAGGCAGATGTGTTTGTTCGTGCTAGGAGCTCTGTTACGGCTCCGAAGGTGGCGTCCAGCTCCGGTCAGCCAGATGATGCTGCGAACAGAGCATTTGGAGAGCCGATTTCCGGTGTGAAGGTCGCTGCCTCTGTTCCAGCGCCGGACAGAGATCCCGCCGATCAAATGCCTCAGCAACCTGGAAAGAACAACGGTGTCGTGGGTCGCCGACGAAAGGCACGGACGTAGTTCGTCGAGAGTGACTCGGAGTTGTATGTGAGGAATCTGCCGTATGCTTACACGGAGGAGTCGTTACGGGGCTTCTGCGCACAGTTCGGCGGCGTGGTTTCAACGACGGTGATGTAGAGACCAAACAAAACAGGTTTATTCTTTGGGTTCATCTGATTCAAATCCCATACTGATGCATCTCAGGCTTTCGCATCACTTAATGGGTTTGTTTTGAACGGTCACACCCTTTTTTTGGCTTTTTCTCGGCGGCCTCTGGCTTTTCTAGCGACTGAACAAGTCGGGTCTGAAAAACAGAGTAAAGGATCTGTGTTGCACGACGACCGGGAACCGAGATCAGGAGACGTCCAACGAACTGTGGGTGAGGATGTGATATCTAAACCTTCTTCTCCGTTAGTTCCGCCGTCGTCTAAGGTTTCCGGTGAGCAACTCCGTGTTAGTCTTAGTGCCTGTAGTTCAATCCTAAATGTCCAAATGTATATATCATCGTTAGCAATAAAATTAAAGCGGCTTTATATTCCTTATGTGTTGGAGTAATATATCGATGTGTGCTCTGATCTATGCCCACCATGCGAATAGAACCATAGATCGAGATAGATCACACTCGATGGGTCCCTAGTCAACAAAGCTTCACTAGAAGCGACTAGTATGAAAGATGGCTCTTTATGGCTTACGTTCTGTTAGTCATTGGAATGGGATTCCGGAGTCTGATCATAGATATCATGTGGGACATGATATTGGACGACCCGCCCTGAATATGTGCCATAGATTAAGTCATGAACATATTCAGTGTCGTAGCTTGTCATGTATCCTTAGACCAAGGAGTCTTTGTGATCGCTATGTAGTCAACAACTGAGTTTGACCTGAGCCTAACGTTGTCCGTAACAGGGCTTCCATAAGGGCCAGGATTGGCTTGGGGACGGGCTACATGAGTGACACGAAAGACGGTTAAGGGATTTATCCCTCATACTGAGGTATGAGAAAGATATCGGTTCTCGGCCGCTTGATCGAGAGTGACTAAAAGAATAGCATGGCCATGCACATGATACTGGGTATCATATCTTTAGTCATCTCACATATCAAGGAACATTGATTGAGAATAATAAGGATGACGGCTCTATGCCTTATCTCAATCAGGATATCGGAGATAAAAGGATAATGACAGGGATGACGGAAAGGTTAGAATCGACAGGGTCGATTCGTTATGCAGTGTCAGGCAATACTAAATTCTCGTTAGTTGCCACTTAAATAGGATCAAGTAAAATGGGATTTTACGTTGATCTATTGACATGCATAAACCTAAGGGTCACACCGGAGGATGAAACTCATTGACACATTTATGGAGAATGGCCAAAAGGGAGTTGTCTCGGGACATGACCAAAACTGGGTTTTGGGTCATGTGCCCGTAAGTGAATAGGACTTTATGGATCGAGACAAGGCTTGGAGTCTTGGGATTGATCGCGTCGGATAATGTTGGACATTTCCGGTATGGAAGGCATGAAGGCGATGAGCGAATCACGGGACCTCGTTGGAAATGGCCAGGGCCATGTTCCAAGAGGCCCATGAAAGGCCCATGCAACCAAGGCCCATGGAACTAATTAATCAAGTCTTGATTAATTAGTACTAAGTAAGCAAGACAAGGATTAAGGTGTTGGTGATTCACCACCTAACCCAATCTTGTCTTGCCATACTTTGTCCTATTTACACCTTACTTGACACCATACTTGTCCCATGCCTTTAGTTGGACAAGTATGGGTTTTGTTATGTTTAAGTCATCTTTTTTCAACATAAAAAAAGACAAGACAAGAATAGGAAACACATTTTCTCTCCCTCTTCCATGGCCATTTCGGGTTTGGCTAGTTTCCTCCATTTTTGTGTTCTTGAGTCCTCAAAGAGAAGAACTACGTGGCTTTGATTCCCATGTGGATACGTAGGCGTCTTGGAGACTCAAGCCAATCATTCGTTAACCGGTGTTCTTGTTTTGGTAAGAGATGGTGCTGAATTTTTCTCTTGTGAATCCATTCTTTGTTAGTTGTTTCATGGTTTTAATCGTCTCTTGGTTTTTATTGATTTTCCGCTGCGAGTTGGTTCATCTCCAACCCTACCTCGAGACCCAACAGTGGCATCAGAGCCGTGCTACCTTCGGGATTCACAAGACGGTGTTCAAAGTTTCGGTTTTGCTTGAAAGTTTCGTTTTTGGCATGTTGTTTTGCTAAATTGTTTGATAACATGTTTTAAATTATTGTTTATGGATTTAATACATGTAAAATGAATTTTTGAAAATTATTTCAAATCATGAAATTTTGAAAAAGATTTGATTTTTCGGGTCTCGGGAGCGGGACTCTCGGGGAGCCGAAACCGGGACCGAACAGGGCTCCGTTGGACGGAGCTAGGCTAAGCATGACCATTGGATGGTTGATATGCCAATGCTAAACCGTTTTGTTAGTTATGACGAGTTTGGAACCGTCATGACGAACTCGAAGATCAAATGTTCAAAAGTTTCATTTTTGAACGGTTTCGATAAACCGAGCATCAAAAATTTTCGAAACTTGGCTATTGATTAAAACCGGAAAATCACATGATGTTTGATAACATGCTTGTTTGATAACACGATGTGTGATGTGATGTTGGCATGGTGTACATAATAGCCCCGAGCTCGATTTAATTATTTATCGCTTTTCACGGCCTGCGAGCCGTTAGAGTTAGCATGTAATTATTCTTTCAATGTGTGGTCGTCGAACCACTTGTTTGTAATATTTATTTATTCCCGACCTGCGAGTCGTGTATTAAATTGTAATATTTTACTCAAGATGAAGAAAGGGCGAAAAGGTCATTTGGTGGCTTTTCGGGTGTTGGCATCGGCTTGGAGTCGATGGAGCTCAAGAAGCTAGTGGGAGTTAGTTTAGGGGGCTATTATGTGCATATTTATCGCTTTATGCTTGGTTTAGTTTATGCATGATTAATTCTATGTGTTTTAGAATTGCATGCTTAACTTTATTTACCGAGCATATCACCTCACATGCAAAGATAAAATTGGAATTTTAATCCTTGTGTGTGAGCCCTTAGAATCGTCATTACATTGGATGTAGTTGACGGGTTCGAAGGAAGAATTACATTGGATGTAATTTGAGGCATCATTGCATTTGGAATGTAGTTGATGTGCTCATCGCATCTAGGATGTGTCAAAGTTTTAAACACAACCGGACAAGTAAAAACGGGTCATGTCTGATACCTCCCAATTATCAACACCTTACTACCTCCCCGTCCTATGGGTGTCGTGCGCATTAGCGGAGCATCCATGGGAAAGCGGGGTAGTAGGTTTGGACGACATATGTGGGTGTCGTGCGCATTAGCGGAGCACCTACATAGTGACGGGCCATAGTTGAAAATTGGTGGACCCGACTACGATTCTCAGCCAGAGGTTGAGCTAGGGTAACAGATAGGGTAAGCCGTGTACATAAGTGCATACCCTAGCCAAGAGTCACATTGGATGTGATTGGATGGAGTCCTACCTACATAGCTCGATTAAGTGGTGAGCATTAGTTCAGCTTAATCGAGTGAATTAAGGATCTTGGTTTCAGATTCTAAAGGTTTAGAATCGATTGTTGGTGTTTAAGCTTGATCTTCATAAAATTTATTCAGTTTACTGATTGAATTTTATCTGTTGTAGATCAAATGGCAAATTCAGCGAACATTAATAGTTTGTCATTAAAAACCATTCTTGGCAGGGTCAAGCTAAATGGGACAAACTATTTGGACTGGTACAGAATTTTGAGGATAGTCCTCAAGTCTGAACGCAAAGAGTATGTCCATGACAAGGCTGTCTCTAAGACCATATCAGAGTTACATGAAGTGTCATTAATTGCTGAGAAGAATATATCAGGGATCTGGGATCCAAGGATATTCTGATGGTCAACAAGGGAATTGGAAGTGGCAAGGGCGGGGCCCATGCGCACTTGGCAGGAAAGATGAGACACATGAGAATGTCTGCTTCTACTGCCAACAGCCTGGTCATTGGAACCGAGATTACAGGAAGTTCACGGCTGATCTGAAGAAGGGCAGTGGGACTGCGCCTTCATAAAATAGCGTGGATGATCTGAAGAAGGGCAGTAGGACTGCGCCTTCATCAGGAAACCTGGATGATCTAAGGAAGGGCAGTGGGACCGTGCCTTCATCCGGTATTAACTCTATAGAGCTACATCTCTCTACTTCCAAAGATTCATGGGTATTAGATACCAGGACTGAATCTCACACATGCACTTATATATGGTGGCTGAAAGTAGGAGAGGTCTGGAAAGCACGAAATGGACCTCAGAGTTGTGGCAGCTGCTGTAGGATCCATGAGTCTTGCTTTGCCAAGAGGCCTTGTCTTAGTATTGTATAATGTATATTGCATACCTACTTTTAGTAGGAATATTATATCTGTATCCGTGTTTGACAAGGAAGGATATAATGTTAATATTGGAAATGAAGTTTTCAATGTTCTATGCAATGATATGTTTTATACCAGTACTAACTTGGTTGGAGGATTGTACATATTAGATATGGATAACAATGCCTCAAGTTCTATATATTCCGTTAATACCAAGAGGTCTAAATCCAACAATTTAAACCTAACTCTGTTATGGCACTGTCATTTAGGTCGCATAAACAAGAAGCACCTATCAGCACTTCAGAAGTGCAAACTTTCAGGTTAATTCGAGTTCCATTCGATCGATAGGTGCAAGGTTTGTTTGATGGGAAAAATGACTAAAGTTCCCTTTTATCGATCGCGATGAAAGGGCGGGTGAATTATTGGGGCTGATACACTCGAATGTGTGTAGACCAATAAGTTCACTTGCCATGAGGGGTTTTAGCTACTTTACCACATTTACTTATGATTACAGTAAATATGGTTATGTCTATTCGGTGAGACATAAGTCTGAAGCTTTTGATAAATTCAAAGAGTTTAAGGCTAAAGTAGAAAACCAGCTCGACAAAGGTATTAAGGCACTTCGATTGGATCGAGGTGGAAAATACTTGACCACAGAGTTATTAGATCATCTAAAAGAGAATGGGATCCTTTTGGAATGGACTCCTCCTGGGACACTGTAGTTGAAATGTGTAGCCAAACGGAGAAATCGGACATTGTTAGACAATGGTCCGTTCCATGATTAGTTGGACTGATCTCCCAATCTCTTTCAGGGGTTATGCTCTAGAGACGACCGCATTCATAGTGAATTGGGCTTCGACAAGGGTGTGGAAGGGATACTATTTTTAAATGGTATGGGATGATGCCCGCTTTGTCCTTCCTAAAGATTTGTGGTTGCGAGGCTTATGTGAAACATTTGGTTTCGACTAAGCTCGAACCAAGATCTGAGATATGCACCTTCGTGTGGTATCCCAAAGCAACAAGGGGATACTACTTCTACAATCCCAGTGAGAACATGGTGTTCGTCGCATGGGGTGGGGTCTTTATGGAAAAGGAGTTTTGTTTCCAAAGACGTCATTGGGAGGACTGTGCATCTCGAAGAAATTCAGGATGGTACAGATCTGTCTAAACCAATTGGCAACCCACTAGAAAGGACCCAGAGATTGTCGTAGAGTAAGAACCAATTCCTGTTACAATTCTGGAAGGTCCAAGGCGATTTGAAAGGATCAATCTTCCACCTCCAATATATGGTATCCGGAGGTGACAATGAAGTCATGGTGGATCACGATGATCCAGCCACCTTTCAAGAAGTCGTGGATTGGCCCGACTCCGAGTTATGGCTGGGAGCCATGAGGGAGGAAATGCAATCCATGTCGGACAACCGAGTCTGGGAACCGGTTGATCCCATCAATGGTGTGAGGACCATCGGATGCAAATGGATCTTCAAGGTGAAGATGGACATGGACGGAAACCCTCTGACCTACAAAGCTCAACTGGTGGCGAAAGGTTATAGGCAGATCCAATGGATTGACTATGAGGAAACCTACTCCTTAGTGGCTATGGTCAAAATCGATCCAAATTCTTCTTGACATAACTGCGTATCATAATTACGAGATATGGCAAGTGGATGTCAAAACCGCTTTCCTAAATGGAAATTTGACTGAGTACGTTTGTATGTCTCGGCCCAAAGGTTTTGACGATCCGAAGAATAAAGGAAAGATTTATAAGTTGTTGAAATTCATTTATGGATTGAAACGAACTTCTCGAAGTTGGATCCTTCGTTTTGATGAAGCTGTAATTGGATTTGGCTTAATCAAGAACGAGGATGAATCTTGCGTTTATAAGAAGGCTAGTGGGAGCAATATTACCTTTCTGGTTCTCATTGAAAACGACATCCCAACCTTGCACGAGACTAAAGCTTGGTTGAGGAAGTGTTTTTCAATAAAGGACTTAGGCGATGCTTCTTATAT
Organism: Erodium maritimum; assembly: GCA_963921825.1. Classification (NCBI taxonomy): domain Eukaryota; kingdom Viridiplantae; phylum Streptophyta; class Magnoliopsida; order Geraniales; family Geraniaceae; genus Erodium; species Erodium maritimum. The sequence continues at coordinate 50,304,785 of OY997595.1, read as the reverse complement.
CTTAAGGATTAAGATATGTAGAGATCGCACCAAGAGGGTCTTGGATTTAAGTCAGGGAACCTATGTGAACAAGGCATTGAGTAGGTTCTTAATGCTCGATTCAAAGAAAGGACTCTTACCCACTAGCCATGGCATTCATCTCAGCAAGACTTAGTGTCCTAGGACACCTGATGAGCTGAAAAGGATGATGAAAATCCTTTGCGCCTGGGGGCAGGATCGATCATATATGCCATGACATGTATGAGACCAGACGTCTCGTAAGCCTTATGTTGTACCAGTAGACATCATTCTAACCCGGGGGAAAGATGATGCTGAACTAGTCGTCGAAGGATGAGTAGACGCTAGTTTTCCAAGACAAATCCAGATGACTTTAGAAGTCAATCAGGATATGTGTTTACGCTGAATGGCAGAGCTTTAGCTGGGACAGCGTAAAGCAAGATATCATTGCCGAATCTACGACAGAGGCCAAGTACATGGATGCTGCAGATGCAGCTAAGGAGGCTATGTGGATTTGGAAATTCATGGCAGGGCTGGGTGTAATTAAAAACCCATCCAGCCCGGTGAATCCATCTTGCGACAACACAAGGGCCATTGCGCAAGCTAAAAGCCTAGATCGTATAACAAATCCAAACATGTACTGTGGCGTATCCACCTCATCAGATAAATACTGAACTGAGGTGAAGTGAAGATAACCGATATTGCAACAGATGATAACATAGCCAACCCTTTGACTAAGGCAGTGTCACTGCCTGAACATGTTAGACATGTAAAGTCGATGGGGACATATTGGAGTTTAGATTGGAACTAGGGCAAGTGGGAGATTGTTAGTCTTAGTGCCTGTAGTTCAATCCTAAATGTCCAAATGTATATATCATCGTTAGCAATAAAATTAAAGCGGCTTTATATTACTTATGTGTTGGAGTAATATATCGATGTGTGCTCTGATCTATGCCCACCATGCGAATAGAACCATAGATCGAGATAGATCACACTCGATGGGTCCCTAGTCAACAAAGCTTCACTAGAAGCGACTAGTATGAAAGATGGCTCTTTATGGCTTACGTTCTGTTAGTCATTGGAATGAGATTCCGGAGTCTGATCATAGATATCATGTGGGACATGATATTGGACGACCCGCCCTGAATATGTGCCATAGATTAAGTCATGAACATATTCAGTGTCGTAGCTTGTCATGTATCCTTAGACCAAGGAGTCTTTGTGATCGCTATGTAGTCAACAACTGAGTTTGACCTGAGCCTAACGTTGTCCGTAACAGGGCTTCCATAAGGGCCAGGATTGGCTTGGGGACGGGCTACATGAGTGACACGAAAGACGGCTAAGGGATTTATCCCTCATACTGAGGTATGAGAAAGATATCGGTTCTCGGCCGCTTGATCGAGAGTGACTGAAAGAATAGCATGGCCATGCACATGATACTGGGTATCATATCTTTAGTCATCTCACATATCAAGGAACATTGATTGAGAATAATAAGGATGACGGCTCTATGCCTTATCTCAATCAGGATATCGGAGATAAAAGGATAATGACAGGGATGACGGAAAGGTTAGAATCGACAGGGTCGATTCGTTATGCAGTGTCAGGCAATACTAAAGTCTCGTTAGTTGCCACTTAAATAGGATCAAGTAAAATGGGATTTTACGTTGATCTATTGACATGCATAAACCTAAGGGTCACACCGGAGGATGAAACTCATTGACACATTTATGGAGAATGGCCAAAAGGGAGTTGTCTCGGGACATGACCAAAACTGGGTTTTGGGTCATGTGCCCGTAAGTGAATAGGACTTTACGGATCGAGACAAGGCTTGGAGTCTTGGGATTGATCGCGTCGGATAATGTTGGACATTTCCGGTATGGAAGGCATGGAGGCGATGAGCGAATCACGGGACCTCGTTGGAAATGGCCACGGGCCATGTTCCAAGAGGCCCATGAAAGGCCCATGCAACCAAGGCCCATGGAACTAATTAATCAAGTCTTGATTAATTAGTACTAAGTAAGCAAGACAAGGATTAAGGTGTTGGTGATTCACCACCTAACCCAATCTTGTCTTGCCATACTTTGTCCTATTTACACCTTACTTGACACCATACTTGTCCCATGCCTTTAGTTGGACAAGTATGGGTTTTGTTATGTTTAAGTCATCTTTTTTCAACATAAAAAAAGACAAGACAAGAATAGGAAACACATTTTCTCTCCCTCTTCCATGGCCATTTCGGGTTTGGCTAGTTTCCTCCTCCATTTTTGTGTTCTTGAGTCCTCAAAGAGAAGAACTACGTGGCTTTGATTCCCATGTGGATACGTAGGCGTCTTGGAGACTCAAGCCAATCATTCGTTAACCGGTGTTCTTGTTTTGGTAAGAGATGGTGCTGAATTTTTCTCTTGTGAATCCATTCTTTGTTAGTTGTTTCATGGTTTTAATCGTCTCTTGGTTTTTATTGATTTTCCGCTGCGAGTTGGTTCATCTCCAACCCTACCTCGAGACCCAACAGTGGTATCAGAGCCGTGCTACCTTCGGGATTCACAAGACGGTGTTCAAAGTTTCGGTTTTGCTTGAAAGTTTCGTTTTTGGCATGTTGTTTTGCTAAATTGTTTGATAACATGTTTTAAATTATTGTTTATGGATTTAATACATGTAAAATGAATTTTTGAAAATTATTTCAAATCATGAAATTTTGAAAAAGATTTGATTTTTCGGGTCTCGGGAGCGGGACTCTCGGGGAGCCGAAACCGGGACCGAACAGGGCTCCGTTGGACGGAGCTAGGCTAAGCATGACCATTGGATGGTTGATATGCCAATGCTAAACCGTTTTGTTAGTTATGACGAGTTTGGAACCGTCATGACGAACTCGAAGATCAAATGTTCAAAAGTTTCATTTTTGAACGGTTTCGATAAACCGAGCATCAAAAATTTTCGAAACTTGGCTATTGATTAAAACCGGAAAATCACATGATGTTTGATAACATGCTTGTTTGATAACACGATGTGTGATGTGATGTTGGCATGGTGTACATAATAGCCCCGAGCTCGATTTAATTATTTATCGCTTTTCACGGCCTGCGAGCCGTTAGAGTTAGCATGTAATTATTCTTTCAATGTGTGGTCGTCGAACCACTTGTTTGTAATATTTATTTATTCCCGACCTGCGAGTCGTGTATTAAATTGTAATATTTTACTCAAGATGAAGAAAGGGCGAAAAGGTCATTTGGTGGCTTTTCGGGTGTTGGCATCGGCTTGGAGTCGATGGAGCTCAAGAAGCTAGTGGGAGTTAGTTTAGGGGGCTATTATGTGCATATTTATCGCTTTATGCTTGGTTTAGTTTATGCATGATTAATTCTATGTGTTTTAGAATTGCATGCTTAACTTTATTTACCGAGCATATCACCTCACATGCAAAGATAAAATTGGAATTTTAATCCTTGTGTGTGAGCCCTTAGAATCGTCATTACATTGGATGTAGTTGACGGGTTCGAAGGAAGAATTACATTGGATGTAATTTGAGGCATCATTGCATTTGGAATGTAGTTGATGTGCTCATCGCATCTAGGATGTGTCAAAGTTTTAAACACAACCGGACAAGTAAAAACGGGTCATGTCTGATACCTCCCAATTATCAACACCTTACTACCTCCCCGTCCTATGGGTGTCGTGCGCATTAGCGGAGCATCCATGGGAAAGCGGGGTAGTAGGTTTGGACGACATATGTGGGTGTCGTGCGCATTAGCGGAGCACCTACATAGTGACGGGCCATAGTTGAAAATTGGTGGACCCGACTACGATTCTCAGCCAGAGGTTGAGCTAGGGTAACAGATAGGGTAAGCCGTGTACATAAGTGCATACCCTAGCCAAGAGTCACATTGGATGTGATTGGATGGAGTCCTACCTACATAGCTCGATTAAGTGGTGAGCATTAGTTCAGCTTAATCGAGTGAATTAAGGATCTTGGTTTCAGATTCTAAAGGTTTAGAATCGATTGTTGGTGTTTAAGCTTGATCTTCATAAAATTTATTCAGTTTACTGATTGAATTTTATCTGTTGTAGATCAAATGGCAAATTCAGCGAACATTAATAGTTTGTCATTAAAAACCATTCTTGGCAGGGTCAAGCTAAATGGGACAAACTATTTGGACTGGTACAGAATTTTGAGGATAGTCCTCAAGTCTGAACGCAAAGAGTATGTCCATGACAAGGCTGTCTCTAAGACCATATCAGAGTTACATGAAGTGTCATTAATTGCTGAGAAGAATATATCAGGGATCTGGGATCCAAGGATATTCTGATGGTCAACAAGGGAATTGGAAGTGGCAAGGGCGGGGCCCATGCGCACTTGGCAGGAAAGATGAGACACATGAGAATGTCTGCTTCTACTGCCAACAGCCTGGTCATTGGAACCGAGATTACAGGAAGTTCACGGCTGATCTGAAGAAGGGCAGTGGGACTGCGCCTTCATAAAATAGCGTGGATGATCTGAAGAAGGGCAGTAGGACTGCGCCTTCATCAGGAAACCTGGATGATCTAAGGAAGGGCAGTGGGACCGTGCCTTCATCCGGTATTAACTCTATAGAGCTACATCTCTCTACTTCCAAAGATTCATGGGTATTAGATACCAGGACTGAATCTCACACATGCACTTATATATGGTGGCTGAAAGTAGGAGAGGTCTGGAAAGCACGAAATGGACCTCAGAGTTGTGGCAGCTGCTGTAGGATCCATGAGTCTTGCTTTGCCAAGAGGCCTTGTCTTAGTATTGTATAATGTATATTGCATACCTACTTTTAGTAGGAATATTATATCTGTATCCGTGTTTGACAAGGAAGGATATAATGTTAATATTGGAAATGAAGTTTTCAATGTTCTATGCAATGATATGTTTTATACCAGTACTAACTTGGTTGGAGGATTGTACATATTAGATATGGGTAACAATGCCTCAAGTTCTATATATTCCGTTAATACCAAGAGGTCTAAATCCAACAATTTAAACCTAACTCTGTTATGGCACTGTCATTTAGGTCGCATAAACAAGAAGCACCTATCAGCACTTCAGAAGTGCAAACTTTCAGGTTAATTCGAGTTCCATTCGATCGATAGGTGCAAGGTTTGTTTGATGGGAAAAATGACTAAAGTTCCCTTTTATCGATCGCGATGAAAGGGCGGGTGAATTATTGGGGCTGATACACTCGAATGTGTGTAGACCAATAAGTTCACTTGCCATGAGGGGTTTTAGCTACTTTACCACATTTACTTATGATTACAGTAAATATGGTTATGTCTATTCGGTGAGACATAAGTCTGAAGCTTTTGATAAATTCAAAGAGTTTAAGGCTAAAGTAGAAAACCAGCTCGACAAAGGTATTAAGGCACTTCGATTGGATCGAGGTGGAAAATACTTGACCACAGAGTTATTAGATCATCTAAAAGAGAATGGGATCCTTTTGGAATGGACTCCTCCTGGGACACTGTAGTTGAAATGTGTAGCCAAACGGAGAAATCGGACATTGTTAGACAATGGTCCGTTCCATGATTAGTTGGACTGATCTCCCAATCTCTTTCAGGGGTTATGCTCTAGAGACGACCGCATTCATAGTGAATTGGGCTTCGACAAGGGTGTGGAAGGGATACTATTTTTAAATGGTATGGGATGATGCCCGCTTTGTCCTTCCTAAAGATTTGTGGTTGCGAGGCTTATGTGAAACATTTGGTTTCGACTAAGCTCGAACCAAGATCTGAGATATGCACCTTCGTGTGGTATCCCAAAGCAACAAGGGGATACTACTTCTACAATCCCAGTGAGAACATGGTGTTCGTCGCATGGGGTGGGGTCTTTATGGAAAAGGAGTTTTGTTTCCAAAGACGTCATTGGGAGGACTGTGCATCTCGAAGAAATTCAGGATGGTACAGATCTGTCTAAACCAATTGGCAACCCACTAGAAAGGACCCAGAGATTGTCGTAGAGTAAGAACCAATTCCTGTTACAATTCCGGAAGGTCCAAGGCGATTTGAAAGGATCAATCTTCCACCTCCAATATATGGTATCCGGAGGTGACAATGAAGTCATGGTGGATCACGATGATCCAGCCACCTTTCAAGAAGTCGTGGATTGGCCCGACTCCGAGTTATGGCTGGGAGCCATGAGGGAGGAAATGCAATCCATGTCGGACAACCGAGTCTGGGAACCGGTTGATCCCATCAATGGTGTGAGGACCATCGGATGCAAATGGATCTTCAAGGTGAAGATGGACATGGACGGAAACCCTCTGACCTACAAAGCTCAACTGGTGGCGAAAGGTTATAGGCAGATCCAATGGATTGACTATGAGGAAACCTACTCCTTAGTGGCTATGGTCAAAATCGATCCAAATTCTTCTTGACATAACTGCGTATCATAATTACGAGATATGGCAAGTGGATGTCAAAACCGCTTTCCTAAATGGAAATTTGACTGAGTACGTTTGTATGTCTCGGCCCAAAGGTTTTGACGATCCGAAGAATAAAGGAAAGATTTATAAGTTGTTGAAATCCATTTATGGATTGAAACGAACTTCTCGAAGTTGGATCCTTCGTTTTGATGAAGCTGTAATTGGATTTGGCTTAATCAAGAACGAGGATGAATCTTGCGTTTATAAGAAGGCTAGTGGGAGCAATATTACTTTTCTGGTTCTCATTGAAAACAACATCCCAACCTTGCACGAGACTAAAGCTTGGTTGAGGAAGTGTTTTTCAATAAAGGACTTAGGCGATGCTTCTTATATCTTAAGGATTAAGATATGTAGAGATCGCACCAAGAGGGTCTTGGATTTAAGTCAGGGAACCTATGTGAACAAGGCATTGAGTAGGTTCTTAATGCTCGATTCAAAGAAAGGACTCTTACCCACTAGCCATGGCATTCATCTCAGCAAGACTTAGTGTCCTAAGACACCTGATGAGCTGAAAAGGATGATGAAAATCCTATGCGCCTGGGGGCAGGATCGATCATATATGCCATGACATGTATGAGACCAGACGTCTCGTAAGCCTTATGTTGTACCAGTAGACATCATTCTAACCCGGGGGAAAGATGATGCTGAACTAGTCGTCGAAGGATGAGTAGACGCTAGTTTTCCAAGACAAATCCAGATGACTTTAGAAGTCAATCAGGATATGTGTTTACGCTGAATGGCAGAGCTTTAGCTGGGACAGCGTAAAGCAAGATATCATTGCCGAATCTACGACAGAGGCCAAGTACATGGATGCTGCAGATGCAGCTAAGGAGGCTATGTGGATTTGGAAATTCATGGCAGGGCTGGGTGTAATTAAAAACCCATCCAGCCCGGTGAATCCATCTTGCGACAACACAAGGGCCATTGCGCAAGCTAAAAGCCTAGATCGTATAACAAATCCAAACATGTACTGTGGCGTATCCACCTCATCAGATAAATACTGAACTGAGGTGAAGTGAAGATAACCGATATTGCAACAGATGATAACATAGCCAACCCTTTGACTAAGGCAGTGTCACTGCCTGAACATGTTAGACATGTAAAGTCGATGGGGACATATTGGAGTTTAGATTGGAACTAGGGCAAGTGGGAGATTGTTAGTCTTAGTGCCTGTAGTTCAATCCTAAATGTCCAAATGTATATATCATCGTTAGCAATAAAATTAAAGCGGCTTTATATTACTTATGTGTTGGAGTAATATATCGATGTGTGCTCTGATCTATGCCCACCATGCGAATAGAACCATAGATCGAGATAGATCACACTCGATGGGTCCCTAGTCAACAAAGCTTCACTAGAAGCGACTAGTATGAAAGATGGCTCTTTATGGCTTACGTTCTGTTAGTCATTGGAATGGGATTCCGGAGTCTGATCATAGATATCATGTGGGACATGATATTGGACGACCCGCCCTGAATATGTGCCATAGATTAAGTCATGAACATATTCAGTGTCGTAGCTTGTCATGTATCCTTAGACCAAGGAGTCTTTGTGATCGCTATGTAGTCAACAACTGAGTTTGACCTGAGCCTAACGTTGTCCGTAACAGGGCTTCCATAAGGGCCAGGATTGGCTTGGGGACGGGCTACATGAGTGACACGAAAGACGGCTAAGGGATTTATCCCTCATACTGAGGTATGAGAAAGATATCGGTTCTCGGCCGCTTGATCGAGAGTGACTGAAAGAATAGCATGGCCATGCACATGATACTGGGTATCATATCTTTAGTCATCTCACATATCAAGGAACATTGATTGAGAATAATAAGGATGACGGCTCTATGCCTTATCTCAATCAGGATATCGGAGATAAAAGGATAATGACAGGGATGACGGAAAGGTTAGAATCGACAGGGTCGATTCGTTATGCAGTGTCAGGCAATACTAAAGTCTCGTTAGTTGCCACTTAAATAGGATCAAGTAAAATGGGATTTTACGTTGATCTATTGACATGCATAAACCTAAGGGTCACACCGGAGGATGAAACTCATTGACACATTTATGGAGAATGGCCAAAAGGGAGTTGTCTCGGGACATGACCAAAACTGGGTTTTGGGTCATGTGCCCGTAAGTGAATAGGACTTTACGGATCGAGACAAGGCTTGGAGTCTTGGGATTGATCGCGTCGGATAATGTTGGACATTTCCAGTATGGAAGGCATGGAGGCGATGAGCGAATCACGGGACCTCGTTGGAAATGGCCACGGGCCATGTTCCAAGAGGCCCATGAAAGGCCCATGCAACCAAGGCCCATGGAACTAATTAATCAAGTCTTGATTAATTAGTACTAAGTAAGCAAGACAAGGATTAAGGTGTTGGTGATTCACCACCTAACCCAATCTTGTCTTGCCATACTTTGTCCTATTTACACCTTACTTGACACCATACTTGTCCCATGCCTTTAGTTGGACAAGTATGGGTTTTGTTATGTTTAAGTCATCTTTTTTCAACATAAAAAAAGACAAGACAAGAATAGGAAACACATTTTCTCTCCCTCTTCCATGGCCATTTCGGGTTTGGCTAGTTTCCTCCTCCATTTTTGTGTTCTTGAGTCCTCAAAGAGAAGAACTACGTGGCTTTGATTCCCATGTGGATACGTAGGCGTCTTGGAGACTCAAGCCAATCATTCGTTAACCGGTGTTCTTGTTTTGGTAAGAGATGGTGCTGAATTTTTCTCTTGTGAATCCATTCTTTGTTAGTTGTTTCATGGTTTTAATCGTCTCTTGGTTTTTATTGATTTTCCGCTGCGAGTTGGTTCATCTCCAACCCTACCTCGAGACCCAACACTCCGGTCAACCATCCCCGCGGTTGATACTGATCCCGTGATTCCAGGGATCACGATTGGGATTCCATTTACGAGGATTGCGACTCCTAAAATCATGGTCGCGCTATCATCGCAAATCACGGACGATCAAACGACTTCATCGGACACGGCAGCGCAGATGGTTGAAGACGAGTCTGGTCTGGCACATGGGCTTGAGGATGTTTTGGGCCTTGAGGTTGGGCCTGACCCAAGTGCAGGTCAGATTCCAGATCAGGTTGGGTTGGGCTCACACAAGGGGGAGTTCGGGCCTTCCTCTGGTGGGTCTATGGAATTAAGCCCAGATGAAAGAGTCCAGTCGATAGCTCGTGAAGATCGAAGTTTGGCTACCTTTTTCAATCGTATTGGAAATGATCTCGGAGATTTCTCTCGAGATGGTGAACCAACCTTGGAAATCGGGTTTCAAGGAAGTCCGTGGAAGGAAGCCTTGGAAAAACCGGTAGCTATTTCAGAACCAAAGAGACGCGGACGTCCAAAGAAGGTTCATTCGAAGGTAATTGCACAACCAACCGTTGTTTATCGGACAAGAGCCAGGACATCTGCTGATATAGGAGCTAAAATGGGACGTTTCTCTATGGACGTTGCCAAAAAAGATAGCTCGGGTAATTGGAGCTTTCGTTCGAAAGTTGGTCATAAACCTGTCGATTTTTGTGCTTTGGCGCTCGAACACGATGAGAGTAGGAAGGACAAGGAGTACTTCGAACCGACTGCAGCTCAAGCTTTATCCCCTGTTCCGGTTGCTAACCGGTTTATTTGGTTGAACCCGGATAGGAAATAGGCAAGATTTTATTACTTCTTGTTGGTCGTTTTCCTATTCTGTTTTTGCTCATTAGAGCTGTAATGGTTTGAGGAAAGGATCTGTTTAGATCTTTTCTTGCTTTGTTCTATAACCTTATAGAACAATTGCTTAATAAAATTTTCGCCTATCAAAAAAAACACATATGCTAACAAGGTTTACCCCTTCGGAATCGTGTATGACTTGATCCATAGGAAGTCCTCTCCGGTGATGTAAGGCAACCATAGTTGCTGGGGGATGGTACCAGACAACTTCCCGCGCCATGGTCGCGGTCTACCTCATCTTCGCCATCTGCTCTAACGTTACTAGGTTGTTGAATTCTGGATACCAGATCGATGCGACCTCTTCTCTGACTGTAGTGAGAACCTCTAGGTGCGATTCGAGTAGCGCCATTTCCCATAGCAGCGAGGAAATGGATTTGGATTTTGATTCGAAAAAATTGACCGTTAGATTGAGCTTCAAACGGAAGAGCGGAAAAGCCCTTGTTGAAATACCATTTGTATACCTTTTTAGGAGACTTGGAAACAGCAAGGCTGGGGTTTAATGTTGTGTAAAAGATGGGTGAGAAAGAACATGGACGGAAATGGATAGGGAAGAACATGGTTGTGAATCTTGTAATGATATAAAATAAGGAATTAAAGTAGTATTAAAATAAATTGATATTTAAAAAAAAATAAAAATGATTTTTTTGAAATTTAAACTAATTTTTAATTAAAAGATGATTTTTATATATAAAAAAAGTTTATTCTTAAATAAAAACTGAATTTAAAAAATATGGTTTTTAAAAATTCAAATATTATTTTTATTTAAAAAATATATTTTTATATTTTTTACAACTAAAATATATATATTATATATATATATATATATTTTTAAATGGAATATGAATTTTATATATTCTAATGACATATTTTGAAAATTTGAAAGATAATGAAGGGGATTACTATCATTTCACTATTTTGAAAATTCAATGGCATGCTTTTGAAAATTTGATTGTTAGTGAGGGGTATTATGTATTTTTAACTTTGTTGGACAGAAAAATAGATGGAAATTTAACGATGGGTATTAAAAAGAGACAAATAAAAATTTATGGTACCGAGGTGACACGAAAAAGATCTAGGGTACTCTAAATAGAATTTGAAAGTCTTAGGGTACTCAGATGAAATTACCTTGTTTTTTTAAAAAAAAAATCGTCCATGTGTCATGACTTTTTTTCAAAAAAAAAGTTGCGCTATTTTAATAAAGGTTAATTACCTTTAGTACCCCTATTCTATTGGTGACACTCTTTTAGTACCCTGAAGTATTAGTAACGCTCTAGACAAAATTTTGGTCAAGTTTACGCCATTTTGATTATCCGTGACCAATTCATAAGGGGTATTAAATGTTCTGTTATCAATTCATGAGGGGTATTAAATGATATGTGACCAATTTATAAAGGTTACTAAATGACAGTTACCAAAACAGATGGACTGTTATTGAACACTACAAAACGCAGGGGTACAAAAGGTAGTTAACCCTTTTAACAATAGTAAGAAAGAAGGTTCATTACAACGACTAGGGCCCCAAAACGTCCACGTTCAAATAACTCTGAGATATTGATTGTATCTACTAACAGTTTTGAAGAAACATGATAACTGAATAAAATTTTAAGTAACAAACTTAATAGAATCGCTCAAGGTGGTGCCTAAATGCTGCTAGATCCTATAGAGAGGACTATTTTCCTTGTAAGGAGTGGGACCGAACATGAACTCAATAATAGTACATGGAGGATAGGCTTGAGCTAGGGACCCCTCCCTAGGTAGGTCCCCGAAGCCTCAAGTGTCTAACATTCCTTCTAGCAGGGCTGCTTACCAACCCTCTCTTAGTCATCATGAGGTTCCCCTGCAGATTCCATTTTTCGTCCCATTGTCATAGATGGGACAGTCCATGAAGGGCTAGCATACCTATCCCACGCATTTGCCTCAATCCTCATCTCCACATTCTAGATGTTAGGTAAAGTGTTCGGGATTACGATTGGTCCCCTTTCCTGAGATGATGAGGCCCTAGGGAGAGTGTTCGAGGTCAACGGTGAAAAGCGTGGAGGGCTTAGTCGTCCTGCTGTAACTGTCCCTCAATATGTGGCAATAAGAATTCTCGAGCATGTCCATTTTTAATTCCAGTAGGGAATCGTCAAACCTAGGTCTCCATGGCGTCTCCTGGTCACCATCCCAGACCACATAGCCAATCCGGTCGCAATTTAGAAAAAGGTGGGAAGCCGGTCATTGGTCAAGGTGACCCTAATCGGTTCTAGGAATTCCTTAAACCTCATCACCATGGTTCGGAGAATGGAGCGGTGGATCTCCTTCCAAAAGAAAACTTTGACAACCCCTCCTCAACACAATCCCCACTAGTCACATAGGACACCCACTCACTCTCCTAGCATGGCTCTGATGAATTTCCTAGTAGCCTTCGTACGGATCGATGGAGGAAGACTCGTTGCATGCACCCATAGTTGGATATGATCCAACTTGGGGATATCCCTAGCCATCGGGTTCATTATCTCTCCTAACTCAAACAAATACCTATCGAAGCATCAAGCTCCCTACTGCGAACCCAAACTCTAGCCTCTTGATACTTAAAGTAGAGCCCGTATGCCCCAAGTTCTAGGTCCTTCAACATCAAACCCAACGCCGAACATCATCTTGCTGGTGTAATGATCTTGAGCATGAAGTCTTTCCAGGGAAGCTTTGTTGTCAGCATCCGACCCTTCATACCAAATTGACGGCGAGCAAGGATTGTTGGGTCCACCGGAGTGTTGGGCACCACGAGCTCTATCTCGTCTCCATCCATGATGGAGCAAGACGAGAGGCCATAATGCAGATTCAGCATCGATGACGGTAGGTCCCCAGGAAACGGAGAGACAAAGGACCCATCGAATGTCGATGTCTATAAGACCAAGGAATTAGGTCCTTCCTTGGACGGCGATAGTGCAATGTCATGTAGTGGCGAGTGGGATAAAATCCTATCCGGGTGTCCTCGCTTGGGTTTGACCGGTACAGATTCCGGCTACGTATGGCTTGGGGAGAAGACCACTAAAGTCGAGCCCTCCATGGATGAGTGGGAAAATGGGGGTATTGGCGCCAACGACAATATATTTGGTAGCATGGGAGGATGATTTTTAGAGTTTCTCTTCTTCATAACCTTCACCGGACGTATGAAAACAGAAGTGGGCCGTGGGGGCCTAATTAATGGAGTCAGGGAGACACCCACCAAAGAGGAAGGAGAGACTATGACGATCTCCGTTGGTGGAGAGATCAGCAGCACAACAGTCGATGTTGTAGAAGCCGACATCGGTAGGTGGAGGCTAGGGTTGGTAGGGCTACAAAATTTTAGAGGTGGGTCATACAAGAGCGTGGAGTTTTTTTTACCATATGTCATGACTTGATTCATAATGCGATTTGATCCTTAATTTGTTTGTTGCAATACAAACAAGATTTGCGTTGTTTCTGATATCTCTAATTTAGTTGCAGGAGATCGTGATAGTTGTAGGGAAGACGAAGCTTTCGTAATTAGTTTGTAAAGACCGTCTCAATTAAAAGAATTAAATTATTAATTTTATCGACTTGAAACGTCGAGGTTGGAAAACAGGTTGAAATTGGAACGATTTCAAAAAAAAGAAAAGAAAAAAAAGGAAGAGAGATGGATTTGGGCCGGGCCAGAACTAGGCCCAGTCAACTGGACCAGGACCAGTCATCTCAGCGTCGTGGATTCACATGTTATGAATTGTTGAATGAATGATTGAATGCTTGAATGAATGCTTGAATGAATGATTGAGTGTAATTGATTGTGCCAAATTGTATGATCGGGTGAGTGATAGACCGATGGATCATGGTTGGTAAGTATGTCGGTAAGTGTAATTGTTTATATGACTTCTTCGTGACGTGTTGTAGTGAGATTTCGGATGGCTAAGCTTTGGTTGTTCTACGCCTGTTTAGTATGTTACGCCCTTGTGTGTCATCTAAGAAGAGTTGTGGTCCGGTATGGTACCTACACCGAGGGGGTAAGCCAGTGGGGGGGGAGGTGTAGTATCATATCCGAGAGATTGTTTACCTTGCGGGGATGGTTACTTGTGGTCCGGTATGGTATCTATACCGAGGGTGTATGCCGGTGTGGGGTATTATCATAGCCGAGAGATTTTTTATCCTGCGGGGATGGTTACTTGTGGTCTGGTTTTGTACCTACACCGAGGGGGTAAGCCGGTGTGTGGTAGTATCATAGCCGTGATATTGTTTACCCTGCGGGGATGGTTACTTGTTGCTTCACCCCGGGTGTATGCGTCCTGCGGGAGCATTCCCGTAAGATTATCCTGTCTCCCCCGATGATCCATGGTCCTTTGGGGACATTTACGGGAATCCCGATGATATGTGTCTCTTCAGGGATGTTTCCGGTAGCCCCGACGTATGTGTCTCCTCCGCACCGAGGGGAAATCCGACATGACACAAGGACCAATTGTAGGTCGGACTATCGTATCCGACATGACACAAGGACTAATTGTGGATCGGAGTATTGTGGTTTTAGTTCTCGATGTGACTCTTATACTTCCTCTCCTTGGTTGTTTTATCGGATTGTATCGTCTTTCCTTAATCTTCTTGAATTACGGTTTTACTTAAGCTTTGAAATTCTTATTGTTCTCTTTATCTTAGCGTTTTGTTGGTTAATCGTGTTAATTGTAAATCATGCCTAATTGTATTAATTCAACTTTATTACTAAAGTGGAGGTTTCCCTTACTTGTTATTTTTCCCTACTGAGCGTAAGCTCACCCCTTTTTGTTTTATTTCCTGTTTGTATAGGCTTGCTTGGTGAGTAGTTCCTAGAGTTGGACTCGAGGCTCGGGAGCTTCTGGGAGAGTCCGGGTGGTGTTGATGTTAGAGGCGTATTTTTGTCGTTATATTGAACCTTATGTTATTTTGTCTTATTCTGAGCTTTGACTCGTAACTTCGGTTTGGAACTTATTTTATCAACGTTATTTGATCGGAACTAACTTTGGAGTATTTAAAATCGTTTAAGCTTACTTTTATCTCTTTTATTTATTCGTTAGTTTAATTCATGTCTCGAGTCCGGTCAAAACCGAATTTGGGGCGTGACAATTTGCTATCAGAGCCAGGTTTCATTTTGAACTTGTTTTCAAAACCTCGGACCGTACGTCAATTAGGTGGGTAGAGTTAGGTGGTCTAAGTCGTAGTGCTCAGTGACGCAAGTCGGAAATATATGATGCGTAGAGTTGGAACGACAAGAGTCTTAATTGTTTAAGCGCCTTGTTAAGTTTGACTCCTTTATGTTATGTGGTTGCGTTGCTTGACTATTATCTTTTGCTCTATTTGTTGTATGCCTCAGTTGATCTGTGATGCCGACCGGTTGAGGTCGAGTTGGTTTAACGAGCGAGGATCGAGCTGTTTTGAATTGGTTGTTTTGGTAAATCGTTTGTTAAGTGAGTTGCCACCTTGGTTGGCCGTTATTTAATTGGTGGAATTTTAAAATTGTTGACTTGATTGGGTGTTGACCGAGTAATGGTGGAAACCCGGGTGGTACTTACGATACTTTACAGTTATGCGTACTTTTGCTGGTTGTGGTGTTCCTTTTGTGCTGGATGCCGTGTGCATTTGTTTATTAAATGTCCCGCTTAAGCGAATGGTTAGTGGAATATACGAACGGGTCATGCCGAATTTTCTGTAAAACTGAAGTGTTTGCACTATCACGGGTTGACTCAGGGGCGCCACTGTAGTCGAACGTGATAGGGGGATGTCAAGTGGTTACAACAAGATTCAGGGAAGCCTGAATCGGGTTGTAACGACGCGAGATCGACATGAATGTTGTGATGGAAAGAAAGAAGTGATGACAACCTACGAATTTGAAGTAACGCTAAGATTTGAGATATTATTTCGAGTCATGGTCTTGAACCCCATGTTACGGGAAGATACCCGACCGAAGTGTATGCCGGTCCGATATGTTGATTGTGTGACTTGTTAGAAGTTGTGCCTCCTGCGGGAGTTGATTGAACTGTGTGATTTGATTCTGTGAGACGCACAAGTGTGCGGACTTCTCTTCTTTTATGTTGTATTTTATGTATGACTATACTAAGACTAAGTATATTGTTGGTCCGAGTTTGACCCTTGTGAAGCGAGTGTGAACGTTTTGCTTTAAGTGAACTGCTTTATTCGAAATTTGAGAATCTGAACTTGTGCGTTATCCACGTGGAGGATATACGACCTGGCACCTGCTTACGTACCGATAGACACCTGAGTCCCAGCTAGGGGTCGGGGGAAGCCACCTGCCATCGATCAGGCAAGGGCATCGAGCGCCCAAGGTACTACTTCTGCGGAGCACCAGAAAGAGAGACTGCAGCACCGGCACCTGAGACCGTGCCCGCTGCCACTGCAGCTGTTGTTGACAGGCCGAGTTTGGCCGACAGTTACACGGCACAGGCTCTTAGAGTTTTCCCACGAACTGGGCACGCCAGTCTTTTCTGGGGAGCCAGACCCCGAGGCAGCCGAGAGGTGGCTGGAACATATCACCCACAATTTGGTTACGTCAGGGATCGCCGACGAGCACGTGTGGGCCCCCTTTTACAGCGTTCCAGCTAAAGGGAGATGCATACCTATGGTAGGGCCGCGAGGAAGTACGAGTTGGAGATAATTTCAAGTCGTTCAGAGAACAATTACTTGAGCAGTACTCCCCATGGCCAGCCTGGTAGGATGGGCATCAGCAGTTCCTGAAACTGCGTCAGGGAAGGATGACGGTCTCGAAGTATGAGACAAGGGTTACTTCTTTATCTCGCTTTGCGCCGGAGATGGTGCCGACCGAGACTCACCGTTGTAGACGGTTTGAGGGACGACTTCGCCCCGCATTTGTGGATCGGGTTACCGCGGTAAGGGCCCGGTGTATTCGGAGATGGTGGACCAGGCACCGGCAATGAGGCGACGCTTTCGTGAGACAGCCAGAGCCCGAGGGAGCAGGCCGAGGCCGAGCGGCTTATTAAGACTGACAGAGGTCCGTGATCCGCGGAGGCAGAGGAACTCAGGATTCTTCCGACCTCAGACTTAGCCTGGTAGGGCGAGACAGGACGGGTCGTTGACGTCGGCCAGACCTTCCACTTCGGAGCAACCGCCAGTATGTTACTTTTGCCACCAGTCAGGCCATCGGTGCTGAGATTTTCCGAGGGACGGCACGCGCCAATGTCGTACTTGCGACCAGGTCAGACACTTGACAAGACAATGCCCCGTCTTAGGTAGAGAGCGGATATGTTACTATTGCGGCAGACTTGGAAACATCTCCCCCGTGTGTACTGACAGGTTCGGAGGAGGACCGGTGCAGCGACCACATCAGATACAGCCTCTCCAGGCACCTCTTATCTGATCGCTTCTAGCACAGCCTCCGAGGGCCCCGCGTCAGACAGCGGGAGTGCCAGTTCAGAGACAGCAGACGAGGGCCCCACAGCAGCAGGGTCTTCCACCACCACCGAGAGGAGGACCTCCGACTCAACAGGGCTGAGTGTACGTGATTGCCGGGTCCCGAGCTGAGGGACTTGTTTCTGATCCTGAGATCGCTTAGAGTACTTGATTTCTATTTAAATTTTGGATATCGTGTTTGCTGACGCTTAAGATTTACGTTTGTTTGTCTTATTTCGTGATCACTTTTTGTTGGAACGGAATTTAAAATTGTTAAGCCCACTCGTACCTTAGCGCGTCGACTGGAGGTGTGGTAGTACCGACTAGTGTCAGTGTGAGCTGGAAGTGGAGTAACAGACCTTGTCGTACTGAGAGTTCTTTCCTTCTCCGATCGTGCGGATCGAGTTTTAAGAACCGATTGGTGAAACATCAGGCGTTCCTAGAGTGCTATCAGCAACGAATGCCCGAGCAGTGAAGGACTGCAGCATTGACCAGTAAACAGTCCGACCGGTAACTAGAGTTGACCGAGTGACGAAAGATCTGAGTAATGCAGCGGAAGCATGGTGGGCCCATAACCCACAGGCGTCGCAATCTCCAGCTTCTTGTACCCCCGCTGGACGATTTAAGTCATAAGTTTCGAACCTTCGAGAAGACCCTTTTTGTCTTGACACCTCGGTTAACGAACGAAGAGCTAAGTGAGTGTATGTCGTACGTGAGAGATTAGATTAGAGTCTGTTCCCTACGATCTTCCTTAAGGAACCGATCGGATTATCGCCAGTTCCCAAAGTCGACATCGGGATTAACCTGAAGCCAGAGACAACGCTGCCACCCTTGGAATATGCAAACTCACGCCAACAGAGTTGACCAAAACAAGACGTCAGTTCGAAGAGCCAGAAAGACGGAGGACCTGTCCGAGCGCACCGACGTGAAGAATGCAGTACGCTTCAAGAAGGATAGGAGTGAAGCACGGAGGAGACAGGAAGACCACCAGAAGTTGGACCGCATCAAAATGAAGACTCGATACTCGGTGCCGACACGATAGAGTTAGAGAAGAAGATGGTCAACGACGGCGACAATAAGGATCGTGAGCATGTAGCGAAGCAAGGAGAGTGCCGCGTAGCAGTGGAGAAGACGAATTGTGAGAGTTACCCCTTTCGCGTCTTCGATTCAGACGAACAACATAGAGAGTTACGGCAACATCAAGCGACATTCCCAGCGGAGCAGAGTGCGGAGAACAATATGTTAGTCTTAGTGCTCGTAGTTCAATCCTAAATGTCCAAATGTATATATCATCGTTAGCAATAAAATTAAAGCGAATTTATATTACTTATGTGTTGGAGTAATATATCGATGTGTGCTCTGATCTATGCCCACCATGCGAATAGAACCATAGATTGAGATAGATCACACTCGATGGGTCCCTAGTCAACAAAGCTTCACTAGAAGCGACTAGTATGAAAGATGGTTCTTTATGGCTTACGTTCTGTTAGTCATTGGAATGGGATTCCGAAGTCTGATCATAGATATTATATGGGACATGATATCGGACGAATCGACATGAATATGTGCCATAGACCAAGTCATGAACATATTCATTGTCGTAGCTTGTCATGTATCCTTAGACCAAGGATTCTTTGTGATCGCTATGTAGTCAACAACTGAGTTTGACCCGAGCCTATCCTTAGACCAAGGAGTCTGTTATGGCACTGTCATTTGGGCCGCATAAACAAGAAGCGCCTATCAGCACTTCAGAAGTGCGGGCTTTCAGATTCATTCGAATTCCATTCGATCGCTAGGTGAAAGTTTTGTTTGATGGGCAAAATGACTAAAGTTCCCTTTATCGATCGCGATGAAAGGGCGGGTGAATTATTGGGGCTGATACACTCGAATGTGTGTAGACCAATAAGTTCACTTGCCATGAGGGGTTTTAGCTACTTTATCACATTTACTGATGATTATAGTAAATATGGTTATGTCTATTCGGTGAGACATAAGTCTGAAGCTTTTGATAAATTCAAAGAGTTTAAGACTAAAGTAGAAAACCTGCTCGACAAAGGTATTAAGGCACTTCGATTGGATCGAGGTGGAAAATACTTGACCATAGAGTTATTAGGTCATCTAAAAGAGAATGAGATCCTTTTGGAATGGACTCCTCCTGGGACACTGTAGTTGAAATGTATAGCCAAACGGAGAAATCGAACATTGTTAGACAATGGTCCGTTCCATGATTAGTTGGACTGATCTCCCAATTTCTTTCTGGGGTTATGCTCTAGAGACGACCACATTCATAGTGAATCGGGCTTCGACGAAGGGTCTGGAAGGGACACCATTTTAAAAATGGTACGGGATGATGCCCGCTTTGTCCTTCCTAAAGATTTGTGGTTCGAGGCTTATGTGAAACATTTGGTTTCGACTAAGCTCGAACCAAGATCTGAGATATGCACCTTCGTGTGGTATCCCAAAGCAACAAGGGGATACTACTTCTACAATCCCAGTGAGAACATGGTGTTCGTCGCTTGGGGAGGGGTCTTTATGGGAAAGGAGTTTTGTTTCCAAAGACGCCATTGGGAGGACTGTGCATCTCTAAGAAATTCAAGATGGTACAGATCTGTCTAAACCAATTGACAACCCAGTAGAAAGGAGCCAGAGATTTTCGTAGAGCAAGAACCAATTCCTGTTACAATTCCTGAAGGTCCAAGGCGATTTGAAAGGATCAATCTTCCACCTCCAAGATATGGTATCCGGAGGTGACAATGAAGTCATGGTGGATCACGATGATCCAACCACCTTTCAGGAAGTCGTGGATGGGCCCGACTCCGAGTTATGGCTGGGATTCATGAGGGAGGAAATGCAATCCATGTCGGACAACCGAGTCTGGGAACCGGTTGATCCCATCAATGATGTGAGGACCATCGGATGCAAATGGATCTTCAAGGTGAAGATGGACATGGACGGCAACCCTCTGACTTACAAAGCTCAACTGGTGGCGAAAGGTTATAGGCAGATCCAATGGATTGACCATGAGGAAACATTCTCCATAGTGGTTATGGTCAAAATGGATCCAAATTCTTCTTGACATAACTGCATATCATATTTACGAGATATGGCAAGTGGATGTCAAAACCGCTTTCCTTGATGGAAATTTGACGGAGTACATTTGTATGTCTCGGCCCAAAGGTTTTGATGATCCGAAGAATAAGGGAAAGATTTATAAGTTTTTTAAATCCATTTATGGATTGAAACGAACTTCTCGGAGTTGGATCCTTCGTTTTGATAAAGCTGTAATTGGATTTGGCTTAATCAAGAACGAGGATGAATCTTGCGTTTATAAGAAGGCTAGTGGGAGAAAGATTACCTTTCTGGTTCTCATTGAAAACGACATCCCAACCTTGCACGAGACTAAAGCTTGGTTGAGGAAGTATTTTTCAATAAAGGACTTAGGCGATGCTTCTTATATCTTAAGGATTAAAATATGTAGAGATCGCACCAAGAGGGTCTTGGATTGAAGTCAGGGAACCTATGTGAACAAGGCATTGAGTAGGTTCTTAATGCTCGATTCAAAGAAAGGACTCTTACCCACTAGTCATGGCATTCATCTCAGCAAGACTCAGTGTCCTAAGACAGCTGATGAGCTGAAAAGGATGATTAGAATCCTATGCGCATGGGGGCAAGATCGATCCTATATGCCATGACATGTATGAGACCGGACGTCTCGTAAGCCTTATGTTGTACCAGTAGACATCAGTCTAACTCGGGGGAAAGATGATGCTGAACTAGTCGTCAAGGATGAGTAGACGCTAGTTTTCCAAGACAAATCCAGGTGACTTTAGAAGTCAGTTAGGATATGTGTTTATGCTGAATGGAAGAGCTTTAGCTGGTCGAGCGTAAAGCTAGATACCATTGTCGAATCTATGACAGAGGCCAAGTACATGGATGTTGCAGAGGTAGCTAAGGAGGCTATCTGGATTTGGAAATTCACGGCAGGGTTGGGTGTAATTAAAAACCCATCCAGCCCGGTGAATCCATTTTGCGACAACACAAGGGCCATTGCACAAGCTAAAATCCCAGATCGCATAACAAATCCAAACATGTAATACGACGTATCCACCTAATCAGAGAAATACTGAACTGAGGTGAAGTGAAGATAACTTATATTGCAACAAATGATAACATAGCCAACCCTTTGACTAAGGCAGTGTCGCTGCCTAAACATGTTAGACATGTAAAGTCGATGGGGGACGTATTGGAGTTTAGATTAGAACTAGGGAAAGTTGGAGATTGTTAGTCTTAGTGCCCGTAGTTCAATCCTAAACGTCCAAATGTATATATCATCGTTAGCAATAAAATTAAAGCGACTTTATATTACTTATGTGTTGGAGTAATATATCGATGTGTGCTCTGATCTATGCCCACCATGCGAATAGAGACATAGATCGAGATAGATCACACTCGATATGTCCCTAGTCAACAAAGCTTCACTAGAAGCGACTAGTATGAAAGATGGCTCTGTATAGCTTACATTCTGTTAGTCATTGGAATGAGATTCCGGAGTCTGATCATAGATATCATGTGGGACATGATATTGGACGACCCGACATGAATATCTGCCATAGATCAAGTCATGAACATATTCATTGTCGTAGCTTGTCATGTATCCTTAGACCAAGGAGTCTTTGTGATCGCTATGTAGTCAACAACTGAGTTTGACCTGAGCCTAACGTTGTCCGTAACAGGGCTTCCATAATGGCCAGGATTGGCTTGGGGACGGGCTACATGACTGACACGAAAGAGGGTTAAGGGATTTATCCCTCATACTGAGGTATGGGAAATATATCGGTTCTCGGCCGCTTGATCGAGAGTCACTGAAAGAATAGCATGGCCATGCACATGATACTGGGTATCATATCTTCAGTCATCTCACATATCAAGGAACAGTGATTGAGAATAATAAGGATGATGGCTCTATGCCTTATGTTTAAGTCATCTTTTTTCAACATAACAAACACAAGACAAGGATAGGAAACACATTTTCTCTCCCTCTCTCCCTACAATTTCGGGTTTGGCAAGCTCCCACCTCCATTTTTGTGTTCTTGAGTCCTCAAAGAGAAGAACTACGTGGCTTTGATTCCCATGTGGATACGTAGGTGTCTTGGAGACTCAAGCCAATCATTCGTTACCCGGTGTTCTTGTTTTGGTAAGAAATAGTGCTGAATTTTTCTCTTGTGAATCCATTCTTTGTTAGTTGTTTCATGGTTTAATTGTCTCTTGGTTTTCATTGATTTTCCGCTGCGAGTTGGTTCATCTCAAACCCTACCTCGAGACCCAACACAAGAATCGAGTATCAAGACGTACCTTTGACAGCAAGGGAAGGGCTAACACCAGCATCCCACGAGGACTAGTGCAACCGCTAAGTGTACACCATAGAAGTAAGAGCACCTCACGTTGGAATCCGGGAACAGATAGTCGAGTGCGACTACCATAAGCTTCCAGGCCAGTAACAAGATGGCACCAAGCGAAGCATTGTATGGTAGGTCGGGTCTGGTGCCATGCAGGGCAGAGTGAGAATTGAGAGTCAACCGTTGTTGATTCGGGTTATTCGAAAGGCGATTGGAGAAACCGCGCAAAGTACTTCTGAACCGTTCAAGTTCTCGAGATAACAATGCTTGTTAGATACTCAATATTGTGGTGATTCGAAGGAAACGACTTATAAGTTGGGTGGTCGGTAGTGTATGAGCAGGTATCAACAGTAATAAGAATATCACTGGTTGGATAACCTTCGATGATCGATCTTGGGTTTGTTTTGATGAATGCAATGGTGTGTTACTTCCTTGTTTTGTTTGTGTTGGTCGTGCCATGACCATGTTTGAGTTCTGGTGTGAACTATCCCTGTATCGGTTGCTGAAGAGAGAGTGAAAGGTTACGTCTACGTGTGGTTCCGACTTTGTCCGATTTTGCGGAGTATTTTGACACGCACCTATACCGACGGTGAATTCCAGTATGGGATGTCTAGACCGATGTCGGGTGTCCAGATGCGATACCTATGCCCGACGGGAGATTCTGGTATAGAGTATTTAGACCTATGATGTGTATTCCGGTACGATGTCTATACCGACGTAAGATTCTGGTATAGGGTATCTAGACTGAGGTTGTCTGTGGCGGTACGATATCTATACCGATGCAGCATTCCGGTATAGGATATCGAGACCGTTACCGTTCTTCCTTAGTGTTTGAGTGTTAATCGATTTGTTGTGTGTACTCAGTGATTGAAATTGTGAATTGTTGAGTAAAGCTGTTTTTCACCGCCGAGTATGGCGTTTGGGTAACTAGTGTGTTCAAGTGTTGAACATTTAAGCAAAGGTTGCGTTGTTTCGAGAACGGTTAAGGACCGCGCCGAGCCGACAGAAGGTTTATGCAGATAAACAACTTCGACCTCTTGGGTTTACAGTCGGTGATCCCATATTTCTGAGAATGAGTCGAAGAAGGGCCTTTTGCGGTTCAACCACGACGGAGGCAAGTTGGCCCCGCCGCTTTACGGACCTTACGAGATTTTGGGTAGAGTTGGAGCCGTTGCTTATCGCCTTGCATTACCACCGCGACTTGGGAACGCGAGGACGAGGTTCGCGCAAAGTACCCCCCACTTTTTTAACCTTTGGAGTTCTTCCGTTTCAAATTTCGAGGACGAAATTCTTTTAAGGGGGGTAGACTGTAAAGACCTTCCCATTTAAAAGAATTAAAATGTTAATTTTATCGACTTAAAGCGTCGTGGTTGAAAAGCGGATCCAAATCTTGGATCGAGTGTGATTTGAAAAGAAAAAAAAAGGGTTTTTGAAACAGTTTGGGTTCAGCCACTCGAGACAGGCCCAAGTGGAGTTCAAGACCAGACCGCAAGAGTCAGGCCCAAGACCAACTCGGGCTCACACAAAACCCTACACATTCACTCTCTTCCTCACTTCTGTGCACACGCCCCAAGGAGAACCCTCCATCTTCTCTCGCCGCTCCACTCGAACCCAACAGCCTCGTCGTTGCTCGCTGGAGAGATCATCACGGGTAAGAGACGCTGGCCTCGTTTTCTTCTCCTTGTTATTCCCCGACTCTCCTCCCTCCGTGTGAAACTCTCCCGCATCGTTATCTCTCGTGGGAGAGTTTCACTCCGTGCCAGATCCGCGAAGGAGTAGCCGAGAATCGCACACCAGACGTCGCCTCTCTCGCTAGTACACGCCGGAGCTGTGGCGTCTCATTTCAAGCTCACCACGCACCTCCCTCCGAACTCTAATGTCGTCGCCGTCGCCGGAGAACACGACCAAACCATAACATCGAGCTCTCCGTCCTCCTTCGTCTTCATTCCGGCCTTGGGCCGAGAGACGGCCTTGGGCCAGGCAGGGATCAGACGGGCCTTGGGCCCAGGTTAGGCGTCGGGCCGGACAAGGCCTCAGGCCAGGCCTGGGTTCCTGGACCGGGTCTAGGTCGGGTCTAGAGCCGGGTCCGGGTCGGTCCTGGGTCGGGTCTGGGTTCTGGACCGGGTCTGGATCGGGTCTGGACTCGGGTTCCGGCTCGGATTCGGGTCGACCCGGTTTTAAAGAATTAATTATTTTAAAATCAGATTAATAAATTATTAAACTAATTTAATTGACTTAAAATTGGATAATTAAAGACTTTTTGGACAATTCAGAGGACCTTTGTACTACCGGGACTGATTGAACGTTTAGCTGTTAAACCCAGACTGGAATTCACCCGAGAAGACCGTAGTTAAACCCAGACTTGGACTTCGCCTGAGAAGATCGGAGTTAGGCCCGGACGTCAGCAGCTAGGAGACGTAGCTGTTGTGATCGTCTTGAGGTAAGAAAAGTACTAAACTCCTCTTCTAAGTTAACGATTTAGTATGCCTATAGGTTAATAATAATCGGAAAGGTCCTAGTTTGCCTATAGAATGTGAATAACTAGAATAACCGTTTTTCATTTATATTAATAACCGGACGTGTCTAGTATGCATGTAGGATGTGATTCACTAGTTTCACTCGCTTTCAATACTTGGGAAATTGCCGTGCTGGTAGACTGGCCGTGATGAGCCTCAGGATTGTTTGTGATTGCCTCACATGCCGTGCTTGCTTAGCATTCGAGTTAAGATAAGAGTCTAACTAGACTAGATAAATTGCGATGATTGTGTTATGAATTGTTGAATGAATGATTGAATGCTTGAATGAATGCTTGAATGAATGTTTGAGTGTAATTGATTGTGCCAAATGGTATGATCAGGTGAGTGATAGACCGATGGATCGTGGTTGGTAAGTATGTCGGTAAGTGTAATTGTTTATATGACTTCTTCGTGGCGTGTTGTGGTGAGATTTTGAATGGCTAAGCTTTGGTTGTTCTACGCATGTTTAGTATGTTACGCCCTTGTGTGTGATCTAAGAGGAGTTGTGGTCCGGTATGGTACCTACACCGAGGGGGTAAGCCGATGTGGGGTAGTATCATAGCCGAGAGATTGTTTACCCTGCGGGGATGGTTACTTGTGGTCTGGTATGGTACCTACACCGAGAAGGGAAGCTGGTGTGGGGTAGTATCATAGCCGAGAGATTGTTTACCCTGCGGGGATGGTTACATGTGGTCTGGTATGGTACCTATACTGAGGGGGTAAGCCGGTGTGGGGTAGTATCATAGCCGAGAGATTTTTTACCCTGCGAGGATGGTTACTTGTGGTCTGGTATGGTACCTACACCGAGGGGGTAAGCCGGTGTGGGGTAGTATCATAGCCGAGAGATTGTTTACCCTGCGGGGATGGTTACTTGTTGCTTCACCCCGGGTGTATGCGTCCTGCGGGAGCATTCCCGGAAGATTATCATGTCTCCCCCGATGATCCATGGTCCTTTGGGGACATTTCCGGGAATCCCGATGATATGTGTCTCTTCAGGGATGTTTCCAGTAGCCCCGACGTATGTGTCTCCTCCGGACCGAGGGGAAATCCGACATGACACAAGGACCAATTGTAGGTCGGACTATCGTATCCGATATGACACATGGACTAATTGTGGATCGGAGTATTGTGGTTTTAGTTCTCGATGTGACGCTTATACTTCCTCTCCTTGGTTGTTTTATCGGATTGTATCGTCTTTCCTTAATCTTCTTGAATTACGGTTTTACTTAAGCTTTGAAATTATTATTGTTCTCTTTATCTTAGCGTTTTGTTGGTTAATCGTGTTAATTGTAAATCATGCCTAATTGTGTTAATTCAACTTTATTTCTAAAGTGGAGGTTGCCCTTACTTGTTATTTTTCGCTACTGAGCGTAAGCTCACCCCTTTTTGTTTCATTTCCTGTTTGTACAGGCTTTCTTGGTGAGTAGTTCCTAGAGTTGGACTCGAGGCTCGGGAGCTTCTGGGAGAGTCCGGGTGGTGTTGATGTTAGAGACGTATTTTTGTCGTTGTATTGAACCTTATGTTATTTTGTCCTATTCTGATCTTTGACTCGTAACTTCGGTTTGGAACTTATTTTATCAACGTTATTTGATCGGAACTAACCTTGGAGTATTTATCTCTTTTATTTATTCGTTAGTTTAATTTACGTCTCGAGTCCGGTCAAAACCGGATTTGGGGCGTGACATTTCGTTGCCGGCAACGCTGTTCCTGGTCTCAATCCGAACCACGCCGGCTCGAGGACGACGCCGGAGCTCCAGATCCCCTCCATCTCTCCCTTCTTCCTACAGATCTTAGCCCTCTCGCCGCTCACTCACGAAACAACGCCGCCGTCATTTCTCGCAGAAGAACCAGACGCAGCGCCGGAACCTCGCCTCGCCGTGTGCCGTCGTTCACGCTGCGGGTCGCGTCGTGCCTGTGACGGAGGTCTCAACACAGACACACGACGTGCCGGCCCGTTCTTCTTCCCCGGCGACTTTCCCTCAATTGAAAATGCGCGCACGAGGCATCTCTTCGGTCGGAACTCCTCGCGACGGCTTCTACTCTCGCGCCGGAGAGTTCAACCCAGATCTACTGTAGGTTTCGACTCCCAGCCACCGTCGCCTCCCTCCGAGCTCGTTGCCGCCGCCGCCGCCGGCAAGGATCAAACCCTCGCTCGTCCTTGCTCTAGCATCCAGGCCAGAAGCAGGCCATGGGCCTCGAACGCTTGGGCTTGGTGTTAGTCTTAGTGCCCGTAGTTCAATCCTAAATGTCCAAATGTATATATCATCGTTAGCAATAAAATTAAAGCGGCTTTATATTACTTATGTGTTGGAGTAATATATCGATGTGTGCTCTGATCTATGCCCACCATGCGAATAGAACCATAGATCGAGATAGATCACACTCGATGGGTCCCTAGTCAACAAAGCTTCACTAGAAGCGACTAGTATGAAAGATGGCTCTTTATGGCTTACGTTCTGTTAGTCATTGGAATGGGATTCCGGAGTCTGATCATAGATATCATGTGGGACATGATATTGGACGACCCGCCCTGAATATGTGCCATAGATTAAGTCATGAACATATTCAGTGTTGTAGCTTGTCATGTATCCTTAGACCAAGGAGTCTTTGTGATCGCTATGTAGTCAACAACTGAGTTTGACCTGAGCCTAACGTTGTCCGTAACAGGGCTTCCATAACGGCCAGGATTGGCTTGGGGACGGGCTACATGAGTGACACGAAAGACGGCTAAGGGATTTATCCCTCATACTAAGGTATGGGAAAGATATCGGTTCTCGGCCGCTTGATCGAGAGTGACTAGAAGAATAGCATGGCCATGCACATGATACTGGGTATCATATCTTCAGTCATCTCACATATCAAGGAACAGTGATTGAGAATAATAAGGATGACGGCTCTATGCCTTATCTCAATCAGGATATCGGAGATAAAAGGATAATGACAGGGACGACGGAAAGGTTAGAATTGACAGGGTCGATTCGTTATGTAGTGTCAGGCAATACTAAAGTCTCGTTAGTTGCCACTTAAATAGGATCAAGTAAAATGGGATTTTACGTTGATCTATTGACATGCATAAACCTAAGGGTCACACCGGAGGATGAAACTCATTGACACATTTATGGAGAATGGCCAAAAGGGAGTTGTCTCGGGACATGACCAAAACTGGGTTTTGGGTCATGTGCCCGTAAGTGAATAGGACTTTACGGATCGAGACAAGGCTTGGAGTCTTGGGATTGATCGCGTCGGATAATGTTGGACATTTCCGGTATGGAAGGCATGGGGGCGATGAGCGAATCACGGGACCTCGTTGGAAATGGCCACGTGCCATGTTCCAAGAGGCCCATGAAAGGCCCATGCAACCAAGGCCCATGGAACTAATTAATCAAGTCTTGATTAATTAGTACTAAGTAAGCAAGGCAAGGATTAAGGTGTTGGTGATTCACCACCTAACCCAGTCTTGTCTTGCCATACTTTGTCCTATTTACACCTTACTTGACACCATACTTGTCTCATGCCTTTAGTTGGACAAGTATGGGTTTTGTTATGTTTAAGTCATCTTTTTTCAACATAACAAACACAAGACAAGAATAGGAAACACATTTTCTCTCCCTCTTCCATGGCCATTTCGGGTTTGGCTAGTTTCCACCTCCATGTTTGTGTTCTTGAGTCCTCAAAGAGAAGAACTACGTGGCTTTGATTCCCATGTGGATACGTAGGCGTCTTTGAGACTCAAGCCAATCATTCTTTAACCGGTGTTCTTGTTTTGGTAAGAACTAGTGCTGAATTTTTCTCTTGTGAATCCATTCTTTGTTAGTTGTTTCATGGTTTTAATTGTCTCTTGGTTTTCATTGATTTTCCGCTGCGAGTTGGTTCATCTCCAACCCTACCTCGAGACCCAACAGTGGTATCAGAGCCGTGCTACCTTCGGGATTCACAAGACGGTGTTCAAAGTTTCGGTTTTGCTTGAAAGTTTCATTTTTGGCATGTTGTTTTGCTAAATTGTTTGATAACATGTTTTAAATTCTTGTTTATGGATTTAATGCATGTAAAATGAATTTTTGAAAATTATTTCAAATCTGGAAATTTTGAAAAAAGTTTGGTTTTTCGGGTCTCGGGAGCGGGACTCTCGGGGAGCCGAAACCGGGACCGAACGGGGCTCCGTTGGACGGAGCTAGGCCAAGCATGACCATTGGATGGTTGATATGCCAAGGCTAAACCGTTTTGTTAGTTATGACGAGTTTGGAACCGTCATGATGAACTCGAAGATCAAATGTTCAAAAGTTTCATTTTTGAACGGTTTCGATAAACCGAGCATCAAAAAATTTCGAAACTTGGCTATTAATGAAAACCGGAAAATCACATGATGTTTTATAACATTCTTGTTTGATAACACGATGTGTGATGTGATGTTGGCATGGTGTACATAATAGCCCCGAGCTCAATTTAATTATTTATCGCTTTTCACGGCCTGCGAGCCGTTAGAGTTAACGTGTAATTATTCTTTCAAGGTGTGGTCGTCGAACCACTTGTTTGTAATATTTATTTATTCCCGACCTGCGAGTCGTGTATTAAATTGTAATATTTTACTCAAGACGAATAAAGGGCGAAAAGGTCATTTGGTGGCTTTTCGGGTGTTGGCATCGGCTTGGAGTCGGTGGAGCTCAAGAAGCTAGTGGGAGTTAGTTTAGGGGGCTATTATGTGCACATTTATCGCTTTATGCTTGGTTTAGTTTATGCATGATTAATTCTATGTGTTTTAGAATTGCATGGTTAACTTTATTTACCGAGCATATCACCTCACATGCAAAGATAAAATTGGAATTTTAATCCTTGTGTGTGAACCCTTAGAACCGTCATTGCATTGGATGTAGTTGACGGGTTCAAAGGAAGAATTACATTGGATGTAATTTGAGGCATCATTGCATTTGGAATGTAGTTGATGTGCTCATCGCATCTAGGATGTGCCAAAGTTTTGAACACAACTGGACAAGTAAAAGCGGGTCATTTCCGATACCTCCCAATCATCAACACCTTACTACCTCCCCGTCCTATGGTTGTCGTGCGCATTAGTGGAGCATTCATGGGGAAGCGGGGTAGTAGGTTTGGACGACATATGTGGGTGTCGTGCGCATTAGCGGAGCACCTACATAGTGACGAGCCATAGTTGAAAATTGGTGGACCCGACTACGATTCTCGGCCTGAGGTTGAGCTAGGGTAACAGATAGGGTAAGTCGTGTACATAAGTACATACCCTAGCCAAGAGTCACATTGGATGTGATTGGATGGAGTCCTACCTACATAGCTCGATTAAGTGGTGAGCATTAGTTCAGCTTAATCGAGTGAATCAAGGATCTTGGTTTCAGATTCTAAAGGTTTAGAATTGATTGTTGGTGTTTAAGCTTGATCTTCATAAAATTTATTCAGTTTACTGATTGAATTTTATCTGTTGTAGATCAAATGGCAAATTCAGCGAACATTAATAGTTTGTCATTAAAAACCATTCTTGACAGGGTCAAGCTAAATGGGACAAACTATTTGGACTGGTACAGAATTTTGAGGATAGTCCTCAAGTCTGAACGCAAAGAATATGTCCTTGACAAGGCTGTCTCTAAGACCATATCAGAGTTACATGAAGTGTCATCAGCTGCTGAGAAGAATATCTCAGGGATCTGGGATCCAAGGATATTCTGATGGTCAACAAGGGAATTGGAAGTGGCAAGGGCTGGGCCCATGCGCACTTGGCAGGAAAGATGAGACACCTGAGAATGTCTGCTTCTACTGCCAACAGCCTGGTCATTGGAACCGGGATTACAGGAAGTTCACGGCTGATCTGAAGAAGGGCAGTGGGACTGCGCCTTCATCAAATAGCCTGGATGATCTGAAGAAGGGCAGTAGGACTGCGCCTTCATCAGGAAACCTGGATGATCTAAGGAAAGGCGGTGGGATCGTGCCTTCATTCGGTATTAACTCTATAGAGCTACATCTCTCTACTTCCAAAGATTCATGGGTATTAGATACCATGACTGAATCTCACACATGCACTAATATATGGTGGCTGAAAGTAGGAGAGATTTGGAAAGCACGAAATGGACCTCAGAGTTGTGGCAACTGCTGTAGGATCCATGAGTCTTGCTTTGCCAAGAGGCCTTGTCTTAGTATTGTATAATGTATATTGCATACCTACTTTTAGTAGGAATATTATATCTGTATACGTGTTTGACAAGGAAGGATATAATGTTAATATTGGAAATGAAGTTTTCAATGTTCTATGCAATGATATGTTTTATACCAGTACTGACATGGTTGGAGGATTGTACATATTAGATATGGGTAACAATGCCTCAAGTTCTATATATTCCGTTAATACCAAGAGGTCTAAATCCAACGATTTAAACCTAACTCTGTTATGGTACTGTCATTTGGGTCGCATAAACAAGAAGCGCCTATCAGCACTTCAGAAGTGCGGGCTTTCAGGTTCATTCGAATTCCATTCGATCGATAGGTGCAAGGTTTGTTTGATGGGCAAAATGACTAAAGTGCCCTTTATCGATCGCGATGAAAGGGCGGGTGAATTATTGGGGCTGATACACTCGAATGTGTGTAGACCAATAAGTTCACTTGCCAGGAGGGGTTTTAGCTACTTTATCACATTTACTGATGATTACAGTAAATATGGTTATGTCTATTCGGTGAGACATAAGTCTGAAGCTTTTGATAAATTCAAAGAGTTTAAGACTATAGTAGAAAACCAGCTCGACAAAGGTATTAAGGCACTTCGATTGGATCGAGGTGGAAAATACTTGACCACAGAGTTATTAGATCATCTAAAAGAGAATGGGATCCTTTTGGAATGGACTCCTTCTAGGTCACTGTAGTTGAAAGGTGTAGCCAAACGGAGAAATCGGACATTGTTAGACAATGGTCTGTTCCATGATTAGTTGGACTGATCTCCCAATCTCTTTTAGGGGTTTTGCTCTAGAGACGACCGCATTCATAGTGAATCGGGCTTCGACGAATGGTGTGGAAGGGACACCATTTTAAAAATGGTACGGGATGATGCCCGCTTTGTCCTTCCTAAAGATTTGTGGTTGCGAGGCTTATGTGAAACATTTGGTTTCGACTAAGCTCGAACCAAGATCTGAGATATGCACCTTCGTGTGGTATCCCAAAGCAACAAGGGGATACTATTTCTACAATCCCAGTGAGAACATGGTGTTCGTCGCTTGGGGTGGGGTCTTTATGGAAAAGAAGTTTTGTTTCCAAAGACGTCATTGGGAGGACTGTGCATCTCGAAGAAATTCAGGATGGTACAGATCTGTCTAAACGAATTGGCAACCCAGTAGAAAGGAGCCAAAGATTGTCGTAGAGTAAGAACCAATTCCTGTTACAATTCCGGAAGGTCCAAGGCGATTTGAAAGGATCAATCTTCCACCTCCAAGATATGGTATCCGGAGGTGACAATGAAGTCATGGTGGATCACGATGATCCAGCCACCTTTCAGGAAGTCGTGGATGGGCCCAACTCCGAGTTATGGCTGGGAGCCATGAGGGAGGAAATGCAATCCATGTCGGACAACCGAGTCTGGGAACCGGTTGATCCCATCAATGGTGTGAGGACCATCGGATGCAAATGGATCTTCAAGGTGAAGATAGACATGGATGGCAACCCTCTGACCTACAAAGCTCAACTGGTGGCGAAAGGTTATAGGCATGGATTGACTATGAGGAAACCTTCTCCTTAGTGGCTATGGTCAAAATCGATCCAAATTCTTCTTGACATAACTGCGTATCATAATTACGAGATATGGCAAGTGGATGTCAAAACCGCTTTCCTAAATGGAAATTTGACTGAGTACGTTTATATGTCTCGGCCCAAAGGTTTTGACGATCCGAAGAATAAAGGAAAGATTTATAAGTTGTTGAAATCCATTTATGGATTGAAACGAACTTCTCGGAGTTGGATCCTTCGTTTTGATGAAGCTGTAATTGGATTTGGCTTAATCAAGAACGAGGATGAATCTTGCGTTTATAAGAAGGCTAGTGGGAGCAATATTACCTTTCTGGTTCTCATTGAAAACGACATCCCAACCTTGCACGAGACTAAAGCTTGGTTGAGGAAGTGTTTTTCAATAAAGGACTTAGGTGATGCTTCTCATATCTTAAGGATTAAGATATGTAGAGATCGCACCAAGAGGGTCTTGGATTTAAGTCAGGGAACCTATGTGAACAAGGCATTGAGTAGGTTCTTAATGCTCGATTCAAAGAAAGGACTCTTACCCACTAGTCATGGCATTCATCTCAGCAAGACTCAGTGTCCTAAGACACCTGATGAGCTGAAAAGGATGATGAGAATCCTATGCGCCTGGGGGCAGGATCGATCATATATGCCATGACATGTATGAGAACAGACGTCTCGTAAGCCTTATGTTGTAACAGTAGACATCATTCTAACCCGGGGGAAAGATGATGCTGAACTAGTCGTCGAAGGATGAGTAGACGCTAGTTTTCCAAGACAAATCCATATGACTTTAGAAGTCAATCAGGATATGTGTTTACGCTGAATGGCAGAGCTTTAGCTGGGAAAGCGTAAAGCAAGATACCATTGCCGAATCTACGACAGAGGCCAAGTACATGGATGCTGCAGAGGCAGCTAAGGAGGCTATGTGGATTTGGAAATTCATGGCAGGGCTGGGTGTAATTAAAAACCCATCCAGCCCGGTGAATCCATCTTGCGACAACACAAGGGCCATTGCGCAAGCTAAAAGCCTAGATCGTATAACAAATCCAAACATGTATTGCGGCGTATCCACCTCATCAGATAAATAATGAACTGAGGTGAAGTGAAGATAACCGATATTGCAACAGATGATAACATAGCCAACCCTTTGACTAAGGCAGTGTCACTGCCTGAACATGTTAGACATGTAAAGTCGATGGGGACATATTGGAGTTTAGATTGGAACTAGGGCAAGTGGGAGATTGTTAGTCTTAGTGCCCGTAGTTCAATCCTAAATGTCCAAATGTATATATCATCGTTAGCAATAAAATTAAAGCGGCTTTATATTACTTATGTGTTGGAGTAATATATCGATGTGTGCTCTGATCTATGCCCACCATGCGAATAGAACCATAGATCGAGATAGATCACACTCGATGGGTCCCTAGTCAACAAAGCTTCACTAGAAGCGACTAGTATGAAAGATGGCTCTTTATGGCTTACGTTCTGTTAGTCATTGGAATGGGATTCCGGAGTCTGATCATAGATATCATGTGGGACATGATATTGGACGACCCGCCCTGAATATGTGCCATAGATTAAGTCATGAACATATTCAGTGTTGTAGCTTGTCATGTATCCTTAGACCAAGGAGTCTTTGTGATCGCTATGTAGTCAACAACTGAGTTTGACCTGAGCCTAACGTTGTCCGTAACAGGGCTTCCATAACGGCCAGGATTGGCTTGGGGACGGGCTACATGAGTGACACGAAAGACGGCTAAGGGATTTATCCCTCATACTAAGGTATGGGAAAGATATCGGTTCTCGGCCGCTTGATCGAGAGTGACTGGAAGAATAGCATGGCCATGCACATGATACTGGGTATCATATCTTCAGTCATCTCACATATCAAGGAACGGTGATTGAGAATAATAAGGATGACGGCTCTATGCCTTATCTCAATCAGGATATCGGAGATAAAAGGATAATGACAGGGACGACGGAAAGGTTAGAATTGATAGGGTCGATTCGTTATGTAGTGTCAGGCAATACTAAAGTCTCGTTAGTTGCCACTTAAATAGGATCAAGTAAAATGGGATTTTACGTTGATCTATTGACATGCATAAACCTAAGGGTCACACCGGAGGATGAAACTCATTGACACATTTATGGAGAATGGCCAAAAGGGAGTTGTCTCGGGACATGACCAAAACTGGGTTTTGGGTCATGTGCCCGTAAGTGAATAGGACTTTACGGATCGAGACAAGGCTTGGAGTCTTGGGATTGATCGCGTCGGATAATGTTGGACATTTCCGGTATGGAAGGCATGGGGGCGATGAGCGAATCACGGGACCTCGTTGGAAATGGCCACGTGCCATGTTCCAAGAGGCCCATGAAAGGCCCATGCAACCAAGGCCCATGGAACTAATTAATCAAGTCTTGATTAATTAGTACTAAGTAAGCAAGACAAGGATTAAGGTGTTGGTGATTCACCACCTAACCCAGTCTTGTCTTGCCATACTTTGTCCTATTTACACCTTACTTGACACCATACTTGTCTCATGCCTTTAGTTGGACAAGTATGGGTTTTGTTATGTTTAAGTCATCTTTTTTCAACATAACAAACACAAGACAAGAATAGGAAACACATTTTCTCTCCCTCTTCCATGGCCATTTCGGGTTTGGCTAGTTTCCACCTCCATGTTTGTGTTCTTGAGTCCTCAAAGAGAAGAACTACGTGGCTTTGATTCCCATGTGGATACGTAGGCGTCTTTGAGACTCAAGCCAATCATTCTTTAACCGGTGTTCTTGTTTTGGTAAGAACTAGTGCTGAATTTTTCTCTTGTGAATCCATTCTTTGTTAGTTGTTTCATGGTTTTAATTGTCTCTTGGTTTTCATTGATTTTCCGCTGCGAGTTGGTTCATCTCCAACCCTACCTCGAGACCCAACACTTGGGCCAGGATAGGGCGCAGGCATCGGACCTGGACCAGGACAGCCGGGCCTGGACTTGGGTCTGGGCTCGGGTTGTACACGGGTCTGGATCTGGTTCTGGGTCTGGATCGGGTCGGTTCGGGTCTGGACTAGGACCCGGGTCAGTTCGAATCCGGTTTCCAGATTCGGGCTGGGTTCGGGTTGGACTTGGGTCGGGCCGGGTCAGGACTGAATTATTATTAAATTAATTAAATAAAAGGACTAAAATCAGATAAATTCAAGGACTTATGGACAAATTTGATAATTAGAGGACTGTTCTAATTGGACCGGGACTGATTATGACTTTCACCTGTAAAAAAACCAGATTTGACTTCGCCCGAGAAGACCGGAGGTAGGCCCGGACATTAGTAGGTAGGAGACGTAGTTGTTGTTGTCTTTTTTTTTAATAAGCGAAATTTTTTTATTAGGCAAGCGTTCTACAAAAAGTAAAACGAAGCAAGAAAAACGATCCTTAAAAGGACCTTTTTTCAAAACCGAAACAAGCTTAAAGCAACATTAAAGACAAAAAACAGAAACAAAAACAGAACCGGGAGCAAGCTTAAAAAGAGCACCACCCTCCTTGCCTACTTCCTATCCGGATTCAAGCAGAGAAATCGGTTAGATACCGAAAGAGGAGATTATTTTCCTGAAGGTACTTTCGGAATCTCCTCAATCTCGTTGTCCTCGACATCCTCCTCAACCTCAACCTGCTGTGGAAATTTATAACCTGGAGAGGTGGCAACAGTCTTTTACACGAATCGCCTCCTAAAGCTCCACAAAGCTTCTTTACTTTGTTTAGAAATATCGATAGTGAAGCCTCCCACAGAACCCCCTTTATCAGCCGATGTTTTGGCCCTTGTCTGGTAAAAAACAGTTGGAGGGACTGTCTTTTTTGGTTGTCCTTTTTCTGGATGACCACGTTTCCTTGGAACCTCCTCATGAATACTTTCTTTCGTTAATAAAATATCTTTCCACGGACTATCTTGAAAACCCAATTCCAACGTTGGATCTATATCCCGAGGCTGAAAAATCTGCAGGTCTGAACCCGAACCCACAACAACTGTCGAGCCCAAATCAGCACCAATCCGTTGAAAAACGTCAAATAAGCTTGGATCGCTGGCCTACTTCTGAGCATTTGGGCCCAGACCAGATTTGTTGGCCAAAAAAACCTGATCCAACCCAATGTTGTAGTCTTCTTGAGGTAGGGAAAAGTACTAAACTTATCTGGTAAATGTAAATAACGCTAATAGTATGCCTATAGGATAATAATAACCGGAAAGGTCCTAGTTCGCATATAGGATGTGATTCACTAGAATAACTGTCTTTCAATCATAATAATAACCGGACGAGTCATAGTATTCTTATAGAATGTGAGTCACTAGTTAACCGCTTTCAATATCTTGGGAAATTGTCGTGCTGGTAGAATGGTCATGTCGAGCCTTAGGATTGCTTGTTGACTGTATTTACTGATGTTTGTTTGTTTTAAGGTCGATGCATGCTCCGTCTTTAGGTTAATTTAAGAGTCTTACTCAACTAGATGAATTAAGCTGATTATAATATGAATGATTGATCCGTGTTATGATTGGTTGAATGAATGAAATGAATGCCATGTGATTGGTTGAATGAATGAAATGAATGCGATGTGATTGATTGCATGATAGTTTGAATGTGAATTGGTTGTGCCTAAGGTTATGATCGGGCGAGTGATAGACCGATGATACGTGGTTGGTAAGTTATGCCGGTAAGCTTGGTAGATGAATTAAGCTGATTATAATATGAATGATTGATCCGTGTTATGATTGGTTGAATGAATGAAATGAATGTCATCTGATTGGTTGAATGAATGAAATGAATGCGATGTGATTGATTGCATGATAGTTTGAATGTGAATTGGTTGTGCCTAAGGTTATGATCGGGCGAGTGATAGACCGATGATACGTGGTTGGTAAGTTATGCCGGTAAGCTTGGTTGATAGTATGAGTTTGTTGTGTTATGCCCTATCGGGAATTGCGTGCCTTTGTGTTTACTTGTCGAGGGTGTTTCCGAGCTGATATCCGACTGAGGGGGTAAGCCGGTCCGATACGTTTACATTGTTGTTTCACCCCGATGCTACGTGTTCCGGGAAGACCTAGACCGAGAGACATTCCAGTTGGGTATATTATTGTCTTATCCGATGCTACGTGTTCCGGAAAGACTGGTTCCACCCCGATGCTACGTGTTCCGGAAAGACTGGTTCCACCCCGATGCTACGTGTTCCGGGAAGACCTAGACCGAGAGACATTCCGGTTGGGTATATTATTGTCTTATCCGATGCTACGTGTTCCGGAAAGACTGGTTCCACCCCGATGCTACGTGTTCCGGGAAGACCTAGACCGAGAGACATTCCGGTTGGGTATATTATTGTCTTATCCGATGCTACGTGTCCAGGGAAGACCGAGGCCGACAGATGTTCCGACACGGTACTTTATTGTCTCATTCCGATGCTACGTGTTCTGGAGAGACTCACTTTATCCTGATGATCTATGGTCCTTTAGGGACATTTTCAGGGACTTCCGAGAACGTGCGTTCCTAGATAACTTTTTCGGAAATCCCGGTGATAGTGTTTCCTCCGGACCCAGGGGCATTCTGACATGATGTACCAGTGGTGTACGGATCAGAGTCGTGGAATTCAATATTAGATACCTCAGTATTTGTGTGCTTCTTTAATTAATCCCCTTGTTAAGTTTGTTCTTTTTCCATTGATAGTCTTGAGTGTTATCTTCTCTAAAGTATTACATTAGTTGTTTCCCGTTGATCTCCTTGTGTATTACTTTCTTTAAAGTATTGGAACTTTTATGGATCTTTATTTACAGCACACCTTTGATTGATCGTTCTAATTGTAAATTTGAAGAATTGTACTAATTTATTTTATGCTTTAACGGGGGTTTCTTTTACTTTACTGTTTTTTTCCTACTGAGCGTAAGCTCACCCCCCTTCGTGTTTACTGTTGTTTTACAGGTTTCCTTACTGAGTAGGTTATAGGACGTCTCAGGGCTCGGGAGCTCACTGAGGGTTCGGGTGTTGCTATACTAGAGACGTACCATCTTATTTTTGTATTAAACCTGTTGTCTTTATTACATTATGAGTTTTCGACTCATTGGTTGGATCTGGGTTATACCCTTTGGGAGATTCTTTATTTAAAGTTTATTTTTAGTTATTGTTATTTATCTTTATTTTAAGTTCACGTCTCGAGTCTGGTCAAAACCGGATTTGGGGCGTGACATAGTTTGTTGGATTGTGAGAATGGGCCGGTTTTTTTTCCGAAGATGGGCCTTCGATTGTGTTTCCATTCCCGCGATTCGGTCTGGGGTTGGAGACATCTATGATTGCGTCTAAATCTGGTAATGGGTTTGAGTCTAAATCTAATAGTGGGTAAAAGTCTGGGCATGCGCCCAATTCACAAGTCCGTGGTGTGTCTGAACACAGTGTTGAGCTTGTATCTCAAGGTGGTGGTGTTCAGCTTTTGCCTAATCCGCCTGACATTGGAGTTCCCTCGGAGGTTAGCCCATGAAAGGATGCCCTACTCAAACCACCGAAACAGGAGAGTCGGCCCCTCAAGCATTTATCAGATTACTATACCATTACGTGTAAACCAATGGCTCGTTCTTTGGATCCGGAAAGACTTGTTAGTCCCGCCGATGTTTGGAAACAAGTCGAGCAGGGTCGAAACGGTAATACTACCCAGTATGGGTCAAAGGATCAAGTAGTTGCATCTTCGTCTCGAGGGATCGACGCGTGAACCAAAATTCGTGAATTGACTTCCAAGAAGAAAGATGCGACGATTCATCTCTAACCTCGGGAGGTGAGGAAAGGCGGGATTTCCTCTCTGTTTCTTGCTTTACTTGTTTCATTTTAAAGAAAAACTTAATCTTTTAGCTTTTTTTACTGGAGCTCTCTTGTAATCGTTGTGCTGGTCTTTGACCTTATAAACTCTCTCTTCCTTGAAAAGTCTCTTTTTTTGGTAAAAAATCGAGTTTATCTAAAAAAATAATGCCACTTGATCCTTCCCGACTTCGACTAGCTCGTTGCTTACAGCTACTCCGGAACAGCTTGCCGCTTTCATTGAGGATGGTCGATCAGGCGTCCAGCGAGTCTTGTCCCGTGTAAGCGCATGTACAACAGAAAGGCCCTAGGTGAGACCCTGGGTGAGGCTCTGGGGCTGAGGCCCTTGTGCTGACTTGACAAAAGTGAGGCCTTGGGGCTGTAGAATAATGGGTGTTTTGAAATGAGAGGCCCTGCTGAGGCCATGTGCTGACTAGATGCTGAGTTGTTATTTATTGATATTTTGCTGTTTTATTTAATTCTTTATCAGAAACCGTTTAAATTATTTATAATTTAAACCATTTTGGAAAAAAGTAATTAATGAAAATAAATAAATAATAAATAAATTTGCGTTAAATGTTGAAACTTACCCTTATGTATTAGTCACGAACACAATGCTACCCTCCTTTTCAAAATCATATTTGCGGTACCTTATCTATTGGTCACGCGATTCCGTTAGGAAAAATGGACGGTAAAATGCCGTTTTTTCCATTCCGTTAGTCATATGACCTCAAGTGTCATATAATGGATGGTAAAATGACGTTTTTTTCCCTTAAGTATTTGACCTCTATATATTTTATAAGGAACAACAACGAGGGTGCAATGATAATGTTCCTTATAAAATGTGTCACGCCCCAAATCCGGTTTTGAACGGATTCGAGACGTGACCGGAAAAGAAAGTAGAAAAGCAATAATTAAATACTAAAACCTTTAATATAAAAGATAAACTCTCTCAATATCAACGGTTATCAATAGTTCCAAAACTTCAAATGAGTCACAGCTCAACATAAATAGTCAAATAAATAAGGTTCAAAACATGACCAACACGACTCTAAGAAAAATCCCAAGATGTCCAGAAGCTCCCGAGCCTCGAACTCACTAGACATCAGCTACACCTGTAAAACAGTAAGAAAACTAAAGGGGATGAGCTTACGCTCAGTAGGAAAAACCTTAATAATTCAACCCTTAGATCAATATTGTGTTGGGTAAGCAGATAACTCAAATATGACAAAAAACGATTAACAATGAGATAATGTGTGACAAGATAGAATAAAATAAGTACGATGAAATAATATGTGAACAATATAACATTAACTAGAACGGTTCCATAAAAGAATAAATATAAGGTATCATAACGATTAAATAGGAGTAATTGACATCACGCCAACCACATGCTTTCTCAAGCCTCCGATCTATGAATAGATTCTAGTGTCACCTCGGTTCCCATATTCCGATCAACTAGAGTATTCATATCACATCATATTTTCCCTCGGTCCGGAGGAGGCACATATATCGGAGCACCGGAAACCATCCCATAGGGATGCTCCTCTTCGGCATTCTCGAAAATGACTCCAAAGGACCATAGTCATAGGGAACCAAGGTAGTACTCCCGTAGGACGCACACCCTTGGGTGAAACCTCAGAAACCATCTCTCATGAAGTAATCCCATCAATATCCCGTAGGATCTGCCGAGCCATAGGCTCCTAAATCTATCAATATCCCGTAGGATCTGCTGAGCCATAGGCTCCTCACATCACTCAAAAATCACGCTGTATCTGTCCAACTCCAACCACCACAACGGCACCAGATTACCCCCCCCCCCCCCCCCCCGGTGTAGTACCGAACCAAACAAACAAAAAACCTTTTAAGAATAAGAATAAATCAACAAACACAATATTTGTCCAACAATGAACACTTCCCAAATCACACTTTCATCACAGCGAAGACACCCAATAACATTTCACACTTACCGTATACTTACCTGTCACGAACCAGCGGTACATCGATCACCTGATTGTACCCCGTGGCACAACCAGTCATACTCGATCATCCGTTCAATCAGCAATTATATCAACACAGTCACTTAATCAATCAAGCCATCATTCAACCAATCAACGATCATGTGAACGATCCAATAAGCATTCAATCATACCAGCTAACTAGATTCATTAGACTCTTAAATTATCCTAATAACTAGCAACCAAGCATGTGAACCTAGCACACAACTAATCCGAGAGCTCTTCACAGCCCCTCTACCGGTAAATCAATTCCCAAGTATTGAAAGCAAGCTTTACTAGTCATCATCATCCTAAGCAGGCATACTAGACTCATCCATTTATTAGTAATTGAAATACGATTATTCTAGTTATTCGTATCCTATAGGCAATTCTAGGACCTTTCCGATTTTATTATCCTAATCATGCATACTAAGCGTTTAAATAAGAGGTTAAGACTTTCCCTACCTTGTGGTCTTCCTCTAAACTCTGTTGTCAAGCTCAAAAGTCGCAACTCCATTCTACACATGGGTCCCGGCGTGGTCTTCGTTCTTCAAGTTCGGTCCCAAGGTCTTTAAACACCAAACAAACTCTAATTAGACTCCACTTAATAGTAAGTAAAGCCCCCAAAACCTTCCCAAAAGTTCAGCTCCAAACAAGGATCGAAAACGGTGCAAAACCCTCAAAATACACTTGAGCAGGTCTGTCACGTACACGGTCACGGAACCGTGACCCCAACCCTCACGGATGACGTCACGAAGCCGTGACGTGTGCCGTTACAGACTCCCTCACGGAGCCGTGACTCCGTCCGTCACAGAATCCATTACGGATCCGTGACGCTCCAGGACAGATTCGCCCTTCTTCAACCTCCAGCTCCTTTTCTCCGAAAATCCACTACCAAACTCCATTTTTAACCATCTCCAACCCTCAAAACAGTCAAATACCTCCAATACTCCTCTACCCATGGTAGGAATCAACAATTAAACAAGTTTGCAAGGATTCTCCAAATCAAAATCAAATCAAAAACTCCATTGAACTCAAGTTCTTCCAACAAAGACCCAACAAAGCTTCTTATCAACATCATCTAACCTCATTTCAATCAAAACCAACAACTTCTAGCAAACCCAACCCAAAACCCATGAAATGAGATGAAGGGAAAGGGATGTAGCCTTTAGAACAGTGAGATGGAGATGATGATGATGATGAAATGGAGAAGAA
Organism: Erodium maritimum; assembly: GCA_963921825.1. Lineage (NCBI taxonomy): Eukaryota > Viridiplantae > Streptophyta > Magnoliopsida > Geraniales > Geraniaceae > Erodium > Erodium maritimum. Next base: position 50,261,574 of record OY997595.1, on the reverse strand, counting down.
AGGGGTAGGAAATGGCACCAAGTTGCTCCTTTTTCCTTTGCTTCTTCTTCAAGACTCCATGGGAGCTCCTCTCTCTTCCTCTCCTCTCAATTTTCTGCTACACCCACAAATGAACCAAAATTGGTCTTCCAATTCCATATAATACCTAGAGGTGGTTAATGACTAAAAGCCATTTAGATACTTTTCCTTTGTAGGAGCTTTTAGGAGGGTAAAGTGGTCCAAAACCACTCCCTTTTCTCTCTTCTAACCAAATAATGACAAGTGTCCAAGTAGGTCCTCTAGCTTTCCAAATTTATTTCCAGCACAATAATTAATATTGTTTTACTCGATAAAAAGTCCGATTTTGACCAACTTTGACTTCCTTCACTATTATACTCAAATGAAAGGAAACGCCCCAATTAAGCCAACCGTGATGACGGCTAAGCATTTTGGGTCCCGGAAAAGTCCCGAATGACCTTCTAAGTCACCGGTTGACTTTTCCCGAAGAAAGTCAAACTTGTCTTAAAAGTCACCGGTTCGACCGGGATCGACCGGGGGCGGTTCTTACAAAATGTATAAAATTCAAATAAGTAAGGAAAAACGTCATTTTACCATCCATTATATGACGCTTGAGGTTATATGACTAACGGAATGGAAAAAATAGTATTTTACCGTCTATTTTTCCTAACGGAATCGCGTGACCAATAGATAAGGTACTGCAAATGTGATTTTGAAAAGGAGGGTAGCATAGTGTTCGTGACCAATACATAAGGGTAAGTTTCAACATTTAACCCAATAAATTTAACACGAATAAAAATTAACTGAATGTGTTTCCGGCTTGAGAGTTTCCCTTGATGGCGTCTTTTGTAGTACTCAACCAGCAGTCTATGAGGTGGCTGTCTTCATCCTTGGTGAATATCCGCGCATCCGACTATGGTGCTCGGGGTCGGGGTCATCGTTGGGAAGGTCCGGTAGAGGATGATTGGGGGACGACTACGTCGGGTAGTGGGTGCCCAGGGTAGTTGTAGAATTTGGGTGGAAGCTGGAACCCTTGTCCTTGTGGGTTCATTCCAAATGGTGGCATCATTTCAAATTGTTGCGTGATTTGGAACTCTGGCGCCATTTGGAATTGTTGTGGACGGAATTTCCCTAAACAATAAATTAATACAATAAATGAATTAAAAAATTACAATACATTAATTAAACAAATACAATAAATGAATTAAACAAATACAATAAAATAATTAAAAAAAATTCAATAAATACAACTAATAAAAAAATACATGAATTAAAAGATACAATAAATAAAAAGTTAGTTTGCACTTACCTGAGCTCGACCCCGGTTGCGAGTATGGCGAGAAAGCGGAGTTGTCACGAGGGTCCGCTAGAATGTCTTCAAAATTCCTTGCTAGTTCCTCGGGGATGAATTCGTCACCAGCCGGTGCACGGGACCCTGCGTCGCCCGACATTTTTCACGAGAATATTTGATGAGAGAGGAAATTGTGGGAATGGGAGAGTGAAATTGGAGAGTGAAAGTGGAGACTGGTGTGGAAAAAATGAGGTTGGGGTTGGGGTATTTATAGGGTTTTAATTTGTTGATTTTTAATTATAAAAAAAATAGCCGTTACCGACCGTTGTCAAACGGTCGGCTGTGGAATGCCAGGTGTCAGCACGGGAGAAGGCCAGCGCGAGCAAGGAGCGAGGGGCGCGATCCCGGGGCACGATCCCAACCCGCGATCGAGGAGCGAGTAGCGAGGGCCGAAACCCGGGCCCTTTGTTTCAGGGCCGCGGACCGCTTGTTTTTCTGGCCCACAATGGGACGGCTCGAGGACTGCAGACCGCACGTGCGGGTCTGGGGCGACGACCTGTTGTGCGTGCTCTAAAATAGAATGTTCAATGTACTCGGATACATGCGAATTCTACACTTTCTAAATATTGCAAGTGTTTTATGTTTAAAAAGCCATAAATAAATAAAATGATGACGAAAAAGAAAGAGGAAATCAAATAAATACAAAACCACGTGACGCAAACCCAAAGCTCTCCCCCTTCCATTTTCCAATTCCACATTTTCTCTCAACCATTACCCACGATTCCCTAATTCCTCTGCCCCCATAAATCGCTTTCTCTACCTTCTCTGTTTCTCCATTCTCAAAGCTTCGTTTTTGTTTTCTCAATTTTATTCATCAATCAAGTAGCTTTACTCCCTTTTCGTTTCTGGGTCAGTTAAACAACAGATAAAACAGTGTCTGGGTAGCTAGTTTTGCTTATGTGCAAATTTTTAATGATTTGTTTTGGAGTCTTCAAGTTGCTGTCTTTATTGGGCTAGAGTTTATTTTTGTTCCAATCAGGTGGTGGTTGTGTTGATTGAGATTGCTCCATTCGGTCCGTAATTGTTGACTCTCTACACTGATTGTTACCTTCCCCAAATCAATCCCAGCCCATAATCCTCCATTTCCTCTCTGCTTTTCCTTCACTTTCCCCGCTAAGTTCCAAGACATGGCGGACACTTCCAAGCTTGTGAGTTTCGGTTTCTCTGATTAAAATCACTTCTTTTTATCTATAACTGTTCTATCGAGTATTGCTCTGTTTCAGGAATTGGGAGAGAAGATGATAACCCAGAAAATTTCTGTATCGGATCATACCAACGGAGCTGAAAATTCCGATAGTTTTGTGATCGACATGGAGACCTTCTGTCACGGCTCCGGCAAAGACCCCATCCCAAATTCACGAATCACTGTAAGTATTTTGAAACCCAAATGTTGAATTCGAGATTTAGTTGAAATTTCAATTCGAATTCGTTGACAAGAAAGAAAAATCTGATAACGTGACCGAAACAGCACGCTACTTAGCGCATTCTCTCACTTTGCGCCCGTTCCAATCTTATCCTTTTTCTTTTGCCTTTAAGCTCTTGATAACGATGCTTTGGACTAAAGTTGCAGAGAAACTTATCCAGAAAAGGGTCTCAGCGTGGCGGCGAGAAGAAGATGTGTTCGAATTCCTCTTCTGCTAATGACAGAGACACCATCGTTGCTTCTACTTCCTCTACCAGAGGTACCCTTTTCTTTATCCGTATTGAAATTGAATCTTGCCTACTTAATTCAGGTCATTAATGAAATAGTTAATTGTTTAAAGGAAGTTTCTTAACTTTTTGTAACATTTAATTATCACTTCCTAATTAAGGTCGACCTATAGAGACATTTGCTAATTTAAAAGGTCGCACAAATTATATAAACCAACATAAAGGTGGTATTTTTTTTTTATACAAAAAAATCATTTTTTTATGCTTATTTTACACGTGATTGGTATTTTTTTTGTAAAAGTCTTCTCCTGAACTTGCTAGATTAGTACTTACCGCCTTAGTTATTGGCATAATTGTAATTGTGCTATAGGATTAGATTCTTGGTAAGTGTCATTTATGGCTCATGCCATTTGACAAGTAGCTAGGACTTAGAAAGAGCCTGTCCCAGTTGAGAAAATAGAATCTTCAGAAGAAATGAGGTTTTGTAGTGCCATGCTGTTATTGGTGAGAGTGAAAGGTCAGCAGAGTCAACTTCAGATAGCAGTTAGATGAGTTTTGGCATTTAATTCCCAGTTCAGTTCAAGTACAAGTTACAGAAGAAACATATCAATCATCCTTTTTGTTGATACCTATGTTGTTCCTTGGACGCATTTATGCTCAACTGCAATTCTTGTTAGTTGAAACATTTGGTGAGCGAGCTAACATGTTTCAACTGTGTTTAAAATCCAAAAATTGCACCTAGCAGCTGCTCCTTGTGCTTGCACGGTAGGCGCTAGCACTGGCACGCTTGATTCCACTCCCGTGGCCGCATCTTTAACAGAGCCTTCATCAGAAGTTCATCAGATCACTGTTAATACCAGCAACACGGGCACAGCTTGCAGCGAAGGAAGAGCTTTCGTTAAGAGAAACAGCTTCAGACGGGCTTCCTCCAGCTGGGGTCTTGACCCGAGGAGGATCCTTGTCATGTTTGCTTCCTTGTAAGTTCCTAGTCAAGATCATGTTTTAGAATCACATCGTGGGGTCATTTGTTTTCGAAATCAAGTACTAGTTTAGAATTTTTGTGTGATGATGGAAACAGGTCGAGCATAGGAACGATGTTGCTGATATACTTCACACTGTCAGCGAGTAGCAAGGCAGACGAAAACGGCTTGGGGCTGGACTGGCAGCAATGACAAAATAGACATGTTAGTTTAGGATAAATGTTACCTTTTCCGGAGTGGAATGCAAGTAGGAATAGGAAACAGACTTGGATGGTTTTGAGAAGGTGCTTCAGTTGAAGACCAGGTGAATGGAGACAGCACAGAAAAGAGAAGGAATATCATCCTTTTCTCTTTTGCAATAGTATATGTTTGTGGTGTATGTGTGTGCAGAGCATTGTGGAGGAGGAAACAGTTGCTTTTGCATTGCGAAGCTTCTCCGTGTGTGTTGTGTGGCTTTCATGTGAGGAAGCTACCAAATAATAAACGCAGCAAGACAAGAATGGGATCTGTGGGTGCTATACAACACAATCATATAAAGCATATGTTGGAATGTGCCCACCACCATGCGCACTCCAAACTTGTCAGTCACATCAAATTGTTAATGAGTTGTAGGGTAGCACCGAAGAACAAAAGTATTATTTTTTTTCAAGATTAGGATATACATAGTTATCTTCGAATTTTGAAGGGATCCATACTTGTATACCTAATTAAAAAGGATACTCTAGTTGTTACTTTATGTTAATTTTCGGTCCAACAAAGATAATATGTAGATACCTCAGTCTGTTGTCTACTAACTGCTACCCCGCATTTAGTGGCTCCCACGGCTATCTTTCCCATGGGCGTTACCTCTCATTCGTCCACCTCCTTCCCTTTATTTTAGTGAGAGGCTGAATCTAGTTCCGTGGTATGGTGTTTTTTTTTATCGGCAAAACATATTTAAATTAAACCTCTCTCAAGGAGGAAGAGGAGTACAAGAAGAGAGTCTAGCTACAGACTCTCCAACAAAAAAGATCACAACAACGACTACCACTCTGGTAGCAATGAGGAAGAGAAGTACAAGAAGAGAGGCTGAATCTGGTTCTGTGGTGTGGTGTTTAGGGGTCGAAGGTATGTGGTTAATAGGGTTTTCCACCGTGTTTTTTGGGTTGTTTGGTGAATTCCTCTCATCCTTGTTCAGATATGTTCAATTGCGCATGTCACCACCTTTCTATTATTATTGGTGTTGGTATTCCTTCGTTCTTGGTCCTTTGGGTCATCCACCTTCCTCATCCGTGAAAATGGTCAGGACTCGTTCGTATCAATATAGGTGTTGGCCGTTTTCATTTATGCTTAAGGGTAGATTACGTTAGCATGGAGCTATACCTCTGCAACCTTCGGCTTCTTCACCCAAACCCTACCCGCCGCCACCCGTTTTCAGCTCCGCCGGCTCCGGCCTTGACTCCGGTCTTGGTAGTAGTCGGGGGAGGCCATCTTCTCTTACCCCTTCTCCTCCCTCACTCTGTTCCCTTTCCTCTACATATCTACCTTTTAGTTAGAGTTTTGGCCAACAACTCTTTCGTCATTGGCAGAGGTTCAAGCTTCAATTAGCTCTTGTGGGGTTGATGCTCTCTGTAGATCTCAATATTGACAAAGGTTCTGTTCCTTTTGAGGAGTTGTGCCAACTAGTTTTTTTGCTGGGTTTGTATCTTAATCCTTAAGAAGGGGCTTTGCAAAAGCTGAGGCAGACAAGGTGATGGAAGATCAGGAACTGCTAATTTAGTTGATGCATACGATCGTGGTGATGGCTCGTCTCCGGCTACTATGTCGGCATGCTGGGCTACGTGTGATGGAGGGTCACTGAACGCTCTCCGTAGATCTGGACCGTGGGTCTCTGTTTCTCGACCTTCCCGGTCGTAGATCGGAGCGGATATGGGTTGAGCGTTCCCCGGTGACTGGCGAGCTCAAACCCTAAATCTACCTCAACCGTCGACCCTTGCTGTCCTCCACCAATGAGGCCGTGCTTCAGAGTTTTTCTCCGGCGTCGGCTCCTCGTAGATCCAGGTGTGGTGCCCGTTTCTCCGTCTGTTTTGGTGGGGATCGGTGTGGATCGATGGCGGGCTCGTTGAACGCCGGTTCGGTGCCCTGTTCTTGAGTTCTCAGCGCTCGGATCTGCCTCTTTGCTCTGGTCACCGACTCTCCATTCTCTTGCTGCTTCTGGTCCTGTTTCGGCGTGCTTGCGCGGTCGTGGGTCTAGTTCGGGTGCCTCGGTGGCACATCTGTAGTTTCGACTTAGGTTGATTCTGGTTGGGTTTACGGTGAATGAGTGGTTGCGGATCTCAGCAGGCTGCGGAGCTCTTGTTGCGGAGAGTTCTGACCCAGTGAGGACTTCTGGTGACCTCGGGTTCTCGCTTCGGGTGATTCATTCAGTTCTTCTGCCCCTGTTCTCCGCCGTCTACAGGGCCTTCGCCTCCGCGACTGCGTTACAACTTGTGCTCCTTACCTGTTGTTCGTGCTGGGGAGATCAGATCGGACAACCTCTCAAGTTTGCTTTGTGCCAGGAAGAAATTCCAGTGTCCTCGTCTTCGGCGTTCTCGGGGTTGGCCGGAACGTGAGGAGGACCGGGTACGTGCCTAGCCTTGGGGTTTTGAATGATGATCTAGTTCGAAGGTGTTCTCTTCTCCCTCTTCTTGTTGGGTTAGCTTCGCCCCCCCCCCCCCCCCCCTCCTGCTTTTTCATTCTGATAGAGTTCGCTTCTTCTCGACCATGTGTAGGTCAAGCTCACCGGTCAAGGGGTTGGCCGCCGGCGAGTTCTTAGGGCAATGTTAGCCCTGTTGAGAAGTCATCAGTTTGGAATTGTTAGGTCTTAGGGTAGGAGTAGCTCAATCCCGGCAGGTATTGGATTAGAGTTTGTTTGGTTGGTTGGTTGGGTGTTCTAGTGCTTCCCCTTCCATGCTAGTTGGTGCTCTTTTCTGGTAGCTAGCTCTGGTCTTCTTCGCTTTCAGGGCTTCTTGGTGGTTGTATACGGGTACCAGACCCGCTATCTTTGCATCTGTAATCTTGGTGGTGGTTGTTTTACCTTGTGGTTCATTGTTTCTGTATTCTGGTTGTAAGCTTGTCTGGTTGGGTTGTTTTCTTGGTGGTTAATCTTGGTTGTTGCTGGTGTTAGCAATCTTTGTCTTGTTTGGTTGTAATTTTTTGTAGTCTGGTGGTTCTTTTAGTGGTTTTCTTGTTGATTCCTTTAAAAGTCGGCTTTGAACGATTTGGGGTTTCTTTTGAAGATCTGTAGCTAGATCTAGGTTCCTTGTAATCCTTTTTCACCTCAAAAGAGGGTTTATAAAATTTCAATATGCATTGCCGATCAAAAAAAATATAGGTGTCGGCCTCAGACGAGTGTTCCAGTCAAGTCTGGCTTTCTTGAAAGCCTATTTGGTGAGGGCTCAGGTGATATGTGGGTTACTGATGGTTGTTTGGATCTACTTTTCTCTGGTGGTGGTTGTTGGAGGTTGGCCTGAGACGCATGTGTGGAGCTCCCGAGGTGATTGTTGGTCTTGCCTAGGCTACCTTGTTGGTTTTTCTTAGTCTAGTTTGTTTTGGGTATGTCAAGTTTGGGCTTTGGATCTTCTGTGTCGTTGATTTAGGCTTCGATTCTTGGTTGTTTGGTTTTAGACGTAAGTTATGTATGTTATATGGTTGATCCATTGTATTGGGTGTATTCTAGTTTCGAGATTAAAAGAGTGTTCAGTGCTCCCCATGGTTGATTGTTTTGTTGGACTGTTGTCCAGTTGTAATTAAGGTATATTCGTGAGAATTACTTTGGCTTTTCTTTTGTTCTTCGAGAGTTTGGTCTTTTAATATACTGATTTATTGATAAAAACGGTGTAATGTCAAAAATATCCCTCGCTAAGAAACGAGTTTCAGAATTCTATGACCCAACTGAAGGAGAAATCTAATACAAACCATGTCTTAACCTAAGAACCGTGAGAACCAATCTAAGCCATCATTTTAAGAATGGAGGGATGAGATACAATTTAGTTGTTAACTTGTTTACCGCAAAAAAAATAGCACTTTTTAGTAAGTGGAAAGGGCTTTTTAGTAAAACTATCATATTACTTTTTTTACCAATTCACTAATTTAATTTTTTCTGCTTCGTTTGAACTACGATTGGCTTCAAACTTGCGCCATTAGTTTTGTTTTTTCAAGGGATTTCTATCAAGATCACTCATGAATATATTTTGAAACACGAAAGAAAAAAAATTATTTCGGGGCTGATTTAAAAAATATGGGTAATTTTTATCAACACTTTGCTCTGCTTTTATCAACACTTTTACACTGGTTTTATCAACACGTTACACTAGTTTTATCATCTCATTTCCAAATCTGATCATGATTTTATCACATCATCACGTGCTTTTTATGAACACTAGTTTTATCAATACCAAACACTATGTTTATCATTAAATTACGTGTGTTTTATCACCCCCATCACATGTTTTTTTTAAGCATGAAAAAAATAATTATTTCGGGGCTGATTTTAAAAAAAATTATATCTGGGTATTTTTTATCAACACTTTACATTGGTTTTATCAACACTTTACATTGGTTTAACAATACTGAACACAAGCTTTATCACCTCATTTTCCAAAACCGAACATGATTTTTATCACCTCATCACGTGTTTTTATGAACACTAGTTTTATCAGCACTAAACACTATGTTTATCATTAAATTACATGTGCTTTTACCACCCCATCACATGTTTTTTTTATCAACGCTAAACTCTAGTTTATCATACTTATTATCAAAATTGAACATGGTTTTTATCACCTCAATACATGTTTTTATCAACATTTAACACTAGTTCGATACCTCCGATATAAAACATTTATTAGTGAAGATTTATCAACACTGAACATTATTTTTATCTTTCCGATATACCTTTTTATTTTTGTGCTTCAAAATATATTCATGATTGATCTTGATTTAAAGCCCTTGAAAAAATAAAAATATTGGCGCAAGTTTGAAGCTAATCGGAGTTCAAACGAATCGGGAAATATTAAACTAGTGAATTGGTGAAGAAAAAAATGGACACTTGTCCACATGACACCATACTATTACAATTATGCCCTTGCTTGTGTGAGAAATGATGAAAGTGGCGTGACTTTGGGTGGAATTGGGGTGATGATGTGGTATCATGGTGAATGTTGGATATTAGGTGTGTGGCTAGGATTGCCTCTCACGGTTCTTAGGTTAAGAGTGGTTTGTAGACGATTTCACCTCCACCCAACTGATACATACAAAAACAATTGACATAAAATAATGAAATGTCAATAATGTCCTTCAATAACCTTTAATTTTTCAAATTTTACCATTAATATTAATATATATTTTTATTTTTAGTATTTCTTATTTTTCTTTTTAACACTTTTTTCATTAATTATTATTATCATTGTTATTATTTATTTACTTATTAGTGATTCTTTAAAAAAAAAATTATCGATTACTTTTAAATTCTTTTAAATTTTCACTAAAAAATATGTTTTATTAATTTTTTTCTAAAAATTTTATTACTTTTAACTAATTATTTTTGGCAAGCCTTAAATTTTTTAAAAATTGTGATTTGTTAAGGTTTTAGAATTAGATGAAAAAATACCATTAATCGTGTTTTTCTTAATAAAATGCCACACAGATGAAAAAAAATATTTTCATTTTTCTTTTATCCATCTCCAATTATACGAGCATCTACCTTGGACCTCCCTCACCTCTCTGATTGCATTTCTTTCTTTGCTTTTTCTGATTTTGTTAGTTCTTATGATGTATGTGTAGTAAATCTAGTACCCAAAACCGAATAAAAGATTCACCCTGAAAAATCTATGAATTCGTAGAAATGAATCGACGTGATTCAATTTCTAACGAACACCAATATCCTGATTTTCCTACCACCGATCCCAGGTTCCAGTCGATAATATTGTGAATGTCTAATAAGCCAAAAATACAGAGCAATGATTAAAGAGCAGAAAATTCAACAGAGAATCCAAGATTTTTACTGTAATAACCACTCCGGGTCAACGCCAGTCAAACCTGCGAAAAACAGGAAAATTTAAAATTTTAAGACAGACACTTAATTGAACCTAAATTGACCCCGAGGGTCATCCCGGACTTAAGATGACCCCGATATCGACCAAAGTGAGTTCCGGGGGACTCAGGGCAACTTTCTGATCAATTTGGGAAATGTTGAATTTTCGCTGGAAAAGTCAACCGAGCGACGTTTTGGTCCATTCGAGGACCGTTTTGGATCAAAAAAGCTTATCCGTCGTCGCAGTGGTCTTAGTTGAGCTGTTTCCTTGTAGCCCATGAAGTTTTGTAATTTCTTGGAAAAAGTGCCCGTTCGGGGCCCGAAACGTCCGAATTTCGCGAATCTGATTGGAAATTATCTTCTAGAAATTTCTCCAAAAGGTGTGGGACCCACCTTGCCACTTGTCAAACAAGTGGTGGTGTTAGTTTTTGGGGAGAAAATAAAGAAGAGAGTTAACGGGGGGGGGGGGGGGGGGGGGGGGGGGGTTCAACCAAGTCTAAATCAAAAGGAAAAAAAATAGAAAAAATAAGAGAGAAGTTAGAAAGAGTGGGAGCAGGCTGATCGTCTGGCATTGCCACCGTAACTTGGGAGGGTTCATAACGTCTTCCACGTGTCCCAGTTGCGGCAGTACAATGCGGACCCCTCCCACGTCATTTAGTGGACAGATATAGAGGTGGCTGACGATGTCTCCTATGAGGAGCAGCCGGTTCGGATCATGGACACACGGGAGCAGGTCTTGCGTGGAAAGATTATCCGCCTGTACGAGTACAGTGGAAACATCACGGGGCTGAGTCGACTTGGGAACGCGAGGACGAGGTTCACGCGAAGTACCCCATCCCGTTCGACTCCCGAGGTACGTCTGTTTTAAATTTCGCGGACGAAATTCCTTTAAGGGGGGGTAGACTGTAATAACCACTCCGGGTCAACGCCAGTCAAACCTGCGAAAAACAGGAAAATTTATAATTTTTAAGACAGACACTTAATTGAACCTAAATTGACCCCGAGGGTCATCCCGGACTTAAGATGACCCCGATATCGACCAAAGTGAGTTCCGGAGGACTTAGGGCAACTTTCTGATCAATTTGGGAAATGTTGACTTTTTGCTGGAAAAGTCAATCGAGCGACGTTTTGGTCCATTCGAGGACCGTTTTGGATCCAAAAAGCTTATCCGTCGTCGCAGCGGTCTTAGTTGAGCCGTTTCCTTGTAGCCCGTGAAGTTTCGTAATTTCTTGGAAAAAGTGCCCGTTCGGGGCCCGAAACGTCCGAATTTCGCGAATCTGATTGGAAAATATCTTCTAGATATTTCTCCAAAAGGTGTGGGACACACTTTGCCACTTGTCAAACAAGTGGTGGTGTAAGTTTTGTGGGGGAAATAAAGAGGAGAGTTAAAGGGAGGGGGGGGGGGCGGGGTTCGGCCAAGTCTAAATGAAAAGGAAAAAAAATAGAAAAAAAGAAGAGAGAAGTTAGAAAGAGAAGGAGAAGGAGAAGAAGAGAGCTAGGGCTTGGAGGGGTACTATTCACGAGCTCAACCTTTGGATCGTCTCAAAGTTCGAAGATTCAAGCTCACCTCGTCTTCCTCTACGGTAATCACCAAACCGATCTTCGTTTCGTCAAATTCTAAAATTAGGTTTTGGTTTAAAACTATTAGTTCAGGGTTGTATTGAGGTTGGGGGATCGTTGGAGACGTTTGGAGGTGAAGGGGGACGTTTTCCGGTGACCGGGAGCTCGGGGGGAGCTCCGGCCACCATAGGGGGGTGGCCGGCCGGCCATGGGGTGGCTGGCCGGAGCTAGGGCCGGCCACCACCATGGTGGGCCGGGCCCACTTGAACCCTAGCCACCCACGGCCAAGTTGGGCCAGGTGGGTCCACGTGCTCGGGTGCTCGTGTTTAGTGTTCGGATGGTTTAGAACGTTCCCCGGACCATTTATCCACAACTGAATCGAAATTTGGAATTAAAATGCGAAAGTTGTAATTAACGAGTTAAGAAACTTTAAACGTTAATTAATTGACTCGGAAGTCGGAATTCGATTCCGTTGAGTGCCTAGGAACCCTTGAATTATTCTAAGACCGTAGAAACGAAAACGGGAATTTTCGGAGCCCCGGAAGGGCGTTTCCAAAACCCGAGCAGATTTGCCAATTCGGGCGAATTGGGCTTTTCCGGGTCCATTATCGACAATGTCGAGTAATTGGGAAGTTTGGGAGTGATCGACATTGTTGGGGTTACATTTGGGCGTCAAGTTTATTGAATTTCAGTTTATTCCTGCGAGTTTAAAAATGCCTTAAAATTGTGTTCTTTTAGATCGTGCTGCAGACTGAGTGAAAGGAAAGCTAGGCGAGTGACTGAGATCACGCCGGAGCTTGTTGGTTAGCTTTTGGAGAACATATACGAGGTAGGGAAAAGTAGCCGGATCTCGGCCCTGACTAGGGAAAGTTGACAGCAGAATTGCATGTGACACCGGGGTGTCGTGGGTTAAGTAGGTTTATCGAATATTAGAAAGGCATGATATGGGAACGTAGCGAACTTTAGAAATGCATGTGACACTTAGTAGTGTCGTAGGAGCAGTAAACTTATAGATATTAGAATTACTGGAGGCATATAATCATGCCCGGAGGTTGATTGTTTAATTTATGTCTTGGGTGGCCATGAGAGCCCGTACTTTACTGGTTGTGTCTTGGGTGGCCATGAGAGCCCGTATTATTGTTGGTGTCTGGGGTGGCCAAGAGAGCCCGTACTTTACTTGTTGTGTCTTGGGTGGCCATGAGAGCCCGTGTTTTATTGTTGGTGTCTTGGGTGGCCATGAGAGCCCGTGTTCTACTGTTGGAGTCTTGGGGGGGCCATGAGTGCCCGTGGGGTTGTTGAGCCCATGAGTTACCGTTGGTGTGTCTTGGGTGGCCCTGAGTGCCCGTGGGGGGTTGTTGAACCCGTGTTTTACCGTTGGTGTCTTGGGTGGCCATGAGTGCCTGTGGAATGTTGAACCGGTCTTGTTGCTGGTTGTTGAACCTTGCTTGTGATTGTGATTGTGTTGCCCGAGGTTAGTGACCCGACTTTGTTTCGGGAAGTTGCGTGGAGGTTGGCTGGCTTACCTGATAGGAATCGGTAAAGTCGAGCATTCTTTGGCTAGCCTGACCTGACAGGGATCGGTAGGTTGAGCGTTCTTAGGCGATGAGAGGGCATCTCCCCTTCCTACTAGCTATCGGAAAAGTAGCTCGGTATATCGCCAACAGGTCGACCGCCTGGAGCCTGACAAGGATCGGTAAAGTGCGTGGGGCAGGCTCGAGCCCAGTCGGTTAACAACCGGCACTGAGCAGTTGACTGGAGTGCGATCCTTTGTGATCTTGTTTGGTGTGCGATCTTTTGTGATCCTGGGTGTTGCGTGGTTGTCCTTGTGTCCTTGGAAGAGGTGGTGATCGTTGTGTCGGGTCTACATTACGAGTCTGAGTGTTGAGTCGGTTGAGGAAAGTAACGGGTTGTGTGTCAGTTGAGTTACTTGAGTTTGGGGATGGTATTCCCGGTGTTGGGTCTGGTTTGGTGTTACCGGCATTGTATGCTAAGTATGCCGTAGTCAGTCTGTTATCCGTGGTGCTAAGCGAACGCTCACCCCTAGCTACTTTTCCTACAGGTACTGATCACAGGACTGACTAGGTGAGCTCTCGAAGCTAGAGGAGCTAGGAGCGGAGTCCGGGTTTTATCTTTTGAGTCTAGTGACGGATACCATGTACTTTGTCCATTTGTTGGGACGCTTTTGAGTTGTAAATATTATTTTGTTTAACTAAGTTGTAATTTCAAAGTGTTTATTCAGAACAGGTTTCAAATGTTTTATTGTTTTAAATGTTCGTGTCCCTAGTTCGGTTTTACTGAAATTGGGGCGTGATATTTACGTAATTATGCAATATGCCTTCATCAACGGGATACCGATGAGCTCTGTTGAAATAAGAAAAATGTTCTTATTCACCTAAATCTGAATATACAAAGGGACTACATATATATACACAAATAGATGACTCTTCCACTACCCCACTAATAGTAATAGGGGACTCTTAGACTTCTAGGCCTATTAATGGGTGACCCTTAGTCTCCCATATTTATTACACTCCCCCTCAAGCTGATGCATAGATGTTAATCATGCCCAGCTTGTTACAAAGATAGTCAACCCGAGTACCCGGAAGTGCTTTGGTGAACATATCTCCTAATTGTTCTCCGGTCTTCACATACGCGGTAGTAATCAAATTCTGCTGAAGCTTTTCACGGACGAAATGACAGTCAATCTCGATATGCTTGGTTCGTTCATGAAATACGGGATTTGAGGCAATATGAATAGCAGCTTGATTATCACACCATAATTTTGCTGGCATGGAGACTTTGAGACCGAGTTCTGAAAGTAGTTGATAGATCCACATTATCTCAGCAACTGATTGAGCCATGGCTCTATACTCTGATTCTGCACTAGAGCGTGAGACAACATTTTTGTTTCTTACTTCTCCATGAGACTAAATTTCCTCCCACAAACACACAATATCCCGACGTGGATCGCAGATCAATTTTGGATCCTGCCCAATCTGCATCTGTGAAGCATTCTATATGAGTATGATTGTGGTTCTGGTAGAGTAAACCACGTCCTGGAGCTCCTTTTAGATATGCCAAAATATGTTCAAGAGCAGTCCAATGTTCAACAGTAGGGGAGGACATAAACTGACTTACAATGCTTACTGAGTATGCAATATCAGGCCGAGTTACTGTAAGATAGTTCAGTTTCCCCACAATTCTTCTGTACCTCTCTGGGTTCTCAAATAGTTCTCCTTCTTTTACGAGTTGCATATTTTGAGGTAACGGGGCCAAACATGGCTTGACTCCAAGCTTCCCAGTTTCTGACAACAAATCCAGCACATATTTTTACTGAGATAAGAATATGCCCTTCTTGCTTCTTGATACTTCTACTCCAAGAAAGTACTTCAAGACTCCCAAGTCTTTGGTATTAAACTGGTTGTGGAGAAAAGACTTCAAAGAGCAGATGCCCAAGTTATCGCTGCCAGTGATCACAATGTCATCCACATATACAACTGGAAGAATGACACCTGCTGGAGATTTCTTGTAAAACACAGAATGATCGGACTTGCTCTTGCTCATTCCAAACTGTTCAACTGCTTGGCTAAACTTTCCAAACCAAGCTCGAGGACTCTGTTTGAGACCATATAAATATTTCCGAAGGTGACATACCAATCCACACTCCCCCTGAGCAACAAAACCAGGAGGTTGCTCCATATAAACTTCCTCATTCAAGTCCCCGTGCAAGAAAGCATTTTTGATATCCAATTGGTATAAAGGACAATCATAAGTGGCTGCCAAAGAGATAAACAATCGCACAGAGGTTAGCTTAGCCACAAGGGAGAAAGTATCAGAGTAATCCACTCCATAAGTTTGAGCAAAGCCTTTGGCCACAAGTCGAGCTTTAAGGCGGGCAACAGAGCCATCAGAGTTAAATTTAACAGGAAACACCCACTTACAACCAATAGCCTTCTTCCCGGGAGGCAACGGGATCAACTGCCAAGTACCATTCGCATCCAGTGCACTCATTTCTTCTATCATCGCTGAACGCCAACCAGGATGGGATAGTGCCTCATTAACAGTTTTGGGAATACAGACTGAATCAATAGAGGCTATGAAGGAACATGATGTAGGAGACAATTGATCATATGACACAAAGGAAGAGATAAGATACATACATTGTCGCTTACCTTTGCGGAGGGCAATGGGGAGGTCGTCAGGATCTGGTGGCGAAGAGGAACTTGGCTCCGGGCATGCGGCGGGAGGTGCTGGACGACGGGAATAAATGTAACGGATAGGCAGTGGTGGTGGTGGTGGTGGTGGCGGGTCCGGAATAACAGATGGTGTGGGCGTGGTGATGGGCTGTAAAACAGGAGGTGCTGGTACAATCGGTTCTCGATGAGAGATGTGGTAGATTAGCAAGTCATCGGTCTTCCCCTATCTTGGAGTGTGAGGAATTGCTGAATAAAAGAAAGGACAATGTTCCATAAAGGTGACATCAATGGAGACAAGGTATCGATGAAGATCAGGACAATAGCAACGATAACCCTTCTGAACCCGAGAATACCCCAAGAAAACACACTTAATAGACTTAGGATCTAATTTTGTACGAGTAGGACGAACATCACGAACAAAACACGTACTCCCAAAGATACGAGGAGTAATAGGAAAAAGAGGTTTGGTGGGAAATAAGACTTGATATGGGATGTCACCTTGAAGGACAGATGAAGGCATACGATTGATTAGAAAACATGCAGTTGAAACAGCGTCAGCCCAAAAACATTTTGGTACATGAGTCTGAAATAAAAGTGCTCTTGCAGTTTTAAGAAGATGTCTATTCTTTCTTTCAGCAACTCCATTTTGAGAAGGGGATCAACACAAGATGATTCATGAAGGATACCATTCTGGGCCATGTAAGTAGTGAATGGCTCAGAAAAGTATTCTTTGACATTATCACTTCTCAAAATACGAACAGTAGAACCAAACTGAGTTTGTATTTCAGCACAAAAGGCAGTAAAATGAGAAAATAACTCAGAACGATTTTTCATGAAATAAAGCCAAGTAGTTCGAGAAAAATCATCCACAAAAGAAACAAAATACCGAACCCCAGTTTTAGACACTACAGGTGACGGACCCCAAACATCAGAATGGACTAATTCAAAAGGAGAGCTGACTCTGTTCTTGACTCGAGGAGTAGAGGGGAGACGATGATGCTTAGCAAACCGACATGCTTCACAATCGAAAGATTGTACCTTCTCAAACTGGGGATAAAGCTTCTTCAAGATTGGAAGAGACGGATGGCCAGAGCGACAATGGGCTACAAGTATGGTTAAGGAGGCTGAACAGGCGATTGGTGGGGCGGGTTTCTCGGTATTCATGATGTAAAGCCCCCCGACTCATGCCCTTCACCAATAATCCGCTTCGTCAACAGATCCTGGAACAGACAATGATCGGGATAAAATGAGACACAACAATTTAGAGCACGGGTAACTTTACTGATGGACATTAAATTAAACGAGAATCCAGGTAAGCTTAAGACCGAAGGTAGAGAAATGGATGGTGTGAGGTGGACCGTCCTAGACCCAAGAACAGGGCACTGAGAACCATCGGCTAAGCTTACAGAAGAACATGAAGTACGAGGCTTAAAAGAGTCGAAGTAATTTAGGGTTACCTGTCATGTGATCTGTGACACCAGAATTAAGGACCCACTGAGAGGGGGATTGGGATGAAATGAGGCACTTATGTGGCACTTGTATTAAACTGAGAATAAATACAAGAATTACAACTCTATTCCCTTTTTCTCAATACAAGTCGGTACTCCATAAAAGAAAATATCCGATTTTTTGTTACCGATAAATAGTTCCAAGAACATACCTTTACTTTGATTTTACTCCATAACCACAAAGAAACCTACAAGACTCCACCAATAGCTTGTTTGACTCTTGATTTCAAATTGATTCCAAGAAACACAACCACCAAAAGTTGGTTCCTTGTTATGCTAATCCATGAAACAATATGAAGCATTTAATGCTCCATCAAGTATTGATTTTTCTTGCTAATCCGTGAAACACCCAGGAACATCTAATCGTCAAACAAGTTATGTATCCATTAACATTAATCATACACGAACACAAGCAAAATAGTGATGAAGAGATTATGTGCTCTTAGCCTTTTGTTGCTGCCAACCAAACCAAGAACTTCTCTGTCCAAGAAATATCTTCGGTCCAATTTCTCAAATCCTACCGCTCCTTTATCAACATGATACTGTATAAATAGAAATGAGCTTAAGTTGTTGCTATACGGGCCTGGAAAAAATATGGGCTTTTGACCCAAAATCTGCAATCTCCACCTTGGCAAACAAAGTGCATAAAAACTCCACCTACTCGTCATCATCCACCAGGTCGTAAAGACTACACCCCGAAGGGTCCGCCCCCATGGGGCATCAACATCTAGAAATCTTGATCAAGTTGAGACAACTCTCTAACTTGACTAATGCAGTCTTGATACCAAGTTGCTCGAGCTCTAAATCAAACTGTGTTACATGTGCTAATACGACTCGGATAGAAGTGGGATTTACCAGCGGAGAGAAAACATCATTGTAGTCCACACCTTCTTGTTGTGCATATCCTTTAGCTACCAATCTTTTCTTGTACCCTATACTTGTACCATCACCATTGGAATTTGGAATCCCGTCTTTAATTGTGAAAATCCTCTTGCACCTCATCGACCTCTTTCCATTAGAAAGTGTAACAAGCTCCCAAGTATGATTCTTATAAAGAGATGATCGACACACAAAGCATGCTTTCAATTGGCAGGAACATCATAATTATTCACTAGAAAAGCACAACCCGCGCCTTCCTCATAGACGAATCTCTAAGTTGCCCGTCTGACCCTAGATTCTCTACCCGTTGCCAAAGACAATGTGTCAATCTTTTGAACCTGTTGTTGTGTAAGATCCTCGTTCCCATCAATATGAACCTCATCATCTATAACTGCCTCATCATGTATTATCTCTGAAGAACTAAATGCTTGAGAACTATAACTATAACTAGGAGCTCCAAGGTCCACCTGATGATAATCTTTTTTATCTTCATCATAGCTATCACCTCTCCAAATAGGATATCCACCCTCGCATCTCTCACACTTTTCTTGCAGCAAAGTCTCCTCGTGGAATGTAACATCCTGGCTAATCATAAAATTTTGAGTTTCCGGGCACCGTAACTTGTACCCTTTCACACTCTCAAGATAACCGAGAAAAATAGCCTTCTTGACCCATACTCTAGGTCTATCCCCTTTAACTTGATAGTAAGCCGGACAACCAAATGCTCTCAAGTTATAATAATCAAAAGGAATATTGGACCATACCTCCATAGGAACCTTGGACTTAATAGCTGATGAAGGAGAGCGGTTAATCAAGTAGCGTGCTCTCTCTAATAGGGTATGATTCATCTGTTCTACTACCCCGTTCTATTGTGGTCTCTTTCTCACTATGTGTCTCTTGATGGCATGCTCTAAATAGAAATCCTTAAGGGGATCCTCGGTGTACTCACCGCCATTGTCAGATCTCAAAAGCACAATGTTTACAGAATTCAAGCTTCTCCATCTTTTCATCGCCAAGCAAGTCACGCTTGCTCAAAGTCTTAAGTCCATTCTTGTCACGCCCCAAATCCGGTTTTGACCGGACTCGAGATGTGAACTAAGAATAATAATACCAAAAGCAATTTTAAATGAAATAAATGCCAAAATGATAATCCAAACCAATAATTTTGACAATACGAGTCAACAGCTCGAAAACCAAGTAATAAAGATGTTTAATACCAAGAGGAAAGTACGTCTCTAGACCATACAAAACTAAGACTCTCGCTAGCTCCCAAGCTCTGAGACGTCCTCTAGATCAAATCCCGCTCAAACCTATAGAACAGTAAGGGAGAGGGGTGAGCTTTCGCTCAGTAGGAAAGAGTAGTTAAGGGGATGAGCTATCCGCTCACCAGCACGGGTAACCGTCCAATTAGGGCATACTAGAAAAGCACAACAACTAACAACATCCACCGAAATCACATAATCACAAACCATACTCACATGACTATAACCACGCTTAATCACATCACGTACCCAATCATCAAGCAAACAACACACAGTAAAACGACCACAAGTCCCGTACAGCAGTCCCCCCCCCCCCCGTCACCGGCTTCCATAGCACGGCTCCACCATATCGTACCGGAACACAAAACCTCGGCATAGATATCTTCCCGGATCACATATCATCGGGGTAAAACTCATAATAAACATACCGGACCGGCACACACCTCGGTCGGATATCTTAACGGATCACATAGCATCGGGGTATAAATCACACCACCCTCGGCCTAGATATCCTATACCGGAATCCTCCATCGGTATAGACATCATGCCGGAACCCTTAGCCCCGGGGGACCGCGTACGTGGGACACCATCCTCGGCCTAGATATCCTACACCGGAATCCTCAACGGTATAGATATCGTACCAGAACACCTCGCCTCGGAACATATCGTATCGGATCACACACACACAATGTCTCAAACATGTCACAAAGCCATAGTTCAAACTAACAGCATACCATACCGAACAATCTTACCGAACACACCACATCGGTCTATCATTCACCCGATCATATCACAAGGCAATAACTCACACTAACATTCACCGCATTTTCATGGCATATCATGATCCTTAAATTTAACACTGAAACATATCACAGACGAATTATGATATTCTACCAATCATCAACAAACGCAATTAGCACACAATCCTACGGGCCCAACCAGGGACCCACATGTGATACTACAACACAGCAATTCTCACACCTACGAGCACGGTCTGGCCCGCAAGTGGTTCCATCTTATAAAAGACTACCCTAGTTATTCACATCCTACATGTGATTCTACGATTATTCGATTACTTAACCTATATGCAATTCTAGTAACTTTCCGTAATTATACCGGTATTCGCTACTTTTTCCTACCTCAATCGCTATCCAAACGCAAGAAATCGACGAGTCGCCTAGTAGCCTCCTCTACCATGCTCGGGATCAACGTCTAAGATCACAAAGTAATAAGAGAATTAACAATAATTCAAGGGCGGTTTAACGAGAAAACAACCGAATTATCCCCGACAATCAAAACCCGAACCGAAGATAAACTGGGCCGGAACAAGGCCCATTCCGGGCAGCCCACAGGCCCGATATCCGGCCCGGTTCGTGCTTCTCAGAGGGCCGTTAGGGGCCCGGACCGTGCCCCTCAAAGGGTCGGCCAGAGGCCCGGACCGTGCCTCTCAGAGGGCCGGTCAGGGACCCGGACCGTGCCCCTCAGAGGGCCGGCCAGAGGCCCGGACCGTGCCTCTCAAAGGGCGGGTCAAGGACCCTCTCCGTGCCCCTCAGAGGGCGGTCAGAGGCCCTCTCTGTGCCCCTCAGAGGGTCTCCTTCTTCTTCTTCCTTTTGATAAGTCGGGCATTTCCGGCCCACCAACCAAAACCGGTAGTTTCTTGATCACGACCAGCTAAACCTAAAGTTCATTACGAATTTCCAACCTCCAAAACTCCATTGTTGACCCTCTAAACCTCCAAAACAGTCCCAACAACCTCAATACTTCAACACCCAAGTTGGGTTTCATCAAAAACAACAAAACCCACAAGATTTCTATCCAAAACTTCCATTTTTCTTCACAAATTAATCATCTAAACAACAACAATCTCAAAACCCATGGAGACCCAACCTAGTTCATACTTTTCTATCAAACCCGTAACTCAACTTCATTGAAATGAGGTTTAAATGAGTGCTTACCTAAGGAAATGGATAGAGGGAGAAGAATATGAAGTTTTTGAGGAGCTTTGAGGTAAAAATCAAGCCAAGGTCCTCACTTTTCTTCCCTTTCTTCTTCTTCTTCAAGCAAGGGAGCTCCAAAACTTCTCTCTCCTTAGTGATTTTCGGCTAACAAGAGAAATAGGCTGAAGTGTGTCTCAAATGAGGGCTTTATCCTACAATAGAATTGTCTAAAATGCCCCCTTGCCCCTTTGCCTCTTATTTGGCCCAACATGAGGGTAAAATGGTCCTTTTCCACCCCCTCTCTTCTCCTCCAAGGCACCATTGACAAGTGTCCATGTGGGGTCCACCTCTACCCAAAATATCTCAGCTCAAATTAAATTAATTCGCTAAGACTCCTAATTCGACCTAATTTGACCTAGGTTTGACTTTTTCGCAAAATTACACATCTGAAAGGAAACGACCCAACTAAGCTAACCGTAACGACTGCTAAGCTTTTTGGGTCCCGGAAAGGTCCCGAATGACTCCCGAGGTCATCGGTTGACTTTTTCGGCGGAAAGTCAACTTTTCCCAAATTTCACCGGTTCGACCGGGGTGGTTCTTACAATTCTCATCTACATCCCCAAGACGCATGTGCCATAACTGGGTACGGGCCAAGTTATTCTCATCAATAACCGTGGAGACCATAGCTCCACCCTCAACAACATTACCCTGAAGAAAATAGAGATTGACATGCCTAATTACCGATAATAGAAACTTGTCACCATGATAAGTGTTGCAATAGCCATTCTCGGCAACGTACCTATAACTCTGAGCTTCAAGTACCCCAAGAGAAATCATCCTCTTGTAAGATCCAGAATATAACGTACCTTAGTGACCTATCTACATGACTCATCTGCTAGTAGGAATCTGATTGTACCAACACCTAACATCCTATAGGGTCGAGAATCACCCATATAAACCGAGCGACCCTCCACCTTGCGATAGGTGGTGAACCAATCCCGAACTAGAAACAAGTGATAAACCAACCATCATACAAATGATCACTAGAACCCACTGTCAAAGCATGAGTTAGGTCACCCTATCTTTGGTGTCTCAATCACATTTATCACGCCTTTTCCCGTATCTTTTTTGGTGCGATTTTCCTTCAATTCTGGAAATCTTTCTTGTCATGACCTTTATGCTTACATTTGTAACAATCAACCTTAGAAAAATCTCTTCCCCTCAACTGAGATCGGCTTCTTCTATTGTTTTTGTTTTACCTCTTGTTTTAATTTCTTCCCCTTGTAGCCGAGAGACCATGTGCTAGAACGTCCCCGCTCAAAGCACTCTTCCTAGAAATCCTTTAAAGTATAGACTAAACAATGTCACTATACACAAAATTCTCTTTGGTCATCATAGTCATCTGATTAACAAACGTCTCTCATTCCGATAACAAAGAAATCAACAAGAATAAAGCTTTTTAACTATCTTCAAACTTGGCTCCTGATGCGGACGCATCTTGGCATTAAAAATGCCACATTTAGAGGGATTTTATCGTTGATTTTAGCCCATTATTGTCTCATTCTCTCGTATTTTACTCGTTTCCAGCACTTCTCATGTTTCACGGGTTATAGCATGGAATACAAGCAAAAACAAGTCAAAAATGGGACAAATTCGAAGTTGTAAACTTGAGGAGCAGCTGAAGGACAGCCATCACGGATCCGTGACCGAACCCGTCACGGGTAGGGTCACGGAGCCGTGACGAAGACCCAGAATTGGCCAAGACGTTCTGGTCCGTCACGCATCCGTGATGGTGTCCGTCACGGATGCCATCACGGAGCCGTGACGCGCGCACAGAGTTGTTTCCCAAACTCGCTTCAGACTTACTTTTACCCTTTTTAAACCTAAAATTAGTCTGCCAATAAATCTAACTTGTAATTTTGAGAGCTAAGAAGAGAGGAGAGTTTAGAGCAAGCTAGAGGAGAGGATTTCCACTTGAAGAACATCATTGTAATCAACTATTGGGTATTGTATTTCTCTACTTTGGTCAATTATGAAGCTTTGTTCATGTTCATCAATGGTGTTTTCTTCTTCCTTGCTCATGAGTAACTAAAACCCCATAATCTAGGGTTATGGGGGATTAGAGATTTGTTTTCCAATGTGTTGATTGTATGAATGAGGATTGTGTAGAATGATTTGATTTAGGGTTTGTATATTATTTAAGCTTAATGCTCTATCTCCCGGGTAGGCCTGATAGAAGGTGGGAATTGCAATCTGACACTCGTGAGAGGTGGGTTGCAATTAGGTCAGAAATCTTATACGAATTGGGTTTAAATCTAGACTAGTGATAGCTAGGTTAACACGATTGCAATAACCATAGGGTTCAAACCGAAAGTTAGAAATTATCAAGGAACATAATGCTTTGGGTCTCCCTACATCCTGATTCGTGAGAGCTGGGTGGTTAGATTCCATTAGGGTCCGAAACAACGTGAGGAGTTACGACTAGTTTGAGAGATAATTCGTTGCCCCTAAAATCAGAACAACTGCACAATGTTCATCGTCATTTAAATGCATTGGAAACGGTCTCTATGAACCCACGACCTTAGATTACTTTTTCTCTGAATTAAAACTCTTCTAAGCTTTGCGAGTACTTGTTCATTGTCATTTCATTCACTATTTACTTTTTATGCTTTAAAACAAAACCATCTTTTAATCGAGATAGCTTGACAACAACTTTGAGATAGAACGTGCTTGACTCGTGCTCCCTTGGGTACGATAATCCGGAACTTAAATTCCAAAAATACTGCTTGACGACCGGTACGCTTGCCGTGTCCTTTTCTGTGTTAAAAACGCAGGGCGTCAAGTTAATGGCGCCGTTCCGGGGAGCAATTGAGCCAACCCTTTCTATAAAAGTTGTGTTTCGACTATTTCACCTTTTAATTTTTGCTTTTTAATTTATGCTCACAAGATCTAAATCCACTCCAAGTGATTTGCTTAGTGATACAGATTTACGAGAAGCAGGACAATTGAAGATAAGAGCTTTAAAGAAGAAACTTGGTGAGGAAAGTGTCAATTCAGACACAATGGAAAATGTGGGCACTGATGCCACTAGGCAAAATGAAGGAGGTGGACAGCAGAATAACCAGGTGGTCCAAAGAAATCAACAAGAGGAACCTATAACTGTCGCGGAGCCACCAAGATATCTCTGCGATTATGGAACACCTCATACCAATAACCTACATCAGAGCATTCTCCACCCACCAGTGGAAGCTCACACCTTCGAGATTAAAACCTCTACCATCCAATTACTCCTACAACATACATTTAGTGGGAATCCAAACACGGATCCCGATCCTGCTGCACATCTGACTAAATTTAATGAGATTTGTGCTACTTTCAGGTACAATGGAGTGACAGACGAAGCAATTAAACTGCGGGTCTTCAAGTTTACTCTAAGAGATGAGGCAGCAGACTGGATTGCAAGCCTGCTTAACCACGCTATCACAACATGGGCCGCTCTATCACAAAAATTTCTAGCCAGATTCTACTCGCCCAGGAAGACTAAGGAGCTCAGAGCCAAGATCCAGAATTTTGCTCAATCAAATTTTGAATCACTAGCAGAAGCTTGGGCGAGATATCAAGGACTCATGAGGAAGTGTCCTCACCATGGACAAGAGTTGTGGTTGCAGCTGCAGACATTCTACCAAGGGTTAAACAGACCAAGTCAAGCAGAGCTGAACGCCGCATCTGGTGGTTCCTTCACCAAACACACTCTACAGGAATGCCAAGAGATTCTAGATAATATAATGGCCAATGATGCTTGGCATTCGGAAAGAGCACCTGGAGGGCCTACAGTCAATTCAGTCAACTCAACAGCAGAAATAAATCAAGTCATGGAGCAATTAAAAGAAATGAAGCTGATGATGGCAGGCATGCAGGGACAACCACCATAGCCTAATCCAATGGACTACGAGGAGGCTAACTGGGTGAATCATAATGGAAACCAAGGGAGGAAGTACGACCCTTATTCAAATACTTATAATGAGGGTTGGAAAGATCGCCCTGAGCTCAAATGGGGAGGAGATCAAAATCAAAGAAGCCAAAATCCAACACCTCCTGTATTCAATCAGAGACCTCAAAATCAAGGCAACCAGTAGAGAAATCCTCAACCTCAGCAAAATTCAGGTAACCAACAATCTTCTTCTGACCCAGCTTCTTTAATTTTAAAAATGATGCAGATACAGGAGGAGAAGAATAGGATACAAGACGAGGAAAATAGGAAAATCCATAAGTGGCTGGAGGAAAAAGATCAGCAGATAAGGGAGCTGCTTAGGAAACAAGCTGAAGCAGATAACAACTATAAATCAGTAAATACTCAGCTAGGACAGGTTGCCACAGCAGCAAACTACAGACCTCTAGGATCCCTACCTAGTGACACCGAGAGGAATCCTAGAGAAAATGCGCATGCAATTACTACAAGGAGTGGTAAGGTGGTGGAACCAGAAGAGAAGGAGCATGAGAAAGAGCTACCCCCAGAAATCTCTGTAGAACAAATTCAAGATCAAGAGCAAGAAGACTTAACAGAGGTAGTAAGTAGAGAGCACTCCACAGGTAAGAAGGTAAGGGAGCCCGTGGTTGATTCAGAAACCCGGACTCCACATCTTCCCTTCCCCTCTATTGTTAAGAAATCTAAACATGATGATCAGTATGCTAAATTTTTGAATGTGTTTAGGAAGCTTGAGATTAATATTCCTTTTCTTGATGCAATTAAAAACATGCCTATTTATGCAAAATTCTTGAAGGATATTATATCTAATAAAAGGAAATACCAAGAGCATGAAAGGGTGAATTTAAGTGAGGAGTGTTCTGCTATCTTGCAGAATAAACTGCCTCCTAAATTGAAAGACCCAGGTAGCTTCACTATACCATGTGAAATGGGTTCCCTTTCATTTGCAAAAGCTTTGTGTGATTTAGGGGCTAGTATAAATTTGATGCCTTTAAATATTTTTAAGCAGTTAGGATTGGAAGAGCAATTAAAACCAACCTCTATGTCCCTACAGCTAGCTGATAGATCTATTAAGTACCCTAGAGGGATTGTGGAAGATGTGTTGGTAAAAGTTGACAAATTTATTTTCCGTGCTGACTTTGTTATCTTGGACATGCAGGAAGATTATGAGATTCCCCTAATCCTAGGAAGACCATTCTTGGCCACAGCCCGAGCTCTTATTGATGTAGAGCAAGGGAAATTGACCATCCGATATGGCAAAGACGAAGTGGTTTTTAATGTTTTTAGATCCCTTAAACATGCTATAATTGATGATACTTGTTATAGGATTGATTTGATTGATTCTGTAGTGCAGGAAAATTTTATTCCTGATGATCCTTTACTGGCATGTTTAATTAATGAGGACACAACCACTTGCGATCTTGTGTAGGATAAGGAAGCAGAGATGGTCAATCTCTTGGAAGCATGCCCTCCAAGAAAGAGGGATAGGCCCCACACTCGTCTCACCTTGGAGGCGAGGCAAGGGCCTATGCTAAAACCCTCTGTTGAGCAAGCCCTGGAGCTTGAATTAAAACCCCTCCCAGATAATTTAAAATACATGTTTTTAAATGAAGACAACACATTACCTGTTATAATTTCTTCTGAATTGTCTTCTCTACAGGAGGAAAAGCTGATGAGGGTGCTCAAGGAACATAAAAAGGCCTTTGGATGGACAATGGCTTACATTAGAGGAATCAGCCCGTCAACATGTATGCACAAGATTTTAATGGAAGATACCTACAAACCAACTGTGCCACCACAAAGGAGGCTCAACCCATTAATGCAAGAGGTAGTAAAAAAAGAAATTATAAAGCTACTCGATGCATGTATTATCTATCCCATCTCTGATAGTGCTTGGGTTAGTCCTATTCAATGTGTGCCTAAGAAAGGGGGGATGACGGTAGTAACAAACGATAAGAATGAACTAATTCCTACTAGAACTGTTACAGGGTGGAGAGTATGTATAGACTATAGAAAATTAAACGATGCCACCCGAAAAGACCATTTTCCCTTGCCTTTTATTGATCAAATGTTAGAAAAATTAGCTGGTCATGAATATTATTGCTTTCTAGATGGATATAGTGGGTATAATCAAATAGCTATAGCTCCCGAGGATCAAGAGAAAACAACTTTAACTTGCCCTTATGGAACATTTGCATATAGGAGAATGCCGTTTGGTTTATGTAACGCACCTGCTACATTTCAAAGATGCATGACTGCTATTTTTCATGACATGATTGGTGATTACCTTGAAGTATTTATGGGTGATTTTTCTATGTTTGGTTCTTCGTTTGATGATTGTTTGAATAATCTGCATAAAGTGTTGACTAGATGTGAAGAAACAAACCTTGTTCTTAATTGGGAAAAATGTCATCTTATGGTACAACAAGGAATTGTTTTAGGCCATAAAATCTCCTCTAAAGGGATTGAGGTAGATAAGGCCAAAGTAGATGTAATAGGTAAATTACCTCCACCTATTAATATAAAAGGAATTAGAAGTTTCTTAGGACATGCAGGGTTTTATAGCAGATTTATAAATGGATTTTCGGAAATCTCTAAACCATTATGTAATTTGCTAGTAAAAGATGTCCCTTTTAATTTTGATGACACATGTTTGAAAAGCTTCTTAACCTTAAAAGAAAAATTGGTAAATGCACCTGTAATGGTCAGTCCCGACTGGTCTCTACCCTTTGAATTGATGTGTGATGCTAGTGATATAGCGGTAGGAGCAGTTTTAGGACAAAGGAAAGATAAGGTTTTTCATACCATATACTATGCTAGTAGAGTTCTTAATGAGGCTCAATTAAATTATGCTACTACTGAAAAAGAACTTTTAGATGTGGTATTTGCATGTGACAAATTTCACTCCTATCTTGTCTTATCCAAGGTTATAGTATACACTGACCATGCAGCTCTTAAGTACCTGTTTAGCAAGAAGGATGCTAAGCCTAGATTGCTAAGGTGGATCTTACTTCTACAAGAATTTTATTTGGAAATACGGGATAACAAAGGAGTAGAGAATGTGATAGCAGACCACCTGTCTAGGATTGAGAATCCATATGAAGAGCTTAGTAAGCCTATAAATGAGGAGTTTCCAGATGAGCACCTATTCCAGGCAAAGCACATCGAAGCCCCGTGGTTTGCAAGTTTTGCAAACTACTTGGCAACTGGTGCTCTAATTCCTGACATGAAACCCTACCAGAAGAACAAATTCTTACATGATGTAAAAAATTATTTTTGGGATGACCCTTTTCTGTTTAAAATTTGTGCAGATCAAATGGTGAGAAGATGTGTCCCCGAAGAAGAGCAAGAAGCTATTTTGCATCAATGCCACGGAGGTGATGTAGGAGGTCATTTTGGACCACAGAGGACAGCTCAAAAGGTACTTCAATCAGGTTTTTATTGGCCTAGCTTATTTCATCATGCTATTAGGTTTGTTGAGCAATGTGACAGGTGCCAAAGAACGGGAAATATATCAAAGAAGAATGAGATGCCTCTGAATGTGACCATAGAGGTAGAGTTGTTCGATGTGTGGAACATCGATTTCATGGGTCCATTCCCTAGATCTAACAGTATGGAGTATGTACTAGTTGCAGTAGATTATGTGTCTAAATGGGTAGAGGCGATAGCCTTACCCACTAATGATGCCAAGCCGGTAGTTGCTTTCCTTAAGAAGCACATTTTTTCCCGGTTTGGCACACCCAGGGCAATAGTAAGCGATGGAAGGAAACACTTTTGCAATAAAATATTTTGGAAACTTCTAAATCAATATGGAGTCACCCATCGCTTAGCTACACCCTACCATCCCCAAACTAGCGGGCAAGTGGAAGTTAGCAATAGGGAATTAAAAAATATTTTAGAAAAGACTGTTGATATGTCTAGGAAAAAGTGGGCACAAAAGTTAGATGATGCACTTTGGGCATATAGAACAGCATATAAAACCCTTATTGGAATGTCACCGTATAAGATGGTATATGGGAAGTCATGTCACTTACCGTTAGAGTTACAACATAAAGCATATTGGGCGCTTTAAGTTTTTTAATTTTGATGCTAATCTGTGTGCTGAAAAGAGGTTGATGCAGATTAATGAGTTGGACGAGTTTAGGTCCCTTTCTTATTTCAGCACTGAGTTATACAAGGAGCGCACCAAGATCGCCCATGATAAGAAAATTGTGCAAAGGGAGTTTAGAGAAGGAGATAGGGTCCTTCTCTATAACTCTCGGTTGAAGATCTTCTCCGGAAAGCTCGTGTCCAAGTGGAGCGGGCCCTATAAAGTAACTCGAGTCTTATCAAAAGGGGCGATAGAGATTTGTGATGGAACACGGCCCCCATTCTTAGTCAATGGACATCGAATTAAGCATTATTATGGGGGACCGTTGGGACCAGAGGAGTGCCTATACCTGGAGGAGCCAGACTATGAGGATGAAGAGGTGGCCTAAAGCCGCATTTGAGTCGAGCTAACGACATTAAACAAAAGCGCTTCTCGGGAGGCAACCCGAGTTATTTTGTGTTTATTTTCTTTGTTTTTCGTGAATTAATAGATGCATTTGTGTGCAGGATGGTCAGAGGAAGAGAAAGAGGATACAAGCAGTCAACAACTTGAGGCTACAGAGGGACGGATCCGTGAGGACCACCGTCAGGGATACCATCACGGCTCCGTGACGCAACAGAACAAAACCAAAAAAACTGGAGCTTTGTCACGGCTCCGTGAAGAGTGTCGTCGCGGTTACATACACGGCTCCGTGACTGAGCGAAGAGAAGAAGAAGAAAAGATTTGAACAGGTCGGGCAGCCCACTCGAGCAGGCCCATCCCGAGGCCCAACCCGAGGCCCACTCGCCCATTTTCCCAGCCTGAGGCCCACTTACCAAAACCCTAACCTCATCTTCTTCTTCACTTCCTCTTCTCCTTCACGCCTCCACCATAATCTACTTCTTTTTCTTCAACCTCAACATCACACTCCACCATCATCTTCATCCTTCTCCGACCTCTCTATCTTCCAGCACCACCTCCTCTCTTCACCGTCCAGCTCCACACATCTACCTACACACCAAACAACGCCCTCCCCCCTCTTCCTCACTCGGCATCCGCCATAACCCTCCTCACCACGAGCATCGGGCTGGACCTCGTCGACGGCGCTCAAGGACGGACCGTCGGATTCTCTATCGTCGGAAAGCCTCACAGCTCTGGCCTGTTCGCTGTCACGGACGACCTCACGGCTCCGAGCTGCAACCCATGACGGACCCTCTCGCGGCGCCGACCTGCAACCTGTGACGGAACATCTCACGGATCCGACCTGAAAACCGTGACAGACCTCCTCACGGATCCGTGATCACATCCGTGGCTGGGCAGTAAGGGTTTCTTTTGAGCAAAATTTTCATTGTCTATTTTGATATTTTCTCGGTTGTTCTATTTCAGATGGCACCTGCTAAGAAGAGGAAGCAGTCACAGGGAGGGGCATCGGGATCACAGCCTCAACCGTTGCAAATCCGTCATCCGGACCCGAGCTCTGATTCGGACGAGGCAGACCAGCGACCTCTTAACCCTCCACACTCGGCCATAGGTACTCCAAATCAACCTTGCCTGATTTTTAGACATGAATTGCGAATTAAGGTGCTCAAGCAAAACAAGAAACGAGGCACTATGCAAAATCGTTTCTTGGATACCAAGTTTGTCACACAAACTCTGGGTTTTGCGGATGAGCTGAGGGCAAAACTGGAGGCCTTTGGGTGGCCTAGACTTTGGGGATGGGAGCCCCGACATTATGAGAAACTCACTCTTGAGTTTCTCACGTCGTATTGTCGGTTACACGTGTGTGCCGAACCGGTTGAATTTAGACTGTGTGGGCGAGTGTTTAAACCCTCCCTATCTGAATTTCGAGAAGCCTGCGGGTTTGCTCCTATTGAGGGGGGTGACCCCAATTATTGTCTGATCGAGGATGCTTGGGCAGAAATTAGTGAGTCCGGCATAGCCCTGACCTCGAGTCCCCAGGCTTAGCACCTCAAGTCTGTTATGCTCAAATACATGCATAGGGTGTTGAGTTACACTCTTTTTACACGGAGTGATAACTTACATATCGTGAACCATAGGGAGATTCGGCTTCTTCACTGTTTCGAAAGGGAACTCCAGCCCCCTTTGAGAAACTCGTTTTGGATCACCTTGCCAGCATGCTATTAGGCCTAATGGAAGGATTAGTTGTGCAGCGATTGCCACACAACTAGCCCAGTTTTATGGGGTTTGGGACAACCCACAGGAAGCACCCACACGCTTTAAATCCAACTTGGTTAGTCGGGAAGTTTTTAAGGGTACCGACATATGCACAGCGGGCCCCGAGCCAAGAGAGGAAGAGAGGGAGGAAGATCCTAGGTTTGCGGCCCTGTCGGCCCAGATCACTGCTCTCCGAGAGGAGATGCGCGCGGGTTTCCAGAGACAGGAGACCCGCCATGAGGACTATACTACCCGATTTCAGGGTATCTCTACTCGGTTCGATGGGGTCGAGACCCGGTTTGGGGGGATGGATACTCAGTTTGACAGGGTTCACACCCGATTCGACACAGTGGACTCGACTCTTGAGCCTTTGTCCACCGTGCCTATGACTGTTGGCTGGATCCAGACCCGCATGGGGTCTGACTGGTGGGGTAGTGGCCGGTCCGGACAGTCTGGCCAACCCTCTGACCTCCCTCCGGGCAACCCG